>CM053785.1:790362935-790985435 GCA_028749045.1 Cupressus sempervirens
AAAGCTACAAACAAATATCACTAGAAAAGAAGGTAGAATGTCAACCATAACATAAAACATTGATTGAGTAATAGAATACTAGTTCATAGGAAATATAGCAAGTTAAGTCTTCCTAATTTTTCTAGAACAATTACTCTCCTTGCAAACATGGCTTACCATCTGAAACTGATCTATACTTCTTTTGCCATGAATGGTCTTCATTACTTCCTCCTTTAATACGGTGATCACCACTCCTTGCACCACTTCTCTATTCATTAAAACTTAGGAACAATTGGAGCATATGCACAACAACATTTCTACTCTTACTCAAATAATTATATGAAATACTACACATTATGTATAATATTAACTAAGGTATGTCATATCCACTTTCCATAAGTTTAGTAGGGTCTAGCCATACCTGGCATAAGTTCAAAAGATATTTAAAACAAATATGTTGGGAATTTTTTTCACAAGGCTCAAAGAGTAAGTTCAAACTATATAAAAACTATATCAAATTTGATATATTTATATGCCTCATCAAGAAGGACCAATTTTTATGTTACAAGTGTAACAATCCTGGACACATTGTGAGGAAATGTAGAGTACCTAAGAATCAGAATGGAACTAATTAGAGAAGAAATGCACCTATATGTCAGTTATGTAATAACCTCAAACACATAGTGAGATATTGCAAAATGGATAGAAGGAACTTTAATAGGAATCTAAATAATAGAAAGAGCAACAACGAAAAAGATAGAAGGAATGATAATGGCAATGAGAACAATTAGAAGGAAGCAATTAAGGAAAATATTGATGAATTTAAAGAAAATTTTGTGATAACCAAAGATCCAAAAAGCTTTTATATAGTTTTGGAGGAACAATATTTTGATGCACCTAATAAGATATTGAAGTCACAGATTGTTTGTGACTCATCCTACTTCAATTAATCAGTTTCAGTAAAGGCAGTGCATTAGTTGGCCATAATTGATGCTAGAGAGAGAGTTGGAAGTTGTGAAGGACATAGAGAGAAGGCTATGTCAAGTGTGCAAGTATAGATATGAGTGTAGTGAGCAAGAATTGAGAAATCAAGGTTAGTGGTAAATAGATATAGTAGTTGAATCTATGGTAGACACACATTTAATGTGTAGTGTGATTTGAAATGATTTAAGGATCATAAGCAAGATTGTGTGTACCATTTCTTCATGTTAAGTATCTTGAGTGAATTGAAGAGCGATTTGATAGTGAATTGTAGTGAAAAGTGAAGGTTGTGAAGTAGAAAGTTGCAAAAGCCCTAAATCATGATTTTTAAGGTATTTTATGGATTTTGAATCTAGTTATTTAGTATTTACAATTACAATTCAATGGCTAGATAGAATGTGTATGATGTGAGTGATATCCCATGGTATATATTCAAGAGGCATCCATTTGTTTCATGTTGTGGTGTCCACAACACACGCCCCATTCCTAGTGAGGAATGGGGACCCCCTACCTTTTTCGACTCTCGGACTCACAGTTCGAGAGTCAGGAGAAGAAATTTTGATTATAGTTAGAGTGTTAGAGTCAAAAAAAAAAGTAATTAATTAATTAAAAAATTTAAATTTAAATTTTTTTTAAAAAAAGAAAAAATAAATAATAATAAATAAATAAATTTCCACGCGTTTACGGGAAGGATGTGCGCGCACACTGGCACACACACGGAGGCATGCTGCAAGGGTCTATAAAACCCCTACCATCTTGTCCATTTTACACTTCTATTTTTTTCTCTGCTCTAGTGGTGTATATCAAAAAAAGACACGGTAAGCGAGGCACTTAAATTTTTGCCCCTACGTGCCATCTGTGTTGACACTTACTTCCGTCTTGCATGGCGCAATGTGCCCGTGTGCCATTTATGTCCTGCGTGGCACAACCCGTGGCTGTCCTACCTTCATTTTGCACACCCACAAAGTCAGTGTTGCATGCCTCTAACTCCACATCCACCTCGTGCTAGGGTTTGCATCGAGTGCTCGTGCCCATAAAATGATGTCTGGCGCTCTATGCCCGTACACTACCAATAAGTCTACATTTTGTGCATGGCCCAAATATTTGCACCACCTACCTTATGCATGTTGCATGTGGCATAATGTGCCCCTACCTCTTTGTGGCACTGCTCACCCACACTTGCCTCCTCGCGCAGCACAATGCGCCCATGCACCTCTCAAAACCTTCACGTGCCTGTATTCGATGGTGCCACATGCCAACAGTGCTACATTCTGCAAGGGCATGCTGCATTTTGCAAATGTACATGCACACCCCACCACACATTATTTTATTTTATTCATTTTAATTTTATTTTTAAAATAATAATAATAATAATAAATATTCTAAAAATAAAAAATATTCAAAATACCTAAAGTGGATTTTTTTTCGCTATGTTTTTTTGTAATGTAATATTTTACACTTTATCTTGGAACTAATGACATTTTTCTTATTGTGTGCAGCTGATCAAATGGCGTCAACATCTAGAGTAGCACCCAAGCCTGTAGTCTTTAAGTTCTAAGGCATACCATCCAAATCAAGATTTCATGATGATTATATCGAGATCTAAGATACTAATTTGAGACACACTGACTTAGGGGAATTCCTAAAAACTTGTAATAAGCCAACAAATCTAGTATCATCCTTGATATGTTATGGGTTGGTGAATGCAGCGTCACATCCCATATCAGTGCAGTTAGTAGAACTAGTAATGACATTGGCACAACATTTTGTTTATGAAGAGAGAGTAGTAAAAAGTGTGATAGGAGAAGTGGTCCTTGATCTTCGATCTAATAACATTGAGAGGGTCTTCCATCTCCCAAGAGTGGATCAATTCATTAGGCTCTCCTATGAATTAGTAGAGAGATGGTATAGCAAACATAAGAAGCAGATGACAGATATTATACAGTCATCTTATCTCATTGAGAGACCTCCTCAAGAAAGGATAATAGGAAAAGTGGATATGACTCAGGGATATATGAAGGAGGATATTAGTTACTCCATCATCCTTTTGAGCAGAGTCATGGGTTTATCTACAGCAAGCCACCTCGATACCTTCATGATCAACTTTATTGAGACCATCAAAAAAACAAAGATACCATTAGACTAGGCTACCACACTAAGTGAAAACTTGTGTGACCAATTAAGGACAATGAAGGACAAGAAGAAATTTTATATGATGTCTTACATAGTATACCTCCTTGTAGCAAGGGCAATAGATTATCCTAGATTATATAGAAAGGGTAACATGTAGGATCCCAACACCTAGCCATATATTGTTTATCCTCAATTGGTGAAGAAGAAACTATCTGCTCAAAGTAAGGAATATAGAATCATGAATGATGTGTTCATCTTTGTGGTCACTCAATTCATTGAAGGAGATTATGGAAAGAGGTTATCTGATGAAGCAAAAGCATAGATCACAACTCTCAAGGCTTATTTCATTCAATTTAAGATGTTCACATACCTGCAGGTAGGTGGTGCCACAATCAATCCCAAGAAGCTCCCTAGATATCTGAGTGACAAGTTAGTGCTACTAGAGATTTCTCAATAGATTGAATCAACATATGAGAGGGTGAAAAGAAAAAGAAGACCTTGTTGGACATGGCCTCTCGTCATTGGACCATACCAGGTAAAGTAGAAGCAAGACATTCCAACTTTTGAGTGGGAATGGGAGAATTATTCCCTTGAGGAGTACAATTCCTCTAGGATACATTTTGATAATGTCGAGAAAGTAGAGAGTATGGCTGGAAAAGAGTTTCATCATGAAGATGCTATTAAAGATCATTGGATAAACACGACAAATGACTATGATATCTGCATAAAAGATTATTGTAGGATGACTTTGTATTTGGCAGAGAAGACCGTCAACCTAAATATTCTAAAGGAAATAAGGCAACAAGATTTTAAGGAGCTATTGGACCCCCTATTCAACATAGACAAAATCAAAGAAAGACCCATTATGAATGTAGAAGTTGACAGGGATGAGGGTGATGATATCAATCATTAGGCAAGACATGTGATTAGAATGATGAAAGAATGGATCAAGTAGCCTTTTTCACTTGATCCCATACCTGACACTATAGTCTTTCATGCTCAAGCCCATCCTGAGAAAGGTAGAGGAAGCAAAGTTACAGTTCCTACTTTTGTGCTTCAATCTCCCATCAAGCTAGAGACAGTATACCAACTTGACCACCTGGTTAGATACTATCATCCTCTAGAGAGGATAGAAAAGAATAAAAGGAAGAGGACATCCCCACAAAGAATTCAAGTAGAATAGGGCAAAGTGCAAGAACCTTCCCATCAGCAACGAGAAGAGGTACAAGGATCTGAGGATATCAGAGCTTCTCAAGTCCAAGATAATCCTCCACTACCTCCCTTTGTGCCTACCCAATCAGAAGAGGAAGAGAGTCAGCAAGTTTATATCCCTCTGGCACAAGAAGAACAAGCTTCCCCTTCTACCTCTATAAAACAAAAGAAGATTAAGATCCAAATGAAGAAAAGGCAAAGGGTGACTAAGATAATGGTGCCTTTTCCTTCTATTCCTGAAACCATCCCAAAAGAAGAAGAAGAGGAAGAAGAGGAGATAGATCAAGAGGAAGAATTGCCCATACAAAGAAGAACTCGGCTAGCTAAAGCCATGGAGGAAGAAAGGAGAAGGAGTACCTCGAGCATATTGCCATCCACTCAAGCAATACCCTTGTAAGTCTCTTCTTCAGAAGATGAAGTGCAACAATGGGTGGATGAGAAAAGTGAAGAAGGGGATGATGTATTTAAAATGTCCAATTTTGACATCATGCTTGTGGGAATGACATTAATTGATGACAATATTAGATGTACTTCTACTAGTCAATCTCAATAGGAAGGTTGGATGTAGGTACCACTAGGAACACAAGGTTCCAATCCTACTCACCCATCTTCACCACAAGCTAAAGTGGTAGATAAAGGTTTGATTGCTCCCCCGCTTCAAAGCTTAGAGGAACAAGTTTAGGAGGAACCATCACAAGAGGAGAACCTAGAACAAAGGGCAACCAATGAAGTGTCAAAGGAGGGACAAATAGGAAAATATTCTCAATCACCTCCCCAAGATACTAAGGTGCAAGCTGTCAAATCCACTGAGATTGAAAAAATAGAAGGAAAGCCCTCATAGATAGAAACAACTCTAAGGAGGAGTGATAAGGGGAAGAAAGTTACAGAACATACTCCCTCCTCTTTAATATGAAGATCTCCAACTGAACATATTCTAAGGTGGGTTCAAAAAGAAGTCATAAGAATCTCTAGACCCAAATTCCAAGCCTCAGAGGAAGACATTTATGAGATTGCAGAAATTTTGAACAAACCTAAGTCTCTGGCACGTGAGGCAATACCATTGGTATTTGTTACAAGTACATAGAATAGCTCACAGTTGTTTGCACAAGAAGTTGTTCCTCCTAGAGATACAGATGTAGAAATCCTTGGTCCAAAGAATTATCAACTAGAAAATATCATGTTGGGAAAACCCACATGGGATGCAGCCTGATTAATGGTGACCATGGGAATTAAGGAAACCATAAAGAACATGGGGGAGGATGAGATGGAAATCCAAGCACTTCGAAGGTAGGTTGAGATCCTAAAGGGATATTTGGCCGAAGTCATCGGTCCTCTTGATCCTCAGCGCCCGGAGGAGACCTTGAATACTATTCTTAGAGAAGGGGGAGTAGTCCATATGGATCCATTTTTGAGAACCTGTCAGCAATGGCAGGAGATTTTTGAGGAAAAAGGAGTCATGATTATCATAGATAACCTAAATATGTTGCACACTACACAATAAAATGTGAATAAAATGGTGGCAATTTTGAAGTAGGACTTTAGCATTATTGATGAAGTACAGGTCTGGAGCAAAGATTTACAGACTCTACAAGCCATAAAGGGACAAAGGTATCGAGTTTTGATTGATGTATATATGAGAGATGAATTAGATATGATTGATGACTAGATAGAAAAGATAGTAGATAGCAACAAGGTAATGGAAACATTACAAGATGAAATTTATCGGCTCAATGATCAAGCTCGAGAGCAAATTTTGGAAGCAAAGAGACACTATAGTGATGCCTATTTGGATATTTTTTAAGATGAGGAACATGAGAGATTGCTATTGTAGATGCAATAGTGGAGAATTTTAAGAAGATTTTTGTGGAAGTTGATGATGAGGAGGACATCAGACAGGCCTTCAAAATTGAGGAAGCATTATTAGAGTTGGATACCAAACTTGGGGATTTTGCTGATACCTAAATTGAGGTAGACAATTATAGACAAAAGGTCAAGGAAAAATATGAGGCTTTGGATTTTAAAGATGTGGCCAAAATCACTGAGATTATAGAGAAATTCAAGGGCAAAAATTGAAACATACCTTTGGGAAGAAGAAGAACAAAACCCAGATGCCAAAATTTTAGTTTTGACACAGTCAAGTTTTAAGATTTTGACCCAGTCGAGGTTCGCAGGTCCACAAGTCCATAGCTATGTAGGTCTGTAGGTCTGTAGCTTTGCAAGTATGCAATTCCATAGCTCCACAATTCTAGAAGTGCACCAACAGTTAACTGCTAGTCCAAAAAATAGAGCTTTTCATCCATTGGAAATGCATTCTGACAGCAATTTAACTCCAACTAACACCTTGTGAAGGATCAGCTTCTAATTTTTGCAGCTCTAGACATTTCCACTTCAACTTAGAGATTTTGCATTCTTTTCTCTCATAATTTCTTTGTTTTTTAACATGAAAAGGCTCATGCATCCAATTAATGAATATAAAATGGATGGAGTGCTGCTAAGCACCAGTTTGATAGGTAGTTTGTATATAATTAGTTTGCTTTATTAGTTTGAAAGAATCTTATTGCATGAAGATATCTCTCACTCTCAACACAAATTGAGGAGATGATTTCTTATAAATACCCTATTGTAATATGTAAACAAGGCTGATGTTATTATGCAATAAAATTATGCTTTTGGTGCTAGCATTCGGAGTCTAGTTATTCTTGCTTGAATGTGTCATTATTTTGTGGATTTTTTATTCATGAGATTGTGGTTGAGCCAAAAGTTTATTGCATTTCTTTTGGAGGTGCGATCTTTTAGTTCTGGTGTTTGCAATAGATATATGAATTTTGTTGACATAATGAGCTGGAGAAGAGATCACCCAATTGTGTCTACATAGCTTTTTGTCTCGCATGAACACACTTTCTATGACCTTGTGATTTGATGAAGAGTGAAACATCATTCAATTTGTTAAAGATTCTCACTAACAATTGCATCAGTGGATTCTAGAAAGCATTGCTCCTATTTTCATTGGTTTCCTACCAATTTCTTCGAAGGTTTTAACTCACAATGTGTTGTGTCCTGTAGCTTATGTTCGTTTAGGAATTTCAATTTCAAGTCATTTGATTCCATGTTATTTGCTTTCAGTTTCATTATTTTCTTTACTAACCTCCTATTAGAATAGGACCTCGTCGTAGCTGCATTGTTAGAGTTGCATTCATTGAAAAATAGAAAATATAAAAAATATTGTTCTTTTGGTGTGATATTTTGAGACAACGAATAGATTTACTTAAATTCTAAGATAAAAGAGTTTTTA
Source organism: Cupressus sempervirens (assembly GCA_028749045.1). Classification (NCBI taxonomy): domain Eukaryota; kingdom Viridiplantae; phylum Streptophyta; class Pinopsida; order Cupressales; family Cupressaceae; genus Cupressus; species Cupressus sempervirens. The sequence goes on from CM053785.1 coordinate 790,370,533, forward strand.
GAACCAGCAAAGGCCTCCTTGTGAACACTCACATTTATCTTCTACTAAGTGGATTTTGGTACATTGCAAGACAATTACTGAACCTTGGAGCGGATCTTTAAAAATATTTTCTTTTCAAGAGAGGAATTATGCAATGGATTCCTTGCATTGACCTCATGCAAAATGAATGCCCAATAGAAGTGGCACTAGAAGCAGGGCCTACTTATCTGATTTTTAGAATCAGAGAAAATTTGCCAAAGTTTCAAAATTCTTCACTTTCTTGCAAATTTGGAAATATTGAGTCTATCAAAAATTTAGGTACGTAGCTCCACAACTACATAGGTCTGCAGATACGCAGATCCGTAGGTCCACAAAATTTTGTAGTGTGCTTCTTTTTGTGAGAAAGTGTGCTTCTACAGAGGTGCACTTTTTCTAGAATTGATGCAAACTAGAGGATTTTGATCCAGAGTCCCCATTTCAGTGAGTGTTAAGATCCCCACCAATTGCATACAAATTCCTTGAACTTACCCATTTTCGTAAAACATGTAGTGATAAAGGAATTCCATGAATTCAACCACTTCCTTTTGATCTTTCATCATCTTCTTTAGTTCCACCTCCACTCCAAGACCTGGTGGAACACAACATATTCCAATAGTTCCACCACCTCAACCACCACCATTAGGTTTGCCAAATCCTCCAATGGCCTTTTTTGCAAACGTTGTGGACTCACCCATCAACTTGAGAGGTGCACTGCATGACCTCCCCAAGAATCTTGAGAAGTTTTTCCCAAGGTTCATTTATGGAGAAACATGAACTATTGAAGATCACATCAAAGTATTCAAAGAAATTTGCAATCAAAATTAGATTGCCAATAAGGATGTGGTTCTTCATTTATTCCCTTACTCTTTAGGGGAAATCACCTTCAGTTGGTACATTGATTTTCCACCTAGATGCATTGGAGATTGGGACATCTTTGAAAAATTATTTTTAGAACAATTCAAAGCTTTCATCAATCTGGCTATGATACATCAACAATTCATATCTATCAAAAAGGACCCAGCCAAGATAGTTTCACACTTTAACCACCACTTTCATATGGCATACTACAAGTTAGAAACACCATACACTATACCAGAACTAGCTGCTATCTAAATTTATTTCAATGCGATGGACCATCTTACAGCTATCTTTCTAAGAAGACTTCCTATAGAAAATATTGACACATTAGATAAAGTCTTTGTGGAAGCGATCACCTTCACAAAACAAGCCAATCCCAATGGAGGAGGATTGATGCTTCCCGCACAAGCTATTATAACAACACCAACATACCTAGACACGACACCCATGGTGTCTAGCCAATTCATACCCATGAATCTAGTTTCGCTATAACAGATGCCCGCTCCAAAAAATTGGACTTTAACATATCTGGGGTATGAACCCTCGAAAGGTGCTTTCTTCAAAAAAAAGATGGTAGCTCCAGTGAAGGCAAAAAATAGTTTTGCCTCTGAGTTCGACCAAATGAAAAAGACTATGTCACAAATGAATAATGAGTTGACTTGCTTAAAGTTTTCACAAGGACAGAATAACAATTTTCAAAGAAATATCACTGGTCCTTACAACAATAACAATTACAATCAGAATTACAACTAGAGCAATGTTGGAAACAACAACAATGTAGGAAAAAATAATGGGGGAAACAACTTTAACAATGGCTTCCAAAGATAGAACTGACAGTGGAACACACGTCTGAATAATGGAAGAATTCCTACATATAACAACAGCAAAAATGTTCAATATGCTAATATCAATCAGTATGATGACAATCAAAACCCCCCCAACAATGATGGTTTGTACTATAACAAAAATCAAGACATGACTCAGAATCAACAAGCAAATGACAATGCTCTTCTTGTGTAGTTTAATGCTATGCTGTTAGATTCTTATGAATCCACACAGAATGCACAAGTTGAACAACCAACTAGTGAGGAATTATCTTTCCAATTTATCCAAGAACTAGATATCCAACATGATGAGATGTTTTCTTTTCACAATGATAATCGAAATACCTACAATCTACCAAATAGAAAAGAACCCTTGACGGATGGAATTTTTCTAGGATTACAATCGACTCCTCCTGATCTGAGAGAGCAATAATCTAGCACCAATCAGACCCCTATATGAAGGACAACTGAATCAAAATCAAATAATGGTTCCTACAATCTTGAAAAATCCAACATGGTCTACTGAGAAATACAATGCAATAGAAGATTTAAAATGAACTAAGGCCAACATGTCTATGTTTGACATGTTGCAAAATTTTCCTCAACAACAGGAAGCATTAATGAAGACCTTAGATCATACAAAGGTACCTCAAAATATGAATATTATTTCTCAAAAATTAGTACCTCAAAAAGTCAACGCTTCGAAAGCAATGCTGACTATGTTTAAAGACAAGGTTGAGGTCCCTCCATTTCTACTAAGTATTAGGATATATGGAAAAAATTTGCGCAATTGCCTAATCAATTCAGAAGCCTTGTGTAATGTGATGCCACTATCAATAGCACAAAGGTTGGGAGTAAATCCCTAGCCTTCCAATTAGATAGTAATACAACTGGATAAGACTGAGGTGAAAGTGATCAGTGTGCTGAAAGATGTTCACATATAGTTGATAGTCAACCATAGGATTCAAGATGTTATTGATATACATGTGGTTGATATACCTGAGACATACGGATTGCTGCTTAGTAGGGAATGGATGAAATGCCTAAGAGGATGGTTCTCTATGGACTTCACTTAGTTATGGTTACTGTGGAAAGGATTGAACAACAAAATCAAGATAGATGCAGAACCAAAGTTAAAAACTATGATTACTGAATACAATGCTCCTAAAAAAGTAGCATTCTTGCAATCAAATTTGGGTTCTTACAAAGTGATGGCTTTCTCAACCAAAATATTGGGTGATCAAACTAAAAAGTCCAAGGTTTCAGTTCCAAGGAAAGAAGTTGTAACACAGTTTGTAGACAACATGATGGCTAATTTACAATTTTTAGGGGAGGAAGCTGACCCCAGTATCCTACTTCTCCCAGGATTTTTTTGATTGCATATAATAACCATTCAGAGTTTGAATGTTCATCATGCCAAGAAGCAATTGGTAAGGTATTGACACAAATAATGGAATTCAAGAGTGATAACACACTAAAAGATCAACTTGTGGAAGATCATGCCCCTATAAACATATCTGAGTCTATTAAAAAAGTTGAAGAAGAAATTGAAGATTTGAATGCATCATATAGTGATACCTCTTTAGATGGTGGAGGTTTTTCTTCTCCTCCCCCAAGAATGATCAAAATCAAAAGGACAAGATGGTACATTAAAGGACAAGGATGGACTTCAATACTTGTTCGTCCAATAGCCCAGGTAGATGAAATCAAGGAATTGATAGGGGAAATCAAAGATAAACAAGAAAAATATGCACTCTTGGTATCAAAGGGTGACAATGGAAAATCAATAACTCCACCCCGAGAAAGATTAAAGTGGGTACCTAAGGAACAATCTTTTCAAGCACAAGTAAAGGAGAAGTTGAGAACAAATAAACACAAAGTGAGAAAAACCAAGGAATGCTCAATATGGATACTTCACTTTGATGGTTCTAGATGCAAGTCAGGAGACAGTGCAGGTATTGAGTTGGTTAATCCTAAAGGTAAATCTTTCTATGTTGCATATCGATTACAATTCAGATGCACTAATAATGTTGTAGAATATGAGGCATTGATTCAAGGAGTCCTTTTCACTTTGGAAAAGGGGGTTAAAGCTCTCATCATGGAGGGAGATTCTTAGTTAGTGGTGAGACAAGTTAAATTGTTATACTCATGCAATGATAAGAGATTTCTCGCATACAAGAAAAGAGTATGGGATTTAATGGATGATTTTGAAGCTTTGAATGTGAGATCTATTTCAAGAAGGAAAAATATGGTAGTAGATGCTCTAGCACATTACAACTAGTCAAAAGAACCAAATTGAAAAGATTTTTAGTAGAATTGGTTGATGTTCCATCCAACCTGGATAATATCACCAAATTCCAAGTCTTTTAGGATGATCAACATATACTCAAATTTCATGAGAAATGGCCACTTTAAAGGGCAAGAAATTGATAACACTCTAGACAAAAAACCTAAGAATGATGAAATTGAAGATGAGGATGGGATTTTGAATTTAAAGACCAACAATATTTCTAAGGGGATGGTTGAGTTGGAGTGCATTTTTGACCATGATGAATCAGCACTTAACAAAAGAATGACTAAAGAAAAGGGAATAGAGGAATTCAACTATTATAATTTGGGCTCTGATGATGATCCTAAAATGGTAAGGGTCAAAAAGGCATGCACTCAACAAGAAAGAGAAGATATGCTTAAATTGCTCTTAGAATATAAAGATGTCATTGCATGGAGCTATGAAGAGCTAAAAACATATGATCCCAAAATTATGACACATGACATTCCATTGAAACCTGATGCAAAACCTTTCTGTCAAAGGCAAAGACCTGTCAATCCTATCATCAAACCATTGATAATGAAAGAATTTTAGAAACTTCTCAATGCCAAGATCATTTTCCCTATCCATTATTCCACATGGGTGGCCAATTTGGTACATCTATGAAAGAAGACTGGAGAAATTCATCTTTGTGTTGACTTTCACAACCTCAACCTGGCATCTCAAAAGGAAAATTATCCTTTACCTTCACTAGATGAGGTCCTACAAATCGTAAATGGTTTAAAAATGATGTCTTTCTTGGATGGATACTTAGGATACAATCAGATAATGGTTGATGAAGAAGACGGACTAAAGACAACATTCACAACTAAGTGGAGAACTTTTACCTATAGAAGAATGCCTTTTGGGCTGATCAATGCAAGGGCTACATTTCAATGAGCCATGGATGAAGCTTTTAAAGGATTGATAAATAGATGTATAGTCATTTATATGGATGACTTGACGGTATTTTTGAAATATTGAAGCACTCACATTGTAGATTTGAAACAAGAATTCAATAGATATCACAAGTACAACATATCTCTCAATCCTAAGAAGTGTCCATTTGGCATCACTAAAGGAAAGCTCCTAGGTCACATCATTTCTAAAGAAGGGACCTCCATTGATCCTAATAGAATTGAATCTATTCTAAAGCTATCACCTCCCCACAGTCGAAAGGAATTCAAATCTTTCTCTGGGAAGATCAACTTTGTCTGAAAGTTTATAAGTGGATTTGCAGAAATAGTTTGTCCCTTAATGACTTACTCAAAAAGGGGGCTAAGACAAAATGGGTTCCTAAAATTAAGAAGTCATTCGAGGATATCAAAGTGGCCATTTCTACGGCCCCAGTACTGGTGAGTCCTGATTATGGGTTACCTTTCAAAATATACTCTTTTGCCTTAAAACATTCATGTGCTAGAATCCTTAAGCAAAAGAAAGAAAGGGGATATGAAAGGCCTATTGCTTTTATGAGTTGTCCTTTTAAAAATGTTGAGTTGAAATACTCTAACCTTGATAAATAATCCTTTGTGTTAATCAAGGTAGTGAAGAAGTTTTGTCACTACATACTTAGAAGTAAAGTGTATGCAATAGTACTTAATGCAACAGTAAAGACACTTTTGATGTAGAATGAACTTGGTTAAAGGAGAGGCAAATGGATGGCGATACTTCAAGAATTTGATCTATAGATTCAACCTATGTGACTGGTTCAAGGACAAGGATTGTCTAAAATGATAGCAGACAACCAGGATGGAAATGAAAAGGAATTCAAGTTTAACAATGAAACAAATGAGGATGATCAGAAAAGGATGGTTGTGTCATAGGTTTATATTAATCAAGGAGTGGTGATAGATGTTTGGCACCAAGACATCATCTATTACCTTCTACATAATTAGTATCCTAGTTGGATGAATAGCTCATAGCTTAGAGGACTTAAAATGAAATGCGAGTCTTATATGCTATTTGACAAAAAGTTGTACAAAAGGAATTACGAAGGGATATATCTCAAGTACTTAGTTTGTGTGGAAGCAAAGGAAGTCTTAGAAAATTTTCACGACAAGTATGGTATAGGACATGGTTTAGCAGAAGCATCTACTCACATGATTCTAAGATCGTACTAATTTTGGCCTTCGATATTTAAAGATACTTTTGAGCACGTATGCTCTTGCCATATTTGCCAAACAAGTCCCAATAGAGAAAGAAATCTAGCGATGCCCTTACAGCCTGTATTTGAGATATGCCCCTTCACAAAGTGGGGGTTAGATTTTATTGGTTTGGTCAACCCACCATCATCAATAAAACATATATTCATTCTCATAGCCATGGATTATTGTACAAGATGGACAAAAGAAGAAACTTTTAGGAATTGTACTACTAAGGTAGTGACTGACTTCTTGGATGAACAAATTGTCACTAGGTTCAGGATGTCATTTTCCTTGGTATGCAATAATGGGTCTGCTTTTGCATCAGCATTCTTGACCTAATGGACATTTGAAAATCAATTCATTATCAAGTTTTCTTCAAATTACTACCCATAAGGAAATGGGGTAGCAGAATCCACAAACAAGAACTTGATCACAGTTATAAAATGATTGTTGGAGGAAAACCCTAGAGATCGGCATACGCATCTTAAATATGCTCTATGAACAGATTGAGTAAGGATCAAGAATGCTTTGGGAACTTCTCCATACTTTCTTGTCTATGGACAAGAACCAATATTTCCACTCAACCTCAGAATACCTATTTTTATTTTCATGAGTGGATACGCTGAAGATGCTAACAAAGTACAGATCAAATTGATGAATCTTTTAGAAATGGACAAGAAACGAATAGCTACATTAGAGCATATGGCTAAACATTAAGTTGTTGTTAAGAGATGGTTTGACAAGAGGGCCACAATAAAATCCTTCAGGATTTCTGACCTTGTTCTACTTTGGGATAAGGCAAAAGAAAAGTCAGGTAGCCATACCAAGTTTCAACACTTGTGGACAGGCCCATATCAGATTGCAAAAATCCTAGGAGAGAACACTTTTAGGCTAAGTTCCTTACAGAAGGAATTTCTACCTTTTCCAATAAATGGGCAATTTCTGAAACATTATTTTGAAGCCTAAAAAAAAAAGAAATTAGTTAGACTCTATTTCTATATCTAGGTTAGATTTTCATTCTTTCTGCAAGTGTGTTTGTTTTCAGTTATATGTTTGCTTTCAGTTGTGTGTTTTGTTTGCAAAATTATGTTAGTCCTACAGGGTAAGGGGTACTTAGTATTTTTCTCAAGATTTTACTAACCACTCTTTGGTCCCGATTTCAAGAAGAGGTATTTCTTTGTCAAAAATTTGGATGATTGTGCATTTTACACCAACTGAGCAATGGACATTTCTTGTTAAAATAAGGGATTTTCAATCAAGAAATTAGAATTCTAGACCAATAAGTTCTCAACACTTTATAAGATTTTAAAATTTAATCACTTTTGGTGTTGTTGAATTCAAGTCAAAGATGACGAGAGATGATCCAAGCTTTAACTGGTTCAAACAGGAGGGGTCTCCTCAAAAGATTGCTAAGATCATTGATTGGCATGGGAGTTTCTAAAGAGTTCTAAATGAGGAATGCAAGGGATGTTCACAAGAGATAAAATCCAAGAAACAACGCCGATGTCCTGACTACATAGTCTAAGTGTAGTCCGAATACAGAAGATTTTTTTTTAAAGTACAATGTTAGGACTGAAGGATTCCAAATATCTAAAATGGCAAAAGATACATTCTCAAAATAGAATATTTTATATTTAAACTATTGCTTCATCAAAAGTAATGCTTTGTACGACATGGAGCAATTATTCAAAAAGCCAAAAAATTAAAAGAACGTGACATCCCAACAAGAACCCTCAAACTGATTCTCTGATCTGGTCAACCAATTGATTGATAAAAGTCTTTGTGGAGATTCTGAATGATTGAATTAGGAGGAGTGGAAGATTTTTTTCAAGTTATTAGAAAACTTTGATAAACTACATCCTAAGGCATCAAAGGGAATTAATATACATTGCACACATTGAGCTTGAAAATTTTGATTCCTGATTTTTTGATTGTGAAGTCATTCGAAATAAGCTCGAGATGTTCAAAGCTTGGTTGGTGTTTAACGCACATCGAAAGAATGTTTGCTGATGAAGAAATGCCTTGGTCATTTCTTCCTTTTTCAAAGGCTATTTGTTATGCTGTCCACAACACACACCCTATTCCTAGTGAGGAATTGGGACCCCCTACCATTTTTTACTCCCAAACTCACAATTCAAGAGTCGGGAGAAGAAATTTTGATTATAGTTAGAGTGTTAGAGTCAAAAAAAAAATTAATTAATTTAAAAAATAAATAAATAAATAAATTTCCATGCGTGGGTATGATGCATGTCATGCACTAGCTTGCGCGCTACGGTGAGCTGCAGGGGTCTATAAAACCCCTACCATCCTCTCCATTTTACACTTCTATTTTTTTCCTCTGCTCCAGTGGCATATACCAATGAAAGCCAAGGTAAGCATGGCGCCTAAATTTTTTCCCCCATGTGCCATGTGTGTTGACACTTGCTTCTGTCCTGCGAGACGTCAAACACCCATGCACCATCTTTGTCCTGCATGGCACAACCCGCACCCATCCTACCTTCATTTTGTGCACCCACAAAGTCAATGTCACACACCCTATCAATTGACGTCATGCACCCCTCACTCCACATCCACCTCACACCAGGGTTTGTGCCGAGCGCCTGCACCCATAAAATGATGTTTGGCACTCTATGCTTGCACACTACCAATAAAAATGTTTGTGCCACCCACCTTATGCATACTGCATGTGGTGTAATGCACTTGCACCTCTTTGTGGTACTGCTTGCCCACACTTGCCTCCTCGCATGGCACAATGTGCTCACACACCTCTCAAAACCTTTGCGCGCCAGTATTCAATGGCGTCGCGCTCTGCAAGGGTGCTCCACATTTTGAAAATGCGTGTGCATGGCCCACCACACATTATTTTATTTTATTCATTTTAATTTTGTTTTTTAAAAAATTAAATAATAATTAAAAATATTGAAAAAATAAAAAATATTCAAAATACCTAAAGGGGACATTTTTTTCCCCTATGTTTTTTTAATGTAATATTTTACACTTTATCTTGGAACTAATGACATTTTTCTTATTGTGTGTAGTTGATCAAATGGTGTCAACATCTGGAGTAGCACCCAAGCTTGTATTCTTCAAGTTCCAAGGAATACCATCCAAATCAAGATTTCACGATGATTATGTCGACATCTGAGATACTGATCTGGGACACACTGACTTAGGGGAATTTCTAAAAACTTGTAATAATCCAACCAAGAGATCAGATCTAGTATCATCCTTGATACATTATGGGTTGGTGAATGCAGCATCACATCCCATATCAGTGCATTCAGCAGAACTAGTAATGACATTGGCACAACATTTTTTTTCTGAAGAGAGAGTAGTAAAAAGTGTGACAGGAGAAGTGGACCTTGATCTTCGACCCGATAACATTGAGAGGGTCTTCCATCTCTAAAGAGTGGATTAATTCATTAGGCTCTCCTACGAATCAATAGAGAGCTAGTATAGGGAACATATGAAGCAGATGACAGATATTATACAATCATCTTATCACATTGAGAGACCTCCTCAATGAAGGATAACAGGCAAAGTCGATATGACTCGGGGATATATGAAGGAGGATATTGGTTACTCCATCATCCTTTTGAGTAGAGTCATGGGTTTATCTACAACAAGCCACCTCAATACCTTCATGATCAACTTTATTAAGACCATCAAAACAAAAAAGATACCATTGGACTAGGCTACCACACTAAGTGAAAACTTGTGTGAGAAATTAAGGATGATGAAGGACAAGAAGAAGTTTTATATGATGTCTTACATCGTATACCTACTTGCAGCAAGGGCAACAGATTATCCTGGATTGTATAGAAAGGGAAACATTCAGGATCCCGATGCCTGGCCATATATTGTTTATCCTCAATTGGTGAAGAAGAAACTATCTACTCAAAGTAAGGAATATAGAATCGTAAATGACGCTTTCATCTTTGCAGTCATTTGATTCATTGAAGGAGATTATGGAAAGAGGCTATCTGATGAAGGAAAAGCATAGATCACAACTCTCGAGGCTTATTTCATTTAGTTTAAGACATTCGCATACCTATGGGTAGGTGGTGCCACTATCATCCCCAAGAAGCTCCCCAGATATCTGAGTGACAAGTTAGTGCTACTAGAGATTTCTTGATAGATTGAATCAGCATATGAGAGGGTGAAAAGACAAAGAAGACCTTGTTGGATGTGGCCTCTTGTCATTGGACCATACCAGGTAAAGTGCAAGCAAGACATTCAAACTTTTGAGTGGGAATAGGAGAATTATCCCCTTGAGGAGTACAATTCCCCTAGGATACATTTTGATAATGTTGAGAAAGTAGAGAGTATGGCTAGAAAAGAATTTCATCATGAAGATGCTATTGAAGATCATTGGATGAACATGAAAAATGACTATGATATCCCCATATGGGATTATTGTAGGATGACTTTATATATGGCAGAGAAGACCCTCAATCTAAATATTCTAGAGGAAATAAGGCAACAAGATTCTAAGGAGCTATTGGACCCCCTGTTTAACCTAGATAAAATCAGAGAAAGACCCATTATGAATGTAGAAGTTGACGAGGAGGGTGATGATATCAATCATCGGGTAAGACATGTGGTTAGAATGACAAGGAATGGATCAAGCAACCTTTTTTAATTGATCCCATACCTGACACTATAGTCTTCCATGCTCAAGCCAGCCCTGAGAAAGGTAGATGAATGAAAGTTAAAGTTTCTACTTTTGCACTTCAATCTCCCATCAAGCCAAAGATAGTACACCAACTTGACTGCTCGGTTGAATACTATCATCCTCCAGAGAGGACAGGAAAGAATAAAAGGAAGAGGACTTCCCCGCAAAGAATTCAAGTAGAACAGGGCAAAGTGCAAGCACCTTCCCATCATAAATGAGAAGAGGTACAAGGATCTGAGGATATTAGAGCTTCTCAAGTCCAAGATAATCCTCCACTACCTCCCTTTGTGCCTACCCAATCAGAAGAGGAAGAGAGTCAGCAAGTTTCTATCCCTCCAGTGCAAGAAGAACAAGCTTCCCTTCTTGCCTCTATAAAACAAAAGAAGATTAAGATTTGAATGAAGAAAAGGTAAAGGGTGACTAAGAGAATGGTGCCTTTTCCTTCTATTCCTAAAACCATCCTAGAAGAAGAAGAAGAGGAAGAAGAGGAGATAGATGAAGAGGAAGAAGATCCCATACAAAGAAGAACCTAGAATGGAGGAAGAAAGGAGAAGGAGTACCTCGAGCATATCACCATCCACTCAGGCAATACCTTTGCAAGTCTCTTCTTTAGAAGATGAAGTGCAACATTGGGTGGATGAGAAAAGTGAAGAAGGGGATGATGTATTTAAAATGTCTGATTTTGTCTTCATGCCTATGGGAATGACATTAATTGATGGCAATATTAGATGTACTCCTACCAGTCAATCTCAACAAGAAGGCTAGATGCAGGTACCACCAGGCACACAAGGTCTTGATCCTACTCACCCATCTTCACCACAAGCTAAGGTGGTAGATAAAGTTTCAGTTGCTCCCCCACTTCCAGGAAAGGAGGAAAAAGTTCAGGAGGAACCATCGCAAGAGGAGCAACCAAAACAAAGGGCAACCAAAGAAGCATCGAAGGAGGGACAAATAGCCAAATATTCTCAATCACCTCCCCAAGATACTGAGGTGCAAGCTGTCAAATCCACTGAGACTGAGAAAATAGAAGGAGAGCCCTAACAGAAAGAAACAACTCCGATCAGGAGTGATAAGGGGAAGAAAGTTGCAAAACATACTCCCTCCTCTTTAATAAGAAGACCTCTGGTTAAACATACTCCAAGGTGGCTGCAAAAAGAAGTCATAATAAGCTCTAGACCCAGATTCCAAGCCTTGGAGGAAGACATTTATGAGATTGCAAAAATTTTGAATAAACTTGAGTCCCTAACATTTGAGGAAATACCATTGGCATTTGTTACAAGTACAGAAAATAGCTTAGAGTTGTTTGCATAGGTAGCTATTCCTCCTAGAGATACAAACATAGAAATCCTTGGTCCCAAGAATTATCAATTGGAAAGTATCATGTTGGGAAAACCCACATGGGATGCATCCTAATTGATGGTGACCATGGTAATTAAGGAAATCATGAAGAACATGGGGGAGGATGAGATGGAAATCCAAGCACTTCGAAGGTAGGTAGAGATCCTAAAGGGATATTTGGTCATAGTCATTGGTCCTCTTGATATTGAGAACCCATAGGAGACCTTGAATATTATTCTTAGAGAAGGGGGAGCAGTCCATATGGATCCATTTTTGAGAGCCTGTCAACAATAGCGGGAGAGTTTTGGGGAAAAAGGATTCATGATTATCATAGAAAACCTCAAGATGTTTCATGCTACACAAGAAAATGTGAATAAAATGGTAGCAAATTGTAACTAGGACTTTAGCATTATTTATGAAGTATGGGTCTAGAGCAAAGATTTATAGACTCTACAAGCCACAAAAGGACAAAGGTATCAAGTTTTGATTGATGCATATATGGGAGATGAAGTAGATGTGATTGATGACTAGATAGAAAAGATAGTAGATAGCAACAAGGTAATGGGAACATTACATGATGAAATTCATCGGCTCAATGATCAGGCCCGAGAGCAAATTTTGGAAGCAAAGAGACACTATAGTGATGCCTGTTTGGATATTTTTTAAGATGAGGAATGCAAGAGATTGCTACCTACAGATACAGTAGTGGAGAATATTAAGAAGATTTTTGTGGAATTTTATGATGAGGAGGACATCAGACAAGCCTTCAAAACCAAGGAAGCATTGTTAGAGTTGGATACGAAACTTGGGGATTTTGTTGATACCCAAATTGAGGTAGACAATTATAGATGAAAGGTCAAGGACAAATATGAGGCTTTGGATTTGTCTAATGCGGCCAAAATCACTAAGATTATAGAGAAATTCAAGGGTAAACATCCAAACATACCTTTGGGATGAAGAAGAACAAAACCAAGATGCTAGAATTTCATTTTTGACACTTAGTGAAATTTTGAGATTTTAACCTAGTCGAGGTTTGTGGGTCTGTAGGTCCACAGCTACGCAAGTCTACAGCTACATAGGTCTGCAACTATAGAGGTTTGCAGCTTCGTAGGTATGCAGCTTCGCAATTTTAGAAGTACACCAACAGTTAACTACTAGTCCCAAAAATAGAGCTTTTCATCCATCAAAAATGCATTCTAACGATAGTTTAACTCCGACTAATGCCCTTTGAAGGATCAGCTTCTAATTTTGGCATCTCTAGACATTTCCACTTTGACTTAGAGCTTTTGTATGCTTTTCTCTCATAATTTCTTTGTTTTTAAACATGAAAAGGCTCATGCATCCAATTAATGAATATAAAATGGATGGAATCCTACTAAGCACTAGTTTGATAGGTAATTTGTATATAATTAGTTTGTTTTATTAGTTTGAAAGCATCTTATTGCATGAAGATATCTCTCACTCTCAAAAAAAATTGAGGAGACGATTTCTTATAAATACCCTATTGTAATTTTTAATCAAGGCTGCCATTATTATGCAATAAAATTATGCTTTTGGTGCTAGCATTCAGAGTATAGTTATTCTTTCCTGAATGTGTCATTGTTTTGTGGATTTTTTATTCATGAGATTGTGGTTGAGCCAAAGGTTTATTGCATTGTTTCTGGATGTGTGATCTTTTAGTTCTGGTGTTTGCTACAGATATATGAATTTTGTTGACATAATGAGCTTGAGAAGAGATCACCCAATTGTTTCTACATAGCTTTTTGTCTCACATGACTGCACTTTTGGTGGCCTTGCGATTTGATGAAGAGTGAAACATCATTCAATTTGTTAAAGATTCTCACCAAAAATTGCATCAATGGATTCTAGGAAGCATTGCTCCTATTTTCATTGGTTTCCTACCAATTTCTTTGAAGGTTTTAACTCGCAGCGTGTTCTGTCCTGTAGCTTATGTCTGTTTAGGAATTTCAATTTCAAGTCATTTGATTCCATTTTATTTTCTTTCAATTTCGTTATTTGCTTTACTAACCCCCTGTTAGAATTGGACCTCATAGTAGCTACATTGTTAGAGTTGCATTCATTGAAAAATAGAAAATACAAAAACTATTTTTCTTTTAGTGTAATATTTTGAGACAACGAATAGATTTACTTCAATTCTAAGATAAAAGAGTTTTTACAACCAGAAAAGGCCTCCTTGTGAACACTAACATTTATCTTCTACTAAACGAATTTTGGTACATGGCAAGAAAAATACTAAACCTTGGAGTGGATCTTTAATAATATTTGCTTTTCAAGAGAGGAATTATGCAATGGATTCCTGTCATTGACCTCGTGCAAAATGAATGCCCAAAATTTCACTATTGGATGATCCATTGGGAACATTTTCACAAGTTCTAGAGAATGTGCTACATGTTGAGGATGTCAGAATTTATATTCACTGCAAGATAGAAAGTATTGATGATGATGATATTCATCAAGATTTGGTAAAAATTGATCACAATGACCTAACCTTGAAGTCTAAGTATGTGCACCTAGATGGCTTAAATCTAGTAAAGTATATGTTCTAAATGGAATTTGACAATCACAATTGGACCCGAATAATTTTGAGTAGGGTACATGATGATTTTTTGTGGCTACATGATGCACAGATTGTAATTGACAATGACCTAATTCATAAGGTAATAGGATTGAGTACTAAAGGTTGCAATCCTTTTAATGAGAAGAATGTTAGGAAGATGGTTGAGACAAATTTGAATACTAGGTTTGACGAAAGAAACATGAAGGTAGAATCCATTCAAGACAAAGGAATAAAGCTACAAAGCAAGATATTAGAGTACAATTTCAACCATGGATCAAGGGTTAACTCAGTACTAGTTGGATTTTTACATGCAGCTTATGTAATGATAGTACAAGGAAGAAAAGTTAATCTATGTGAGATTATCAAATTGCAATTATCAAATAACATTGCAAAGTTGAAGAAAATGAAGAGTACAATTTTTAGATTTGATTCCCTACTTACTCATCTATTATTTTATGCTACAAAGAATATTCTTGGTATTAAAAATTGGGATAGCAATGATTGCATAATGAAAATGGTGACTCAATTTTATAGATCAAAGTTAGAAAATGTCATAGATAATGACATTGACAAGATGATGAAGAACTTTCAGATTGAAATGAAATAGAGGTATAGGATACCTCCCTCCATGGTGGAGAAATATAAGGATGAAATATGCATCATCTTGGAAACTGATAACACTTGTATAGAAGTTGTGATACCAAGGGTAAAATTTATAGAACCTATGGGATATGAGATGAGCACAGAGCTCATAGAAGGGTATACATAGATCATACTCTAGTCAGAAAAGGACACAAAGTTTCCTAGATGGAGAACATATGAGCAGAAGATGAGAGTAGTTCAGTCAAAACTACATAGCAAGGAGAGCAAAAAGAAAGTAGAGAAATTTATTGATTCTATCCTTAAGAAATAAGGAATGACAAGAGAAGAGTTCAATGAGGTAAAAGGCATTGCAATGGAAATGAGAGCAAGTGAAAAGTTTGAAGTGATTACAATAACTCCTATTGTCATAGCAAGACCTTTAGAAGGTGTGATAGTGGCACAACCATGTGCACAAGCCCCCATTTCACATTATGTAGTAGTTGTGCAAGTGCAACCTATAAAGACAAGAAGTGAGTAGCCAAGGAAGTAGCCAGAGGTGGAAGCTCCTATAGTGTAGACAAAATCTAAGAGATTGGTCAAGGTGAAGCAAGAACTTGCACCTGCACCAAAGAAAAGGGTCAAGCATACCACTAGTGCACAAGGAAGGAGGAGAAAAATGATGGAAGTAACTGATTCAGAGAGTTCTAAGGATGATACTAGAGATAGGCTAGTAGTGCAAGATGCATATGAAGGCAAAACTAAAATTTGAAAAAGAGCATGGACCAAAGGTAGAAAACCTTAAGATGCAAATAATAAATGATGGTAAAGAATTTAAATTGAATAAGTATTATAGCTTGTATAGTAATATGGATAGAAGGCAGTTAGAAAATACCATAGCGAGAAAATGATTTTGAGGAATAAAAAAAATTGAGAATATACAGAATAAGATACCAAAAGATTTGTATAATAGGCTTATAAATAGAAAGAAGATAGTGTTGGAAGAAGATCTAAATATGGGGATATCTATGATAAGTAAACTATATGAGGTTGACTCTAAGGAGGACTCAAACTAAATTTTGGAGGGTATTGAACCCTTGTTGAGGAACAAGATTAATTCTTCTGATTGGAATAAATTATGAGGTAAGGATAAAAATAGACAATGTAATTGTGAAATTCATGACCTCAATGCTAGAGGTGAGTGCATAGTCAAAATCTAACAACCCAATGTATGTGCAAGTTAGTACACCTTCCAAAAATGAGGGAGAAGCAGAGGAGACACAACAAGCACTTTCACCACTGCATATTGTTATGGGTACTAAATCCATGCAAGTGGATAGTACACACATAACTGGGGACACAAACGAAAACCCATTTGCAACTTATGGCCAAACTATTGTTGTAAATATTATAGCTTACTCTAGTTTAGATGATGATGGAGAGGAGGAGAAGAATAAGAAATAAGTGGAGGAGTAGAAGAGAAAGGAAGTAGAAAAGAGAGAGAAAGGAAGCAAAAAGAAGAAGAGGAGAAGAAAAAGGAAGATTGTGAATTTATGCATAAATGGAAGATTGTAACACAAGGATCAACATTCTTGCCCAATTTAAAGCATGTGGAGTCAGATATTGGGAAGGTAGTGTTCCAACATAAGGTTTCCATACCTTATGTAGCCCCAAAAATTATATTATTGTAATACCAGAGTTAATCCATTGGCAGTAGTATCAAATGATGAAGATCATAAAGGATTGATGAGCTCACTGAGCAACTTGTTTGAGAAGAACAAATCAATAAAGCCTTTGGAGAAGACATTAATTGAAGTCTTGGATAGACTGAAAAATGTAGTTACCACAACTATATAAAATTAATACTTGTAGTCAAAGGCCAATGATTTGGTGAAGATATTTGATGAAGATTTCACAACTCCAGTAGCAGTAGCTTAAGTGTAGCACAAGCAAAGCATGATGCATCACTGTCTGATATAGTATGCAAGAATGTGAGAAATGATTTTAAAGCACTTGATGGAAGCATCAAGGAACTAAGAAAGCAAAATGATGAAGGGAAGAGATTGTATGGATATTTCACACTATCATACAAGTACCTAACTGATTTTGAAAGACAAATAAAGGGAAAGCTAGGTGAACTTGAAACACTCGCTACTAAGTTACAATTTCTAGAGACTAGTATTAAGGACTGTAAAGTAGAAGTTAAGAAGATACATGATGTGATCATAGGCTAGGAATATAATAAGGAGAAGGAAGCAAAGAGATTCTCTAGTCTTAGAGAAATCTTTGCAACAAATATCAACATTTTGTAGAGGCTTGGAGGAATGTCTTGTAGCTAAGAATTCCTATGAAAAATTTTCCTATACTGACTTGAGCACAGTTGAAGTGGCATTGTATGCACTATGCACACTAATCAATATTTTAGAGATAGTAAAGGAGAAATAGAAGAAGGAAGTGGAAAGACTAAAACTTGTATTTACAAATTTCTTTTCTAGAATATCAAGTTGATCAGTAGCAGGGCACCCAATTTTTTGTTGATACAGTTTTTTTTTGACATCTTTGTCATTCATGTCAAAGGGGGTGTATTATGTAGAAGGAAATTTGTATAGCTATAAATTGTATATTGTATATGTAAGGAGGAGTATAGTTATGTTCTTCTGTATAAATGTAAAGGAGATATAAGGAATGTAATGATCCATCAAAATATGAATAAAACAGTTATGTTTTGAAGGCAATTTTTTGTAGTTACTTCTTTTTTTTTTTTTACTATGTATGACATCATTTTGGGAATTAGTTGATTTTTGCAAATGTTTTTATCAATGTCAAAGGGGGGGATTTTTGTAAATATGGTTAGATAGATGTATTGATGGTTTTTATTTATGGCAACATTTACTCAGCATTTCATTTATGCATTTAGAGATAGAAAATTGTTTAAATGTTAGACAGTTTGTAGCAACATATAGAAAAGATGTGATGTGTATAGATGAGTTAGCTTATGCACACTTAAGGAAAGCTCTATGAAATTTTCCTGATGATGTGTACCAGTGCATAGATATGTACAAATAGTATGATGTGAGATATGGTTAAAATACCAAGATGGGTATTTAACAGAACATAACAAAGCATAGCAAAGTATTGGATTATACAACTTGAGAAATTATTTTGGTTATGAAATATTTACTAAGTCATGATGATTTGACTATGTGGATATTATTCCATAAGTTATTTTATATTATGTCAAGTGTGTGAAGACATGAAGGCTGACTAAGCAAAGAATTATGAAGATGTGAGGTATAAGTGAAGATCTTATCTTGTGAAGATAAGTGTGAAGTATATGTGCAATATGTGATGAACTATGTGACATATATATGATCTATGAAATATTTTTGATTGATGATATATGAAAAACATCTAATGTTTGATCAAAGCAAGTGCAAATTACTACAAACAAAAAGTATTGTATGTATATATATTCTTGTGAATAACTGAATTGTATAATTGCATGTTAGGGTAGTAAACTCTTCTTATATACATTGTATTTGTTCTACCAACTCCTAATAGGTTTTAGGCTTCTAATAAGGCCTAGTCCTCTAATAAGGACTCGAGAAACTATATATATTTCATAGACTCCTAACAAGGTCAATATCCTTAATAGGATCCTTTTGTTTAGTGAATCATCTAGTGGGTATCATCCCACCAGGTTTTCCTTTGGCCAAGGTTTTTCTAGTTAACAAATAATGGTGTTATGAGTTCTCTATATGCATGGTTATATTTATTGTCTAGAATTGTTGGTTTACTTTCATATGCAAGTTATAAACTAATTAAAAATATTCATTTGTGGGCAAAAGTTTGTAGAATATTGATTCACCCCCTCTCCCCTCTCTTAGTATTATGCATGATGTTTTTGTGGATTAAGACATGTTGGGATCATTATTCTTGGAAACCTCTTATTGTTTAGTTTCTAGGAAAGGACTAGCCAAGTTGAAGATAAGTGCTTTAGTTTTTGGCACATCATCCAACCCATTGTTAACAAAATATTTATTCTTGTTCCAAGGTTTGTTTTTTTTTCTTTTCTTTTTTATTGTCATTTCTAAACGTGTCCTTGTTCAAGGTTATTTCTCCATTCTTAACTACAATGTCTTCTATGTGATAGGCACTGTCAATCATTTCATTAAATGTGAGAAAGACTTTCTTCCCATGTTTGTAGTGTAATTCTTGTATAAGGTTGTTGACAAAAATGTTTTTTTATCATTCTTAGGAAGCTCTCAAGGATATCTAAAGTATAAATACCTCCACCTTTGCAAGAAGGTAGAAAAAGGTTCGCCCAATTTTTGTTTAAAGTTGCATAAGTTAAGCATCATGACAAGATGTTGAATATTTTAGGAGTAATATGGAATAAACCTTTTCAATAGTTCATCAAAAGACTTAAGTGGGGGAGTGATATGTTTAAACCATTTAAGCTCCTTGGAAAGAGTCTTATGAGATGAGTGTTATTGTGCATAAGATCCATACTTAGATCATAAAATTTCCTTATGTGATCATGTGGATCCCCATTGCCATCATATTTTTCATACTTAGGGATCTCAATGTCTTGAGGGAAAGGCATCATGTAAAAAACTATTATCAAAAGGAAATGCACATATAGATTCCATTGTCAAGGAGGACTTAGGTTTTTCCTTTTCTTTCTTCAAGTTTGACATTTCAACTTTCAAGTCTTGTATCTCTTTCATAAAAATATCAAAATGATTAGGTTCTTTATTTTGGATCAATCTTTGAAAATTAAAGTTTTGTGGCAATTTCAATCCCCCAAAATCCAAGTGCATGAAGTATTGATCTCTGTTTTGTTCCAAAGTTTTAAGCATAATTTTTTGAATTAATCATCTTGCTAAAATTTCAATAGTTCCTCATTAGTAACATCATTATCTACTTCATTTTCATGTTGAGACCTATGTGAAACATGTCCATGGTTTTAAAGATCTAGGTGGAGACTCAAAACCATTGATATGCAACCTTGGGGTTCTAGGAGGATTATGGTTTCCATTGTTTGCAAAAGGATTGACATTAGCATTGTCCCTAAAGATATTAGTATTAATTTCTCAAAATAAGTTGGCATTAATCCTAGTAGACATAAGAGTTGTGTATTCATCTATGTAAGCCTTTTTCTCTATATTGATTTGTCTCAACCTATCATTGTGAGTAAAGAGATCTTCTAGTCACTTGTCTCTTTCCTCCCTAGATATGGTGAAAGAAAAGTTGTGTTTAGTCCTAGGGATATCAAGTGGGGTAACCAAAATACTACCAAAGTGGCTAAGTGGATCAAACCAAGTTGTGGGTTTATCTTCTTCAGCTTCATCAAAGATGGGTTTGATATCATAGTATTGTAAAGGTGGATGTTTAGTAGGGGAAGGTAATTCTTCAAAGCTAATAGGAGGATGAATTCCTTGATCAATATAATATCTAGTTGTAACTAACATGAAAAAGATAGTATTTAGCTAATGAGATAATGCAAGATAACTTTGAGTCCAAACTTGGAAAAGTAAAGTATTCACTTGTCAAAGATAGAGAATAATGGAGTATCAAAGTGACTTTTCAAGAAAAGTGTCCAATTAATTTATGATACAAGTGACTAACTAATAAGTGGGTAGCTAAGTAGCTAAGTAGATAGATGAGTGAAAAAAAGTGGAAAAATATCCAAATCTTAGAATGTAATTGTTGGCCATTTTTGCCCCCATTCAACCCATCCTTGATAACTGATCTAAGAGATCTTCAATGGGTTGGATTCTTTGATGTGGGTTAGCATGCTTTTGGGTTGGGTTAACATCTCATGTTAACTTGGTCTCTTCATTAGCTGAGTTGTCTTGGTTCCTTCATGTGCTGAGCTAGTTCAGTTTGTTCGTTGACCGAATTGGCTTGTTTTCCTTCATGTTCCAAGTTGTGGGTTAACATGCATATCTACAAGAGATAACATCTCGTGTTAACCATTTTCACCATTTCAAAGAATGACTTTGCTACTCTTTTTCAAATGATGAAATTTCTCCTACCTCTTCAATCAAACATTTGAGAAAAGTGTCGACCAACTAATTTCTTCCACGTGGAAAATTCTTCTTGTGTAGGGTTATTTTTTAATCAAACAATTCTCATATTTTCACATTGTTTCCCTTTGTTTTTATGAATATATGCTAGTCATTGGATCTGGAAGCATCTTGTGGGTATTTATGAGTGCGTCATAGTCGTCTGTTAGAGAATGAAGAAGATATGCATCTACGGTTGGGTCTTATTCATCTATTAAGGATATTTTCACAAAATCTAGGTGTAATCACCTAAAAATGGTCATTTAGACTATTAGCCCCCTTCTCACATTTTGGCTAAATTCAATTAATTATTTTCCTAGACCAAATTGCTAATAATCAATTAATTTGGTTATAACCTATAGTTTGACTATGATATCCTAAGTTCATTATTTAATTAAAATAACATGTCCCCTTTTAATTAAATAAAAGACCCCATTCTTCTAACCCACTTAAAGTGTACACATAAAGTCCTTTTCTAATTTTCAAATTAAAAGAAAAAGGCTTTGTGACTTTTGTCTTATATGACAAGTCAACTTATATTATGTTGGTTGACTTATGTGTGCACATGGATCACTCCTCTTTTTCAAATTCCACCATATTCATCTTGATCTCTACCATCCATATAACTTTAAAAGAAAGAGAGATTTCCCCCTCAAAGGATCCACACTCTTGAGTATTGTTATGTTGCAGGTTTACTATTTGAATTCTTCAGATCTTTTTGTGGAGAACTTCTATTTCTTGTCTACATTCTCTCATCCAATGTCATTTTTAGCATAGTTGCATGCTAATGTATTTTCTTTACAATAGCTTAGCTCACATAGTAATTAGTTGGATTTGTAAAACTTGCATATTGTTGAATCTTGAATTCTCATTTTAGCTTAACTTCATCTTGCATTACATCATTAAGGAACTCTTTGTAGACATTTTTATTCTTGCATCTTGTCTTTGGAACCTCCCATTACATGGTTTACTAGCAAGAAGTGTATTCCTAAGGCTTGGCTGAGAGCTATTTTACTTAAAACACACTCTCTTGCACTTTGTGGATAAGAAGACCCAAGCCAACATCCAAGAATTCTGAATTCAATAGAATCCCTTGGATAGAAAGGTTTGGAGATGAATGCTTTTGAGTGTACATTTTTGGCACCCACCATGGGGAAAAAATCAAGTTTTGTCCTCTGTTTTACTATTTTCATTGCATTTTTTTGCTTTCTTTTTGCTCTTTCTTTTCTATTTTAGGCACATTTTTTGGGTGACATTTTTCCAGTTTTGTACAATAGTTCCTATAACTATTGTGCAATAAATGTTGAAAATTGTGTCATATAGATATACAGAAAACTATCACCTCAATATTGTTAATTATGTCACTTGGCATAGTGAGAAATATCGCATTGGAAGATTCTATCACCCACATATACTAAGAAGTATCATACGATAGGTTTCCAACATAAACTATCACCTGGTCTAAATTTACTTTTTGTTTGGGGTGTTTTGGTTAGTTTTCTTAGTTGTTGCTTATTGTTTACTAGTTTTATAGGTTTTTAGCTATTTTTACAGAAGTCCAATTATAGATTTGTTTTTGTTTTAAGGCTAACTCGTGGTGCTGATAATTATGGTTGCAAGGTGTTGTTTTGAAGCATTAAACATTGCCTAAATTACCTAAAAGGATGTATGTCAAAGCTTCAAATGCACAAGTGCTACTAAGGATTGTTTGCAGGGCTACCTAACACATAAAAACCCAATTTTCTTACTTTTTTTGATTTTGTGTGTGGCATCTACTAGTTCTTTTTTTTAGGCACATTAAACTTGTGATTGAGGTTCTTTGGTGATAGGAGAGTATGCTCTTCACCCTTGCAATGAATCAAAAATCTTGACCCACCTTTGGATTTCAAAACAAGTAGATAATTGAATCTTGTTGGTGTGTTTGGGGGAAACAATTGAGGTAGGAGAGTATGCTCTTCACCCTTGAGGTGAATCAAAAATCTTGACCCTTAAGAGTGGATCCATTTTGTGGTAGTTAGGATCCTTTAGAGGGCTTACTTTCAGACAACCTAAGAGGAATGACCTAAGTGGGGACAAGAAAATTACCTAGCTCCTCCAACCCACTATATACTCAAGGCTATCAAAGACACAAAACCTTGGTAGACATAGTGTTTGTCTTTGCTTAGTATAATCACTTATGGGATTTTGACCATAGGGAGATCACTAGGCAAGAACACTTAAGATTCTTTTGTAGCCACGAGGTCTATTACCCACCACAAGGTGGGGTGTCCCTTAATTGGGTGCAAGAAGAACATTATGAATGGAAGCCCTTTCTAAACACCCTAGGTTAGTATCTACACTATTTTTCCACTCAACTTCTTGGTGCAAGGATTGATCCTAGTGGACTAACTAGATCACCCCAAGATTTACACTCACCATATGTGTTCCCTTGGTTGTGCTTTTGGCACTTCCATGACAAATCCAATATCTCTTGTGGGCAACCACTTAGTGTTAGGTAAAGGAGCATCAAGCGTGGGCCAAGTTGTTGAGTAATGAACCATGACTATAAGGTAGATTTCTTCGCTATTATTTTCAAATGTGTTGACCAGTGTTAACATTCTTACACATCAAACATCTTGATAATATTGGTAGAAAGGCTATTTTGATATCAAAACTGTGTATTGGCAAGGTTGTTTTTACCTTTTTCAACTATTTGAAACATGTTAAAACCCCTATTATTTACAAACCTTGTTGATAATTGACATGAACTGACATCTCACACAGTTTGATCCAACAATTACCTGATTGTTAAACTGAAACACAAACTTTTGGAGTCAAAAATTGGTCTTTTTTTACAAAAAACTAGCACTTTATCACCTATTCTCTAGAGAAATATCACGCGATAGTCCTTTTGTAGAATTGTGTAGCCCTCTTGTTGTAAGGTCTATCGATTTGCTATACTGAGTTTTATCATCCTATCTTGTGCAAACTATTGCCCAAAAGAAAAGTGTCACATGTGTGTCTTGAACTGTGTCATACAACATCTTATGTTGTCTCACTATCCCTTGGTCTTTCAGAAAGTATCACATGGTATTATTTTCTATCAAAATAGGGTATGTATTCTAGTTTTTTTGATTTAGGGTCTTGTCATATCAATCCTTCCTAGTTCTAGTTGCACATCTGTCTATTAGGTGTTGTCTAAAATTGAAAAGATGGGTTTAGTCCATTAGATGTAAGTCTTGAAACATAATTGAGGAATCACTTGTCAAAATCTGGTTACTCTTCTATATTAGCTACTTGCTATTGAGTTTCTTGCTCGATTGCTCGGCTCGAGTCACTAGTGTTGTAAATTCTTGAGCATTAGTTGACAAGCCATCTATTATTCTTTGACAAGTGACTAATCTTGATTGTAAGAGCTTCAGATCTAACTTACTTTTCTCGTCATATTAAAAAAAGACTATTCCTTACATGTCAGTTACAACTAGATTTCAAGTTGGAAGTGTTAGTCATACCCCTTTTGTCTTCAAAAAATTGGAAACCTTGCTTAGATGTCCTCATGGACAACCTTGCATGGAGGACCCTAAACCTATTCAAACACAAATAGCTAACATTAGGCATAATCTACTTTATAGTTTTAAAAACCCATTCGGCACACCCTGTGAGACACCTAAAGATGAGAATAGTTTGGTCACCATGGTTCATCCCAATGAAGTCCAATGCCACTTAGAAGAAAAATTGTGTAAAAATCAAAGGATCCTAGAAGTCATGTACTCTAGGGAGAATGAACATCAGCAAGCTAAAAATAGTAACCATACTTTCCATGAAGGGAACAAGGGGACTTTCTCTTGAAATCCTTTTGATGACAATGATGTCAACAACACACCTCCAAGAACCCATAGAGTCACCACAAGTAAATGCACTTCCCATCACTAAAGTGATGGAGAAGTAACTAGCAAGGATGTTATAAAATTCCAACAAGATGAATTTTCTCAAAAACTGATGCTTAGAGCTTTAGAGGAAAACGGAGACCAATACTTTCAATACATGGCAGCAAGAGGATGGAAACTCCCTCATGATTATGATGTAGAATGCATAATTCAAAAATGAGAACCCACTAAGGCTGAAATCTTAAGGGAAGAAATACAAGAACTAAGGAAACAATTTGCACAATTGCAAACTTCAAAATAACCACCCAAAACTTCCTCTGTTGAATCAATATGTGCTCTTCCATTTGATAAGAGTCTATAAATGCTACCATTTCCTAAGGATATAGAGGTTCCTAAGTATGACAAATACGATGGAAATGGTGATTCTCATGATCACATGAGGCATTTTTATGCTCTTAGCATGGATTTTATGCATGAAGACACCTTTCTTATGTATCTGTTTCCTAGAAGTCTAAGAAGGCAAGCTATGGAATGGTTCACAAAATTGAGTCCTCCTCTTAAAACATTTGACAAACTTGCACAACCCTTTATCCAAAAATACACCTACAACATTAAACATCCTGTAATAGTGCTAGATTTATGTTGGGAGAACCCTTTGCAACATATCTTCAATGATGGAGATCCTTATTCTCTTGATATCCTTGGCAAGTTCTCGAGGCTGAAAAATTGACATTTTTGTCAATATCCTTGTACCGGAGCTATACTTTGATCTAAGAAAATAGTTATTCACATCCTTCAATTCCATGGTTGAGAGTGTGTATCGCATTGAAGATGTTGCTATCAAAAAAGGTGACATTGTTATAAACAAAGACAAAAACAACAACGAAAATGGTAAAGACAAAGGTAAACCTTGGAATAAAAACAAGTATGTTGTCAATGATGGAGTAGTGGACATTCCTAAGACCAAGGAAGCTGAGTTTAACCTTTCTACTTCCATCTATGCTAAAAAGAAACAAAAAAGTGTGAAACCACAAACATTTGACAAGAGCTCCAAGTTTACCAAGAAACAATGTGTTTATACACTGATGGTTAAGCCTTATGAAGTGGTCTTAAAAACTTCAATTGCATATTAGTTGAATATCTTACCAAATCATTCTTGACCCTAAGACCCACCTGTCAAACCCCCATGGTGGAGATAGGATCATATCTATAGTTATCACTGAAGTAAGGGTCACAACACTCAAAATTGTTTCAAGCTCAAAGATATAATTCAAGATCTTATTGAGGAAGGAAAAGTTGTCACAGATGACCTTGTCAAAAATTTTGATCATCTTTTAAACAAGCCTTATTAGAATACAAGAAAGGTGAAACCTCAAAAGTTGCTAAAAAGAATCATGATGCCAAGATTAGTTATGCTTATGCTGACATGGACAATTTTATAGGCATGCTTGAGCTCATTGAATATTTATGCACAGAAAGCTTGAGTGATGACAACCAAAATTTTGATGGGCAACCCAAATTTGTCTTAAAAACTCACAATGTTCTTCAACACCATGATGACTCTAGACCTAAGGTGGTGCTATGAGTGACTAACTCTTTCTCATCACAAAGTGAATCACCTAATTCCGCCACTAGGGGGCAATCCAAGGTTGTCCTAAAATTTGCTCATGATCCTAAGAATGTTTCATCCTCTAAACAAACAACTACTTCAAGAATATCTAGCTATGACCTTGTCAGTCAACTACAATGTACTTTGGCTCAAATTTCCATTTTTGAGTTGTTAGAATTGTCCCCCTTTGCACAAGGATATCCTCGAAAAAGCCTTATATTTTGCCAATGTTCCCATTGATATTGATGCAAAATGATTACAAGATATGGTGAACCATATCTCTTCACCCCATTATCTCACCTTTTCTAAAGAAGCTGACCAAGCTCTTAGTCATCACCACAACCTTGCTCTCCATGTCAAAGTCAAAATCTTCTGCACTCACATTCATCAAGTCTTGATAGACAATGAAGCAAGGTTAAACATAATTTCATTCAACGTGATTCAATAGTTGGGGATGTCAGAATTTTCCATTGACCCTAGGTGCAAGATCACCATAAAAGCCCATGATGAGGTTGAATGACCTTCCAAAGGTCTAATTGTACTTCCAATTAGAGTGGGTCCAGTTGAGAAGGATGTCAATTTCCAAGTCTTAGACATACCACTTGCATACGATTTGTTGTTGGGATGACCATGGATTCATGACATGAAGATAGTACCTTCTACATATCATTAGTCAATCAAGTTCCCTTTTAATAGCATTGAGATAGTTGTCTCTGGCAAGAAATCCATGTCTATTAACATGTTATCTATTGCTGAAACATTGCTTCCACATAATCGGTCATCTCATGAGCTGACACCATCCTTTACAAAGTGTGAATAGAAATTGAAAATGATGAGCCTTGGTATGGGAAAATACACTCTAGACTCCATTGTTGCTCTTCCTATTTGCCCTCAATCTTATAGGAAACCATTTGCTAAAAAGAAGTCCTCTACATTTCCCATGACTCTTTTTGGCACTTTTGTGCAGTCCTCAGTTCCCCTAGATGTAGAGAAAGAAGAACAAACAATTAAAGATATGATATATAGGGGAGAGGAAGATGAGGGGGATGTTATAGTCACCACTCCCATTTCTCCTAAATGATATGGAAAAGGATATAAGATTCTTGCAAACATGGGCTATCAGGGCCATGGGTCCTTAACTAGTAATAAAAAAGCTCTAGTTGAACCTTTAAGTCACACTCAAGGTTGTCATGCTCAAGATACTACTAGCCAAGGATTTGGGTTAGAGGAAGATATACCAACATTTGCTCGAAGTGTGCTCATATCTAGTGAGACAGAGGATGATGATCCTCCCTCTATTGCTGCCACATCACAAGATGAGGACTTAATGCCCATAACTTCCCTCCTTTGGGGAGAAGAAACATTTACCACCAATGGTGATGCAGAGGCTTCCACCTCTAGACAGTTGAAACAAGATGAGTTTGACCAAGAAGACTTGAACAGAAGACAAATTAGACAAAATATTGCTCATCTAATTGCTAGAGATCAAAGTACAAACTCTCAAGATTATGAGTAGAAAAATTTATCAAACACCTCTTGTGAACTTAGGGTAGATGTCATTCATGCTTATGTAACCCAACCAAATGTGGTGGATGAGTCTAGTATAGGGTTAGATGAGTTTGGCTCGTAAAATGCTTTAGTGGACCATGTTGGTCCCTCAAGGTCTATTCTTGATCTAGACTCCTTTGTGACAATTGCTATAGGCTCAACTTCAAATGTCACCAAAGATGACTCTTTTCACATCAATAACCTTGAAGCTTCTATCTCACTCTCATTGATTCATCTCGATCTCATAGATTGGTCCATTCAACATCAAAGACTAGAAATACAGTATTCCTAAAATGAATATGAGATCACCTATTACTTGAATACCATTGAACTCGTCACTTCTTCCACTAATGAACTCATGATTCATATGATAGAATCAGATATCAAGTACCTTAGTCATAAAATCAAAAGAAAAAATAAATGTTCAGATGGCAAAAACCACATTGCGATAGTACCTAAGCCTAAAAATAGTAAAAATAAAGACATATCTAATGGTGAAAACTTCTTTAAGGAACCTATGGATGAGGGACTTGGTAGTCTGCCAAACTATTTTTAGGACAGATCATCAGTTCTCATCAAGCCTACATAGCCTATCAACTTGGGGATAGAGGAATCTCCTAAAATCATTCATGTAACTCAATCATTGTCAAATGAAGAAAATGAACAATTTACCCAATTCTTTCAAGACAAAAAGATCAATTTTGCATGGACATACTCAGATATGCCTGGGCTCGACATAGATCTTATCATGCATCATTTGTCTATTTCTCCTAATATCAATCTTGTTAAATAAAAGTTGAGAAAGATGCATCCACATGTAGCCTTGTTGGTGAAATTTGAATTGGAAAAACTTTTGAGTGCAAATTTTATCAGAGCTATTGACTACGTAAAATGGATTTCCAACATTGTACTTGTATCCAAACATGATAAAACTATCTAAGTTTGTATTGATTTTAGAGACCTTAACAAAGCATGCCCCAAGGATGACTTTTTTCTACCAAACATCGATATAATAGTAGACATGACTGCAGGTTATGAAATGTACTCCCTTATGGATGGGTTTTCTAGCTATAATCAAATTAAGATAGCTCTAGCTGATCAAGAGAAGACATCCTTTACATGTGCATGGGGTACTTTTAGCTAGAATTCCATGCCTTTTACACTCAAGAATGTTGGTGCTACCTACCAAAGAAAAATGACCACCATATTCCATGATATGATGCATAAAAATATGGAAGACTATGTTGATGACACCCTAGAAAAATTTAGAAAATGAGATACACATCTTGAAGACCTTACTCTGATATTGGACCGTATGGAACAATTTCAACTTAGGCTAAACCCAAAAAAGTGTGCCTTTGGTGACACTTCTGGAAAATTGCTAGGCTACACTATCTTAGCAAAAGGTATTGAAGTTGATTCCGAAAAGGTCTAGGCTATCATGGAGATACCTCCTCCAAGAAATATTGGCCAACTTAGAAGTCTACAAGGACGTCTACAATCTATCAGAATATTTATTTCTCAATTGTCTAATAAAGCTCAAGCTTTTAACAAGAATTTGCATAAAGGCTCTACTCATATCTAGAATGATGAGTGTCAACAAAGTCTAGACCAAATCAAAAGATACTTGGAAAAACATCTAGTTTTGATGCCACCTATTCTAGGAAAACCTTTGATCTTATATATCTCAACTACAACTTCTTCTCTAGGAGCACTATTAGCCCAAAGTGATGAGACTGGTAAAGAATGGGCTATATATTATATTAGTCAAACTTTGGTTTCTTATGAAATGAACTACATCAACATCAAGAAAGCTTGTCTTGTAGTGGTATTTTCTTCTCAAAAAATTTGACATTACATGTTGGCACATACAGTTCACCTAGTTGCTAAAATTGATCCTTTGAAATATCTATTGAGAAAAGCTATGCTTACTGGTCATCTAGCTAAATGGATGATGATTATTTCAGAATTTGACATTTAGTATGTTGAACATAAAGCCAACAAAGGATAAGTTATAGCTGACCAATTGGTTGATTTTCCACTAGAGGATATGACACCCATACAAGCTGAATTTCTAGATGTGTCAATTATGAACATCACTAAGAGAACTTGAAAATGTTCTTTGATGGTTCTCACACACAAAATGGAGCTGGAGTAGGTATCTTGTTTGTTTCCCCTCATAGATATACAATACCCATATGTTACAAACTCATATTCCCCTGTACCAACAACATTGTAGAATATGAGGCATTCACAAATGGGATCAAAATGGCTCTTGAATGGAGAATAATTGAATTTCATATCTATGGAGATTATCAACTTGTTATTAACCAAGTAAACAATGACTATCAAATGAAGGATGATAAGTTGATACCTTGCAAAAGGTTGATAGATGCCCTAAGGAACAATTTCACTTTTGTGACACTCTAAAAAATTCCTAGAGAAAAAAACAAGGTTGTTGATGCTATGGCCACTCTAGCATCTATCCTTCAACTATAAGAACACAAATCCTTATTTGAGTTCCTAGTGGAAGAACTACGTTATCCTACTTATGATTCCTCTGATAACCAAGTGATCTACACTATTATAGGTCATGATTCCTCCTGCTATGCTGCCATCTTCTCTTACCTATGTGACAAATTTTTCCTAAGAATCTCACATGCAACCAAAAATACCAATTCCTCTACAATGCCTCACATTACACTTTTGTCTCTGGTGACTAATATAGGAAGGGTCTAGATGGAATGTTGCTTAGGTGTTTAAAACTAGAAGAGTCTAAAAAGGCTCTTACCAATGTCCATGATAGTATTTGTGGGGTACACTCTAATGGCCTTGAACTTTCTTGAAAGCTACTTAGGGTGGGTTATTACTGCCAAATACGCAAGCTGATGTTGTTCGTTATGCCAAGTCTTGTCAAAAATTTCAACTTCATGGTAACTTAACTCATACTCCTAGACATAAGTTGATTCCTTCTATAACATATTGGCCATTTCAACAATGGGCCTTTGACTTGGTAGGAAAAATTCACCCAAGTTCATCTAGAGATCACAAGTTCATCATTACAACAACTATGTATTTCACCAAATGGGTTGAAGTTATGCAATTGTCTACTTCTTCAAGAAAACATGTTGCCCTATTTATACTAAATCACATCATTTATTAGTATAGTATTCCTTCCTCCTTTGTCACTGATAATAGAGGACAGTTCAAGAATAAGGACCTCAAACAGTTGTGTAAGAAATTTTGAATCAAACATCACTAGTCTTCTATTTAGTACCCTTAAGGGAATGGCTAAGCTAAGGCCTCCAACAAAAAATTTCTAAAAATCTTGCATCGCACAGTTCACAAGTCTAGGAGAGATTGGCACCTACAGATAAATCTAGCACTCTCGGCCTATAGAACTACCATTCATACTCCTATAGGGGCCACCCCCTTTTCTCAAGTCTATGGTTCTGAGGCCATTCTCCCATTAGAAGTAGAGATTCCCTCTTTGTGAGTCTCCTTACATGGGTTGATAATCGATGAAGATCATAGAGCTATGCGAATGTAGGAATTGGAGGCTCTTGATGAATACTATAAGGCAGCATTTGATCACATGAGGGCTTATCAGAAGTGTATGTCTACTCATTATAAAAAGAAAGTTTACTTGCATGAGTTTCAAATAGGTGACCTCATTCTTAGAGAGAATCCAAAAAATCAACAACATAGAGAGCAGAAGGGAAAGTTTGAACCTAACTAGTCAGGCCCATATGTTATCACAACAGTATTTGGCTCTGGTGCTTATCAACTATCTACTCTTGAAGGTGAATAATTGCAGAGCCTATCAATGTCCTACATTTGAAAAAGTCCTATTCTTAGAGGTTCACTACTCAGCCATCTTGTACATATCTATGATCCTAAAGAAATCCTAAAAATCAAAAAATGTCCTAAAAAAATGATCATCTTAGTGAAAACCTAGCAATATGCACTTTGATGTATCACTAAAAAAATTCAAAAAAATTCAAAAATCCAAAAAAATTGAAAAAAAAGTCCTAAAAAAATCTTCCAAGTGGTGAAAGCCTAGAAATAGGTGCTACTTGAGACCCTTGCACCTATGTCTATCAGTCTCAATCACTCATTCCGCTACACACTTGCTAGCTTGGGATTGCTTCTTGTCCTCATCTCGGGGGCACAACTACTTAGCATATTGAGGTTTCCTTGTGCATTGGGGTTTCATTGGAAACTCACAAAATAATGTTTCTCAACACTACTCCTCCAACTTGACATCAAGTGTTTCTCAACACTTTTCAGATAGTTTTCCTATAGTCTCTGATGTCATGAAATTTCTCAATATCATATTCAATTCTTGAAGAACTGGCCAAGTGACTTACACACACACACTTAAATACTTAAATGACTGAACTATGTTGATCCTTATTTTCTTTGTGTGATGTCTATGCTAATTTCTTTGCTATATGTTCCCTCCCTAGTAGTCTTTCAAGGATGTCTTTGACTAGAAGACTAGGGGCATGGGGCATGTCTTCTTGATTTCTTCTTATGGGTATACTTTGTTTGTCTAAAGTATTTTTGAGCATTCAAACTTGTCCTATTTGACACTTTGACTTGCAAACATATCATCCTTGACTATTTTTTCAAGACCACACTCAGGGGTTATCTTGGCACTTATGCCTTGATACAAGTGTAATCTAGCTATACTAAACTTAGGGAATCTAATCATGTAGTTATCTTGACTTATATGTCTTTGATGCTTAGATTGGATTTCCACATACCTATCTAATATCGATCATATTCATATCCTCATAGTTATACTAGTGATGGTCATATGATCATGATGTCCCTAATAAATGCTCAATGATGAAATAAGAGTCTAATGTTATGCATTTCTTGCTAGTATACCACTTTGTATATTAGCTTTTATTTTAGGTTCATTCTCTAGTTTAATTTTTACATTCATACATATGGGGAGAGCTCTCTCTTCATCTTTTGTTTTTGTAGACATATCAACTAACAACTTTTGCATCTTTCTTTGCTTGCTTCTTTATCATGTCTTTTCATCTTCTTGATCTTTTGCTTCATCTCTATTTTTTGCTATCCTATCATCACAAGGGGTTAATCTAAACATCACATTCAATATATCCAAGTGTCACATATTTTTAAAAACATAATTCTATATCATACACATGAGAGCTAAAACACTATTGTCTGATAGTCCAACATAGGCAACCATCCTTGTGTGTCATTAGAATAAAAATGAGCATAAGTGGTAATCTCCATAGATATCACCTTGCACTCTGCAAACTATCACCAAACCTGACTAATCAAAAATCACTCCACAATCTCTGAATGCCTTCATATTAGTGGTCTGTTATATCTCATGTAATCCAACTCCCGAGTATTTGACCATATGTGGAAATCTTGGTAAGTTCATCATGTGAACGTTGTCAGCTCATCAAACATGCCCTAGTAATATGTCACATCCCCACTATAAGTCTATGGGAAAAATCCTCTATAACAAAAAAATATATGGCTAGTTCTGCTGTCATGGCTACACCCATGGTTGGTTCAATGCAATATGCTTTTAGGCCTAGATCTATGTCAACACTGCCCCGCATGCCCAAGAATGACCACTATGGTATACTACCTCATGGAGCTCATGGTACATATCTATTAGAATAGTTGGCTCCCATGCCATCCTATGTGGCCATGCAATCAGATCTACCACTAATCGATACCATCCTAGTGGGAAGCCCTTCTAGCCCCTGTTTGTCACTAAGGTCTAAGCTACTAGAGAAAATAGCAAGCTAGGAAGAGGGTAATATACTCCATACTCATCAATGAGTAACTTCCAACTTAGATGTCAGTCTAGGATGGTAACATCCTGGAACAACTGTTGCATCATGGCTCACCCCTATGTCAGGGTCTGATCATAGTACACCTAAGACATTTAACCAAACTTAGCATACATATTCCTTGCACAATATCAGATCTTGTAAAGCATGACAAGAGCAATCAAGAATACAACTTGCAAGATCATCATAGCATGGCACTCAAAGAATATGATATACATCCTCCAATGTAATCAAGGCCTCTCTGATTGGTAGATGGAAGGTATTATGTTTGTTGTGCCACTACTCAGCCAACATAGTCAACAGCACATGGTTCTCCCATATATGGGGCATCCAAATAACCCATCTCAATCCCATGGCCGATATCATTGCAAGCTTATCATAAGTCAAATGCTACACAACTTGCAACCCCACCACTTTGAGGGCTCTGATAAGAAGTGCTTGAAATGTCTCCTGCAAGCATAAAACATGTAAATATCAAGTACACAATCAAAAACATGATCACAACAAAAAAAGTCAACAAAAAATGCTCAAAAACAATTTGTGTGATACTTTTTCCTATATGTAGGTGATACAAAATGTTAGAAAGATATCGTGTGATACTTTTTGTGAAGTAGTGTGACACAATTTTGTCGTGCAATATTTTGCATCAGTCAAGGTGACAAATGGGTATATCCCATATGACACATTTCAAAACATTTGTATGATACATTTATATAACATGATGTATTGTGTGATATTTTTTAAAGTACCCATGGAATACTTTTAAAATATCGCATGATATTTTGTCGTTAAACCCTTAAAATGTGCAAAAAATATGAAAAAAAGCTTGAAAAATGACAAAAAAGGTAGTCACTTATTGACACCCCATAGTGGTCTGGCCAGTTGTGCAACTGGCTGTGCTTAAAATAGTGTCGATGAAGCAAAATGTTTTCCAAGGCCATGATGCTCTCTCAACCACTCACAAGCTCTCACAAATCACAAAAACACAAAATGATTTTGAAAATGACACTTGGGCCCCTTTATAGCCTCTGACCTAATTTTGACCTAATTTTCAAACTCCTTAGAATTTCATGAAAATTGCACCCCTAGCTAATTTCAACATCTTGGATCCAATTTTGAGATTGGTATCAAAATCTAAATTCATCTTGATGGTCAAAATTGCATTTTAAAATTCTACCTTCTTCTAAGTAGTTAGCTAACTTTCTAAGGTCTAATCTCTGAATCATCACTGGGGCATCTCCATTTCTTGATGTCTTCATTGTTTCCATGCTTCATATCTACTCAAATTCATCCTCTCATGTCTTAAATCATTTTTCTACTTGATTTGACCTCATTTTTATGTTGTATCCTTCGTGGTCCAATCTAGTCAAACTGGGGCATTTTGTTATTCCTTAATAGTCACTATTTGGTTCTAATCATCTATCTATCATTTTGGATGTTGCTATATCTTGATTTTCCCATATCACACTTGTTTCTACATCTCCTTACCTCATTTTAATTTTGTTCCTAAGGAGGTAGAAATACTCTATCATCACTCGCCACAGCTATCTATTTCTTAGGAGCATTTGTTTGATCTTTTGCACTTGCTCTTTGATATATCTACTTTATTAAGTGTTAGTATTCTTCTTGAACCCTAACATCATCTATTCTCCTAGCATTCAGTACTACTTCTATTAGGCTGTACATTCAAGATGTGTTATCTCTTTCTGTATTTTGTTCTTCGAAATCATATATCTATATCTATTACAGCTTACTTGGTTTCTATTTTCTTTGATGTAATGTGTTCCCAGATTGATCACACATTAGTCAAAGAGGGGAAAATGTAATCACCTAAAAATGGTTATTTAGACTATCAACCCCCTTCTCAGCATTTTGGCTAAATTCAATTAATCATTTGCCTAGATCAAATTGTTAATAATCAATTAATTTTATTATAATCTATAGTTTGACTATGCTATCCTAAGTTCATTATTTAATTAAAAGAACATGTCCCCTTTTAATTAAATAAAAGACCCCATTCTTCTAACTCACTTAAAGTGCACACATAAAGTCCTTTTCTAACATTCAAATTAAAAGAAAAAGGCTTTGTGACTTTTGTCTTATATGACAGGTCAACTTATATTCTATTGGTTAACTTGTGTGTGCACATGGATCACTCCTCTTTTTTGAATTCCACCATTGATCATCCACCATCTTCATCTTTATCTCTACCATCCATATGATTTTAAAAGGGAGAAAGATTTCCCCCTCAAAGGATCCACACTCTTGAGTATTGTTATGTTGTAGGTTTATGATACAAATTATTGAGATCATTTTGTGCAGAACTTCTATTTCTTGTCTACATTCTCTCATCCATGGCATTTTTAGCATATAAAATTCTAGCATAGTTGCATGCTAATGTAGTTTCTTTACAATAGCTTAGTTCACATAGTAATTAGTTGGATTTGTAACACTTGCATATTGTTGCATCTTGCATTCTCATTTTAGCTTAACTTCATCTTGCATTGCATCATTAAGGAACTCCTAAAAAATTGCATTCTTTCATCTTGTCTTTGGAACCTCCCATTTCATGGTTTACTAGCAAGAACTGTATTCATAAGCCTCAGCTAAGAGCTATTTTACTTGAAACACACTATCTTACACTCTGTGGATAGGGAGCTCCAAGCTGAAATCCAAGCATTCTGAATTCAATGGAATCCCTTGGATAGAAAGGTTTGGAGATGGATACTTTTGAGTTTACACTAGGATGCTTATTTTTAAATGAAAATATACATCAACGATTCACATCTTTTGGGGGAAAATCAAATTTATTCCATGCGGGTCAACTCTGTAATTTTTGCGATAGGTTAACATTGTGTGTTATCCCATTCCAC
Source organism: Cupressus sempervirens (assembly GCA_028749045.1). Taxonomy (NCBI): domain Eukaryota; kingdom Viridiplantae; phylum Streptophyta; class Pinopsida; order Cupressales; family Cupressaceae; genus Cupressus; species Cupressus sempervirens. The sequence continues at coordinate 790,407,671 of CM053785.1, forward strand.
ATTTTTTGACAATGGTACAAATTTATTTGTTGTGGTCATGACACATTACAAGGATTTTTCTCTAATGTTGAATGAAATTCTTTGGCCTTGTTTGCACAACATCTATGCATCTCCATGCCTTGTTAATGATTATAATGATCAAATCTCCTAGGATTTGTTTTCTTACGATTGGGTGCATTTTTTTTTCCCTTCCTGCCACTTCATTATAGTAGATTGATTTCATGATTAGATTTAGTTCTGATATTCATTTATTTTTACTCTCTACAACTCAACTCCACCTTGGTTGGGGTTTGAACTTCATGGTTAAATCAAAGTTATGCCTGAACTCTTTAAAAGGTAATTGTAAATACTTTTTTGTAGTTCTTCTCTATTTGTGTTTTTGCAGTAGTATTATGCTCTACAACTTTACCTTCTATTAATGAAACATCTCATTTTCTTACCTATTCTTTCCATTCTATTGTCTAGTGCATGTATTTTCCTTATAATGAATGTTTCTTTTCCATTTTCTTGGATCTATGTGTTGTGTTAAGTCTATTAGCATTGATGTATAGTTCTAAACCTACATGTGATTTCTTAGAAGGTATATTAGAGTTAAGATTAGTGTATTTTGGCGCTTTCATTGATGTGTAATGCATCCATAGGCAGACTTGTAACCATTATTTCTATCTTGGTGCATCATCTCCTTTCTATTTTTGTAACTTATTTATGTTTTCTTCTCCCTTTTCCTCACAAGTAGTAGTTTAGGTGCACCCTGATAGTAAGGAAGGTGGCCTTCTCCAGAGATTCATCCTTAGAGTGCAAGTCCCACACTTGGAGGTTGTTTCCATGTTACACAAGGTTGCTTGAAAATTAGTTCCTCTAGAAAGGGTGCAGAGTTTGGTGTCAATGGTAACCAAAAAATCCAAAGTGATCCTTCTCATCCTAAAAAGACCCAAACATATAGCTAGATTTTAGACCCACAAACTAGGATGCATAAGTATAAACACCCTAGAATAGATAATATTGAGTTTCAAGCAAGGGCCAACTAAGTTCAATAAATGGGGAATATATTTCAAGAAACTAGATGATAGAAGGTCAACAACAACAAAATTATACTATACTTCATAAGAAGTAGTATGGTAATTTAGTTTAATACAATAGATTATAAGTGCGTAGCATGATAGAAAATAGATTTAAAATATGATAGACTTTATGAAGTAGTATGATAAACTTCTAGGTTGTACAATATTTCTCATTTGTGCGAAATGATAGTTTGATAATAGAGATAGTTTGTGAGTATATTTTTCTTAAAATACCTAGTTTGACTGAATTTTTGACCAAGTATGTTGAATTCCATTTATGATAGTAAAAATAGAAATTTTGATAGCAATAGTGATACAAACACTTGTCTTCAAACAATTGGGCAAGGGATAGAGCAACCTTGTCAATATATTTCCATAGGTCTCACACATTTAAAAACAAATGAAGAAAGATCTACATAAGGTCATATCTAAATACTCAATAGCTTGGCCCACAACTTGATTCTTCCTAGCCTCACATAAATTGGTTACCAACAATAGATATTTGACATTTTCATAGATGGGTGATCTAGGTAGTCCACTAGGATTGATCCTTGCACTCAGATTTTGATCAGAAAAATAGAGTATAAGCTTCTAACTTATGGTTCTTAGTAAGGGTTACATTCATAACACCCTTCTTGCACCTGATATGAGATGGAGACCTCGCAGCCACAAGAGTATCTTAAGCATACCCACCTAATTATTTTCCCATAAGTACTCTCACCAAGTGAAGTCAAGTGGTATGTCCTCCAAGGATTTCACCTTTGTATAGGGCCTTATGATTATAGTGGGTTAGATAGGTGATTTTTCTTGTTTCCACTTGGGTCATTCCTATTGGTATCTTTACACAAAATAGCAAGCCCTTTAAAGGAGTAAATCTCACTAGGAGATTGGAAAAATGGATCCACACCAAGTGCATCAAGATTTTTAATTTTCTACAAGGGAAAATAGCATACTCTCCTACTCCCTAATGCTTCTCCCAAACACACCAAGTAGATTTATTAAGACCACTAAAGAGTGGAATATACCACCTGTATATGAGCAATGTTAGTATGCTAATAGAAACCAAATTTAAATAAAGCTTCTACAAACTAAACAAAATTCATAAACTTCAAGATAGACTAAGATGAGCTCTTAATTGAGAATATGAGCCATTAATGGACTCTCTCAATAAGAAGCTCTCTTGTTGAGTAGCTTTATCTAAATGGATAGGATGTATGCTCAATATGCTTCCAAAGGCTTCAATGGATGATTGTGGATTTTTGGTGTGGATAGATGGAATTAGAATGGATTTGGCTCTCAAAATAGCATTATAAATTTACTTCATGGATTGTGTTAAAATGACTTGGGAGAGGATTCCTTAAATAGGCAAAGGGCTTGAGGGATCAAGGGCTAGGATGCAAGGATGTGAAAAAGCTTATGGAGGGCTCAGATTGCATGAGAGGAGAGCACATGGATTGTGCTTCCTTATAGCCAATCAAGGAGTGACACATGTCACATGGTGAGAGGATGGAGGAAAGGGCAAGGATGAGTCAACAAAGGAGGCTCAAGAGATAAAATCTTCATAAAGACCCTCATAATGAACTGTAAGAGCAATAAAAGGGCTTGTAAGAGTCATTTATGACCTAGTGGACTTCATAAAGTTTTATGGTTGAGATATTTTGAGGGTGATGAGAGCAATTTCGACTTGGAATTGATTAGGAAAGTTTTAAGCTTGTTTAGGCTTGTGCAAATGATTAGAGGATGGATTAGGATGGTTTAGGATTAGCTTAGGGATAGGCAAGTGGATGGCATTTAATGAGGGTGGGTGAAGGAGGAGATATTTGTTAACTTTGGCTTGGGTTAGTAAGTCTTAACCCATGTTTAGGGAATGTGACAAGGTTAGGAAGGGATTAGGATTAGGTTTAAAGACATCTTCTAGAAGAGTCTAGACTTTGGATGAGGATAAAGACTTTCTAGAATAGTCTAGAATTTCCTAGGGTGAGGATAAATTAGATTTTTAGGAAATAAATAAAGTTTTATTTATTTCAAGGGTTTGGGTTGAGGAGATATTTATTAAAACTTTTTTAATAAACATGAGGATTAATATTTAATCTTAATTAAATATTTTGAGTTGGGATTAGGGGTAGCAAATGATGGGATTAGCCTTTAATCAAAATTAAAGAAGGATTAGAAGATTTTGGAAGAGGTTATTGGTCATAAGGAAATTGGCCAACTTTTGGGAAAAAAATAAATTTTTTATTTATTTTAGGATTTTTGGTCAATTTATTAATTAAATAATTAATAAATAAGGAAATAATGTTTAAATAAGATTTAAACATTTTTGGGAGGGATTCCTTAATTAAATATTTTTAATTAAGATAAAAGGATTTAATGGCATAAAAATTAATTAATTAATGATGATGTCATCAGGAATTTTTCAGAAAATAAAAATACTTTATTTTCTAAAGGATTTTTAGGTGTCTACATTTTGCCCCTCTTTGATGTGATGCCGCAAGTGGCATGACATCAAAGATAAGAAAATAAGATGCCCAAGGCTAGAGCAGAAGAGGAGAGAATGGACTGTGAGATGCCCCCTCAAGAAGGCAGCGGGGAGAGAAAGCGAGGCTTGGTGGCTTCTTGAAAAATACAAGAATCTGGGATGAGCAAGGAGACTCAGATTGGCAAAGAGAAGGGGCTGAATTAGCTCAAACTCTCACTATGGGAGAATGATAAAGGAGAATCAGATGCACAAGAGGAAGCAAGCTTAAGACCTTAGGGAAGGTGGAGGATGAAGGAGCAGAGCGCTATAGAAAGGAATCCAGGATAGGGAGATGGATGAGGGGATTATAAAGCTGATGCAATAGGATTTCAAAGAGTTAGATTGGCAGAAGATGGGTTTTGGAGATCCCTAGGACTAGGATTGTGGATCTTGAAAGATGAGGCTTGGTGGGTTGATTTGGATTGGTGGATCCCTAAGACTAGGATTGTGGATCCCTAAAGCTAAGAGTGATGAGTGATTCAAAGAGATATTGATGCATCAGCTGGGGTAGGAGAGACGGATGCTGGATATGGATGGGGGATAATGGAGATGAAGGAAAACCATTGAAGCTTTTTGAGCGGGGGGATACTTCAAAGAGAAGTACCACCATGTAGTTGAGCACTAGATTTGCTATAGGACTGTTGGTTAATTGCCAAGGTTACCAAGAACATCAAGGCCTTTTCACCAATCGTCCAAAGGATTGACAAACTAACTCAAAAAAAACACGCAAGGATTGCCCCAACATCACACATGAATCCTAGAGGAAGCAGCGTGGAAACGACATTGGAGAACCCACAAGAAGAAAAGAAAAACAAACGAAAGACCTGATCAAGACCTTATGCTCTAATTGCCCCATTCGCAGCATTCCATGATATGGAAGATCATGGCAACCTTGAGGAGGGAACAAGGAGATTGCTTGGAAAAGATACTTCAAGACCCAAAAGGGAAGATCCCAAATCAAAAGAAAGTGAAAATCCAAAAGAGAACCGTTTGCCAACGAGATGGGTAGGACGAGGTACTAATAGACCAAGATTAGACATGAGGAAAGCTATATCTTGCAAGGACCTATCGGAGAGCACCTAAGCTAGTGGATTTGGATGAGTGATGCATCTGGCAAGCTGAACTAAGAAAGATAACACTTTGGTGATAGGAAATCTAGCTAAAGGATGCATTGGAATAGCTAACCAAGATGTGCAATGGGTGCAAGATGCTGATCAAGGAGGAACTGACACGAACACTGGATAGATGCAATGGTACTAAGCTAAAGAGGATGTACAAGCTGAGAGACCAAGATATTTACAAGTGAGCTAATCAAGATATGGTACAAGCTAACGGACCAAGATAGTTACAAGCAGGCAAAAGCTCAGGATGATAGGATAGCAGGATGGTTCAATGTTGTGCAAGATGCGAAAGCTAAGGGTGGGGTGATAGCGAAAGATATGGATTTGGCAGGATGCATCCAATGATGATGAGATATTTTGTGACCAAGGATAGCTAGAGGAACAGGATGAGATGGCTGGATAGGATGGTAGATAGCTAGGATTATGATGGATATAAAGAGATGACATTGGGTTTGAATGAGGATAGCCTAGAGCTAGATACCAATGATAAGGGAGGATGAACAAGACAAGATCTCCAAGGAATATAGTGCCTCCAATCAGAAGATAACATGCAGAAGGAGGTCTTATGATGGATGTGATAGGATTGAAGCTAAGATGGAAAAAGCTGAAGGGGCTAGGGAGATGGATGATAGCTGAGATGATTGGCTGAAGCTGCATAAGATTAGTGGATGGTGTGAGATGGAAGCTGGAGGATGGAGGATAGGTGGATAGATTGGAAGATGGAGTTGGATGTCAAGAGATGACCAAAAGCATGAGGGTGATAGGCTAAGCTAGGGATGGCGAGATTATGCATGACGCTTGTTTGCCAAGTTTTCATCATGGTACTTGTCCAAGGCGCTTGAATTGCCAAGTTTTCACCAGTGGACGCTTTATTTTTCTTTTCTTTTTTGACTTTTTGACTTTGGACTTAGCTGGAATGATTTTGGCTTTCTTCAGCTATTTTGGCTTTTTTGGGATTTTTCACTTGCTGTTGGAATGTTCAATTTTGTTGCTAGCTGTTGGTACACCGAATGTGTGATTTATGCAATGGATTGGATTAGATGGGATTGATGGTAGGAGATGGAGGGATGAAAAGGTTGGAAAGGAGCATGATATGGGGATGCTTGCAAGAGCAATATTGGCACATGTTGGGACGGGTGTGAAAAGAGCATATGGGGGATAGATGGTAGATGCAGGCATGATGGAGGATTTGTGGAAGCGTTCTTGGGGATATAGGCACCCAAGATGGAGTTAGGAGATGGGGGACATGAGTCACTAGATGGGGGATTAGCAATGGTGGATGCCATTATGCATTGGGTTTCAACTTTTTTCTTAGGGATCCACATGGTTTTGGATTTTCTTTTCATAGGCTTTTGCATTGTTTCGCATTCTTTGATTGGATTTTTCCTTTTTGGAGTATGTCTTTTAGAATAGACATATGATTGCCTAGGATGTGGATTTTTAGCTTTATGCATTTTGAAGTTGACATTCACATTGTTGTGGTAAGCTTTGGGAAGATGGTTAGGAGAAGCTTTGTGAGATGGAGAGGATATGAAAGAGCATGTAGGGGGATGATGATGGATGATGTGCCCTGATATGTGCCTTTGTTGATCTTGCATAGGAATGGATGGAATAGGATTTTTATGATGGCTAATAGGAGGATGGAGGATGGTAGATTTAGGGACATAGGGACCCAAAATGGATTTAGCGGATGAAGGGGGGATATGGTAGGTTGTTTTGGGTTGCAAAGATGGTGGAGGGGGGATGACATAAGATTTCTTGAAGGAGTGATGGGAGGCTGGCATGGTGGGCTTGGAGATAGGCTTGGTTTGGGGGTTTGGTGTACCAACACCTTTAGATGGTGAGCCTTTGGATACATATCCAAGACCATGAAATCCTAGATTTTTTTGTGCAATAATAGGCTCTCCGATTCCTTGCTCTTGTGGTCCTAAACCTTGACCTTGATAATGCCATTGATTGAGCATTTGAACAAGCTGAGGAAACTTTTTGCTTGCAGAAAATGGTAGAAGTGATTTATTAGGTGTATTGTAATAGGGAGATACTGTTCTTAATTCTTCTACTGAGAGAGGGCCACCGTGGATGAATGTAAGTGAACCAAGAGGGTAGATTATAGATGGTGGAATAGCTTGGATAGGTGGTAAGATGGAAGCATGGAGCGAGGGAGATGGAAGGATAGGATCTTGATATAGCTGGTGGGATGACAAGATATCTTGTAGTGGAGGAGATATGGCTTGAGGTTTTGGAGATGGAGGAGATGGTGACTGCACTATGGATGGAAGACATGGTACGATGATATCTTCATTTATGCTTTGGGGGATGTCAACATGCTTTTGGGCAGGATCTTGATAGGATTGGTTTGGAGTGGATGGTTCGATAGGAGGTGAAGGGATGGATTCTTCAAAGGCAGCAGATGGATAGATGGGAGATTCAGTAGTGGAGATGGGTGAGTAGAAGATGGATTCATAAGGGTCATTACGAGAGATTTGGGAAATGCTTTGAGGCGATGTGGATAGGATTTGGAGGGATTTGATAGGTGGTGGGATTTTGATGCTTGCAGGAAGTGGAAGGATTTTAAGCAATTTGATGGATGGTATGGGGATGATAGCTATGGGAGATGGAGGTGATATTATAGATGGGGAAGCTTCATCACTAACTACTTCACATGGTTGGATTAGATGACATGGCTTATCGACTGTTGGAGGCAACTTTTCTTGTATTTCCTCTAGGAGATTCCTTGGAGACTCATGTGTTGAAGGTGGAGGTGGATTGACAGGAATAGCTAGTGTGATGGGGGTGGAAGATTGGAAGCTTGGTTGATGGGGTGATGGAGGGGAAACTGGAATATCAGATGGCATGACTAGATAGTTTGGAATAACTCTTGGATTTTGGGGGATGCTTGGGGGAATGTTTCTAAGGCTTTCAATATACCCGTCATAGTCAACAAGATTTTCATCATCATTGGAATAGGAGGTGGCGGGAGCAAGGACAATGCGACCAATCACATCATGATAGGATTGGTACTTCATGCTTTGATGATGAGTTTGATGGGGATGGGGTCTTGCATATGGATGAACACGGAAGCTCATGGTTGGATTTGGATTAAGCACAGATTTTGGATTGGCTGATGAAGGATTTCCTAGGGAGAGTCAAAGCTGTATGACATACCTAAGGAGGATTGGCTGGAGATTTTTGGCTTTCCTGTGGATGGAAGACTTCAAGGGCATGCTATCAAAAAGTGAGAGTTTTGCTTTCCTATGTGCAGGATTTGGTGGTGGCTATGTCAACTTGAGGATAGACTAATGATCCTGTGGGCATGACACAAGATTGACCACTTGTGGATCCCAACCTTTAGCTCAAGGTGATGAGGGATACAAGTGACAAAGCTGGATTACCCTAGACAATGCTCTGTCAGAGGGATAACCTTGGTGAGATTGGTTGATTGGTAGGATTGATTGGATAGCAAACTCTGGCAGAGTAACAACAACTCTTTAAAGGCTTGGGTGATTTTGGATTGGGTTGCTAGCTGGCTGGGGGGATGATTTGGATGGACTTTGGATTTGGGATTTTTCTAAGGAAAAGAACTAGATAGATTCGGTTGCATCGAGGGAGCTTGGATGATTTTTTGATAAGGCAGTGACTACGCTAAGTATGCCTTGAGTTGGGAGATTTCTGCTTTTCTGGGATTTCGACCAAAATTGGCAAACATTCATTCAAAAGCTATGAACAAACAAGTAGACAAAAGTTTTTGAGCAAGCACGTCAAATACACCAACATCCTAAGAAGCTTTCTACAAGGATGAAATTTGGTTTAGCTAGGGAGTCCTCGATATACACAAGGTACGTGAGGCCCAAATCCGTAGATGAAACCAAAAAGATGTCACACAGCCGAGAGGAGTGGTAACCCACTTCTCCTCTTTCACTTCTCAAGGGTATAAAGTTCCTTGAGGCTTAGCCTGAGTGACAAAATTTTGATCCCAAGAGAGGTGTCCTTGGATTCACCTCCCGATCTTTATACTCCGTCGGAACACTGGAGTTGAGGTCGTCCCAAGGGGTGATGAAATCCCCAAGCAGGCCTCCTAAAAAGTGTAAAACAAGACCACATACATGATCTTGGGATTTAAAAGACACACGTTTATTCCAATTGATGATTTAGATTTTGTAAGCTATGATTGAAGACACTTGTGATTATGGCATACAATGTTCATTCCAATTTGACAGCATCGTCAGCATAATGAAAGTCGAGAGATCGTCAACATAAGAAATGCGAGCGCCATTGAAAATGCGTCAAAACCATGGGATGTTCATTGATTTTTAGGCATTCAAGATTGAGTGTGAGTTTATTTTAAGCCCAAAACAAAGATGTGTGAAACTCAATTGCCAAGCGTGCGCCCGAAGGCCCTCCACGTCAAGATTTGTCCAATTTTTATGCCCAAATGAAGTGTGAGCGAGATTAATGCACATTCAAGGAATTTTCTAACTTAGAAAAACCACTAAAGACCCAAGTGAGTGGAGTTTGATCTTTGTGGAGCACTTAACACCCTCTTAGGTAGACCCATCCCCATAGATGGTGCTGAGATTGCAACCAATGGTTAAATTGATGGGTGATTAAAGAGGGTGAGTCCAACTAAAAACTTACTCAAAGCATCTTTATTAGTTTTTATAACTTAGAAGATTTCAAAAATGTGGATTCTTTTTATGCCCCAAAAGATGATTATTTGATCTATGGCATTCAAGATTGGATTTTGTTGTTTTAATCATGCATTCATTAAAAAAAAACTTGATTTTAATCCATGGCACTCAAGAGTGATTTTAGCAACATGCATTCAAAGACAAGTGATTAAACATTCAAATTTTTTCCTTTGAGCATTCAAGATTGAGATTTTGTGTCTTGTTTTAAGAGCTTTGAAGTACTTTATTTTAACCTTAGATCATTCAAGATTGTTTTGGACTCAAAAGTGAAAATGACTCTTTGGACTTTGGTTTTCATTCAAGATTTTGTGTTCTAGTTTGCATATTTTAAGCCCAAAAATGATATTCCTAGATTGTTTTGATGCATGAAAAACCTAAGAAACATTCAAGATTTTGCAACAAGACATTTGTTTGGAACAAATAACAAAAGTTTTAGGACTCTTAGTTTTCATGAGATTTTTTTAAAAGAACTTTAGTGTGCACTTAGTGTTGATTTTGAACCTTTTAAAATGGAAACTTGAAGTTCTTTTTAAATTCCCAAAAATGAAGTGTTCCTAATTTTGCATGAATGTATCTAAAACCTTGATGTTGCAAGGATGCAAATGATTAGATTGGTTTAGTTTCACTTGTTAAAAGATTTTTTCTTTTTTGCAAATTTTTAATTTTTCAATGGATTTAAGTATGATTTGGGGGTTCATTTTAAGCACTAAAAAGAAGTGTGTATGATTTTGCTTTCTTAAAAAAAAATGGCCAAGATCTCCCACAAGAAGAAGAAGAAGAAGTAGATGGAATAAGAAGAATATAGACAAGAAGAAGAAGAAGAATTTCAAGTTCTTTGTCCACCTATAAGCTTGAAAAATTTGCAAACACTATGAGATAGATTATGAGTTCCTTTGTCTTCTTCATGCTCATGTGGACCTACAAAACCAATTTATACAATCCTACCAATCACAAAAACAAGAAAAATTAGCCAAAATCAGCAAATGACATACAAAACTTGACTAAAAAAGCTAATGAAGATGACCCATGCGGGGTCCCACCGGGCGTGCCAAAATGTATATGAGCAATGTTAGAATGCTAATAGAAACCAAATTTAAATAAAGCTTCTACAAACTAAACAAAATTCATAAACTTCAAGATAGACTAAGATGAGCTCTCAATTGAGAATATGAGCCATTAATGGACTCTCTCAATAAGAAGCTCTCTTGTTGAGTAGCTTTATCTAAATGGATAGGATGTATGCTCAATATGCTTCCAAAGGCTTCAATGGATGATTGTGGATTTTTGGTGTGGATAGATGGCTTTAGAATGGATTTGGCTCTCAAAATAGCATTATAACTTTACTTCATGGATTGTGTTAAAATGACTTGGGAGAGGATTCCTTAAATAGGCAAAGGGCTTGAGGGATCAAGGGCTAGGATGCAAGGATGTGAAAAAGCTTATGGAGGGCTCAGATTGCATGAGAGGAGAGCACATGGATTGTGCTTCCTTATAGCCAATCAAGGAGTGACACATGTCACATGGTGAGAGGATGGAGGAAAGGGCAAGGATGAGTCAACAAAGGAGGCTCAAGAGATAAAATCTTCATAAAGACCTTCATAATGACCTGTAAGAGCAATAAAAGGGCTTGTAAGAGTCATTTATGACCTAGTGGACTTCATAAAGTTTTATGGTTGAGATATTTTGAGGGTGATGAGAGCAATTTTGACTTGGACTTGATTAGGAAATTTTTAAGCTTGTTTAGGCTTGTGCAAATTATTAGAGGATGGATTAGGATGGTTTAGGATTAGCTTAGGGATAGGCAAGTGGATGGCATTTAATGAGGGTGGGTGAAGGAGGAGATATTTGTTAACTTTGGCTTGGGTTAGTAAGTCTTAACCCATGTTTAGGGAATGTGACAAGGTTAGGAAGGGATTAGGATTAGGTTTAAAGACATCTTCTAGAAGAGTCTAGACTTTGGATGAGGATAAAGACTTTCTAGAATAGTCTAGAATTTCCTAGGGTGAGGATAAATTAGATTTTTAGGAAATAAATAAAGTTTTATTTATTTCAAGGGTTTGGGTTGAGGAGATATTTATTAAAACTTTTTTTAATAAACATGAGGATTAATATTTAATCTTAATTAAATATTTTGAGTTGGGATTAGGGGTAGCAAATGATGGGATTAGCCTTTAATCAAAATTAAAGAAGGATTAGAAGATTTTGGAAGAGGTTATTGGTCATAAGGAAATTGGCCAACTTTTGGGAAAAAAATAAATTTTTTATTTATTTTAGGATTTTTGGTCAATTTATTAATTAAATAATTAATAAATAAGGAAATAATGTTTAAATAAGATTTAAACATTTTTGGGAGGGATTCCTTAATTAAATATTTTTAATTAAGATAAAAGGATTTAATGGCATAAAAATTAATTAATTAATTAATTAAATAATTAATTAATTAATAAATGATGATGTCATCAGGAATTTTTCAGAAAATAAAAATACTTTATTTTCTAAAGGATTTTTAGGTGTCTACACCACCCACTTTCTTAATCTAATGAAGACTCAAAAATTATGATCTACCTCAAGGGAAAAGAGCATACTCTCCTATCAACAGTGGAAACTTACTTTTTGGTTTTATGTGCCTACAGAATGAAACAAAAACTATTATATGCAAGCACAATAAAAATAAAATGAAGACCCAATGAAAGCTTTTTTTGTCCTTGAATCGCCCCATAAACAAGTGTTAGTAGCCTTTTTTGCAATTTTCCCCTTTATAAATGTAAGCAAGTAAGCCCTTACAAAAAAATAAGGTTAAGGAATCAAATAAATAATTAAAATTGAAAGTAAACCCTAAAATAGTAGTGTTAGAGGTTGTTAGTAGACCATAAAATCCAAAAATGAAAGCTTGAAATGTAAACTAAAACCCTAAACATGGACTATACAAGTAAATTAGATTGGGTGATACTTCACCAGTTGACAGAGAGTCATGTGATTTACCCTACTAAAGAAAAATGATACTTAAATCTAGTATAATAAAGGGCATCAAAGTAGTATGATACTCTACAAAAGGAAATGTGATGCAGAATAGAGGAGTATGATGGTTAGAATTAGTAAAGTATTATACTATCATAGAATAGAATGTCATACTAAAAAATAGAAAGAATCCTATGATATATCTAAAATATTCATCCAACACTTCTACATCAAAATCCCACACTTCTCATTCTATCCACCCATGTTTCAATCCCCTATTATGCTTCTTGCTACTAATCGAGTGCTTGCTATCTCACCGAAGGAAAGGCAGTAAAAGTAGAAAAACATTCTTGTAGGCCTTAATTCAGTATTTACACTATGTATTGATTTTCTATACATGTCCCAATAGGTCTTGATAGTCCCACAATGGGATTTTATGGAAGAGGAATTTTTGCCTTCCTCACTCTAGATGAACCAATGAACTAGGTGGAGAAGAAAGATTTTTCCAGAAAACTACAAATGGGAACAAAAGAACTCAAAAATACACACAAGGAAATTATTTTCATAGCTCTAAATGACTATCATGTGAAAAAGTGGTGATCAATCCATTAAAATAGAGTTACTCCTCTTGCAAACAAAATTGTGACAAGAAAATGTACAAAACTAGTTATTTTATTCCTCCAGATAACAAATTATGTTCACCAAACTTAACCCAATTAAGAATGGCCTTATATTCACCAAATTCATGAGCTCCAATTATTCAAATAGTTTCTTAACTACTGGGATTCATTATGGAATGTTTCAAGAAATATTGTCAATGACAACTTTGACAATGTTTTGAATCATTGCTTTGAACTTGCCTTGGACATTCAAAATTTGTGTATTGGGACAAAAATAGACTCCCTATTATCTCCTTAGATTTTCTATGACTTGTCTAGCCATTTTTGAGGCTCCAAGACTCAAGTTCCTCATCTAGTTATAACTTAGCAACTTTTGGCAATGTGAGCAATTTTGGTGTCAACACTTGACATCTACCTCCCATATTCTATACTAGACATATTAAATACCTAAACCCACCATTAGGACTCTGAATTCCCTATTATTAACTTGTGGTTTGTCTAAAACCACTAAAAGCCAAAATTGATCTAGGAGAGCTAGGGCTTCAAATGACCTACCCTAGGTGCTCTTTCACCATTCTCCCCTACAAACAAGAAGTAAAGTTACTCATGAAGACACAATATCTTATCTGATCCCTAATTTCTTAAACTCACTCTCAGCTACCCAAGTAGCCTTTGATTTAGGTAAGGATTCCCATTTTACAAGGTGCTCCCTGTAGACTCCATGTTTTATTTCTTTCTCACTCTAAAATCTAGTATCTTGTTTTCCTTAGGTTGTTTCTCATGGGGTACATAGAGACCTAAATTAAATCCTCACCAATCTTGGAATATTTTTTCTTCTTTGCAACATTAGCACCTATATACTTGATTAGATCTTCTACATTGAAAACTAGTGAGACACCTAACTTTGTAGGTAACTCCACCTTATAAGCATTTTGTCCATATTTTTTCCAAAACCTTACATGGCCCTATTCTTCTCATCTAAATATTTCTTGGGATTCCTTTATGCAATCTACCTTTGTTGAAATGTATCATTCCCAAATCCATGTTGAAGTGAGATTGTTGAATTGAATAATATTGATGAAACTATCATGGAACAATCATTAGTTTGTCACTAATTTAAAACTTACTACTTGTTGGTGAGACAATTTTTTACTTTGGTCTGAATGTTATTATTTGTTTGATTAATGAAGAGGATTTGAAAAGAAAGGATAACAAGAAAACCTAGAAAAAGGTTGAGTTATTTGGTGTATAAAAGGAGCATTAACACCAAGAAAGATATCGATGATATTATGCATTATTTATCTACTTAAGGCTAAAGAGAATGACTACTTTAGCTAAGCCTAGAAGAAGTGTTTTCACAAAATGTTTATGTTAGGCCTGGCTAAGTAAACAGTGTAAGCTGGGAAAACTTAATTTAGGCCAAGCAGAATTTAGCATGTGTCGATTGTCAGAAAGATAGTATTCAAGTGTCAAAAAAATATAGCTAGTGTTGAGCATCGGGGAAATAATAGTGTTAATTAAGCAAGGAAAACTTAGTTCATACTAAGAAACCTAGTGTTTTTTATAAGAAAAATAGGTTCTATAGGAGTCCTGGAACCCAAATGTTAAAACAAAATCCAAGGCTAATAATAAGCATAAAATGCCCAGCCAAACAAAGAAAAGTCATACGGCTAATAATAAGCATGAAAGCCCAGCCAAACATAAAGGCCAAAGAAAAGGCCAGTTCAACTTACATCCAAAAAGCTAGAACAAGCAAAAGCCAACTAAACAAAAATAGTACTAAACTAACAACTAAAGACAGGAAAAAATAAGACACGATTACTCTTCTATCTTTCACTTGAGCTCCTACATTGTCTGAGCTGCTTCATAGACTCTGTGAGTCTGATTAGCAATCTACTTTTAACTCTTCTAGGCTTTCTAATCCAAGCTACTGAAATTAATTTTAGTCATTGCATCCTCTTCCCCCTAGCTCTATCCCAATCCTTTTCCTCACTGTTGTCCAACAGGCCTCTGGCTTTTAATATTCTAGTAAGGGATAGAATGTTTTCATTGATAGAATTAAGGATGGAGATCATCTAGTTTTCCAAATTGTGATTATAGTTTTCCAAGTTTAGGATTCTATTCTCAGCTAGATTGATTCTATCCTCCTTATTCTTCTACTTTCCTAGACCTAGCTCCATCCTACTATTTTCCATTTGGCCAATTTTTCCCCTGACCTCTTCCAATTCATGGTAAAGCCATTTGATTGACCTAAAGTTTTCAATCATGATATTATGAGCATTATTCAATAGATTCATTCCCATTTCTCTAGCATCATCCATTATTTCCACCATAGCTAGATTGATGAGCTCTTCAAACTGGAGTTGGCCCTATTTTTATTCCAGATTTTGCAAATTCATTGTCTCCCTAACTATCCCCATCTTGGATGTTCTAACATTAAAATTTCTCCATGCATTTCATTTATCCTTAATAATCACTTCTCCACCCTCTCCTCCAATATTCTCCTTCTCTTTCTCTTGGGGATGAATAGGGGAAAGATGAATAACAGAGATATCTGGCCCTAACCTAAAACCCCCTCTGCATCCATCTATTTTTCCCTTTTCCTTTTCTTTGCAACTGGTTCCTCCCTCTTAATTTCTATCTCCTCATCATCATCATCATTAGATTTTAAATCCTCCCTTTGCTCATTATTTTCTTCATCACCCTGGCTTGTAATTTTATGCCCATGTCCTCTAGGACTTTTCCTGCTTGGGATAATTGGTGAGGGCAATTTTTTCTCTGACTCTTTAGCCTTCTTTCCAAAGGAAGCTTTTTTCTCCCCCTCCAAACTAATACTTTCAATTTCCTTAGAATTAGAGGAAAAAATAGAACTACCTAAGTCCTTAGAGGCATCCACACCAAGTTGAGGGGATTTGCTTAAAGTCTGGACTTTAAAATACTCAAAAATTAACAACAATAATTCCTCGTGTAGGGCATGATTCACAGAGGGTTTTTTCTTATATCTTGTGATGGCCTTGCTCATAGGAGTAAATAATTAATAGGGGAAAGAAATCTTGATACCATGATGAAAATGGTTGAGAAAAACAAAGTGATAGGTTCTCACCTGATCAAATCTTGTATCCAATAAAATATACTCTATAATAGCTCATAAAACATACCTCCAAGGTTTTTTGATGGGGTCCATTTCATAGTACATTTTGCATTTTACCAGATCATTCTTGTCCTCCATTTTCTTTGCAAAATTTTTTATCGCATTCACCAATAGCTTCTTGTCTCTACAAAATTTGAAGCCCTCTGTTGGAATTTCTAACACGAGAGCAATGACTTCCTCTATTATCTGAAACAAAACTCTGTTCACTTTAACTCTCCTATCCTTCCAAGAGTTTACCATGTTGTTGGTAACATCTGGGTCAAAGCCATGGAATTTAGCAATGTAATTTTCTATACCTCCCTTCTCCAATTTCTCCCATACTTTAACCCTTTATTTCCATTTTTTTGCTTCCTCCACAAGCTCCTTCCTACTTCATTCCCCCACCACTTTTTTGCTCTCCACCCCTACAATTCTCATAAATGCCGACCTCTACAAACCCTTCTCAACCCTTTGAAAGGTCTGGTTTTCATGTCTCTGAGAAGTGCCAAAAAAAATTTCTACACCTCAGGAAAAAAGGAAGACAAAAATATCAACCCACAAAACATGTCGATATGACACTGATAAGCTAACCTCCTAACTATGTTTTCCATAAATGCAATAATTACAATAACTCACACCCCAACTTCCATAAATTAACATTATTACAATAAGATCTCCACCATAATTCCCTAGATTTTTTCCAATTTGATAAGACTCCTCACTTCTGCCAGAATATTCCCATCTGAATTCCAAGTCAGCACCATATCTTGCCTGACTGCTTCATTGGCAAACTAGTCTACCATAGGGTCACCTTCCCTATAAACATGGATGATGTGGAAACATTCAAAATTTTGAAGGATATTTCAGGTCTCTTAAATTAAATTAGAAATAGACCACAAAGGTTGATTAATTCCTTTTATACATCTTATGATATTATTAGAATCCCCCTCCAACCATAATTTTTTGATCCCCGTTTAAAATGCCAGTTTAACTGTATAGCAAGAAGCACTGGCTTTTGCAAAGTGGTTAGTTTGGAAACCCAATGGATGAGAAAAAGTTACCACCCCTCCCCCAAAATTATTTCTTATGATTCCTCAACAACTTGAAGGTCCAGGGTTACTTTTTGAAGCACCATCAAAATTTTCTTTATGCCATCCCTCAGGACAAAGTTGCCATTTCACATCCTATCTTTTAGACCTCTTGTCCTTTTCTTTCTCTTTCTTATTGCCACCATTTTCAATATCACCTCCCTTCCTTTGTTGGAATTATAGATGGAGTAACTAAGAGGGGGTGAATTAGTTACCACAAAAATAATTTACAAATCCCTTAAATGTCTTAAATAACTAGTTACTATTGTCACTCGATAGCCACACAGAGAAATGTTGTAACTCAGTAGATTAACTTATTTAACCATTCCCAATTATTAACATGCATGCAATAGTAAATAACATGAACACAAGAGACACCATATTTAATGTGGAAACCCAAAATGGAAAAAACCACCAAGTAACTAGCTACCAATTTTCACTCTTCTGAAGTGAGCCCTATTAGGAGCCAACCCTATTAAAGGTTATAAAACACATTATTAGGTGTGACTCGGTGAGAGGATTTAATCACCCTATTAGGAGTGACCTTGCTAGAGGACTTTAGAACAATTTATAGAACTATCCACCTTGTTAGAGGATTTACAAAATGGTTGTTAGACCAACTCTGTTAAGAGATTTAGGAATTACTGTTACAATGGTGAGAGTAACAATAAGTGACCTGAATGAAATGCAACTGAACTTTGCTAGTACAGATCTCTACTCTACCTCAGTAGATCCTTACTAATCGAATACAACTTTGTTGCTCCTCAAGGATAACTGACCCTTCTTCATAATTCACTCACACTTCTTCTTCACAATCATCTCACTTGCATACTCACTCATTCATACATCCATCCATACATTTGAAAACACAACTTGACCTTTTATTTATATAGTACAGATTGTCAAGTTGGCTCATTTACAAGTTACATTTACCAATAAACCATACATCAATTGGCTACAAATATTACATTAAACAAATAAACTTTATTTCCCAAAATAATGAAATCCTTCATTGGTCGACCTAGCTCAGTAAACACTACTCTAGGAAATGATTTCCAGTGTTAACCAAGTGAAGCTTGGTAAACACTGCAAACTCTGCCAAATCATTTGGAGACGTAGTGAACTCAGTAAGACCTAACTTTCCTTTTTTGACCTTGTTAGCTTGGTAAAGACTAATCTCTACTACAGAAGCCTTCAGTGCATGAGTGAGCTGAGTAGAAACTGTCTTCACAGTGTAACCTCCAGAAATGCTTAGTAGACTCTATATTTTTCCTTGCTGACCAACTAAGCTCAGTAGACTCTGACTAATAATTGATATGACATTTGTGTAACATCAAAGACAACACACAATTGAACAATTGTATCCAGCATTCCTTACCTCATATTTTTCCTTTATGCTTCTATAAATCTTCTCTCCTAGAACATAAACAAGTTCCTCTCTATCTCTAAAAATTATATTGTTTCTTTCCTTCTAGATTCCCCAACAAAAATGAGGCAAAGTCTAGGTACTTAAGTCCAGCAAGTTTGAACCCTTGAACATGCTTATCCAATGGCAAAAGAAATCCAGTAGATTATCTGGTTTACACCAGCTAACCCCAAAAAAAAAATTATGTTGTCCTAGACCTCCCTTGAAAAAGGGCAATGTATAAACATATGATTAACTGATTCCATTTGATTCTTACATAGGGTACACCTATTAGGCATAATATGACCTCTTTTTATCAGATTGTCCTGTGTAAGAATTTTTTCTTGCAAAGCCAACCAGGTAAAAAATATTAATCTTTGGGGTAAGCCCAGGTAACCAAGCTTTTACCCAAGGGGGTTTCTCTTTTAAGCTCCAAAGGGAATTATAGCCCAAAGCTACCAAGTAACAACCATTAGGGTTGTCACCCCATACAACTTCATCCCTTTTGTTATTAATAACCATACCATTCAGCATAGTCATGATCGGCTTGAGATGCTTAGAGATAACAAACATGTCTTTCCATCCCTGATTGGTTTTATGATCACTAACTTTCAAACCAAATTGCCTTATACAATCATTAGCCTGCATTTCAAATGTAGGGTTATTAATAAGAGGTCCTTGTAGTAGCCAATGATTAGTCCAAAAGTGAATTTCCTCCCCATTCCCTACTTTCCAAACAACCTTAGCCTTATCTAGCTCTCTTGGTGGTAATATAGCAAGACTCCCATCACTAACTGTGTCTTTGAGAACACCATTCCAGATAACAAACCCTCTTGGAATGTCCTCATTGTTTAGCATAAACTAAATTGAATGTCTTCTAATATACTTATAAATAAAGACATCTATCCATTCCCCTATACTATTAAAGATGCGCCAGATTTGTTTGGCTAGGAGAGCCATATTAAGATTCTTTAGTTTCCTGATACCCAATCCACCATAGCACTTTGGAAGACAGACATTATCCCAAGCCACTAGGGGATATCTATTCCACCCTTCAAGATTGGACCACAAAAAATCCCTCTAAATATTTTCCATCTTCTTTGCAAATTTGACTGGAATCCCAGAAAAGCTTAAGGCATACATTGGGAGATTCTAAAGTGTATATTTAACCAAGAGGCATTTCCCAACTTGAGTAAGAGTAGTCCCTTTCTAGCCCACTAGCTTATTACTGAACCTATCAAGAATCCCATTCTAGAAGGACTCAGGAGGCTTAGCACCCAAAGAGAGACCAAGATAAGTAGAAGGAAACTTTCCCACTCCATAAGCAAGGGTCCTCGCAATTTTCCTCTACCTATCATCTAGAGTACTAATAAAGAGCACTAAGCTTTCTTGCAAATTAATGAGTTGTCTAGATCCTCTAGTATACAAATCAAGAATCTCCTTCATTACCTTAGCCTCCTTAACTAAAGCTTCCCCTCCCATAATAGTATCATCCACAAATTATTGGTGAGAAAAAGGTTCACACCTAGAAGATGGTTTAAACCCTTTTAGCCTTCCAACTTGTTTGTTCTTCTCAATTAACCTTCCAATACATTCAGTCAAAATAATGAACAAAATAGGTGAGATGGAGTCCCTTGTCTAAGCCCTCTCAAAGGCTTGAAAAAAACTAAAGGAGTGCCATTAACCAAAATTGCAAGATAAGAAGTTGAAATAAGTTGAGATATAAGTTTACAAACTTTATGATCAAAGCCAAAACCCTAGAGAACCAAACCAAGGAAAGTCCAATCAACCCTATCATAAGCTTTTGAAAGATCCAATTTGAGAAGCATTCCATCTCTCTTTCCAGCTTCCATTGAATGGATAACTTCATGCACCATTATGATCGAATCCAAAATCTATCTTCTAGGGAAAAATCTCATTTGTTGCTGAGATATAATTAGAGGAAGAATTTTAATCATTCTAGAGGTTAGCACCTTTGATATTATCTTATAGAAAGAGTTGCATAGGTTGATTGGTCTAAATTTATCCAAAGAGTCAGCCCCAGGAGTTTTAGAAATGAGGACCAAAAATGTCAAATTAATCTCTTTTAGAATACTTCTAGATCAAAAGAATTCATAAATAGCCTTCAGAACATCTTCCATAACCACGTGCCAGTAAGTTTGGAAGAAGAAGGTAGGAAATCCATCTAGACCCAAGGACTTATTTGCTAGCAGGGGAAAAAGAGATTCTCTAACTTCTTGAGCATTAGGAATAGCTATCAACATTTAATTTTGATGGGGTTGAATAATCTATCGAATACATGAGATAATCTCAGTCTAATCCAACTTTGATAACAAGGGGTCCCAAGACAAAAGAGAGGAAAAGTAGGAAATAGCCTCAGCAGAAATTTCATCTTCTTTTGTCAACATATCCTACTCCTTTTTTAGAATAGAAATTCTATTATTAGATCTATCCTTTAGAGTAGAAATGTGGAAAAACCTTGTTTTTTGATCCCTCTCTTTTAGCCAATTGATTCTAGATCTTTACTTCCAAAATTTCTATTCCTTATTATATTATGCAAATTAGACAGAATAGATAGCTTAACATTTTTGTTCAAATCACTGTACCCTTCCTTTTGAATAGTATCCTGAATGGATGTGAGTTTGAAAAATAGATCATCTTTATCATGAAAAATATGATCAAAATCTATCCTGTTCTAGAATTTTATCATTCTTTTCACATTGCTCAACTTCTTCACTACTCTAAACATGGCAATACCTTCCACTTCTATCCCCCACCAGTGATATATCTTATTCAATAAGTTAGGATGTGAAGTCCACATCTTTTCAAACTAAAAAGGGAAGTTCCTTCTTGGTTCTAAAGAGGAAACCAAAAGAGATAGAGGGGAGTGATCAGAGCCAATTCTGGGAAGCAAAGATAGCTTATAGGAAAAAGATTGCAACTAGTCTAGAGAGATAAGAGCTCTATCGAACTGAACTTGAATACATTCCCTTCCAATTCTTTCAATTGACCAAGTAAAATCTCCTCTCGACAAATCCAAGTCCAAATAAGCCAAGTTATCTATGAAATTGGAGAGGTCCATTTTACTTTCCCAATCACGTGCCAAACCTCCCTACTTCTCCTCATCCACTAATGGAGTATTAAAATCCCCCATTATAATTCCTTTAGTTATGTTACTGGATTGAACCAAATCACAAACTTTGGACCAATAATTCTTTCTTTCCCTTTTGGAATTAGGAGCATAAACATTCAAAATGAACCAAAAATCATTGGAATACTTATGGAAAAATTTACAAAAAAGGATATTACCATCATTGTACAAGGTAGTGAATCTTAACTGCTTATTATTAAAAAGGGTCAACAATCCTCTAGATGCTCCTTTAGAATCTGAGGCTTCCCTACTCATGTTATTACTAAAAGATATTTTACCCAAACTCTCTTTTTCCATCTTAGTTTCTTTAATCAATAGAATATTAGGTCGCTGATCTCTAATCATATTCCTAATGATTTCCTACTTATGGGCACCATTAAGACCCCTTATATTCTAAGAGATTATCTTCATTTAAAATTGGGGGAACACTTCAAAAGTGTTCTTTGACTTTCATCTGCCAAACATCTTTTGGTCTCATCTTCTTTGACTTGGCTAGCATGTCTCTTTCCTCTCGATCTAGACCTTATACCCAAGTCTGGTTTACTACAACTCAAGGTCTTCGCTGGTGAAACCGGGGATGGTTCTTGATTACTTTTCTTTTTAGGCTTTGGAGATAATGATTTTTCCTTCTCTATTCCCCTTTCCAGATTGCATGTAGCATGTGAATCCTTCTTAGGATATGAGGGGAGAGCCAATACATCATCTTGATTTTCCCTCACTATCTCCCCTTCAAAAGAGGTTTTTTCCCCCACTTCTTGCAACTGAGTATTTTCCTCCTTAACTCTAGAATCCTCCCTCATAATATGAGTAGAAATATAATTAGCTCCATTTGCCTCCTTATCTTTTAAAAATTCTAGATTTTCTTTCTCTTAAAATCTAGGAATCATTGATAGATCTTCCTCCTCTCCATTAGACAAAATAACTATCTCAACCACCTTTGATTCTCCAAGGATTGTCTCTTTGCTACCATCAACAGGGAATTCCACTATCTTTTTTGGATCTTCTACTGTCCTTAGATCTTCCTCCTCTCCAATAGATAAAATAATTGTCTCATCTACCTTTGATGCTCCAAGGACCATCTCTTTTCTTCCATCAATAGGGACTTTCACTATCTTATCTGGATCTTTCACTATCATTATTGTTTCTACAGACACATTAGTCTTTGATGTTGGTTCAGCTAATCCATCAATCTTTATTCTTGACATGACATCCTTGTCTACCCTAGAGGTCATGGTAGCCAATTTACTTCCTCCTATGATAGGAGCATTAACCTCATCCTTCTTATCCCCCTTGAAGCCATTCCTTTTCCAAATATTTTTCTCCTTTCCTTAAGAATAGGAAGAAAACTTTTTTCTTTTCAACTCTAACCTTTGGGCTTTGATTCACCTTATGTCCAGATTTTAGACAATGAAAATAAGCAAAAGGGATACTTTCATAGACGAGTTGTTGAGTATGTGTTCCTAGCTTAGAGTGAAAGCTCACAACTTCTGGCATATCATCCCCTACTCTAACACCAATACATATCCTTGCATATATTAGTCTACTTCTTGAAGCTGTAACTAGGTCTATCAACAAAATTTCCCCAAAGGAATTAGCAACTCCCACAAATACATCCTCATTCTAGAATTCCAATGGTAGCTCTGGGAGTGTGACCCAAATTGGTGCTTGCACAAAGAATGATTCATTTAAATCGAGTTTAAATGACCATTTCTAAATCACAAGGGTAGACCAACCTATACTCCAAGGTACTCTGCATAGGATGTTAGACAAGTCCTCTTGATAAGTAAAATCAAAAGATAGGAAGCCTTTTTCCATAGCTGTAATATTGACCTATCCTTTAAGTTGTCATTTCTTCTAAGTGAAAGGTCTCACTATGTCTATGTTTGGCCTTTGCCCAATAAATTTCCCCACTAGAGTAGAAGCCATTGAGGCAATACTATGATCTACCAGCTCATCCAAAATAGCAATCATGCAAGACCCCTTATCCAAGCTAGAAAGAATCTTAACCATAGGGAAGGAAGACTTACCAAAGGGTTTAACACCAAAAAGAGATGACCATTTTCTTAAAAACTAGATCGGTCCACCTTGGGTAGTGGAATAGATTTGTCTAGACCCCTACACTATTCACGTGGGTCCCCATCCTCATTATCCATTTCATCTCCAATCTCTGCAATTCCCTAACACTTCTCAAACCCCTTCTTTATTCCAAGTTTCTGATTTCCTCCTCCCTGTAGAATCTCGCCCAGTACAGGTTTCAAATTTTAAAAAGGAACACTATCCCATCCTTTCCCCTAACTGCTCCTACTCCCACTCACCATCACATCACCACATAGTTGAAAAGGTGTGCTAGCCCATCCTTTCACCTAGCCACTCCCACTCCCACTCGCCATCACATCACCACACAGAAACCTAGTGTTGGTCAAGCATCAAAAGAAAAACCTAGTGTTGGTCAAGCATTAAATTTTGTGAAGTGTGTGGAAGATTTATATGGTGAGTTGGTGGTACAAAATTCAAGAAAAACCATTTTGAGGAAAATTCAAAGAGTATTGAAGAAGAAGTTTCTAGAAGGGATTAAAATGGTAAAGTGGTTAGATTCATTGAAACTTACCTGACCCTAGAATGGATGATTATGGTTAAGTGGAAAAAGACCTAAATTATCTATTTATAGAGAGAGCAGGCCAGAAGAAATTATTTTCATGTGCAAGAACTTAAGGAAGATAAGAAGTCTAGGGTGTTGCTTCATATGGTGTCCAAATAGAAGAATCTATAGTTGGCATGCAAAGAAAGAAGGCTTAAGAGGATGAATGCTTGAAAGGTGAACAAGTAATTAGAGATGAAGGGTATGACTGCCAAATAGAATGGAGGATTGAACTAGAGATCTATAATCTACAAGTGAGTTGTGTTTTAATATCAGGTTAAGTCCTACTGCTACTTTTTAATCATTGTATCAATCTGAATAAATCCTTTGGATTAAGATTGATCTAACAATCATTTGTAAATCCTTCAACAAAGTGGTATTCTAATGGAATATTCTAAAGTCCTCTAAAAAGGCTCAATCCTAATAGGGTGATTGAAATCCTTTAACAAGGTCACATTTAACAGTGTGCATTGTAACTTTTAACAAGGTTGGCTCCTCACAAATCTCACTTTAGAAGAGTGAAAATTGGTAGCATGTTACTAGTGATTTTTCACAAATTGGGTTTCCATGTAAAATGCTTGTGTCAAAATGTGTGATTTATTTTGTAGTTTTGCATGTTTACATTTCTGCAAAGTTATTTTGACATAGGACAAAAATATGTGTATGTTTAGTGTATCAAATGGTCAATGCATGCATAAGGATAAGTTACAGTACTGAAAATTTTTGTTTGTACATTTGGACCTTGGATAACTAATTCACCCCCCCAGTTATTCTAAATTATTCCAACAATTGGTATCAGAGCACCAAGTTCTTGTGAAGATAAAATTTTAAGGTACTTAAAGCTAAAGATCAAGATGTATGGAAAGAAGGTGACCATGTTAAACAAGGAAAACTTTCCTACATGGAAAAGATTGAAGAAGATACATCTAGGAGGTTTTTGAGATTATGCGTAGTCAACTATCACCACTGAGCATGTTGATCCAGTTGGATCCCCAACTATTGATCAACCAAAACAAAAGAAAAAAAAATCAGGCAATGTTGGAGATTGCATCTACCCTAAGCTACTTAGAGTTTGATGACATCAAAGGATGTGATATTGCTAAGAAGATGTGGGATTCCCTACAGTTGATCTATGGAGGAGACAAGAATGTGCTGAGAGCCAAAGCTGAAAGCGTTATAGGAAAATTTGATGAAACGAGAATTCAAGAGGCTGAGACTATAGTCTAGTATTGTGCAAGGATCAAAGATATTGTTTGTTCTATTTGAGGATTTGATGAAAATATTAAAGATGAGACTATGATCAGAAAAGTATTGAGAACCCTACTACCTACCTATGCTATTAGAGTCTCTACTATACAAAAATTGAGGTGTACCCCTGGTAACAATCTGACCCTTCAAGGACTGGTTAGTAGACTCGCTACTTTTTAACTTTCAAATTTTTATAATTTCAAATCTAAAAATGGTGAATCTACCTATAAAGCTAAGCTAACACTAAAAGAGCCTAAAGATTAGAAAAAGAAAAAAGCCAAACCTACTACTAGTGATCGTGATACAAATGATGAAGAGATAGAAGAATTGGAAGCATTGTTGGCTAGGAAGTTTCACAAAGGCAAAGAAAAATACAAAGGTAAGTTACCTTTCATATACTTTAATTGTTATGAGGTTGGTCATATTGCAGCATATCATAGCAAGATATCCTTATAAGTCAAACAACAAGAATGAAGACAAATTTAGAGGTAGAAAAGATGATAGTAACAAGGCCACAAGGATAAGGGAAAGACGGCTTGTTATATTGTTGAAGAAGAATACAATGATGAATCTGAAGATCATGTTGATGAAGTTGTCTATGTTGCTATGAAGGATGATTTTGATGAAGATGAGGAAACTATATTGATAACTTATGTGAAAAAAAGTGATAGTGGATGTCCACATCACTTGATAAGAGACAAAATTAAGTTCATTACCCTTGAGTATTACAATGGAAAAAGTGTTAGATTTGGCAATGATGCACCCTATATTATTAAAGGAAAAGGATCGATAAAATTTACAAATAAGATCATGTGTGGTAATGCTTACTATGTGGAAGGACTTAAGTACAATCTATTAAGTGTGTCACAATTTAATAGTTTAGGTTGTAAATTTGAATTTGATAACAGAAAAGCTAAGATCTATGACACTAAAGGAAAATTAATTGGAAGTAGAGATTAAGCTAGAGGTAATTTATTTTATCTTTATACGAATGATGTTACTTTTCTTGTTGTACAATTTGATGATGTGTGGCTATAGCACAAGAGGTTATGCCATATAACTTCTGATAATTTGGTTGATATTACTAAGATGAAAAGAGTCAAAGGTTTACCAAAACTAAAGAAACCTAATAATGTAATTTGAAAACAATGTCACTTAGGCAAGATGACAAAGTCTAGTTTTAAAAGTAAGATTCATACTTCAAAAGAAATTCTTGAATTAGTTCATACTTGTTAATGTGGACCAATTGATGTTCAAAGCTACAAAGGTGACAAGTACATTATACTATTTTTTGTTGATTACTCAACAATAATGATAGTAATGTTCTTAAAATAAAAATTTGATGCTTTCCAAATGTTTAAATGGTATCTAGCAAGAGTTGAAAAGGAAACTGGAAAAAGCTTGAAATAACTAAGATTTGACAAAGGTGGAGAGTTTATATCAAATGAGTTTGAAAAAATCTATAATGATATAGGAATCAAGAGACAAACTTCTACACCTAGGAGCCCTCTACAAAATGGGATTGTTGAAAGGAGAAACAAATGTGTAATGGATTTTGCTAGAACATTGATGATGGAGAAGAATGTTGCTTTGAAATATTGGAGAGAAGATATTGATACATCTATCTATACCTTGAACCAAATACAAGTCAAGAAAGGTACAAATTCCACACCTTTTGAATAATGGTATGGATACTCACCCAATGTCAAATATTTTAAGGTATTTGGATGCAAGTGTTACATTTTTAAGGATAACAAATATGGTAAAATTGATGCTAAAAGTAAAGAAGCTATATTCCTAGGCTATTCCACAAGAAGTAAAGTTTTTAAGTGTTTAGATACTAACACTAACAAAGTTGTGGAAAATTAAATGTTAGGTTTAATGAATATATAGAACCGCATGAAGATGAACCAAAGAAGGAACCTAAAAACTATACAAGCTTCATGTACTACTATAAAGAGATGTATGACAATGATGATAATTTTGCAAACCAAGTTGCTAATCAACAAGAATCGGTAACTATTTGATGGGGACACGACCCAAGCACAAAATGGACACAACAAGAAAGGGAAAATTTTATTCATTGTGTAAATATGCTAATACATTTAGTACAGAGAAAATAGACTTCAAAACATGCCCTAAGGGCTTACAATATCATAAATCTGGGGATAAATTCTTCTCCCAGTACCTTCTCTCAAACTCCACTCCGAACTGCCTTTTACAATGCCAAAAATGTTCTTAAATAGACCCCAAAGGGTTAGAGATTAGGAATACATTCTAGAAAGTGCTAGTAGGCATCCACCAACCAAATAGAAGGCTCTAGAAGTCGCATTAGAAGTCGATGCAAAATTAGAAGAATCTAGAAATGGTAATCGAACTTTCGGGAGGCATAACTTTTGAATCGTAGCTTCGATTGACGAACTGTTTACATTTTTGAAAAGCTCTTAAAGCAATCTATAGCCCTGTGGACCAGCTTCACTCATCCCCCATTTTTTGGCCCTTTTTGAGGTCATTTAATGCCCCTAACTTGACTTTGAAGCATTCTTAGGATGTCTCCAGAAACTAAAAAACTGCGATAACTTTCAAACTGTGCGGCCTTTTGACCTGATTCTTTTTCTGGAATGCTCTAAATTACAATTAAATTCATCTGGCCAATTTACACCTTCTTGTTCACCAAAATTATGGCTCAATTATATACTCCTATTTTTATAGCATTTACATGTATCCCAATGTGTTCAAATACTCTATCCTAGAACACTGATAGTGGAACTATGAGAGTTGGAACCTTTATTTGACCCAAATGGGTATCCAAAAATGAAAACACATGAAACAGAAACTAAGTCTAAGTACATTTTTTTTTGGTTGACACAGGATTGCCCTTATACCTTTGGATGCTCCTGCATCAGACACCCAGGGTAGATTGAAAAGTGACCTTGTCACTTTAAGAATGGTAGAGGAAATCCCAAATGGAAAACCTCAGTTGCTGATATCCAAGTTGAGTCCTCTATCGGTTGTCCTTTCCACTTGACTAGATACTCTTCATACTGCCTATTTCTAGTACTCCTACCCACATGATGATCTAGAATGTCTTCTATCTCCTCCTTCTTAGAAGTAGGAATTGGACATGGCTCTAACATCGGCTCCTCATCTATACCATCATCATGATACTCTGTTAAGTCTTCAATGTTGAAAATAGGAGAAATGTGAATACCATTTGGCAACTCCACCTCATATGCATTTCCTGAGTCATGTTTCTTCAGAATTTTGCAGGGGCCAAATTTCTTCATTTTCAACTTGTTGTAAGTACCAGCTGGAAATCTTTCTTTTTGTAAGTGTACCATGACTAGATCCCCTACTTGGAATTCCTTATGTCTTCTCCTTTGATCAGCCCTAGCTTTATACTCTTGATTCATCTTGGTAATGTGTGCCTGAAACTCCTCATGTAGATGCTTGATATGTTCAGCAAATTCTTCACCTTTAGCACTTGTCCTCTCCCCTTGCTCTATCTTCCTCAATTTTGGTGCAGTCCTCAGGCTACTTCCATATACAATTTGGAATGGTGATTTACCTGTACTCCTATTTACAAAGTTATTGTAAGCAAACTCTACTTGTGGTAGAATCAAATCCCATCCCTTGGGCTTATCCCCAACTAAACATCTTAGCAAATTGTCCAAACTTCTATTTACCACTTATGTTTGGCCATCAATCTGCAGGTGATGTGTGGAATTGAATTTCAAGTCTGTTCTCAACTTTTTCCACAATGTTCTCTAGAAATACCCCACAAATTTGGTATCTCTGTCAGAAACTATACTCCTTGGGAGACCATGTAGTCTTACCACCTCTCTAAAAAACAAATTTGCAATATGGACAACATCATGAGTTTTGTGGCATGGAATGAAATGTGCCATTTTGGAGAACCTATCATCCACCACAAATACTGAGTCATTACTGCTTTGTGTCCTTGGCAATCCAAGAACAAAATCCATACTTATGTCTTCCCATGGCTTTGATGGAACAAGAAATAGCTGATATAGTCCAGTATTGTGACTAAATCCCTTGGCAACTTTACAAGTCTAACAACTTTGTACAAACTTCTTCACATCCTGTAAAATCTGAGGCCAAAAATAATGTTCTCTAAGAATGGAAATGGTCTTATCTTGACCAAAATGTCCTACCATCCCTCCATTGTGTTTCTCCTTAATTAGATTTTCCCTCATGGAACTCCTTGGGATGCATAATTGACTACCCTTGAATAACATACCATCCTAAATCAAATAGTCTAACCACTTAGTTTTGTCTATAGCAACAGGCTCTTTACAAGCTTTCCACGCTTCAGCAAAATTAAGATCCTTAGGGTACAGATTCTTGAGTTCATCAAAACCAACTTCTTTATCCTGCATTACTGTAAGCAACAATTGTCTCCTACTTAATGCATTTGCAACCCTATTAGATTTTCCACTTCTATGCTTCAACACAAATGTATAGCTCTGCAAGAACTCTACCCACTTCATATGCCTCTGATTCAATTTACCTTGGCTATTTAGTTACTATAATGCCTGATGATCAGTATACAAAACAAATTCCTTTGGAAATAAATAATGCCTCCATTTCTTTAAGGCCTGAACTATTGCATAGAACTCTTGATCATAAATAGAATACTTCTTTTTTGCATCATTCAATTTTTCACTAAAATATGCAATAGGCTTACCTTCTTGGCTTAATACAGCCCCAATAGTGTTGCCACTAGCATCACAATCCACCTGGAACACCTTTCTAAAATTTTGAAGTTCCAACATAGGTTGTTCTATCACCTTCTTCAGCATTTCAAAACTTCTCACAGCTGTCGCAGTCCATTTGAACTCTTTTCTATCCCCTCTTATTGTATCAGTCAGGGTTGCACATATGCCACTGAAATTCTTAATGAACTTCCTATAAAAACTAACTAGACCATGAAATGATCTTACCTCAGTAGCAGACCTTGGAGTAGGCCATTTCAAGATGGCTTTTACCTTCTCTGGATCCATTTTAAGACCTTCAGGTGATATAACAAACCCCAAGTAGACTAACTCCCTTTTTGCAAAAATACAATTCTTCATATTAATTAACAGTTTCTCTTCCCTTAACCTTTCAAGGACACTACGAATATGCAATAAATGTTCTTCCAAAGTCTTGCTGAAAATTAAAATATCATCCAAATAGACAATAACAAATTTTCCCAAGAACTTCTTAAGTACCTCATTCATAAGCCGCATGAAGGTGCTTGGGGCATTCGTCAATCCAAAGGGCATGACTAACCACTCATAAAGACCCTCCTTGGTCTTGAAGGCTATTTTCCACTCATATCCTTCTTGAATCTGTATCTGGTGATAACCACTCTTGAGATCTATCTTTTTGAAGTACTAAGCTCCACTCAAGCAATCCATAAGATCATCCATTCTTGGCAAAGGAAACTAATACTTGATGGTTATCCTATTTATAGCTCGAGAGTCTATACACATCCTCCACTCTCCATCCTTCTTTGGTGCCAGTACTGTAGGTACCACACATGGACTCAGGCTCTCTCAAATCAATCCCTTCCTCAATAGCTCCTATACCTATCTATTTAGCTCCTCAATTTTAGTAGGAGTCATCCTATGAGTAGCCTTGTTAGGCAAACTAGCTCCTGGGATTAAATCTATCTGATAACCGATTTGCCTTACTAGTGGCAATCCTTTTGGAACATTATCAGAGATAATATCTCCAAACTCAACTAATAAATCTAAAACTTCAAGTGGTATTTCACTACTACCTTCTTTATCTTTCCTAGGGATAAAAGCATAGCATATACGTTGATGTTTCATGCCATCTAAAAACTTCCTTCCATCAACAAGACAAATCCTAGAACTACTACATACCTTTTCACCTTCCATTTTCATGGGCTTTAGTTTGTGGTGAACTCCATCCTTTGTTAGAGAGTATGTGTTTGCATGACCATCATGTATTGCATGCCTATCAAACTCCCACGATCTTCCCAACAATAGATGGAAAACATCCATTGGAATAACATCACAGAGAACTTCATCATGGTAACTCCCAATTTTGAATTTCACTAAACATTGTTCACTTACCAAGACCTTATGATCATCTTTCACCCAAGCAATTTGATAGGGCTGGGGGTGTTTCTCCCTCTTGAGCTTTAGCTTAGAGACCATCTCCTCTGATACCAAGTTATCAGTGCTACCACCATGAATGATCACATCATAATATTTATCCTCACACTTGCACCTGGTATGAAATAAACTCCTCCTTTGTTCAGGTTCAATCTCACCACTTAGTATGACCCTTTCATTTGCCAAAGTCTCTCCTCTTTTTGCATCTTGTAAATGTGATGATTATGCAGCCTCGTCCACATGAGCAACCCTAGCTTGACCCTCAACTCTCCTATCTGTCCTTCCTTGCCATTGAGCATATTTAAAGGCATGATGACCTTCTTCATTGCAATGGAAATAGGTACCATGGAAGCCTCCTCTTCCTTATCCACATCCTCTACCTCTTCCTCTTTGATTTCCAAAGTCTTGATCATGGGAGCAATTGAAACCCTCGTTCCTTTGGTTCCTACTGGTACCCACATCTTCATTTTTCTTTTGAGTTTCATTTCGGCCTCCAGATGACCTACCACTACCCCTTCATCCTTGACCACACCCTCTTTTTCTCCCTTCAAACATATTATTCAGCTTCTCTTCAACTCTTAGGGCAAACTGTTATGCCTCTTCAATGCTGGTCATTCTTACCAGACTTAATTCTTCATGGATGCTAGGTTGCAATCCACTGATATAACAAGAAAACTTCTCCTTATTTTCTTCTGCATGCCCTACTCCAATCAAAAGTCGGTAAAACTCCTCTGTATATTCTTGGATTGATTTTCCTGCTTGCTTTAACCCATGCATCTTCTTAAACAAATCAAGCTCATAATCAACAGGAATGAATTGCTTCTTCAAATTGTCCACCATACGATCCCACCTTGTGATCTTATCCTTTCCTCTTCTATTTCATTCCAATTGAAAATATTACCACTAGATTTTGACATGTCCTTTCAGTTTGGCCTTTTCAAACTTAACCCTATCTAGGTTCCTGATATCCTCATACTCAAAGTATTCTTCCAGTTCATTGATCCAATCGATCAACTCATCTGGTTTCAAATTTCCAAAAAATTCACCCACATCAATCGTAGGTCTTTTCCCAAACTTAGTAATGGCCCTAAAAATCCTTTTCTCTACCTAATTCAAAACTTCCTTGTCAAATTCCCCTTCTGGTCCAATTTCTTCTTCTTCATTGTCATCCTCACTTTTGTCACCTACACTAACATTTGTTCCTCTACGGAGCTCCTCCTGCAACGCTTGTACCTGCCTTTGGAGGGCTCTAACCTCTTCAAGATTAATAGCTCTAGCCCTTCCACCATTCTCTCTTTGTGGAGGCATCTTTTTAACTCAAACACACAACCACACAGTCCTAGTGCAAACTGCCTCACAGTCAGCGCTCTGTCTACACACTCAAGAAAACCAGCTTTGATACCACTTGATGGGGACACGACCCAAGCACAAAATGGACACAATAAGAAAGGGAAAATTTTATTCACTGTGTAAATATGCTAATACATTCAGTATAGATAAAATAGACTTCAAAACATGCCCTAAGGGCTTACAATATCATAAATCTGGGGATAAATTCTTCTCCCAATACCTTCTCTCAAACTCCACTCTAAACTACCTTTTACAATGCCAAAAATGTTCTTAAATAGACCCCAGAGGGTTAAGGATTAGGAATACATTCTAGAAAGTTCTAGTAGGCATCCACCAACCAAATAGAAGGCTCTATAAGTCGCATTAGAAGTCGGTGCAAAATTAGAAGAATCTAGAAACGGTAATCGAACTTTCGAGAGGCATAACTTTTGAACTGTAGCTCCGATTCACAAACTATTTACATTTTTGGAAAGCTCTCGAAGTGCTCTATAGCCTTATGGACAAGATTCACTCATTCCCCACTTTTCAGACCTTTTGAGGTCATTTAATGCCCCTAACTTGACTTTGAAGCATTCTTAGGATGTCCCCAGAAACTAAAAAACTTTGATAACTTTCAAACCGTGGGGCCTTTTGACTTAATTCTTTTTCTGGAATGCTCTAAATTACAATTACATTCATCTGGCCAATTTACACCTTCTTGTTCACCAAAATGATGGCTCAATTATATACTCCTAATTTTTTGGCATTTACACGTATCCCAATGTGTTCAAATACTCTATCCTAAAACACTGATAGTGAAATTGTGAGAGTTGGAACCTTTATTTGACCCAAATGGGTATCCAAAAATGAAAACACATGAAACAAAAACTAAGTGTAAGTACTTTTTTTTTTCGTTGACATAGGATTGCCCTTATACCTATGGATGCTTCTGCATCACTATTGAGTCACATACAATAGATGATGAGTTTCAGTTAGGAGTCATGTTGCAATTAGAAGCCGAGGTACATTCTAATAGTGAGATCAGTATACATGAAAGGAATGCCAAGTTACCTAACAGAGAAGTGCATAATGCTTCCAAAATTAATAGACTCATTGTAGAAAAAATAGTAGAATAAAGATTGTCAAAGTACGTCAAAAGACATCACCCTGTTGAACAAATTATTGGAGATAAATAATACATACCAATGAAAAGGAATGTGTTAACAAATGATACATGTTTGTTAAGCATGCACGATCCTAAGTTAGTAGAGTGGAGAAAAGCCATGAAAGAAGAGATTGATTAGATTGAGAAGAAAAAAATGTGAACTCTAGTACCCAAACTACAGAATAGAATGTGATAGGAACCAAGTGGGTGTACAAAAAAAAACTAGATAAGAATGATGAACTCACGAGCAATAAAGAAAAATTAGTTTGCAAGGGATATGCACAAGAAGAAGGAATTGACTATGGAGAGACGAGTAAGAACTTTTCTTTCCTACTCTACATACAAAGGTTTTAAAGTTTATCAAATATGTGTGAATTCAACATTTTTTTATGGTATACTAGAAGAGGAGGTTTACATAGAATGACCAGAAGGATTTGTTGATCAAAACAACAAGAATATGGTATGTAGATTGCACAAAGATTTATATGATTTGAAGCAAGCTCTAGGAGCATGGTATGAGAGGTTTCACTATCTTATGAAGATTGGTTTTGAGAAGACTGATGATAATAACAATCTATACTTGAAGATAGAAGGAGATAAAGGGATTTTACTAGCTGAAATATTTGTTAATGATATCATATTTGGAGGACAAAATACATTGTGTAATACATTTGCAAATGAAATGAAGAAAGCAATTGAGATGTCTATGTTTGGTATTTATATCTCAAATAAAATATGGTATTTATATCAGTTAGTCCAAGTATGTGAAGGAAATATTGAAAATTTTTGGTATAGAGGATTCAAAACCTATTAGTACTCCTATTGTGAGAGGACACAATCTACTGAAACTAATTATTCTACTAAAGTAAATCAAACATTGTATAGGTCTATGATTGTAAAATTGCAATAGGTAGTTCATAGTAGACCTAACATTGCATTAACTGTTGGGATTGTTGCAAGGTTTTTTACAAATTCTAAGGAGAATAATTTAATGTTTGTTAAAAGGATCATGAGATACTTGAAAGGAACAGAAGACTATAGTCTATACTATAAGAAAAATGATAAGTTTGAATTGAGAGCCCATACTGATGTTGATCGGGCTAGAAACATTGATGACAAAAAGAGTACAAGGGGAGAAGCATTTTTCCTAGGAAAGAAATTGGTCACCTAGACTAGTAAGAAAAAAATTGTATATCACAATCTATTGTCAAAGATGAATATGTGGAAATTATAGTGAATTGCACAAATGTGGTATGGATCAAATAGTTACTCAAAGGAATGGAGGAAATTATTGAGCCTATGGCACTTTATTGTGATAGTACAAGTGCTATAAACATATCAAAGAACCATGTAATGCACACAAAGACAACACATTGCAATCAAGTATCGTTACTTAAGAGAATTGGCTCAAGACAAAGAAGTGAGAATGGATTGTGTGAATAAAAAATAATAGATAGTTGATATATTCACAAAAGCTTTACCTAAGGATGCACATGAATATCTTAGAGGTAAACTAGGGGTGATAACCCTATCCAAATCTACTTAAGAAGAAAAAGTAGTGTCCTGTATCAATTGAGTTGAATGGCATATTTTACAACTTGATGTAGTGGATCTTAGTTTAGGACCTTCCTAAAGTAAGGAAGGAGCAAAAATAGAAGATTTATAGTCTCGTGCAAGCTAACAAAGGGAGAACCTGAATTGATTATATCTACATGTGTAGATGACAAGTCTTTGGCATTGTTATCAAAAAGAGAGATATGAGATATAAGGCTAAGGGAGATATAACAGAAAGAGGGAGAGCTTATTGAGAATATATTGATAGAGATATCAGAGAGATAAGAGATTAGATGAAGGTGCACATATTGATAAAGGGAAATATTTTAGTACAAGGTATAAAGTCTCTTTCAGGTAATGTTTTTTGTATTTTTTTTCCATCAATGCTAAAGAGGGGAATTGTTGAAATAAGATTATTGAAGTAAAGAAGATTGATGAAACTATCATGGAAAAATCATTATTTTGTCACTGATGTCAAACCTACTACTTTTTGGTGAGACAATTGCTTACTTTGGTCTGAATGTTATCATTTTTTTTATTGGAGAAGAGGATTTGAAAAGAAAGGATAACAATAGAACCTAGAGAAAGGTTGATTTATTTGGTGTATAAAAGGAGCACTAAGACCAAGTAATACATTGATGATATTATGTATTATTGATCTACTTAAGGCTAAAGTGAATGGTTACTTTAGCTAAGCCTAGAAGAAGTATTTTCATAAAAAAGTGTCTACCAAGCCTTGCCAAGCAAACAGTGTAGACTAAGCAAACTTAGTTCAGGATGAGAAGAATTTAGCATGTGCCGAGTGTTAGAAAGACAATATGTGTTGAGTCTCAAAAAAATATAAGTGTCGAGCATTAGGGAAATAATAGTGTTGACCAAGCAGGGAAAACTTAGTTGATGTCGAGCAACCCAGTGTTGGTTGAGCATCAAAAGACTATTATTGTAGTGTGAATAATGTGGAGGTCAAGTGTTAGTAAAATGTGTTAGATCGAATATTTAATGAATCTAAGCTGATAAAGTTGATTTATTGAATTGTGTGAAGCATGTGGAATATTTCTATGATGATCTAGTAACACATAATTCAAGATAAACCATTTCGAGGCAAATTCAAAGAGGATTGTAGAAGAAGTTTCCAAAAGGGACTAAAAAGGAGAAGTGGGTAGATTCATTGAATCCTACCTAACCCTAGAATGGATACTTGTGGTTAAGTGGAAAAAGACCTAAATTCTATATTTATAGAGATAGTAGGTTAGAAGCAACTATTGTCATGTGTGAGAACCTAAGGAAAATAAGAAGTCTAGGGTGTTTCTTCATATGGTGGCCAAATAGAAGAGTTTGCAATTGGCATGAAAAGAAAGAAGGCTTAAGAGGATGAATGCTTGAAGGGTGAACAAGCAATCAGAGATGAAGGGTATGAATGCTAAGTAGAATGGAGGATTGAACCAAAGATTTGTAATCTGCAAATGAGTTGTGTTTTAATATCAGATCAAGTCCTATTGCTATTTTCTAATCATTGTATTGGCTTGGATAAATTCTTTCGATTAAGGTTGACCTAACAGTCATTTGTAAATCCTTTAATAGGGTGACATTCCAATGAAATATTATAAAGTCCTCTAACAAGGCTCACTCCTAATAGGGTGATTGAAATCTTTTAATAAGGTCACATTTAATAGTG
Source organism: Cupressus sempervirens (assembly GCA_028749045.1). Classification (NCBI taxonomy): domain Eukaryota; kingdom Viridiplantae; phylum Streptophyta; class Pinopsida; order Cupressales; family Cupressaceae; genus Cupressus; species Cupressus sempervirens. Next base: position 790,445,169 of record CM053785.1, read on the forward strand.
TGCATTGTAACCTTTAACAGGGTTGACTCCTCACAAAGCTCACTTTAGAAGAGTGAAAATGGGTAACATGTTACTGGTGGTTTTTCCCAAATTGGGTTTCCATGTAAGATCCTTGTGTCAAAATGTGTGATTTATTTTTTAGTTTTGCATGTTTACATATCTACAAAGTTATTTTGGCATAGGATAGCAATAGGTATATGTTTAGTGTATTGAATGGTCAATGCATGCATAAGGATAAGTTGCAATACTAAAATGTTTTATTTGTACATTTGGACCTTGGATAATTGATTCAGCACACCCCCCCCCCCCCCCCCCCACCCCACCCCACCCCACCCCACTCTCAGTTATTCTAAAGTATTCCAACAATCCCCTACTTCAATTTGAGACTCTTTATTTTTCTCATACATGTTAGCTTTCAATTTACGATTACCATCCACTAGTATTTTCTTGACTTGGTCATGGACCTCCTTCATGGATTGAGAAAATTCTTCACCATGTCTACTTTTTTATGTCATGTCTCCAAGTTACATGATTTCACACACACCTCTTGGGTGTATCCCATACACTATCTCAAAAGAAATTTTTCCATTAGCCCTATTTATACTATCATTAATAGGAAATTCAGCTTCGGAAAAAATTGGATTCTACATTTGACCATAATTCTTGGTCAAGCATCTCAATAGGTTTCCCAACACCCTATTGATGACCTATGTTTGGTCATCTATTTGTGGATGGTATGTTGAACCAAAAGACAAGTTGGTGCCTAGTTTCTTCCACAAGGTCTTCCAAGAATGACCCATGAACTTTACATCTTTTTTTGACACAATGCTCAAAGGAAATCCATGCATTCTCACTACCTCCTTAAAGAAAAGATGAGCTATGTGAGTGGCATCATGAGTTATCTTGCAAGTTATAAAATAGGTCATCTTGATAAACCTATCTATAATCACAAACACACTGTCAAAATTGGAGTTAGTCCTAGCTAACCCAGCAATATAGTCCATGCTAATGCATTCCCATGGCCTATTTGGTATTGTAAGTGGTTGATACAATCCTACATTAGTAGTAGTCTCATTTTCTCTTTAAAAAATTCCACATTCATCCACATGCTTCCTCACATCTCTCTACATCCTAGGCCAATAATAAAATTTTTGAACTAACTCTAGTGTCTTATTAAGACCAAAATTACCACTAAGAATTTTATTATGCTTCTCCTATATCAAATTCTCCCTCGTGGACCCTCTAGGTACACACAACTGATTACCCTTGAAGAGAAATCCACTTTCTAAAGTGTAGTCTACATATTGACTATGAAAATGATTACTAAACTCTCCACATACCTTGTAGGATTCTGCAAATTCTTCATCATCCTTGTAGATATCCTTGAATTTTTCCAATCTAATGCTTTGCAACTAAACTTCATTGGCAATGAGAAACCTCCTACTAAGTGCACCAGCTACCATTTTAGCTTGTCCCTTTTTATTTTTGATAGTGAAAGTGTAGGCTTGAAGTAACTCCACCCACTTAATGTGGCTATGACTAAATTTGTCTCGTGTGTTGATGAAACTTGGGGCCTTGTTGTATGTGAATACTAAAAACTCCTTAGGTAGTAGATAATGCCTCCACTTCTTGAGCATTTGTACCGATGCATACGAATCTAAATCATAAGAAGGATATTTCTTCTTGGCTCATTTAACTTTTCACTAAAAAATACTACTAGTCTTGTTTATAGACTAAACATAGCCCCCACTAAAACATTACTTGCATCACACTCCAAAATGAATACCTTTTCAAATCTTTGAAGGACTAAGATAGATTGGGTTAGCACTTTTTTCTTCAAAACTTCAAACCCCATATTGACCTCATTAATCCACTTAAACTTGGTTTTCACCCCTCCTTTGATGGTATCTTGGATAGGTGCACAAATCTCACTGAACCCCCTTATAAACTTTCTATAAAACTAGGCCAACCCATGGAAACTCCTTACCTTTGTCCTTGACTTTGGAGTAGGCCAACTCAAAATAGATTCTACCTTACTTGTATCCATTTTTAGACTTCCTTGTGCAACCACAAACCCCAAGTATACCGAATCTTTCTTCATGAATTCACATTTCTTTAGATTTATGGCTAACTTTTCTTCATGTAGCCTTTCCAACATAATCTTGAGGTTCTTCAAGTGTTCTTCCTTGGTTTTACTAAAGATGAGTATGTCATCTAGATATACCACCACAAATCCACCTATGTAGGCATTAAGCACTTTATTCATCAACCTCATGAATGTGCTAGGTTCATTACTAAGCCCAAAGAGAATGACCAACCATTAATATAGTCCCTTGGTGGTTTTGAATATTTTTTTCCATTCATCTCCCTCCTTAACTTTGATTTGGTGGTAACCACTTTTACAGTCTAACTTAGTAAAATATCTTGCTTCACCTAAACAATCCATGAGATCTTCTATACTATGAATATAAAACCTATACCTAATGGTTATCCTATTAATTACTCTTGAATTAGTACATAGTCTCCACTTACCTCCTATTTCAGGGTATATCGCCATAGGTACTACACAAGGACTAGTGCTCATTCTTATCAAAACTTGGTCAAGAAGCTCTTGGACTTTCCTTGCAATCTCCTTGTTTTTATCTAGAATCATCTTGTAGGAAGCCTTGGTAGGTAAGGATACCCTTGGTATGAATTCAATTTGATGGCTAATGGCTCTTTTTGGTGGCAATATACCAAGACTCCCATCACTAACTGTGTCTTTGAACTATTCAAGCAATTTCTCCACCTCTCCAAGCAATGCATTTTTATTTGGTCTTGCCTCCTCCTTAGGTTTCATCACAATGGAAAACCTCATCTCATTGCCCTTCCTCTTGAGATCACTAAAAAAAAAATTCCACTAATCAACAACATATTAGGGGTCATTTTGTTTGCATCATCATCTTGAACTATTAACTAAATATGATAAGTAACTTCACTCTTCCTAAAAGAATAAGAGTTATTCTCTCTATTATGTATGGTCTTCCTATAATATTTCCATACTCTAGTAAACAATGGAAAGCATCCATAGGTAAGATATCACACAATATTGTGTCCTTATAAGCTCCTATAACAAACTCTACCCAATCTCATTCATTCACCCAAAAATTCTTACCCTTATTCAAGTGACCCTATAAGGATGAGTGTGGGAGATATTTGTCAAATTCAACTTGTTTTTTGCCTCCTTAGAGATGATATTATTCGTAGAACCTATGTCTATAATCACTTTGTAAACCTTGTCAAGTATTTTTTTACTTTATCCTAAATAATACCTTTTTTTTCTCGAGTTCCTCTTAAGTTGATTCTTTGATCAAAATCCTCCTAAACATCAAGTTTTCCCTAATCTCTGAGTTTAGATTTACCATTAGAGACTTTAAACTTCCAATGTCCTCTTGTACAGAATTGACTCTTTTCTATACTTGAGAAGTAGAACCTTTCTCAGGGCATCTATAGGCAAAGTGTTCTAACTAGCCACAATTATAATATTTCATATTTGTGAAATATAATCCTTTTCCTCCTCTTCCTCTACTAACCCCAAATCCTTTTCCCTATATGAAACTCCTCTTAAACTAGAGTCTTCACTTTTCTCTATGAGTTTAGATTTAGCTTGGGACCTTTTTTCAGTACCTCTGCCACCATAACCCCCTCTATATCCTTTGGAATCTCTTCATCTACCCCTCCCCTTAGATTGGGTATCTTGTTTCTTCTTACCCTTTTCTTCAACCTTAAGGGCTAACTAATAGGATTTTTGGATAATAGTTGGGCTCAGTAGACTTATCTCTTCTTATATGCTTCATCTAAATCCATTAATCTATTTGGATACCTTAATGCTTTCATCCTCTTGAACCTTAGATCTTAAGCACAACTTATATAACTCCTCTATGTAAGTGGCCACATCCAAGTCCTTCTATCTAATACTTTTCCTTTTCTTGTGTAACTAAATTTCATAATCCTTAAGTAAGTAATTCTTCCTTACCTTTGCCTCCATAGCATTCCAAGAAGTATTGGCTTCTTTCCTTCCTTCTCCCTTTCTCACTGTAGGAACTTCCACCAATTCAAATATGACCCCCTCATTAATGACATAGCTAACTCAAACTTATGTGCCTCTAAGATTTCTTCACACTCAAAGTCGTTCTCCATACTCACTATCCATTTTATTACCGATTATCTCCATCTTTCCACTAAACAATGGAAATCCCTCCAATGTCTTTCCTCCTAAGGCCTTGATTTCCTTCAAGAAAGGTTCATCCTACAATGGTGCATCAGGTTTGGGCACTTCATCAGCAATGTCAATTGAATTTCCCTTCTCATCATCACTTTGTAATTTTCCATTGATTTCTTATTTTTTTTTACCACCTCGTCCTTTTATTATGTCATCTCCTTAGCCAACTCATCATTTGTCACCATACTTATTTCACCCACAGATTCTAACATATACTTTTTCCTAGCCCAAATCTTTGTAGTGCTCTGATACCAATTGGATGGAAAGCTTCCAAGAAAACCCAAACTTGCAGGGTTCTCTACTAGACCTTATCTTCTAGGTCTACTCTAGGACCACTTCTCTAGTCCCTAGGAGTCACTCTAGACACTTTCTACCTTAGGAGATTCAAACTAATCTCCAATCCACAAGAAACTCACCACCAATGTTAATCCTGTTGGATTTGATGAAATCCAACTCCAAAGATGCCCAAGATCACCTGTATGTGAAAATCTATCAAAGAGAAGCCAAGGAAGGAAGAGCGAGGAGCTAGGGAAAAATCCTAAATGGACATGAGAGAGAACTAGATATGCAAACACAAGAAAATATGTATTTACAATGAGAATGAGATATTGAAAATACAATGAGGGAGCTTGAATATAAAGAGCTCAAGGAATCTCCTAGAACAAGCTAGAAGATGCTAGGAGATAAGTGTGACAACTAAGCATACATCCACATGAGGTGAAAAGTCCTCGAACAAGGTCAGAGGATAAGTATGACTTAGGAGAGAAAAAACTCTTGTATTGTCAAAAACTTATAACAAACTCCTAGACTACAACTAATAAATAAATGCATTAACTTAAGTAATCTTAAGTAATAGAATAAATAATTAATAAATTGATTATTTAACACCCCCCCTTAACTGCAACTTAGGGAAATGCCTTAAGTTCACAAAACTAAGAAATGCAAAATGCAGAATGGGTCCCAGCAATGAGGCCATGTTAGGTACCCATGAACAATGCAACCTCTAAAAGCAGGGAAAGAGAGAAAACCACATGGGAAAAACCCTCCCCCAAAAAGAGGTAAGAACCTAGTGAAGAACTAAAGAAGCCTCCAACTAGGGGAATGTTCCCTAAACTAGGAACAAGGAGTGATCATGAAGAGCATCACTGAAGCATGAAGAAGCCACAAATCTGCCATCAAGAAGAAAACTGTTGATCTGAAGAACCTCCATGGAAGAAGAAGGCACAAACTGAGCATGTCTATATGGTAGATGATCCATATCACCAAAATGCATAGGTAGCTAGCCACTACAATCACCTCATATATAGGATCAACCACTAAATACATAGTTCACACTATCAAACCATGAAACCAAGAATGCATTAGAATAATAGCATAACCACCCCTTAATGCAGATGGGGTGAGATGACAGGCAACTGAGAAGGTGGGCCAAAGTCTCCTATAGACGAACCAAGAACAATGACAGAGGAAGAGGTACAAACACCCATAAAGACACAGTCAAACTAACTCTGCATGGGGCAAATGTCATGGAAGGGACACTCACTTGACAAAGGGAGAATGCATAAAATAGAAAAAAACTATCCCCCTATGGTGCTTTATAAAAATAGAGTAGGTACAACTGTCGTAAAACAACGTTCATGACCTCCAGAATGCAAGAGTGGCAATTTATCTCAATGTGATACATAAAAGTGCTTCAAAATGATAGTTGCAATGATCAAAACAAAGAAAAAGCTAACACAAAAGATAGGATAGTCGAAAACAAAAGAAACCATGCCATGAAAATGATCCTCGAACCTAAAACACCCAAGATATCCATCATAGAGAAAAATGCCAAAAATATGATAGAAAGAGCATGGGCCAAAATCTAAGGAAAAGGACCATAGCTCTAAAAAGATGACAAAACTAGCTTTCCAAAAATATAAAGTTTTCAAAAAATTAACATGGGACGCAAAAGATATGCATGTCGAAGTCAAAAATAGAACTTTGGACTTCAACTAAAAAAATAGGAAATAAAACTACATCAAAACCTAAAAATACCTACACTAATGTCTCCGTCTTGGAACCAACTTTTTGATGCTTCTTTCAGATCGAAAAAATACCTTTTTATGCTCAAGTTATGGCCAAAAAATTGAAGGTAGGTCCAAAATGACCCTAGAGATGTGCAAGCAAGGTATGTTGATGCAGTGTTGATGTCATGTTGATGTCAGAATTTCAAGGAAAAAAATTGGATGGCCAGGGGGCCATTGCAACAAAAAACACTACCACATGGCATCCACATGGAAGAGCAGGCCCAAAATGGTGATGTGGCAGGGTCCACGTGGCACCCATGCCATGTGTCAACCCCACACATTGCCAAGTGTTGCTGACTTTGCAAAAAATTCATCGATGTGGTTGTTGAGTAAGTGAGCAGAGTGCAGGTCTGATAGGGTGGTGAGGAGGCAAAAATCACCGACAGAGGTTGAGGAAGGCAGGGGCGCCACCTAGCTGCAGTGGTTGTTGGGTGGCCCGTCAATGATGGTCGAGCCACAATGCTGTCCCGGCGGTGCTATTGGTTGTGGCCACTCGTGGGTTGCATGCTGGCAAGGCTGCAATGGCGCTACGGTGGCCTGGCAACACAGCGGTGACCCTCCAAAATTTGATTTTTTATTTTTATTTTTCTGTTGTGTTCATTCGTACAGCTACCTGTAAGGAGCCTTAAAAATTTTCCCGAATGCCCTATAGCCAAAAAAGACAAATTTTATATAAATCTTGACTGTAAACGGCCTTTCGAATCCAATGGCAGCATCTATTTAGGCCCAAAATACTCTTAAAAATTGGTGTCCCCTTGATTTGAAGAAAAAATGCACAAACAAACTAGGGTTTGTGACTTCAAATCATGGCTTCAAAAATCCTTCAACAAAGCAGTAGCAAGGAGGCTCTTATACCATGTTGGAGTTGATGAAATCCAACTTTGAAGATGCCCAAGATCACTTGCATGTGAAAACCAATCAAAGAGAAGCCAAGGAAGGAAGAGCGATGAGCTAGGGAAAAACCCTAAATGGACATGAGAGAGAACCAGAGATGCAAACACAAGAAAATATGTATTTACAATGAGAATGAGATATTGAAAATACAATAAGGGAGGTCAAATATAAAGAGCTCAAGGAATCTCCTAGAACAGGCTAGAAGATGCTAGGAGATAAGTGTGACAACTAAGCATACATCCACATGAGGTGGAAAGTCCTCGAACAAGGTGATAGGATAAATATGACTTAGGAGAGAACAAACTCCCATATTTTCAACAACTTATAACAAACTTGTAGACTATAACTAATAAATAAATGCATTAACCTAAGTAAGCTTAAGTAATAGAATAAATAATTAGTAAATTAATTATTTACTCTAGCAAATCCCCTTGAGAATTTCTAATGGATTTTTCTCCAAATCCATCCCAATTCTTGAAAACTCCAAGTTCAACATCTCCATGGATGGATGGTCCATAAACACCTACAATTCAATCCTTCTTGACAAGTTCTTCTACCCCTTTCTCTCTCTTCCTACTCGATCTCTTCAAATCCCTAAAATGTAGGGCTAGTAGCTCAAAAACCCAAATTAGCCCTCCTAATGTAGTTTTGGCCAAATTAATCTAAAAATTCCTTAAGGGGCCTAGAAAATACCCTTTTGGAAATACTTTAAGATTTTTTAGATCTTAGATGCCCTAGGTTTCCATACACCCCTAACCCAAACTAGCCTAATTCCTTAAAGTTAATAGAATATAAGGGTTCTTGCTCTTCCTCTTAATTGATAGAGGTTTTATCACATCAACTTTACCTTCCACAATGCACAACATATCCATCCCCCACTTTTCAATCCATCCACCCATGTTTCAATCCCCTATTGTGCTTCTTTCTCCTAGTTAGGTGCTTGTTAACTCACTTAGGGAAAGGTGATCAAAATATAAAAACATTCTTTCGAGCCTTCAAATTGAGTATTTATACTATACATTGAGTTCCCTTCCATGTCCCAATAGACTGTGATATTCCCATGGTGGGATTTTATGGAAGAGGTAGTTTTGCCTTCCTCACTCTAAATGAACCAATGAACTAGATAGAGAAGAAAAAATTTTAAAGAACACTACAAATGGAAACAAAGGAACTAAAAAACACACAGAAGGAAAGTATTTACATAGATCTAACTAACTACCATGTATAGAAGTGGTGATCAATCCATTAAAACAAATTTACTCCACTTGCAAACAAAATTATGACAAGAAAATGTACAAAACTAGTTGTTTTATTCATCCAAGTCAAAAATTATGTTCACCAACCCCTTAACCCAATTGATTATGGGATTACATTGAAAAATTTCATGAACTCAAACTATTCAAATAGTTCCATAACTACCAAGAGTCATTGTGCAACTTTTCAAGTAATGTTGTCATGACAACATTGTAAAATTGTGGTGTTGTCAATGACAACTTTGATAACTTTTTACATCATTGCTTCAAAATTTTATTCAAACTTAAAAAATTTATGTCTTGCAACCAAAATAGACTCCTTATCATCTCTCTACATGTTTCATGACTCATCTAGCCATTTTGGAGGCTCCAAGACTCAAGTTGCTCACCTAGTTGCAACTTGGTCACTTTTATCAATGTGAGCAATTTTCGTATCAACAATCGACATCTACCTCCCAAATTCTATACTAGACATCTTAAACACATAAAAACACTATTAAGACTCTTAATTCCCTATTATTCACTAGTGATTTGGATAAAACCATTACAAGCCAAAATTGATCTAGGAGAGCTTGGGTTTCAAAAAGCCTACACTAGGTGCTCCTACACCACAACGATAGTGTTTAAGAGGAAAAAGATGTGTGGAGGAGAAAGGAGATTCCATGCACCTTGAAAAAATTTCCCTCGCGTGTGTAGACAAAAAAAAAAATCTTTAACTAGGAATCATCATTTTCATGCGCACACTTAGGACAATAGGTACTTTATGGACTTTTATTTAATTTAAAGGGAACATGATTATTTTAATTAAATAGGAAATTAAGATATGGTGATCAAATATAAAGTATTGCAAACTAAATCAATATTTGATCAAAGATGATAGAGAAAAGAGATTTAGTCTAGCATTCAAGAAATTAAAATTGTAGAAAGGGGCCTTATAGTTTACTAGACCTTTTTTGGGTGATTATAAAGTCGAGTATGTTAGGATTAGAGAGACACAAATAATAATTAAATGAAAATATAACCAATATCAGAAAGAAATAAAGCACACATAAGAGAACATGAAACACAAAGATTTAATGTGGTTCACCTAATCCTTGGGCTATGTCGACCAAACACCAAGTCTAATATTCTTATTATCTAGTAATTTCAACCTAATTACAATCTATAATCTCTTATAACTCAATATCTCTACAAGCAACTACTAAATCATCATACATCATAAAATCCCTAATCCTGAGACATTTTATACAACATCTATGTTGCTTACAAAATTAGGGGCAGAGTATTCCATCCAATAGAAAAAAATATTAAAAAATCTTGACACTTTTTACATATTAAATTCATTTTTGGCTTTGAGGACACTACCCTGCAACCCTACCTTGTATCACAACAGGGAGTGCACTTAGGGCATGACCCAAAGACCATGCCCTAGGTGCTACCCCTAGATCTCACAAGGGGCATTACCCCTTGATCCCCTAGCATGGGGGTGTTTCTCCTAAACCATTATGGAATAAATTAAGGGGAAACTTCACCAAATGAAGTGGGAAAAAATTAGCATCTAAGTCTAATTAGGCTCCACATAGCAACAAAACAAACAACTTAAAAAGAATAAGGTTAGAAAAATGATTTCTTTATTAAATCTAGGTATAGAAGAAATAGAAAATGTTGAAGGAAATTTTTTTGACAAAGGAGGATGTTGGAAACCAAAACCATAAAGAGGCAAGTGTATGGTAGGTTTCCCATGGGGACCATCACTTATATGCACACATACTAAACTATGTTTAAGATTAGTAGTTGAAATGTTAGGAGAATTGAGTTGAATAATAATACAACAATCCCTTAAAGGATCTTGTGTTAAATCATGAAGTTTCTATTCACCCACAAAAGATGGCATAAAATCCAATGACTACCTAATGTAGAAGCATCCTGGGTTGCCTTGTAATCCTTCTCATCTTGGTTCATTCTACATGTTATTATTGAGTTTCAGTGGTTGCTAAGTTGCATTTGTTGCCAAGTTGTTCAATGTTGGCTGAGTTATTTAGTGTTGGTCAAGTTGATCAGTGTTGGTAAATTTGTTCAGTATTAGCCAAGCTACCCAGTATTAACTGAATGCTTTGGTGGTCGAGTGTTTCTTCATGTGCTGAGTGAGCCTAATATTTTTTGACGCTCGGTTCCTTCTTCAACCAAGTTTTTCTATGATTGGTTCTTATTTTGAACCAACTTATGTATTTAATTTGGTTCATAAATTTAATGTTAGGATCTTGTCTTGGGATGTGTGTAGACTAATTTAAGGTAGGCCTTTCTATTATGTAATAATCTATAGTCTTTTGTAAGTCATTTTGGCAAGTATAAATAAGGGTGTTTAGGTTAAGATTAGGTATGACTTAGATATTTTGGATGGGAGGATGAAGTAGAAGAGAAAGAAGTTTGAACTAAGGACCTATAAAAATTCTAAGTCTAAGATTTCATAAAATCTTGTTGGTCATAACCTAAAAGGCCTTGCAGATGGGAATGTATGTTGAAAATTGGATGAATCAATAAAATTATTTATTTTTCCTTCTCTCCTCAGTGTTGTTCTCCATGTTGTTTTCTTCCATTATTTTTACTCAGTAAGGTGTTTGGATACTTAGGTGTGCCTCTAGCTCTATCTTTTCAAACCCTCCTTGCATCACTACTAATCATCTTCTTAAAAAGCACTTATAGAAGAATAAGTATGTTTAAGAAGAGATTATATGGTTTTTCTTAAAATGGTGTAGGAATGGATGAAGATTTATATTTAGTTTGTAAGAAACATTAGATATTATCATCAATGACAAGGGGATACATTTTTATTGTTATAGATGAACTTCACTTTATGATAGTGTTGAAGGAAAGATGTACATAAAATATAACCAAGGTCATCATAAGACAATATTGTTAATAAGAGTACCAAACATTATATGAGTGGGTGTTTGTAAAATAACAATGCCAACTTTAACATATAAAGTTATAATACCTAAGGTTTGTTTAGAAACATTATCAAATCCATAAATAGGAATATAATTAGGTTTCATTAATGAAATATATTTTTTAAATTTATACAATAAATAAATACTATATATAGTAAGACTAGATCCATTATCAACTAAACTATTCAAATAAAATTACCATTAATAAGGATAGCAACCATAAGATAATCATGTTTATCTATAATTTCCTTAAGAGACAAATCATCTTCATAAAAAATAATTTTGGATTTGTTATTGATCACATTCATGCATTTAAAATGGAAGTTATATCATCTTGTATAGGAGGTAGTAAGTCACATTTTGAAATTCATGTTCTTGATATGTAGGTGAAGTTTGAGGAAGCTTCCAAAGAGATATCTTGGTAGGAGTAGCATGAATTTGTTCTACTAGATAATGTTATTTTACAATATTTTGAGGAAGATGGGGTACAAGAGGAACTACTAGTTTAGAAGTAGGTAGAGAAGGAGGAACAACCAAACTTGTAGGCTTTCTATTGTTTCTTGTGTTATAAGTGTGAGAAAATGCATGATAGTCAAGTGTTTGACAACCTTTCACGATAATGAATGGTTCATTTCAAAGTCTGAGGTTGTCATGACAAAGATTTTCAACAACCTTAGGATTTTAAATACCTAAAAATATTAATAAAATTAACTTGATCAATCTCTTTATTTTTAAAAGTGTTATCACTAGAAGTGGTGGAATCAAGGAATGAAATAATTATGTTATTCTCTTCATCTAGTATATCATCATGAGTAGGGGAATCTTTAAAATGGATATTATGCATTTTGATCAATGATTCATTACTGAAAAATATGTTATATAAAGAAGGTAAGGTGATATTAAGAAATGTATTTATAGTGTCCCCCTTGTGCTTAAAAGTATTTGAGTTAAAGGGGCAAATATTAGGAAAGGGGTCACCATCATGCAGGAACATGTTATCACTCTAGGGGGAATATTTAAATAAATATAAACTACAATATCGTGAGGGGAAGAATAGTCAACATCATTATCTAATGGTTCATCCCAAATATGGAAATCATCAAGGCTGGAAATATTTCTATGAATAAAGAAAAAATTAGGAGAGTAATAACCATGACTAACTAAATAGAAAGGGTTCTAATGAAAGCAAGGTAAAAATATCCTTCTCTTGCACAAATATATCTCCATAAGATATATATACATTTTAGAAGGATCAACATCATCCTTTGGAGGGAGATTCTTTAAAGAAATGTTAATAGGATCTTCTTGTGCTAAAATTTTCTTATGTGTCTAATTGATTTTGGGAGAAGGAATACCAAGGCTATGGATGAGAGGAATAAGTAAGCTATTATCATATGCATGAAAGGAAAAAAAATTAAATTATTGAAATTTAAAATGAAGATAACAATTCTGGTTGTTGATGCATAGTTTCATTTGGACTTATTTTCTTATACGCTCTACTCTTTGTAAAAGGTTTTGAGTCCTATCAAAACCTATTTTTACTTAATCAAAACAACTCTACTCATAGAATGTGAGATAAAATACATCCGATGCAAGGAATAAAATATTTTTGGATTTTTTATTGTTTTAAAGCATGGAAATTTTTGGAATAACTAAAAATGTTTCCCTTCAAAATTTGTGACATGGCTTAAGTGTCACATGTGTTCTATAGGTCTAGTGGTTGTATTGGGCATTGACAGGTTGATTTTTTTGTGCAACAACTCTAGCTTGTAAGAATTAATATCAAGGCTTAGTCACATGTTAAATCTCCTTGAGTGATGTTGAGGGGGATTTTTGGGTATAACTTCCAACATTTTCCTTCAAGATTTGTGACATGTATTAACCACCTCATGTGATCTATAAGTCTATTGGTTGTATTAGGCATTGACTTGTAACAAAACATGAAAATGAATTGTAGGGAATGATATATATCTATGAGATAAGTTTAAATGAATGTGATTAGATCATATCTAAATAGCTAATATGAAAAAAATTAATGAATGAAAATAATATCTAAATATTAGATCTAGAGAATAAATCAAAAGTATATAAGAAGAGTGGAGTTCACCAAAACGTACAATATGAAATGGGAGGCAATGAAAAACTAGGGTAGATCACCTCCCATTTTAATATTTTTCATGTTCAGAAGGAAGGAGCCCCCACTAGGCTCAAGAGGTGACTCAAGTTCTAAATACAATGTTTCCTTCACCAAATATAAAATCTTGATATGAGAAAATTAATGATAAAGATGGACATGCACATTAGGACAAATTTAAGTGTGTTTAGTAATAAAATAGGAAACTAGAAATTTAGATCTAAATAATTGATAATGGAAGGTGAAAAATACTTGTAACTAGTTTTTTGAAATTTTGAGATTGTAATATTACTTCCTATAAAATTGAGCATATTTTTAATGGAATAGGTTAGACCAAATATATCCCCAGGTATAGGTCATTCAAGATGGCATGCACCTAGTATTTTCATCTGAATTTTTTAGGGTATCTTCAAGGGTTTCCTGTCTACTTAGAAAATATCTAAAAGATCCATAGATTTTTCTCACACATATAAAAATGGGGGATAGTTTGGGTAAAAGTACTTTACCTTGGTGAAACTCCATTTAGGGATCAACCTTGAAAATGAATTGATATTGCATAAAGAAAAGTATGTAAAAAGGTAAATGACACATTTACTTTAAACCCTCATAGATGGATGTCAAAATTACTTACATTTGTGAAGATTCTTGAATTTTATTGGATTTAATGAGTTTAGCTTAATTTGTAGAATAGGAATCAAATATTCTTTCACAAATGCATAGATCTATGAGCACTGTTCCTAGATCTTCAATGTAGATATCCTTGATAATTGCTTGCAATGAAAGACGTGTGAATATAGATGGATGGAAGGAATAAAATGATATTCTTGATTGATTGAGAATTTATTTACTTTTCCATCACAAGATATAAAATTTATTCAATAGAGAAGAACACCTTGAAATGAACATGAATGAATTGGAGAAACGAATATGGAACTTGATTGCTCCATTACTCTTGATAAATTTTAGATAATGAAAGAATATCAAAATAAGGAGATATTGGGATTTTTTGTACTTAATCCACCATTTAAGTATTAAAATTTTATATAGGATAACCATCAAATTAGATCTTCTATGAACACCTTGACATTGAGATCCAAGCCAAACTTAGGCTAAAATCTAAGGGTATTGGTCATTTGAAGCAAACTTTTCTTGGGAATAAGTAGATTCAATTTATACTTGGGGTTTGATGTGAAATTTAAATTGGGAGGTGGAATGGTAGAAAAGAAGAATAAGCATAACAAAAATATGACCTCAAAATTACCAAAATGATGCCTAATAGAGTATCACAATTACGGGTGTTAACATTTTAGGATGGTACAAATTTAAATTTCTAATGATATATAGTAATAACTGCAATGATTATTTTCCTAGTAGGGACATTATAAGTTGTAATTCCCAATTAATAAAACCTCTAATTAGTTACTATATAATATGGTAAGAAAAGTCCTAATAGGGGGCATTACACACATGCATTATTGTTTGAAATCATCTCTTCATGATGAAAATAATTAATAGGTACATTTAGAATTTTATGAATATCTAAATAATAATCATATACATAAGTAATAGGGAAAGAAGAAGGATAAAAATACTTTTGGAATACATAAAAATTAGAAACCCTAAAGGAGAAACGTATATGTAACAAGCCTATAGTTTAATATTGTTATCAAGTTGCAGTAAAAAGTAAAGATCGTGAAAATTAACTTGCAACCTAACAAAACCACACATGTTACACCAATATTTTTAATGTGTAAATCCTATAAAGGTAAAAACCACCTGGGAAACTTTAAAAAATCACTCTTCTAAAATAAGCTCTGGTCGGAACCAACCTTGGTAAAGGTTTGCATACACATTGTTAACATGACCTGGTTAGAGGATTTACACAAAAAGATCATCTAGAACTTATCACTCCTTGATCTTTTTTAAAGAATGGCCTACTCTAAAGGACTTACAAACATCACTAACCAATGTTACCATATAGGATTTCACATATTTGTTAGGTCCACTTAGTTAAGATTTTTTTCTGCCACAATTTTTAGAATGTAATAGTATAAATAATTTGTTAGATTTAGCACTACCTTGCTTGTTCAGATCTTTGTTCAACTCAATCTCTTTCTTATCTCCTTCTTCTAATCTCTTTTTAGATGATTCACTCTTTCACTCTTTCACTTAAATCTTCTTAGATCTCCTCTCTTCTTTGCTTGATTCTCCTTTACTTTTTTTAGCTTCAAAACCTTTGTACTATGATCTCCTTTTTCCACATTCAATTAGCAACTGCATCAACCAACTAAAACTTATTTTATCTCCTTCTTAAATAGTAGTCTCTCTAGTTCTAGATTCTTCCAAGTTTTATTGCTTAATCATAATCGTTGATCTCAAGCTTATCGCATTTAGTCACTTAGAAAATAGAACTTTCATAGAAATTTATGCTTATCCTTATCCTTCTTCTATCTCCATCATGAAATATTTATTGAATTTTCTCAAGTCATCGATCTTGTAACAAACTTTGACTTACACATTTGAACCTTTTGAACATTATTTATTTTCACCAAAATCTGGCATCAGATTCCATATTTATAATCTTGTTCTACTTGTTGATACTCATAACATTTCATTTGGGTAAAACATCACTCGATCAATACCAAACTCTCTCATGTGACACTAAACTTTCACTTGCTTTTCCAAACGCTTGGTGACAACTATAGTCACCCAATAAACGTTGTCTTCCTTCTTTAACCTTGTCACTTGGTGTAGCTTGTATGGCTTATTGCATTGCAAGAATACATCATTGTAAAATGACTAAACCAACATTACATATCATTTTCTAACTCATTCAATTTCCCATTGAATACCATACTTACAAACTCTATTATCAATATACTTTCTTCAAATTATCTTCATCAATCAAATGATATGGCACTCTATTGAATCAGCATGATGTCTAATCAACTAAGACTTGACATTAATGACAATATAACAACTGATATGACTCTTTTACATGCATTTATAGCATTCCCAGTTGCACCATTAGTTGGGGCTAATATATATTTCATATCAAACAATATAAAATGTTAATCTACACATAATAAAGAAATAGTTATGCAGCTATTTTTCTAGGTCAGATTGTGTAGAAAGTTTTTAAACATCAATGTTTCAGATCATACTCCATGATCCATCATTAGGATGAGAGAGTGTAAGAATGAAAAATAGTTACAAATATTATAAATATTATAGTTATAAATATTTACTTGATGTTGTGCAATTTTACATAATAGTTATTCAAATAATGTCCAAATCTGCCATTTTCATACAATTTTGTAGACAATACAATCAACTCTTAGAAAGTGATGACTAGTGTACACATGCTCAACTTACAATCCCACCACAAATATAAATTAAAAAAATTCTATTACTCATCCTTTCTTCTCAAACTTGACACTTCAGCCACTAGATTTTGAGTGTATGCATCATAGATTTTGAGTACCCACACCATAAATTTAAGCAATTATGAGGCTCACCATTCCATTATAATCAAACAATAAATGCTACAAAATTTAGAATCTCTCTTTGAATCTAATTCATTCACTAAAGATTTTGAAAGCCACTTACCAAAACAATTGTCACAAATCAACTTCAAGTTAAAATTGGAGGGAACATAAATTTTATTAATATAGCCCCTAGTGGAGGAATTCCTTTTCATTTGTGTTTACAATCTAAAACTACATATAATATAAAGTTCTTATTAGAATATCATAAACCTTTACATAGAATGCAAAATCGCATAAATTATTAGAGTATCAATCTACAAAGAATATTAGAGGAATCAACACAATATATTAGAACTACAAAGAATACCATGGGTCTTAGTTATTTTCCATCCATGTATTGTGTACCATTTTATGTATTATGATTTATTACTCTTATTTTTATTATTATACTTATATCTTGAATTCAAAAGGCTTCTTCAATATTTAGATTTCTTAACCTTTCAACTTATATTATTTATTGAAAAAAAAAAAGACTTCCAGCCATGAAAAAGGCTTGCATTAGCCGCATTTTCCATAGAACCCACTAAAAATCAGATTATGAAGCTCAAATGCATATAAGGTAGTTGTTTACATTTGGATTTAGATTAAAGAAAGCCTTAGTTGGTTGCTACTTCATAGACTAGTTTCTTTAGAAGAACTGGTGGATTTTTATGTTTGCTAAGGAGATATTAGCTTTGTTTTGGCTACACTACATACATTATGAAGATTTCTATTATTAGACGTTGTTATGTACTAATATATTTTTGTTATACCCTCTGAGGGTGGATGATTATTAACAAAGAATAAATATCACCAAATTCACTAAACTAATCATTAGTTGTCTAAGATATTGTATAACACCCTTATTGGTATTCCCTTATATCAAATCTTATGTATTAGGTAGGAACGTTTTGTTAGTATCCCTAATTATTGTTGCCTATTAGTGTCAAACACTTAATTGTATACTAGGCAGAGTTAGATGGTCATTACTATGACTGAGCTACTCTATATAGGTTGAGTCATGAGATAGACTTATATAAACATGTGTATACCAAGCTCTATAGGAGTTGATCAAGTCTTTGATCGCTGAGTATTTTCAATATAAGTTGAGTCTAATGTTTGCTGAGCAATTCAAGCTCATTGATCCTGAGTTACACAAAATGTGTCAAGTATAGTAAACAATGAGCATCAACAATGTATATAGTCAGTGTCAAGTATCAGAGACAGTAGGGTAAAAGCACAAACCTGTGTCACCTTTTATAAAGAAACAGAATGTGACAGTTCAACATTAATGACAAAAAAATGGTATTTGTGTTTAAAATATGAAGATGATGTAAACTAATGAAATGTGTACAATTGTATGAATTTTATGCCTATAGTTTTTATAATTTTTTTGACTAAGAATTTATTCATTTTATTTTATGTTGAAGTCCCTGTTTTAACTATAAAAAATATAGGATGTAGTTCTCGTCAAACAAGTATGTGCAAATCATCTTTTTTTGTTCTAATTTGAAAATATTTTATAGATGACATGTATAGCTAGTGAACAAAAAAAGAAATAATTATTTTTGATGTATATTTTCTTTGTTATAAGTACTCAAGTTCGACCTTGTTAGAATCCAACAGTTTTTTCCTCTCGTCAAAACTTCCCTATCAAATCTATACCTTCTTGAAAAAAAATTACATATTCATGAAGAGGATTCTCTCCTCTAGTGATAAATATAATTTTTTAAGTTTTTTGATATAATTTACTATTTTTTTTCATTTTTTGAGAGAGCATCTTCTGAAATGTTGAAATATCAACTTATAATATTTTGATATTATAACATATTATAACTAATCAAAACACTCAAAAATTTATATAATGATGATATTGAATATGAGATCTATAAAAGGGTATTTTTAGTTTTTGAAAAAAATTGAGTTTTGATAGAGAAATGAGATTTGACCAAAATAGGGTTTTGTATCACAAACAGATATTCAAGTCAGGAATGATACAAACTTTGAGATAAATCATTTCAGATAGACATGAGAAAGATATTTAATACTTGTAGAGGTTGTTACAGAGAGTTTGTGCATTTTATGATGTGGATCACAGATCCCTATGCTCTATGATGACCAAATTAGATGAAGACATGAAATCAAGGAAGCATCTAGAAAACTCTTTATGAAATCTTTAAATAGAGAAGATCTATATCTATTTCAGGTATAGATAGATAGTGAGAGAAATTTATGGTGATATGAAGGAGTGAATAAGCTATTTGTGTAATCACTCAATAGATTAAGTGTAATAGTGCAAACATCGTAGAAGAGGCAAAGAGGATAGTTATTGTAGAGTAAGTGAAGTGACCTTGCAAAGAAGTGAAGGAAAAAAAACTTATATCAAATCAAAGATCAAATTAGGCTAAAGGGAGGAGATCCAAAAATAGATTATTAGAGAAAACTAAGGATTGGGTACTAAATTATTTTTAACAGATTAAGTCTAGGTAAATCTCTTAACAGAGTGGTCTTAACATATCTTTGTAAATCTCCTAACAGAGTCCTTACTTTTTTGTAAGTGTAAAATAATCTAATAAGGTGATATCTAACAATCTCAAAAGCTTTTAATAAGGCAAACCTGTCATAGGGTAGATCAAATGATATGGTCAAACATTGTAACCCTAATGGAATAACTTTATTACTATAGTAGTAAAAATTTGAGGGTGTCCCCAATTTTACCTTCACCTTGGAGGGGTTTTGGATAACCAAATATTTATTTCATGTGATTACTTTTCATACATGTGATTGATAGGTTAGATCTATATGTTATTATAGTTTGATTATATAAGTTGTGCATGCACTTGAATATGAGAAGGTAAATGTGGTGATCACACTAGTATTCTAAAATTGTTAAAAGTGTTACAAACCCTAATTCACCCCTCCCCCCCAACCTCTCAATATCTTTCTTTCTACTTAAAACTCCCAATAATTGGTATCAAAGATGAGTTCTCTTGGAAAATTTTAACAACTTGGAGCTCGAGTTCTTGGAGATGGAGGCTTATAAATTGCACAAAGTTATTGACAATCAGGTGATTGACATCCAGCTCATATTGTACCAACTTGAGACAACAACATAGGAACTAAAGAAATCCCTAAAAAGCATAAAGAAGTTGGCTACTAAGATAAAAAAGTTTCATTATGAAGAATTTAAACCGAAGAATTGTTTGAAACAACACATGTATTTGAGAATGATTCAACATCTACAAAACTACTAGAAAAGAATAAAATCCTAAATGAAGAAGGTAGGGGACTAAAAAGGGAACATGAGATTCAATCAGTAAGGCTATGTGAAGTAACTGAGAAAAAAGAAGAAAGATGAGGAAGACAAGGTTGTTGATGAGGAAGCTAAAAGGAAAATAACAACTAGACTTGAAGAAAGGATATCTAATGTACAAAAGCTCACAAACACTCAACTGGACATGATGAGTCAACTAATGCTTGCAAATCAAAAGTTGAATAGAAAGAATATGGAAATATAAAATATGATATCATAGAAGGAATTATTGAAGAATGAACTAAAGCAATCAAATACTTTGAAGAAATTATGAGGTCATCTAGCAGCACTACTGGTTTAGAACATTCATCTACCAAGCAAGGAGAATCATCTAGAAATGGAGAACTAAGGAATGAAAAATCAAAAGGAAAACCAACATGTTAACATTGTGGAAAATTTGGTCATATTGCAAACATCTACAGAAGAAAAAATGTTATGAAAAATCCTAAACCTAAGTTTATTGCTTATTGTTTTTACTACAAGAAACAAGGACATCAAATACATGAGTGCAGATCAAGAATGAAGAATGTATCTACTACACCTAGATTTAAAGGCTATTGTTACAAGCATCAAAAGTGTGGATATAGAGCATCTAAATGTAGATCATAGAAAAAACCCTATTGGACTAATCAAAGGAAGAATCATGCACCTAACATGTTCCATATGTCACAAGTTTGGACATTCAAGAAAATACTACAAAACTCAAGTACCACCAGCAAATCATAATAATACCAAGGGTAAAGGCAAGGTGGACATTTATCAAACAAGGAAGGAAATGAATCAAACATGGAAGAAAATGGTAGAAGATAGAAATAGTGGAACAAATGGAGTTGAGATCACCCAATCTAATGGAGAAGGTGATCACATCATCTCAAAATAATCAAGAAAGGCTTGTATGGAACTGTATACTTAAATAATAGATCCTACGTTAATTCCTAACATAAAATGTGCCAAAGTTCATATTTTCATAAGTAAAGATGCATAAGAACAGATCTATGAAAGGACTAGTACAAAAGAATCACTTATGCAAGTAGTACATCAATAAAATTGTCTATATTTATCAAGCATTGCAATATGGATTGAATACTTTAGAAGTTAAGCTGATGTATAGGATGAGTTAGAATATGAAAGAGAGTAAGTTACATAGTGAAGACCTAGTTCGAAGGCACAATATCGACCAAGATAGTCAGCTTCCACCTACCTAATTACACAACATTAATCAAGACCCTAAATTGAGTAAAAGGAAATATTTATCAAATTTGAAGACATTAATTCATACCTTGAATATAGATTCAAAAGCAAATAGAGATTTGAGTGAAAGGAGATAATAATATGATTTAAGAGCAAATATGAGACAGAAGTGCGATTGAGTAAAGATCTGAGAGGTGTCAAGTTATCCAAAGTAAATAAGTTTTCAAACCCTATCAAATAAATATGGAAGCTTCATCATTCACATGAAAGAGTGAAGGAGTAGAGAATAGTAACATTCAATTGGTAAGGAATGACACCTATCCTCCACCTAAATTTTGTACTATTCCTAAGATTGCAATGAAAGGTGAGTCAGTTGGTGTGTTATCTTTGATACCACCAAAGTAATTGATGCAAAAGCATCCTAGGTGTAAGAGCAATCTTGCATCACCCAAAAATATTTTCTTTTTAGTCTTTTCTATTTTAATAAGGACTAGTAGACAGGGTGGTAACTATTTATGGGAACTTGCTATTTTTAGTAATTTTTTTCATAGGAGCTTGGAATGTTCTCATTTTCTATATAAAGGCTCATTTTAGAGTTATAAGCCTACCATAAAAATCTCATTGCTCCAACTTAAGTATCAGAGAAGTTATTATGGATTTTCAGTGGAAATTTTTATAGAAAAATCTCCAGGCTCACCATTAGAGGGCATAGAGTGCCCAGATGAGGTCTAAAAACTTGATAGAAGGGCACTTGCATAGTTCTAAGCTTATGGATTAGGATCTAGCATTTCCAAAAAGTTGCTATAATAGCCAATCAAAGCAACAATTCAAGATTTATGGCCTTCTGAAGTTAGGCTACATGAAATATAAAATATTTGTCAAAGATGTATCTGGCTGACTCTATATGTATTGTTAGGTTTGTCGGCCCTAGATATTAAGTTTCAATGTCTAGGACCTTCCTGGGTAGCATAAAATTGCCTATTTAAGAAAGGCCCAAACATTTTCTAGAACAACTATGGGTGATAGTTTGTGGCTTGTCTTGCAAATTATTGTAATGAAGGCACTCATGTGGATTAGTATCTTGTACTTGTGAATTATGTAATTCTGCATTTGTAGCACAAATAAGAAGTCCATATGTTGTTATTGCATTTATTGTTATTTCTTTATTTTATGTTATGGTTTATAGTATTAAGGGGAGCACTCTTCATCAAGTGGTACTGGAGCTAGAGTTCTTGAGTGTGTGGATAGATCACCAACTGTGAGTAGTTCACACCAAGACCATGGTTTGGGCTGAGCGTGTAGATAGATATATTAATGCGATCATATTTCCACAATCCATCATAGTTATGTAAATCAGTTTCTGGATTAGATTGTGTGGAGATTTTTACCATCAACGTTTCGAATCACACTATGTGATCCATCATCAGGATGAGAGAGCAAGAGATGTCAAATTTCAATCACACTACATGTAGACAAATCACTGATTATGAGGTATTTTACACTAGGTTTTTAGTGGAAGCATGAAAATGCCTCAACGAAGAGAACATGATGGAAAAGTCAAAGGTGTTACACCTGAGGATTTTAGAACCCTCTAGAGAAAAATGCAAGCAATGCAAGAATAGATTCATAAAGGAATGAATCTTGTTGTAGGAGATGATGAAAGTCAAGATGAAAGAAAAGAAAAATGAAATGTGGACCCAGACATAGTAGAGGAAGTGCTTAACCTAGAGGAGGCAAAGCTTTTTAGGGTCATTTCCAGTATTGAAAAAATACCTAAGTTTGATGTTCCCACATTTTTGGGAAATCTAAACCCAAAGGAATTGATTAATTGGATCAATGAATTAGAAGAGTACATTGAATATGAAGATATTGAAGATCTGGATAAGGTCAAGTTTGCGAAGGCCAAACTAAAGGGTCATGCAAAGATTTGGTGGCAAGAGATCTAGTTGGATCAAAATAGAAGAGGAAGGACAAAATCACTAGATGGGGTTCGATGGTAGCTAAAATGAAGTGACAGTTCATTACCATGGATTATGAGCTTGACCTATTGAAGAAAATGCAAGGGTTGAAGAAAGTGGAAAAATTTGTTCAAGAGTATACTGAAGAGTTCTACCAAGTTCTTATTAGAATTGGCCATGCATAGGCTAATACGGAGAAAGTCATATGTTATCTTAATGGGTTATGGCCAAGCATTTAGGATGAGATAAGTCTTGTTTGAGTGACCATTATTGAGGAGGTATGCTAGTCTTCACTAAGGGTTGAGGAGAAACTAAGCAAGAAGTTTGATAACAAGAATAGTGGAAGAGGTTATGATGGAAGATCTGGTAGATAATCTTATGGAGGTTAAAATGATGATCAAAAGAACAAGGATGAGGCTAGAAGTAGTATTTAGAACTAGAGGTGAAATAATTCTAATCATTTCCATAAAAATAACAATAGAGATCAAAGAGGAAGAGGCAAAGGACAAGGATTTGGAAGAGGAGCTTCCATGGGAAATTTTTTCACTATGAAGAAGAAGGGCATAGAGCATTTAAATGTACCTAGTGCCAAGGAAGGATGGATTGAAGAACAGAAGGCCAAGCTAGAGTTACACATGTTGATGAAGATGCTAGGTTATCGCATTCTGAAGATGTTGAAAGAGGAGAGGTCCTAGTTAATAGAAGAGTCTTGCTAAGTGGTGAGAATGAACTTGATCAAAGGAGCTTGTTTTGTACAAGGTGCAGATGTGAAGATAAGTGTTGTGATGTGATCATTGATGGTGGAAGTTTATTGCATAAAAATGTAATCAAGGAAATAACACTAAGCAACTAATGCATATTCCTACATGATTATGCAAACCTCAAAATATGGAAGATAAACATGTAAATAAACAACATAAAACAAAAAAGAGCATAAAACCATTCAAAATAGCACATATGAAAACCTCATGAAATCATCAAGTGTAGATGATTTCATTGTTGTGGGTTTTGGTTGCTCACAAATCCGGTAGCATAACAATGAGGTAGATGGTGCTTGTGGAAATGAGGAGAGGGCTCTCCTTTTATAAGAAAAAGGATGCAATGGATGGCTAAGATTGAATGCAAGATGGAGGGCTAGGATCTCTCAATATCGATGAGGTGTCAATGAGGTGGAGGCCAAGTAGACTCCAAGTGGATTAGGGTTTTGACCATTCAAAGGGGGAAATATGCTCACACATGTGTGAGCAACCTTTGATGGTGAAATGATCAATGAGGTGTGAGAAGCATGCCTTCTCACACATGTGTGAGACAACTTGATTCTCATGCAAGTGGACAAGTGTGCAAGAGGTGTGAGAAGTCATGGCTTCTCACACATGTGTGAGACACCTTGATTCTCATGCAAGAGGACAAGTGTGCAAGAGGCATGGTGAGGAAAGTGTGAACATATCTCACACATGTGTGAGGATTCCTCACACATTTGTGAGCACACACTTAGGATTAAAAGGTAATTATCTAGGTGATTAGGAAAAGCAAGAATGAACAGGAAGTGGGTTGGTTTTAGAAAGGTGGGTTATGTTAGGCAAGTGAGGTTAGGTGAGGGTTAAAGGTAGGAGCCATGTGCTCAAATAGGATTAAATGTAATATTTAATTCCAAGTGATTTTAGCAAAGGATTAATTAAGTAAATGAAGTACTTAATTAAAGGGGATGGGTTAGCATGCAAGGGGAATAGGTTAGGATTTAAATAAACCTTAGTTTATTTGAATCAAGGAAAGGGGAATATAATTAAATAAATGTAAATTTATTTAATTAAATGATAAGTTAATTAAATAAATAATAAAATATTTATTTAATTGGTCATGAAATAGGGATTTGGACAATTTTAGGTTTCTACAGGAAGTACCGACAATCTAGTGTCATAAATAATGGCACAAAGTTGAAGCTGAAGAGACAAAAAACACTCACATCCATACCATATTGCTTGGGTGCAAGATGAACATAGATCATGGTCAATGAGCAATGCTCAATGAAGTTCAAGATTGGAAGCTACCAAGATGAGGTACTATGTGATATCATACCTATGGACATATGTCATATGTTGCTAGATAGGTTGTGGCAGTTTGATAGGTATGTTGTACACAATGGGTGAGCAAATACCTATGCTCTGACCAAGGATGGAGTGAAACATAAGTTGAAGTTATTGAAGGATAAAGAAGAAAAGGTATGTAGTACTGCCAGAATATGTTTTGTTGATGGAAAATAGTTTCTCAAAGGTATGAAGTGTAAGCATATGTGTTTTTCTATAATTCCAAAAGATAGTAAAGAAGAAGTAGAGTAGGTGCCTGCAAAAGCTGCAAATATGTTGGGAGAGTTTTGTAATATTGTATCAAATAATGTAGTTTATGGATTGCCCCCAATGAAGAAGATTAGTCACTAGATGGATTTGGTTCTAGGAGCTAGTTTTCCAAACAAGGTAGTGCATAGAATGACACCAGCGAAAAATGAAGAGTTGAATAGACAAGTTCATGAGTTGTTGTAGAAGGGGTTGATTCAAGAGAGTCTAAGTCCATGTGTTGTACCAATAGTATTAGCACCAAAGAATAATGGAGAATGGAGGATGTGCATAGATTCTCATGCTATCAATAAGATCGTAATCAAGTACAAATTTCCATTGCCAAGGATGGATGATATTATGGATTGTTTGAGTGGAGCTGAATATTTCACAAAGATAGGTCTAAAGAGTGGGTACCATTAGATACGTATCAAAGAAGGTGATGAGTGGAAGACTATTTTCAAGACAAAAGAAGGACTATATGAGTGGTTCATCATGCCTTTTGGACTAACTAATGCATCAAGCACTTTCATGAGGCTCATGCATGAGGTACTAAAGGAGTCTCTTGGTAATTTTTTCATTATTTACCTAGATGATATTTTTCTCTTTAGTAAGACATTAGAGGAGCATTTGATCCATATTCACAAGGTGTTTGATAAGTTGAAGGAAGAAAAGTTTCTAATAAACCTAAAGAAGTGTATTTTTGTAAAGAAGGAGTTAGTGTACCTAGGATTTATAGTCTCAGTAGAAGGTCTAAAAATGGACCCAGAGAAAGTGAAGGCTATTCTTGAATGGCCTATTCCAAGGAGTGCAATAGAGGCAACATCTTTTCATGGACTAGCTAGCTTTTACAGAAAGTTCATAAAAGGTTTTAGCAGTATTTTTGGACCCTTGAATAAAACAATGAGGGGACTTGAAAGAATTTAAGTAGACTATAGGAGAAGATAAGAGTTTTAATCTATTGAAATATCAAAGAATATAGTTGTCTCACCACCCAAAAAGAAGGCTAAAGGAACTACAAAGAATATAGTGGTGACACCCCTCTCTCCTCTACCAAATATCAAACCAAAGACCTGAGTAGTAGCTAATGTCGAGTAATATGTAAAAAAAAGAGTAGTAGAGACTACTAATTCTAGTGGGTCAAAATCAAAGCAAATAAGATTCATAAAAGGACCATCCATAAGGAGAAAAAAAAAGCTATTGATGAGGTATGTACTAACCTAAGAAGCTCTACAGGCTTATTAAGTTTTAGATTTGTAAAATATGATACACTTGATAATAATGATAGAAAAAATGTTGAGGAGGCCATGATAGATATGATGGAAAGTAACAAATTATCTCCTAATAAAGTAGAGAAAAAGATTCCAATAGATTTATATAGTAGATTTGACAGAGGGTGGCAACATGCAACAAAAATAGAGAAAGACATTAGATGTGGCACATTAGCCAAGGTTATGCCTAATCTATCACAAGAACAAAAAGAAACATATTTAGAGAAATAAAGGAACAAATTGTTTCCTAGGTTTAGAGTTTTTATTATCTTAAAAAATAAGATTGAATCTTTAATCTAGCAAAATGAGTTACTTTGGAAAATTATTTTTGGTTCCATAATAAAAGATGTAACACAAGAAAAAGGATATTGAGGTAGTAACTCTTCAAGATGAAAAGAGTTATGAAATGAGTTTAGGTGTGCCAAGTCCACAAGGAAACATGTCATCAATCCATGCCAACACCTTTGACACTCTAGAGAAGCCCTTAGATGCAGACAAGAAGGGGCAAGAGGTAGAAGAAACTAATGAAGGCACTAGTGTAAGAATTTCTACCAAAGGTTAAGAATGACCAAATATGTCAGAACCTCACACTGAGGAGAATAAGGAGGTAAATAAAATTTTGCTAAGTGCTACTATTATTTTCTCTAGCACTAATGTACAAACAAGATTGAGTAGTGATACCCCCTCACCATATCCTAAAGTAGTGTTGAGTAGTGGCACTTCTACACCTAGAAAAAGAAAGTAATAAAGGATAGCTCTCTAGATATTGAAGTTAGTCCAGATGAAGTTATTGAGATTCCATAATTGGATTTGGAAAATATCACTCTTGAGAAAACTATTTTGTTGCAATAAATGTTTGCTAAGAAGAAGAGACAAGAAGAGCTATAGACGGAACATCAATAGAAGCAAGTATTGCATAATGTTAATCATTTGATATACAAATTTTGATGGGAAAAAGCTCAGTCATTTTCCATCTTGTAACAATTGTTGAATAAATAAATGTTGACAACATAGAAACAAATGAGAAATTAATGGATTGGTCAGTAAGAAAATATGAAAATAAGGTTGTGGGCAAAGCATCAATAGCCATTTCCAAGTAGAAAGTTCAATTACAAGAGTGTGTACACAATACAATAGAACTTATAAAAAGAGTACAAAATTTTGTATGATATGCCAAGATTCACCAGTGATTTTTAGGAAAACATCCAGCTAATTTAGGCTGAAATGTAGAGAACAAGAAACATTGTTTCATAGTTAGCTAAATCTAGTTCAAATCACTACAATAAGTTATTGAATGCTCTTGGCCCAGCTTTGATTAGTTGATGGTAGCATGAGATTAAATTTGATCTCCATCTAATCAATATTGATATCTCATTTGGAGGTTGTGCTAAGAGGAATCAAATCAGCACAAGATCTTATCAATGAAGATCATAATCTTTTAGTTGTTGAATGTTTGACTGACTTGGTAGCTAGGTTACAGTTGCAAAATCACATTTTGGAATTAGCAAGAACCACTTGGGATCATGCACTTTCTATGATCAACCAAGTTCACAAACCTTTTATTGAAAAATATAGTTTGATTCCACCCATTCAACCCCAATAGAAAACATAAGTGACAAAAATGGGGGGGATTGTATTGATGATTACATATTTTGAATGGAGATAAGATCATAAGAAAAGACACACAAAGGGGATTATACTAATCATAAGGGAATGTCATTTTAGATTAATTAGATTGAATCATCATTTAGAGATCAATGTTCAAAGTTCATAAGGCAAATAGGGTATGACACTAAAACAATCAGACTACTTAGAGTCATCTGCATATATGTATTGATACATTATTTACCATTCATTATTATTTGGCATAAGTCAAAGTTTTTTAGTTCTATTTGAACTAAGTCATAGTCTTATGGGGAGTACTCATATATCATTATAATGATGTAATCATGACAAAAAAAAATTGCCACTAATTTTAAAGTGGGAGATTGTTGGTATCTCTAATTATTGTTGTTCATTAGAGTCAAACACTTAGTCATATACTAGGTAGAATCAAATGGGCATCATTGTGACCGAGCTACCCTATATAGGTTGAGTCATGAGGTAGACTTATATATAAACATGTATATACTAAGCTCTATATGAGCTAAGTAGGTCTTTGGTTACTGAGTATTTTTAATGTAAGCCAAGTCTAATATTTATCGAGTAGTTCAATCTTATTGATGCTAAGTCACACAGAATCTGTCAAGCATAGTAAAGACCAAGCATCAATAGCATATACAATGAGTACCAAGTATCAGAGATAGTAAGTGTCAAGTAACGTAGAATTGACATCCAAGTCAGGAATGAGACAAACTTTGAGGTAACCATTTTAGGCTGACATGGGCAAGTTATTTAATACTTATAGAGGTTGTTGCAAAGATTTTTATGTATTATATGATGTGGATCATAGCTCCCTATGTTTGTGATGAACGAATTAAATGAAGAGGCAAAATCAAGAAAGTGTCTTGAAAACTCTTTATGAAATCTTTAAATAGAGAAGATCTAGACCTATTTCAAATAAAGAGAGATAGTGAGAGAAATGTATGGTGATATGAAGTAGCAAACAAGATATTTGTGCAATCACTAAGAAGATTAAGTGTGATAGTGAAATTAATGAAGAAGAGGCAAAGAAGGCAGTTATTATAGAGTAAGTGAAGTGAACTTGCAAAATAGTGAAGGACAAAAAAGCTATATCAAGTCCAAAAATAGCTTATCAGTAAAGACCAAGGATCAAGTACTAAATCAATTTTAATAGATTGAGTCTGGGTAAATCTCTTAATAGAGTGGTCTTAACATATCTTTGTAGATATCCTAATAGATTCCTTACTTTTTTGTAAGTATAAAATCTTCTAATAGGGTGAAATCTAAAAATTCTTAAAAGCTTTTAACAGGACAGACCCCTCACAGGGTAGATCATTAAATATGGTCAAACATTGTAACCCTAATAAGTTAACTTTATTACTGCAATAGTGAATATTTTTGGTTATCATCCCCACCCCAAATTTACCTTCACTTTGGAGGGTTTCTTGGTAACCAAATCTTTGTGTCATGTGATTACTTTTCATGCATGTGATTGATAGATTAGATGTAATACATTATTAAAGTTTGATTATATAAGTTATGCATGCAATTGGATATGAGATGGTAAATGTGGTGAATGCCTACTATTGTGAAATTGTTAAAAGTGTTACAGATCCTGATTCACCCCCCTCCCCCCAGTATCTTGGTTTCCAATTAAGACTTCCAATAGTTTTTTACTTTGCATTTCATAAGGTTTTTTGAGGAATGTTGCATGAAAAAGTAAAAATAATTGGTTTGAAGATATATAGAAATATGAATGAATTAAGGATACCATGGAAAAGGATATTTGAGAAATATTATTAGAGAATAATTAAAATATTATGGTTTTGTGGTAGAGATACCTAGCCATGAAATTGAATGTTGTACAGTTTTTTTTTAAATGTTCGAGTAAAGCTTTATTTTATTTCATCTCTATAATGGACATTATAATTCGATTCAAAAAATTTATTAAAAAATATTATATATCCTATTACAAATAGTTACTAAAAGTAAAACTTATTGTAATATTATTGTGTATAGTTTCTAGTAATCATTATATTTTGTTTGATGTTTTGGGTCCAACTAAAGTGAGCAAGAAAATAGAATTGAACAAAATTTATCTATTCTATTTTATTGCCTTGAAAACTTCTTCCTTATGATTGATCATGTACTTTGATTTGAATTATCAAGGAAATGAACTTATATATTGATTAAAATAAAAGTTATATACAACTAAATTATAAAAACTATAAACAATTAAATTATAGATTGTGGAAACCATGTCTAGAGTCATTATAACATATTTAATTATATAGGATAGTAAATAATTGAATAGTAATTTTATAAATAGGTAGCCTCCCGAGTTCTATTTTAGTCTAAAAAATAGTAATGTCAAACAATTTATTATTGGAAAAAAATACTTCCACTTATGAAAAAGGAGATTTTTTAATTAGTTGTATTTTCCATAGGATCCTTTGAAAATCAAATCTTTGAGTCTTACCCATGTAGAAGGTGGTTGTTTATATCTAGATTGCTTCCCTTAAGCTCTACTCAAAATTAAGATTTTGAGTCTCAACTCTATAGAAGGTTTTTGTTTATATCTAGATTGATATCACTAGTTTTTATTTCATCCTACCCATATTTATTTAGGTTTAGGACAAATATTTTGATGACCATTCAGTACTACATTTCCCCTCATTGATTTTATGCAAGTTACTATTTTCACAAAAAAACAAAATAGGTTTTATGAAAATAGGAAACATAAGAAGCAAAAGAGTGGCTCAAAAATCAAGGGCACATTATCCATGAGGTATTAAATTTCATTTGGTTGACTCTAATGATGGTGATCATTCAATCAACCCAACTCCTGTAGACACAAATGGTCTTGCTACTAAAAATGTAGAATGAACGAATATTACTGTAAAATATCCTCAATATTGTAACAATAAGAAAAAGTGAAATGAAAATTAGTAGATAAAAGAGGATATGGATTGTTTCATTGAAGATGCCAAAGATAATTCATATTATATAAGAGGAGAAGATTAAAAGGGGGGAATCCCTACTAGCATTTTACCATATTAGCTTATAAGTCTCACAAGAACAAAAAGAAAGGGTCTGCCAGAAATCCTATCTTTAGAGGAAGAGTTGGAAGTTGTTGAGTGGTGTAAATATTTAATTTTTCTTATATTGGTCATGGACTAGTGATTATTCAACTTAATTCACATGTGGTCCACATATTCAAAACAAGGGTAAATCCATTCAAGAATGCTTTACTAGGCATATCATGGTGAGTGGGATTTTGTAAACACCATACAGGTTTGATAATAAGGACAACAAAGGGTCTAGATTGAGACAAAGAAGTGATGCTCAAACCATGTAATATGGAAGATCTATATTACAACTTGGATGTATTATAAAATACTCATCATTTTGAACCAACCAAAATATGGAATTGTGATGAAACATGGATGTAAGCTACAAAAACTATGGGATATTAGTAATTACAAAGCTAGGCAAGAAAAGTGTGCCCTGAATGTTGGAATTCTTTAGAATAACTAAGAGGGGGGGTGAATCAGTTATATAAGGTCCAAATATACAAATAAAACTTTTCACAACTTAGTGAACCCATAAAACATTTATCATCATGCATGCATCCATAAGATTATGCAATCACTTAAAACTTGTAGGTTATTGTCAAATCAATTTGCAGAAATTTAAACATGAAACATAATAGATTCAATAACACATTTGACACAATGATTTACATGGAAACCCAATTTTGAAAAAACCACCAGTAACATGCTACTCTTTCTCACTCTTCTAAAGTGATGCCCTATGAAAGGGAAACCCTATTAAAGGTTACAATGTACACTATTAAGTGTGACCCAATTAAATGATTTCAATCAACCTATTAGGAGTGAGCCTTGTTAGAGGACTTTAGACCATTCACTTGGAATGTCACCCAATTGAAGGATTTATAAATGACTGTTAGGTCAACCTTAATCCAAAGGATTTACCCTAGATTGATTCAATTATTAGAGAGTAATAGTAAAGCTTGATTTGATAACAACTTACAACTCCATTTAAAGATTACAAATCTTTGTTTCAGTCCTCCATTCTTCTTGGCTTTCACACACTTCAACTCTAATAGCTTGTGCACCCTTTAAGCATTTATATCCTTAAGCCTTCTTGCTTATCATGCCAATGCAAACTCTTCCCTTAGGTCATCGAATGAAGCAATACCCTAGACTTTGTGTCTTCCTTAGGTTCTCACATATGACAACCCTTGCTTTTGACCAACTATCCCTATAAATAGAGAATTAAGATATTTTGTCATTCACCCTCCATCGTCCAATTTAGGGTTAGGATAGATTAGGTAGGATTCAATGAATCTACCCCTTGTTTCATTTCATCCCTTTCTAGAAACTTCTCCTTCAATCCTCTTTGAATTCACCTCAAAATGGTTTACCATGAATTCTATGCCACCAACTCATCAATATTATCTTCCACCTGGTTCACACAATCTAAGAAAACAAACTTGTTAGCTCAAATCCATCAAATTCATGATCTTTCAAATAATGCTAACACTCAGCATTAACTTGCTTTTGATGCTCAACACATACTGCATTGCTTCACATCCTATGTAAAATCACTCAGCATGAACTAAAGTTTACTAGTGCTCGACATCAACTAAACTTTATTCAGCATCAATTGTTTTACACAAGATACACTAAAATAGACTTTTACTTAGCTCCAACTGATTTGCTACTCAGCTTGAACTAACTTTGTTTGGTACCCTGTACACTCGATCAGGCTTGGCAGACAAACTTTGTTTATCTTGTTCTTCTAAACTTTCTTAGTGCAACCAATCTTTGCAACCTTAAGTAGATTATCAATGCACTTTGATATCACTGTCTCAGCTGATTCTTTAGTCCTTTTCATATCATAACTTAACCTTTCCTTTAAGTTCTATTTTTACATCATTTGATCAAATCCTCTCTATCAATCAAATAAATGATGGTACTTAGATCACATAAGTACTTGTCTTACCAACAAATAGTAAGTTTGACATTAGTGATAAAATAATGATTGAAACACATTTATCATACTTGTATCAATCTATTTTCAACAATCTCCTCTTTGGCATTAATGGCAAACCAAACTGACTCAATTTAAACAATAAGACCAACACAATACCAAAAATAAAATAATTCCATGTATTGAAATCTCTCCCTCTATCAACAACTTTCATCCACTGGATAGGTTACAAAATTATGTTCTATTCTAATCAATAGACAATCAACTCATCCTTATGACTCCCTCTTAATTACTTCTTATAACTCCTTCTACATTATTTTCCTCTTACTAGGTAGATGTAATCAATAGATACACTTTCTTTCTCAGTAGTCAAAATTTCTCCCTCATACTATGTGTTAGGATTTCTCCCTTGTCATATATATATATATCTCCCTCTTTGACAACAATGCCAAAGACTTGTCATCTTAATATATAGATATGAACTTCTTCAATTTCTCCCTTTGTCACCTTGCTTGAGACAGATTTGTAATTTTAGCTCTTTGATTACTTTAGGCAACTCCTAAAGTAAGATCCATTACATCAATTTGTAACATATGGTAATCAACTTATTTAAAGAAAGGCACTCCTCTTATTTTATTAAATAGCCTTTGATAGGAGTAGCACCCTTAGTTTACATCTTAGATACTCATGAGAATCCTTAGGTAATGCCTTTGTAAAGATATCATCAATTTTTTCTTTTGTGTTAACATATTCCATCTTTGCCTCTTTATCTTGAACTAATTCTCTTAAGTAATGATATTTGATTACAATATGCTTAGTCTTTGTGTGCATCATAGGATTTTTTGATATATTTATAGCACTTGTATTATCACAATAAAGTATCATTGGTTCAGTAATCTCTTCCTTCATACCTTTGAGTAGATGTTTGATCCATACAATGTTTGTACAATTTATAATAGCAACAACATATTTAGCTTCAGCAGTAGATAGTGAAGTGCAATTTTGTTTCTTGCTACTCCATGTAACCAACCTCTTGCCTAAGAAAAATGCTCCTCCATTGGTGCTCTTTTTGTCATCAATGTTTCCAGCCCAATCAGCATCAATGTAGGCTCTTAATTCAAATTTTTCATTTTTATTGTAGTATAGACCATATTCCTCTATTCCTTTTACATATCTCATTATTCTCTTTACAGCCATCAAATGATTCTCCCTGGGATTAGCAGAGAATCTTGTAACTATCTCTATAGATAATGCAATATCAAGTCTTCTATGTGCTACATATTGTAATTTTCCAATCATAGACCTATATAGTGTTTAATTCACCTTAGCTAAATCATCATTCTTTGACAATTTATGTCTCATCACCATAGGTGTACTTACTAACTTGAAATCCTCCAATCCAAAAGTTTTCAATATCTCCTTGACATAATTTGACTGAGTAATGTATATACCATATTTCATCTGGTGTACTTGCAAACCCACAAAGAACTTGATCTCTCCAAACATAAATATCTCAAATTCTTACTTCATTTCATTTGTAAAAGCCTTACATAAAGCATATTGACCTCTAGATATGATATCGTCAACAAAAAATTTAGATAGCAAAATATCTTAAACTTTCTCTATCTTCAAGTACAAATTGTTGTTATCATTAGTCCTCTCAAATCTAATCTTCACAAGATAATAATGAAGTCTCTCATACCATGCTCTTAGTGCTTTCTTCAAACCATATAAAGCTTTGTATAATCTACATACCATGTTTTTATTGTTAAAATCAACAAATCCTTCTAGTTGTTCTATGTAAACTTCTTCATCTAATATACCATTCAGAAATGTAGATTTAACATCCATTTGATAAACTTTGAAACCTTTGTATGTAGAATAAGCCAGCAGAGTTCTTACTCCTTCCAATCTAGCAAAAGGGGCAAATGTTTCTCCATAATCAATTCCTTCTTCTTGTGCATATCCTTTGCAGACTAATCTTGTCTTATTCCTTATTTTTCTCAAGTTTTTCAATCTCCTTCTTCCATGTCTTTACTCTAGTCCACATCTTCTAAGGCATCTTTCATTATTTTGGGTTCTTTCGTGCTCAGCAAACATGTATCATTTCTCAACTTGTTCCTTGTTATTGGTCTACCATCTTTATCTCCAATGATTTTTGCAACAAGATGATGTCTCTTCAAATATTTGGACAATCTTGATTTAGCTCTAGTTTCTTCATTTGGTATTTCAACTTCTGAGTCACTATGTACATCTCTATCAGGTAGTTCAAAATTTCTTTCATGTACACTAATCTTAGAATCAGAATGTGCCTCAACTTCATTTTATAACTTAGCATCTAAATGTAGCTCAATTCTTGAATGCAACTCGAAATTCATAGTATGTGACTCAACAGTCACTGGAACTTGTTGTTGGTTTGTATCTTGATTTGCAGCATCTTCTTCAATGGGCATACCTTCATAAAAGTATACATATGATTTGTATTCATCTAGTTCCTTCATATTTTTAGCCTCATATGCTTCTATATATTCATCAAATTTCACATTTGCACTTTCTAAAATTTTGTTAGTGTTAGTATTTAAACACTTATAAACTTTACTTTTTGTGGAATAACTTAGAAATATACCTTCTTCACTTTTTGAAACTAGTTTACCATTCTTGAAATCTTTGAGAATATAGCATTTTCTTCCAAATACCTTAAAATATTTTACATTGGGTGAGTATACATACCATAGTTCAAAATACATTAAATGAGTACCTTTCTTAACTTGTACACAATTCAAGGTATAGACAGTTGTACTTACAACTTCTCTCTAGTATCTCAGAACAACATTTTTCTCCATCATGAGTGTCCTAGCATACTCCATTATAGACTTGTTCCTCCTTTCAGCAATTTCACTTTGTGGAGGGGTTCTAGGAGTAGATGTCTATCTTTTGATTTCTTTATCATTAAAAAACATATCAAACTCATTTGATGTAAATTCTCCTCATTTTGTCAAATCTAAAACATTTCATACTTTTACCTATTTCCTTCTCAACTCTTGCTAAGTACCACTTAAACATTTGGAAAGCATTAGATTTATGTTTCAAAAACATAACTGTCATCATTCTAGAATAATCATCAACAAGCAACATAATGTACTTATCTCCATTGTAGCTTTGCACTTCAATTGGTCCACACAAGTGAGTATGAAAAATCTCTAGTATTCCTTTGGAGGTATGAGTTTTACTCTTAAAACTTGACTTTGTCATTTTCCCTAACAAACATTATTTGCACATTATATTATCAGGCTTCTTCAACTTAGGCAAACCTCTAACTTTTTTCATGTTACTGATACTAACCAAGTTATCAAAATTAACATGACATAACCTCTTGTGTCATAGCCACACATCATCAAATTTTACAACTAGACAAGTAGCATCCTCTATATCAAGGTAGAATAGATTACTCTTAGTTTGATTACCCTTTCCAATCAGTTTTCCATCAGTATCATATATCTTAGCAATCTTGTTTTCAAAATCAACCCTACATCCTGAATTATTTAGTTGTGACACACTCAATAGATTATAGTTAAGTCCTTCAACATAGTAAGCATTGTCTCATAAAATCTTATCTATGAGTTTGATAGAACCCTTTCCTTTTATCAAACATGGTGCATCATTACCAAATCTTACACTATTTCCATCATAACAATTCAAGGTAATGAACTTACTTTTATCTCCAGTCATGTGGTGTGAACACTCACTATCAATGATCTATTTGTCATTCTTTTTCATGCAAGGCACAAGTGCAGTTGCCTCATCTTCATCAGTTTCATCCTTCATTGCAACATACACCACTTCATCATCATGTTCATCAAATTCATCTCTTGTTTCCTCTTTAGCAATGTAGCAAGACTTCTTTCCTTTGTCTTTGTAATCTTTGTTGTCTTCATCTCTTCTACTTTTTTACTTGTCACCACCTCTATTGTTCTTCTTCTCTCAACATCTAGCAACAATATGACCAACCTCATTGCAATTGAAACAAATCATAGGTAATTTACCTTGAAACTTGCCTTTACCTCTGTGAAATCTCCTTGCTAGTAGTGCTTCAAGTTGATTTGCATCCTCTTCATCTATATCACTATCACTTGACACATTTATTTATTTTTTCTTCTTCTTCTTCTCATCGAGTTCCTTCAATGATAGCTTATCTTTGAAAGCAAATTCAATATTTTTTAGGTTTGTAATTATCAAAATTAGATAGCCCAAAAGTAGTGAACCTACCTATTAGACCTTAAAGAGTTAGATCATTCTCTAGTACACATCTTAGTTCTTGTATTGCAGAAACTCTAATAACATAGATGGGTTGCAGTGTTCTCAAAACTTTGCTTAGTGAAATATCATCATCTATTTTAGTAGTAGCTCCTCTTATTGCATTATCAACATCTTTTATACTAGAGCAATATTGAGCAATATTTTCACCTTCTTGCATTCTCATATCATCAAACTTACCTCTGAGACTTTTAGCTTTGGCTCTCAAAACATTCTTGTCTCCTCCATAGATGGTTTGTAGAGAATCCCATATTTACTTTACACTATTAAGACTTTTAATATCATCAAACTCAGCATAGCTTACGGCAAAAACAATCTCCAACATTGTCTAGTTGTGTTCTTTCTTCTTTTTCAGATCCTCAGTAGTTAGGGTTCCAGTAGGATCAACATGCTCAGTAGCAATGGTAGAATATACATGACCTCCAAGTCCTCCAAGGTGTAGCTTCATCAAAAATTTCCACGTAGGAA
This sequence comes from Cupressus sempervirens, assembly GCA_028749045.1. Lineage (NCBI taxonomy): Eukaryota > Viridiplantae > Streptophyta > Pinopsida > Cupressales > Cupressaceae > Cupressus > Cupressus sempervirens. Next base: position 790,483,739 of record CM053785.1, read on the forward strand.
AGTTATCTCTATTAAGCTTGGGTACTTCTCTTTTTGACATATTGATCTTTGTGCTTCTAGTACCTTCAAGCTAGTCTTCTTAAGCAGATGGCTCTAATACTAATTATTGAAATTATTTAGAATAACTAAGAGGGGGGTGAATCAGTTATCCAAGGTCTAGATGTACAAATAAAACTTTTCACAGCTTAGTGAACCCATAAAACATTTATCATCATGCATGCATCCATAAGATTATGCAATCACTTAAAACTTGTAGGTTAATGTCAAATCAATTTGCAAAAATGTAAACATGAAACATAAAAAATTCAATAACACACTTGACATAATTATTTACATGGAAACCCAATTTGGAAAAAACCACCAGTAACATGCTACTCTTTCTCACTCTTATGAAGTGATGCGCTGTGAAAGGCCAACCCTATTAAAGGTTACAATGCATACTGTTAAGTGTGACCCGGTTAAAGGATTTCAATCATCCTATTAGGAGTGAGCCTTGTTAGAGGATTTTAGACCATTCACTTGGAATGTAACCTAGTTAAAGGATTTACAAATGACTGTTAGGTCAACCTTGATCCAAAGGATTTACCCTAGATTGATATAATTTTTAGAGAGTAACAATAAGGCTTGATTTGTTAACAACTTAAAACTCCATTTGCAGATTACATATCTCTATTTTAGTCCTGCATTCTACTTGGCTTTTACACACTTCATCTGTGATAGCTTGTTCACCCTTCAAGCATCCATATCCTTAAGCCTTCTTCCTCATCATGCCAATGAAAACTCTTCATTTAGGTTACTAAATGAAGCAATACCCTAGACTCCTTTTCTTCCTTAGGTTCACATATGACAACCTTTGCTTCTAACTAGCCATCCCTATAAATAGAGAATTAAGATATTATGTTTTTCATTCTCCATTGTCTAATTTAGGGTTAGGATAGATTAGGTAGGATTCAATGAATCTACCCCTTATTTCATTTCATCCCTTTCTAGAAACTTCTCCTTCAATCCTCTTTCAATTTTCCTCAAAATGGTTTACCATGAATTTTGTGCCACCAACTCATCAATCTTATCTTCCACCAAGTGCATACAATCCAAGAAAATAAACTTGTCAGCTCAGATCCATCAAATTTATGATCTTTGAAATAATGGTGACACTCAACATTAACTTACTTCTAATGCTCGACACTTACTACATTGCTTGACATCCTCTGTAAAATCACTTAGCACAAACTAAAGTTTATTGGTGCTTGACATCAACTAAAATTTACTTGACATCAACTATTTTACTCAACATACACTAAAATAGACTCTTACTTGACTCCAACTGATTTTCTACTTGGCTTGCACTAACTTTTCTCGACACCTATTATCCATTCGATCAAGCTTGGCAGACAATCTTTGTTTAACTCGTTCTTTTGAACTTGCTTAGTGTAACTAACCTTTGCAACCTTGAGTAGATTATCAATGCACTATGATATCAGTGTCTTAGTTGATTCTTGTAGTCATTTTCATATCATAACTCAACCCTTCCTCTAGGTGCTATTGTTACATGATTTGATCAAATCCTCTTCATCAATCAAATAAGTGATAGTACTTAAATCATATAAGTAGTTGTATTACCAAAAAATAGTAGGTTTGACATCATTGACAAAACAATGATTGAAACATAGTTCTCATACTTGTATCAATCTGTTTTCAACACCAAATCCTATCTAAAAGTAGAAAAAGGATTACCAATTATGTTGCATGAATGTAGTAGGTTAGCATACCATGATTCTATTTTTGAAAAAAAAAAAATTTAAAGAATTACATTTTCAACTATGGAGAAGGGTTTGCATGACAACCCATGTACATGTTGGTATGACCAAATAGTTGCTTTTAAATTGATTGCATCATTGTTTTTAGGTCTATTACAAGTGGGACTTCATCCACAAATAGATATATCCTCATATTTGATGGACATGGAATTCATGTTTCCTTAACATGAATCTTCTCTAATTATATATCTTCTTACATTATCTTCCCACACTAGTCATAAATTATAGCCTTTAGATGTAAGTGTTTTTCTCCATTTAAGGCATATTTCAAATTGGAGAGGTCAAAGTGGATGCCAAATATCAACACATAGTGTTGCACTTATAAAAATCCTCACTCTTTTGATTCACCCTTGAGTTTTATTCATCCTCGAGATGAAGTTGAACTTGAACCTTCACTTTATCTTAAGTTCAAGTTTAGGTTCAAGTTGTCTATAAAAAAATTGAAAACATTTTTCTTTAATCCTTGGTTGGTCTACCAACTTAAGGAGTTGAACTTGAATCTTGAACCTTTGGGTTTCAAGTTCAAGTTTGACATTGTGTTTTTTGCTAATTGGTTGTGGCTTGGTGATTTTCTTATGAAGTTGTTTCTTCTTTAAAAAGTCATCAACCTTGAATCATTATGGTACCTCCTGAATCTCAAATACCATACATGATGGAACTACTAGATATTGAAATATGATGATAAGGATAGTTGGTAGTTGCATGGAAAAGGATGGGTCATCATTAGATGAAGTGTGATAGTATGATGAAGTCATCAAAAACTTGGAAATGTGTGTCAATTTGATAGGAGTTAATTGAAAAGGCCAAGATGTCTTGTCAAATAAATATTTGCATGAATCTATTGATTATTCCATAATCCCATATCTATTTTTAATATCTCTCAAGTCCTCTCATAAATATTGGTTTCTTTGCTATTTGTTCCCTAATTAGCTATTTTAGAGATTAGAGGCAATAAAGATGGTAAGGATTTGCTGAAGTATTTTCACACAGGAAATTGGTGAGTTTCAAGTATTCCCCTCTATGATTTCTCATTTCTAGTTTCCCTTTAATAAATTCAAGCTATTGTATGTTGTAGGTTAATTCATCTTTAGATTAACATGTCTCTTTTTTTACTGAAACTCCCTAAACCCAAAAAAGAGACTTGTTTGTTGAGTTCTCTTCCTAAAATCTATGACACATCCCTGGTAAATGTAAACCTAATGCTATTAATAAAGAGAACCAAAAATTCTCAAAGTGAAACCATTACTGAAAAGGTAACAAACAATGTATTATTAGAGGCCACATATTTTCCTTCTACTCTAGTGTACCCAGAATTAGTGATAGAATGTGAAAATTGCTATGACCCCAAGAATACGTGCATAAGAAAGATAACAGGAAAAACCTTGGCAAGAATTGATAAGGTTATTATTATAGTGCAACTAAAGATTCCCCATGAAGAACCCTATGAGCCTTGGACCTTTGAAGAAGTGGCATGAATATATGAAGCAAAAAAAGGACTACAATTCCCTTGTCACCTAGAGTTGGCTTTTGAAACTAGTGAAAGCAAGGTCATGATTGCCTAAGCCTCTAACTATTGAACATTTCATAAAGGAAATCACAGATATAGTGTTCCTCTTGAATAGGATAAAAGGAAATGCACATCTTTCATTGGGAAGAATGGATGTATTTCTTCATATAGAAAATTGTGGGAGGTTAAAAGTTCATTTATTGGGTAGAGATAATAGCCAAAAGATTACACAAAGAGTTGTTGGAATTAGCCAATTTTACTCCTTTCTTTATGTCATCTTACATTGTCTATATTTTAGCTATTTCAAAGGACTGGGAAGGTCTTCCCCATGAACCATGGACTAAGCACAAGAAAATCTACCAGTATTATAAATATTTGCAATCCAAAAAACCCTCTCAAGAATTTAGAAGGGTCAATCATGTATTTTAGAGAGGTTAGTCTTTGAGAAAAAATGGACAAAAAATTGCAGGCTCATTAAAGAAGTCATGTTGGTTGACACCTATGGTTTTCATTTCATCTAATTCCCAAAATTTACCTATATCAGAGTTGGGGCTTTTGATGGTGAACCTCTTAAGTTACCTTGGTTTTGCTTGGACAATATTGCACTAATAGAGGAATGCAGAAAATTATTATTGTTGAAAAGCTATCAAAAAGTAATAAAAAGCATCAGGGGTCCTCTTTCCTATAAAACTGGGTCATTACATGTGTAAATTCCTCAAGGAAACCATGGCATCAGAAAATAAACTCTAGAACCTTTGTCTGAAACCCTACATCCCAAGGAAAGGTTTTGACCATGTAGGGTTTGCGAGAGAAAATCTAGATGTCACACTCAAATTTAGGCACATTCCTCATATGGAATATTATTGGGCCAAATATTTAGATGAATTCAAAGTTAGAAAGAGGTTATCGTCAAGGATGACTCTAGAATAGGTGGAAGCCTTTAAAATTGGCCTAGACAAAAATGGGATGGAAGATGATGAGAAGGAAGTTATATCAAACCCATGGTATTTAGAATAGATTGAAATCTATTTCGCAATCCCTAAGCTAGATTGGAGTAAAAGAGAAGAAGATGATGTGTAATATAGAGCTATTGATATCATCAAAAGAATAGAGGAATGGCTTAGAAGAAGAGACAAGAAGAGTCCATCCCATGAAACTATCACCAGTCATCTAAACAACATGAAACTATCATCCAATCATCTAAACAACATGTGCAATCAAAGAAAAATAAGTCTTCACAAATATTGATTACTCTTAGTGACCATGTTGTTAATGATTCTATTACAAGTAATCAGGAGCTTGAGCTTGAACTAACTCCACAAAAGGTTCAAGTTCAACTTAAAATGAATCCTATCAAAAGGATATTTTTCTCAAGCACTAAAAAGAAACAAAAGGAGACTAATCTTAAGAAGGATTGTGAGACACTTATAGATGTGGATTCTTTGGAATTAGAACTAGAAAAAAATAGGTTCCTAATTGTGGTATTTCAAATATGGTAAAAAACAAACAAGCCCTAAGTGGAGAAGGTAGCATTCCTATGGATTCTCTCACCTTGGCCAATAGCTTTGTAACACCAGAGAAGACTCCCATAGCTCCTGAATGGATGGAAACTTTTGTTACCAAGAAGTGGAGTATAGTGCCTCTATCCTTGCCTATTTATGACCTACTGAGAAAATGTCTAGGCAAGACATCTAAGAGAAAAAAGCCAAAAACTAAATCCAGGCTTGAGTTCAATGAGAATATAGGGCACTAGATGGTAGAGATTGCCAAACCAATCTAGGATAAAGAAGATAGTGAAATAACTACTCAAGACTATCAAATATCAAGGGTAGACCTTGGGAAAGGAAGTAGGGCAGTCGATATGAAGATTTTTGAAGTATCCAACAAGAATATCATTGAACGGGTCAAGAAAGATGCCAAGGATAAGCATTACATGAAGGAAATGAAGAAAATCATGGCTTAGTATATTAATGTTATTCAACACCTTGAACTAGTACCAATCAATGAAATGCCTGCTACCATAGATATCAAGTCCCTAATCAATAAAAAAAATTAGATCATTTGCAGAGAAGCAAGGCAAATACTAAATCGTTTGAGAAGTGCATTGAATTTGTCTAGGCAAAAGCAATCAAACATGTCATTTTTCTAAGTGAAGCTCAAAAAGAGACTTCCAATTTGATAAAGAAAATAGAATCAAACATCAAGTCTCATAAAAAAGTGAAGAGGAATTGAGTCAAATAAATTTCATGGATGGAATCAGTGCAAGAATATGACTAACAAAAATTCCTTGCAGAAAGACTAGTATCAAGACTTGTTGACAAAAATCTCTATGTGATTAAAGATTGCATTGAATGGAGGAATGAAGCTATCATATGAGGAATTCCTTAGATAAGGAATTTCTCAATGGACCTAAGGTTTTAGATTATATTATTCAAGGAGATGTAAAGTGGATTGAGAAATAGTGCACTAATGTCAAGGATAATTTGGCCAGATCTAGTGAAGAAATTATCAAAGATGTGTAGAAAAGGTTCCAAGAGATGAAAGAGATGAAAGCACCAACAATCTGAGACTTTTTAAAAGTCTCTCACATGGAGGCCATGTTGATAATAAATCAAAAGCATTTGAAAATGCACAAGGTGAAAGTTGGGAAAATTCGCAAAGAAAAGGAAGTGTAAAAATAGAGGATTGTGTATCTTGGCCTACCACATCAATAGATCATCTATGCTTTTACTTGGCTTATGAAAACTAGAAAACTATTCGACTAGCTTCCACTTCAGCAGAGAAAACCTAGGATTGTCAAACCCCTGGAGATGCCTAATAGGTGATGATTGCCATATTTTATTTTCCTCTCATTTAGTCTTTAGCATCTTGAGTAGTTACATAATTGAAAACTATTAACTTCTAGTGGAGTAATTTTGGTCATCGTTAATTCCAACCGTACAAGGCTCTATATGTAAGAACTTGATATTGATCTAAAGTCAACTCTTGGTCGATACAAAGGAGAATATTTTTGTTTGATATCTATGTTTTTAATTAAAGTAAGACCTCTATGGTGAAAGTTATAAAATTATGTTAGTTTAATAATCTAAGTTTCTGAATGTTGGATACTTTGATCCATTCCTATGTGATATGTTTTATTATGGAGATAGATCATATATGTGTTAGAAAAATTTAGAATAACTAAGAGGGGGGCTGAATTAGTTGTCCAAAGCCCAAATGTACAGATAAAAAATTTTAGTACTTAGCAAGTATATGTGCATGCATTGATTAGATCATCCAATATCTCAAACCTCTATATATTACTTTCCTAGGTCAAATGAACTTTATAGAAATGTAAACATGAAATATCACAAATTCAATCCCACAATTTGACACAAGGATTTAAAGTGGAAACCCAGTTTGGAAAAAACCACCAGTAACATCCTACCAATTTTCACTCTTTTGAAGTGATCTCTGTGAGGAGCCAACCCTGTTAAAGGTTATGATACACACTATTAAATGTGACCTTGCTTAAAGGATTTCAATCACCCTAATAAAAGTTAGCATTATTAGAGGACTTTAGAACATTCCATTAGAATGTCACCTAGTTAAAGGACTTACTCATGACTATTAGGTCAACCTTAATCCAAAGGATTTATCCAAACGTATACAATTGTTAATGTAATAGTAGGACTTAATCTAATAAAAAAACAACTCACTTACAAATTTTAGATCTCTCATTCAATTCTCCATTCTGCTTTGCATTCATTCATCTTTGCCTTTGATTTCTTGTTCACCCTTCAAGCTTTCACCTATTTAATCCTTCTTTCTTAGTATGGCAAATGCAAGTTCATTCCTTCAACCACCATATGAAGCGACACCTCTAGACTCTAGACTTTGACTTCAACTTCAACTTCAACACTTCTTTTTGGCTTTATATCTCCTTAAATAGAGAATTTTGATCTTTTTTTGCTTAATCACAATCATCCATATTAGGGTTAGGTTAGATTCATTGGATCCTCCCTTCTTTCCATTATGTTCCCTCTAGAAACTTCTCTTACAATCCTCATCAAATTCATCTTTAAATGGTTTATCTTGAATTTTGTGCCACCAACTCATCATGCTTATCATCAACACAATTCACATAATTCAAGAAATTAACTTATGCTAGCTCAGATTCATCAAATCTTCATTCAAACTCTTTATGTTGTCACTCAAAAATAACTAACTTCTGACGCTCGGTCAACACTAGGTTGCTCAAGATAAACTAAATCTTGGTTGGTCAATACTATCATTTTCTAATGTGTGGCACATACTAAATTTTGCTTTGCTTGGCACATACTAAATTTTTCTTTGCTCAGTCATAACCATCTTTTTGCTTGGCCTAAACTAAATGCTCAGCTTACATTATTTCTTTAGTCATGCTTGGCAAACACATTCTTTTTGTAAAGTCTCCTTCTTGTCTTTGCTTCAATATCCTTTCATTGTAGCCTCAAGTAGATAAGTAGTACACTATATCATCAAAGTCTTATGTGGTCTCAATGCTCCTTTTATACACCATATAACTCAACCCTTCTCTAGGTACTATTGATACCCTTTCTTTTCAAAATATCTTCATCAATCAATCAAATGATAGCATTTTGATCAAAGCTAGCAATTGTCTTACTAGCAAGTAGCAGGTTTGACATCAGTGACAAAATAATGATTGTTCCCATGATAGATTTCTATATTTCAACAATCTTCTTTTTCAAAAATCTCCCTCTTTGGCATTGATGGCAAACCAATACCAATAATAATACCAAAAAGAAACTTAATACCTTTTACTGAAATCTCTCCCTCTATCAGTATATGTCCTTCCTCTGTATAGGTTAGTGTTTTCTTTGCAATTTCTCTTCTTCTTCAAATAAACTCTCTTTTCAAGATATGTAGTGTAAACTCTTCCTCTTTTTCTGATAAAACTCTCACTCTTTGACAATAATGTCAAAGATTAATCATCTATTCATGTAGATATCAACAATTTAGGTTTTCTTGATAAGGTTCTCCCTCTATCACCTTGTTTGTGACTATGAATCTTCTATTTCAATTCCTTCCCTACTTTAGGCAGTTCCCAAAGAAAGATCCACTGTATCAAGTTGTAAATTATGTCATTCAACTTGGTTGATGTGGGACACTACTATTACTTCCTTAAGTAGCATGAGATAGGGGTATCACCCATAGCTTATCTCTGAGTTATTAATGTGCATCTTTAGGTAAAGCCTTTTTGAATATATCATCTACCTATTCCTTTGTATTCACATATTCCATTCTCGCTTCTTTTTCCTAAACCAATTCCCTCAAATAATGATAATTGAATGCAATGTGATTTTTCTTTGTGTGCATCACATGATTCTTAGGTATGTTTGTAGCACTTGTATTAATATAGTAGATTATTACAAGTTCAATGATTTCTTTCTTCATTCCTTTTAGTAACTATTTGATCCATACCACATTTGTTCAATTCACTGCAATAGCCACATATTCAACTTCAGTAGTGGATTGTGAAATACAAATTTGTTTCTTGCTAGTCCATGAAACTAATCTTTTTACAAAGAAAAATGCTCCACCACTTGTGTTTTTCCTGTCATCAATGTTTCCAACCCAATCAACATCTATATAGGCTCTTAAGTTAAATTTGTCATTCTTCTTGTAGTATAGACCATAGTCTTCTATACCTTTTAAGTATCTCATAATCCTTGTAATATCCATTAAGTGACTCTCCTTAGGATTTGTAGAAAACCTTGCAACAATCTCAATAGCTAGTGCAATATCAGGTCTGCTATGAACTACATATTGCAACTTTTTAATCATAGACCTATACAATGTTTGATTTACCTCCACAGAATCATCAATTTTGGATAGGTTATGTCCTATCACCATGGGAGTACTAACTGGTCTTGAATATTCCATACCAAAAGTCTTCAAGATTTCCTTTACATACTTGGATTGGGTAATGTAAATACCACATTTAATTTGATTAACTTGTAATCCAGCAAAGAACTCTATTTCTCCAAACATAGACACCTCAAATTCTTTCATCATTTCATTTACAAATGTCTTATGTAATGCATTTTTTCCTCCAAATATGATATCATCAAAAAATATTTCATCTAGTAAAATTCCTTTACCTCCTTTTGTCTTCAAGTAAGATTGTTGTTGTCAATAGTCTTCTCAAAACCAATCTTCACAAGATAATTGTGTAGTCTTTCATACTATGCTATGGGAGCTTGTTTTAAACCATATAAAGCTTTGTGTAATCTACACACCATATTTCTATTGTTTGGATCAAGAAATCCTTCAAGGTGTTTAATGTAAACCTCCTCTTCTAGAATACCATTTAGAAATATTGACTTAACATCCATTTGATAAACTTTGAATCCTTTATAAGAAGAATAAGCAAGCAGAGTTCTTACTCCTTCCAATCTTGCAACTGGGGCAAATGTTTCTTCATAATCAATTCTCTTTTCTTGTTTATAACATTTGTAGACTAATTTTACCTTATTCCTTATTACTTCACTAGTCTCATCTAATTTGTTTATGTATACCCACTTTATTCCAATAACATTTTTGCCCTGTGGTCTCAATACCAATGTCAGGTTTTTGTTCTTCTCAATCTGATAAATTTCTTCATTCATGGCTTGAATCTAGTCTTCATTCTCTAGTGCATCCTTCACTATTTTAGGTTTGTGTATGTTTAACAAACATGTTTCATTTATTAATCTATTCCTTGTCATTAGTCCATCCTCTTTTCCTCCAATGATTTGCTCAGTAGGATAATATCTTTTGACATATTTTGATAATTTTGTGATGCAAGAGCATCCTGGGTTTAACAAAAATCTTGCATCACCCAAAAATATTTTATTTTTAGTCTTTTCTATTTTAATAAGGACTAGTAGGTAGGGTGGTTAACTATTTATGGAAGCTTGCTATTTTTAGTAAGTTTCTCATACAAGCTCTGAATGTTCTCATTTTCTACATGAAGGTTTATTTTAGAATTATAATCCTACCATAAAAATCTCATTGTTGTAGTTTAAGTATCAAAGAAGGTATTGCAGATTTTTGATGGAAAATTTTGCAGAAAAATCTTTAGGCTCACTGTTGGAGGCCTTAGAGTGCCCGGATGATATCTGAAAACTCAATGGAAGGATGCTTGCACAGTTTTAAGCCTATAGATCAAGAGATGGCATTTATAAAAAGTGGTTATAATAGCCAATCAGAGCAATATTTTGAGAGTTATGGCCTTTTGATGTTGGGCTATCCAGAATATCTAAAATAATTCATCAAATATGTATTTAGCTGACTCTATATGTATTGTTAGGGTCTGTCGACCCTAGGTATTAAGTTTGAGCATCTCGAACCTTCCTAGGTGGCATAAAATTGTATATTTAAGAAAGGCCCAAACATTATCTAAGACAGCTCTCAGTGGTAGTATGCAGCTTAGTCTTGTAGATAATTGTAATGAAGGCACCCATGTGGGTTAGCATATTGTACTTGTGAATTTTGTAATTTTGTATTTATGGCACATATAAGAAGTACATATTTTGTTCTTGCATTTGTTGTTGTTTCTTTATTTTTGTTATGTGTTTATGGTATGAAGGGAAGCATCCTTCATCATCTTGGCTATGTTCTTCTTTCTTCAATAATAGATTGTTCATGAAGTTCAATCTTAGGTTCATTATGTACTTCTCTATTAGGTAAGTTGACATTCTTTTCCTATAAGCCAAGCTCGGCATCAAAATGTACCTCAGCTTCTGACTATAACTCGAAATCCATTGTATATGACTCGGCGGTCACTAATTCTTGTTGATTAGCATCTTGGTTCTCGGAATCATCAGTATTAGTACACATGCCTTCATAGTAGTACATAAAGGTTTTGTAATTTTCAAGTTCCTTTTTTTGTTCATCTTCATGTATTTCTGTATATTCATCAATTTTTACATTTACACTATCCCTAACTTTTAGTGTTAGTATTTAAACACTTATAAGCTTTACTTCTTGTGGAATATCCTACAAATATACCATCTTCACTTTTTGCATCAAGTTTTCCATTTTCGTTGTCCTTTAGAATGTAACACTTACTTCCAAATACTTTAAAATATTTGACATTGTGTGAGTATCCATACCATAATTTAAAAGGTGTGAAATTTGTACCTTTCTTGACTTGTACTCGGTTCAAGGTATAGATAATTGTACTAATATATTCTCTCCAATATTTTAAAGCAACATTTTTCTCCATCATCAATGTTCTTGCACAATCTATCACATATATGTTTCTCCTTTTAGCTATCCCATTTTGTGGAGGGTTCCTCAGTGCAAAAATTTGTCTTTTAATTCCTCTATCATTGTAGAAATTATTAAACTCATTTGATGTAAACTCTCTAACTTTGTCAAATCTTAGACATTTTAAGCTTTTTCTGGTTTCCTTTTCAACTCTTTCCAAATACCACTTAAACATTTGAAAAGCATCATATTTTTTTGTCAAAAATAATACTTTCATCATTTTACATTAATCATCAACAAATAGAATAAAATACTTGTCAAATTTGTAGCTTTACACATCAATTGGTCCACATAGATCAGTTTAAACTAATTAAAAAATTTCATTGTATGAGTCTTACTCTTAAGACTAGATTTTGTCATCTTTCCTAACTGACATTGTTTGCAAATCACAATATCAGGTTTCTTCAATTTTGGAAAACCTCTAACTATTTTCACCTTATAGATACTAACCAAATTGTCAAGATTTACATGACATAACATTTTATGCCATAGCCATAAATCATCAAATTGTACAACAAGATAGGTTGCTTCAATAATATGACACACTCAACAAATTATAGTTAAGTCCTTCCACATATTAACCATTGTCACACATGATCTTGTTTGTCAATCTTATTGATCCTTTACCTTTCACTAGATGAGGTGCATCATTACCAAATCTAACATTATTTCCATTATAATTGTCAAGGGTTATGAACTTATTTTTGTCACCAGTCATGTGACGAGAACATCCACTATCAATGATCCATCTATCACTTTTGGTCACATGAGATACCAATGTAGTTGCTTCATCAAAATCAAAATCAGCTTTCATAGCAACATAGACAATTTCTTCATCATGATCATCTAATTCAGCATGAAATTCTTCCTCAGCAATGTAGCAAGCTTTATTTCCCTTGTCTTTATAGCCTTTGTTACTCTCATTTTTTCTTCTTATGTACTTATCTTCATTTTTGTTGTTTTTCTTCTCAAGACATCTTGTTGCAATATGACCAACTTCATTACAATTAAAATATATGATGGGTAACTTACCTTTGTATTTTCCTTTGCCTCTGTGAAATCTCCTAGCCAACAGTGCTTCCAATTCTTCTAGATATTCAACATCTATTTCACTATCATTAGAAACATGTTTCACATTTTTATTTCTCTTATCTTTAGGTTCTTTGAGTGTCAATTTTGCTTTGAAAGTAAAGTTGATATTCTCATATTTGAAATTATCAAAATTTGAAAGTTCAAAAGCAATGAGTCTACCAACCAATCCTTCAAGGGTCAAATCACTACTAGGAGTACACCTCAATTATTGTATAGTAGAGACTCCAATAGCATAGATAGGTAGTAAGGTTCTTAAAACTTTGTTAATCATAGTTTCATCTTCAATCTTTCCATTTGATCCTCTAATTGAATTTACAACATCTTTGATTCTTCAACAATACTGAACTATAGTTTCACCTTTTTGCATTTTCATATCATCAAATTTTCCTCTTAGACTTTTTTCTTTAGCTCTCGGTACATTCTTGTCTCCTCCATACATTTTCTATAGAGCATCCCACATTTCTTTAGCATTAGTACATTCTTTGATGTCACCAAACTCTGAATAGTCTAGGACAGATGCAATCTCCAAAATTTCCTAATTGTGTTCTTTCTTTTCTTTCAGTTGTTGTGTAGTAAGGGCTCCAACCACTTCCACATATTTATTAGTTACAATTGACTATGCAAAATCTCCAAGTCCACCTAGATGCAGCTTCATCAAACTTTCCCATTCAAGAAAGTTTTCCTAGTTTAGCTTGGGCACCTCCTTTCTATGCATCTTGATCTTTAGCTTCAAGTACCTTCAAAATGTTTCCTCACAAGAACCAAGATCTTTGATACCAATTATTAGAATTATTTAGAATAACTGGGGGGAGGGTGAATCATTTATCCAAGGTCTAAATGTACAGATAAAAATTTTCAATATTTAGCAAGTATATGTGCATGTATTGATTAGATCACCCAATATCTCAAACCTTTGTATATTACTATCCTAAGTCAAATGAACTTTGCAAAAATGTAAACATGAAATGTCACAAATTCATTCACACAATTTGACACAAGGATTTAATGCAGAAACCTAATTTGGGAAAAACCACTAGTAATTTTCACTCTCTAGAGTGAGCTCTATGAGGATCCAACCCTGTTAAAGGTTACAATACACACTATTAAATGTAACCTTGATTAAAGGATTTCAATCACCTATTAAAAGTGAGCCTTTTTAGAGGACTTTAAAACATCCTATTAGAATTTCACCCACTTAAAGGATTTACTCATGACTGTTAGTTCAACCTTAATCCAAAGGATTTATCCAAACTAATACAAGTGTTAAAGTGTAATAGTAGGACTTAATCTGATAACAAAACAACTCACTTGCAAATTTTAGATCTCTCATTCAGCTCTCCGTTCTTTTTTCCTTTCATTCTCCTTCATCTCTAATTGCTTGTTCACCCTTCAAGCCTTCATGTCCTTAATCCTTCTTGCTTATTATGCCAATTGTAGGTTCATTCCTTCGGCCATCATATGAAGCACCACCTCTAGACTCTAGACTTGGACTTTGACTTCAACTTTGACACTTTCTTCTAGCCTTGTATCTCCTTAAATAGAAAATTTTGATCTTTTGTCGCTTAATCACAATTGTCCATCTTAGGATTAAGTTAGATTCATTGAATCCTCCCTTCTTTCCTTATGTTCCCTCTAGAAACTTCTCTTACAATCCTCATCAAATTCATCTTCAAATAGTTTATCTTAAATTTGATGCCACTAGCTCATCATGCTTATCATCGCCAAGATTCACATACTTCAATAAATAAACTTACGTTAGCACAAATTTGTCAAATCTTCATTCAAACTCTTTATGTTGTCACTCGATAATAACTAACTTCTGATGCTCGATTAATGCTAGGTTGCTCTAACTCTTTATGTTGTCACTTGGTAATAACTGATTTATGACTAAGTGTAATTTATTTTATTAATGTTAGTGAGGCTAGAAAATTAAAGATTAAAAGGATTATTGGGTGTGAAAGTGGAACCTTGCCTGGAACTTATTTGGGGCTACCTTTGGGTTTATCTCCCCCTGATAATTTTTGGAACTCTTTGATTGACAAGATTCACTTGAAACTTGTTGGCTGGAAGGGATCCTCCTTAGTCAAGCTGGGAAGGTCACTGTTGTGAAATCTATCCTCCAAAGTGTGTTACTCTATGCTTTGAGTGTCTTTAAAATCTTGAGAAAGTTTGCACTTCCTATTGAGAAAATATAGAAAACTTTCTTATGGATAGGAATGGAGACTAAAAAGAGACTTCCTCTTATTGCCTGGGAGAATGTTTGCATTCCTAAGGGGAAGGGAGGGCTTGGGCTTTGGAGGAATCTTTTATGAATGAACTTTTATTGGCTAAACTTCTTTGGAGATGGCATAAGGAAGAGGGGGAATGGAGGAATATTTGGGATTATAAATATAATTGGAATAACTTTGATTTTCAGCATTTCCTTCTTTCTAATTCTGATCAAGAGGGATCTCACATTTGGAAGAATGCTCAGAAATTTAAACACATTTTAAGGAAAGGAGTCAAATGGAAGGCTAGAAATGGTTTGAAGATACTTTTTTGGGAATATATTTGGATCTTCGATTACCCCCTCTATAAGGATCCAAGATGGAATGGGTTTATAAAGTAGTGCAAGACTCAGTTTGGTACACTAGTTAGTGATTACTAGAAGAATGACTCATGGGTGAATCTTCTTAGCGTGGAATTGAATCTTGCTGAGCTCACTAAATGCTTGAATGTTTATTGTCTATACCATGAAGATGATGTTCTGATTTGGAAAAAGGATCCTAGTGGTGTGTACTCTACTTCATCAACTTTTGCTAATTCTTTTGAAGATTATGAGGTTCCCTACTAGGCAATGGCTTGGGTAAAAGGTATGACTCCTAAAATTAATATCTTTTTTTGGATTCTTTTGCAAAACAAAATTTTAACCCTTGACAATCTCAAGAAGAGGGGATTCTTCATTGTTAATCGGTGTGTTCTTTGTAAGAATGAGGAGGATCATTCAATGCTCCATTGCCCTTTTACTACTAAGGTTTGGGATAAAATTTGGAACTTAATGAATATGGACTAGGTCCCTCATGCTACTATCTAGTTGTTCTTTTTGTCTTGGAAATCTCCTTCTAAGAACCCTATGATTATTAAATTGTGGGATTTTATTCTTCCTTATCTTTGCTGGGGGGTCTACAAAGAACGTAATGATAGGATCTGTAGAGGAGTGGAATCCAACTTTATTCAAGTTTTCCATAAAATCAAGGTCCTTTTGCATGAAAATATCAAAATATGCGATAAGGGACAGTAACCTTCTAATGATTGGGATGAGGGGGTGATGAATAATTGGAATATTAGGAGATTGATGTTGGATACTAAGGATCCTAACCCAAGGGAAAGTGCTAGATGGGAATTTTCTTCGACTAATTAGTTTAAGTTGAACTTCGATGGGGCCTCGAAAGGGAACCCAAGCACTGTTGGTTGTCGAATGGAGATTAGGAATTCTAATGGTGATTTTGTTGGTGGTATGGCTATACCTTTTGGGTGTCAAACCAATCATGTTGCAGAAGCCTCAACTGCTCTTTATGGTCTTATGTATGCCAAAGACTTGAATCTGGTAAATATTTGGATTGAAGGTGATTCCCTCAACATTATAAATTGCTTAAAGAAGATATATCCACTATCATGGAACATTAATAACATTATATCTAAGGCTGGGGATATTATTAATTCTTTTCAAAATTGCATTATTTCCCATAATTATAGGGAAGAAAATGGCTTAGCTGATTGGGCTTCCAATGTGGCATGTTATAATAATCAAAAAATCATATGGGATTCATACGCCACTTTACCTACTGATGATCGCGAGTTTGTCAAGCATGACAAATGGAAATCCCAACAAACATCTTTTAACAATGACGCTGTCAGGGAATTATGATTTTTACCTCTTTGTAGTGAAGTGGGCAATTATTTTTGAAAATGCGAGCAGCTCACATGGATTATGGGTTACTTCTTTCTATTAATGTTTAGGTTGTGGTGATTGCAGGGTGATTGGGGTTTTTCAGTGTGAGGAAACTAGAGCTTCATCTTGCAAAGAGTTTAGGGTTTCTCAGTCCAAGAAAATTAGGGTGTCTATTGCAAAGATTTGGGGGGGAAAGAAAAAATGGCTCGAATCACCTAGTTGCATGGAATGAAAGAATAAACAAGAGGTTTGGGATATCCTCAGGCATGGCAATTTTACCGACTACATGAAGAGACTTAAAGGAAATAATCCTGCTATCATGCACCAATTTGTAAAATCTTGGAAGGATGGCTTGATTTTGGTTGGGAATTAGAGGATGGAGGTTATGATTGAGACCATTGCAAAGGCTACTAGGTTGGATTTGTACGGGATGAATTTCTATAGGGAAAGGAATATATCAAACAAGGCAATTTAGGACTTTGTTGAGACCGAATAGGAAAGAAACTGTCTAGTTAAGATAGGTACTTCTTACTTTAACTCAGCTTCTTTGTCTCATCCGTGTTGGTTTGTTTTCTTTGTCATTATGGAATATCTAATTTTAGATGGTAGATATACCAAACTGTATGGTTATCACTTTGTGCTTGCAAACCATTTTCGACATAAAATTAGGGTGAATTTTCCTTCCACCTATTGCAATCTCTTGCCATTTCTACTCAACCCATTCAGCGTGACCCAACTAGGGAACATGTATGCCATGAAGGGCTTATGGTTTTGATCATGAATGTGCTCAAATCTAAAAAAATCTAGAAACCAAGGAATTTTAAAGTGGAAGATCAAGATACTGAAGGGAGTATTCAAGAAAAAGGCTATGACTCTAATACACAAGATGAGGCTAAAGGAGGTCTAGCTAGCCTTAAAATTGGTTTTGGTGGTAGCAATAAGAAAAAGAAGAAGAAAATTGAGAAGGAGGATTCTGACTGGGAGAGGGAAAGTGATTTTTTTGAAGAAATTGTTCATGAGCACATCAAAAATAGGGAGGTAATAAAGGTAAAGGCAAGGGTTGTCTAGATGAGAGAGTGTCTATCCATTCTGATGATGAGCCTTTGGCTAAACACCTGGAGAGGAAAAGGAAGCATGTGCGATGTCAGGTCAAGAAAAATGCTAAAAAAGTCAAAGATGATTATGATGTTGATATTAGTGAGTAGGGATCTAAATCTAATGGGAGTGATAGTGGTTTGGGGTTTTCTAAAGGTATATTTGGCAACTCGAGCTCTATTTAGAAGGACATTGGCATCTTAAAGCATAAAATTTTTCTGCTAAACAAGGAAATGGAACAATTTTCCAAAATAGCCAGAGGGGAAAGAACCCTAGGAAAACATATTGACAAGCTCTCAAAGGTCATAGGAAATGCTGAAGAAGTTAAAAATTTGATGCATAAGATTTCTATGATGGAAGCTAAACAGAGAGTTATGGACAAGGATATTAGCAGTGTCCAGGGGAAGGTGTCAAAACTTGAATCCAGATTGGGCAACATGGACAAATAGCTTAAGCAAATGGTGGAAAATGTTTCTACCTTCCTGAAGAAAAATAAGGCAAGTAAAGACCAGAATTCTCCCTTGAGGGATAATTATCAAGAACCAAGTATGTGTACCCAAGCCCATTCGAAGAAGATTGAGGAAACCAGTAGGAAAGACAAGGTCAAAGTTGTTACTGAAACCATGCATTCTTTGGTGGACTAGGCTATGAATCTGATCAATACTCCTTGGCTGGTTAGTTGCCAATTCTTTGCTAGACTTTTGTTGTTTTTTTCTAGCACTGTCCTCAGTGACCTCTTTTTGTTGTCTGAGGTCTATTTCATGCTTGTTCTTGGTTTCTTTTCTTTTTAGTTCTTTTCTCTTGCTTTTTTCCAAAACTCTATTGTTGTAAAGGTTTTAGGTCCTTTAAAACCTGCTTTTACTTAATCAAAACACTAGGTTGCTCAACATAAATTAAATCTTGCTTGGTCAATACTAAAAAAATTTGACGCTCGACACATACTAAATTTTCCTTTGCTTGGTCTTACCATCTTTTTGCTCAGTCTAAACTATATGATGACCTTACAATATTTGTTCGATCAGGCTTGGAAAACACATTCTTTTTGTAAAGTCTCCTTGTCTTTGCTTCAATATCCTTTCTTTGTAGCCTTAAGTAGATAAAAAATGCACTATATCATCAAAGTCTTATTAGGTATTAGTGCTCCTTTTATACACCATATAACTTAACCTTTCTCTAGGTACTCTTGTTATCCTTTCTTTTCAAATCCTCTTCATGAATCAATCAAATGATAGCATTCTGACCAAAGTTAGCAATAGTCTTACCAGTAAGTAGCAAGTTTGACATCAATGACAAAATAATGATTATTCCCATGATAGATTTATATACTTCAACAATCTTCTTTTTCAGCAATATGAAAATGCTCATATTTTATCATAGATAAACTATTATTTTAATATGAAGAAGTAGAGACAAGAAGAATTGAAGTTACAGTTTTGATTTGATAATAATAACAATCATGTGGTTGATTATTGTTATAGAGTTTGAATAGTTTTTTAGATTTCACATTCTTTTTATTTTGATGAATTGAGTATTTTCAAGTAATCTTTTTCCTTTAATGTGAAAGCAATAAATTCATATTTGTTGAAGGAAAAACTATTTTCCAAAACATAGGAAAAAGAAAAAAAAAATTGGTAACACTTGCAATAATTTCTTTCAACTTTCTATTGTGTCCAAGACAACATCACAATTGTTTATAAAAGGACTCAAATTTGGCCATTGGATAGAGATGTTCTTTGCAATGACATGAAACCAAGTGATGTAATAAATGTAGAAGATAAGAATGATATTAAAATTTCAAGAATTTTAAGACTTACTAGTTATGAATAGGATGTTATTGAAAAATGTTTGGCATAAATGATGACAAAACAAATTGAAAGTGATTTGGATGATAAAATGAGTTTACCAACACATGTTGATCCATCTAATTGGGTTAAAGAAGGAGCTAAAAACTTGCGAGTATAGATTAATTTCCAAGATAAAGACATTTCATTATCTATGCCTTCTCGACATCCATTATCAAGATATGAGGTGATTCATTCTTATGCAAAAAAAAAACTAATTGGAGAACTTTAGATTTGGAACACAATGATGCTAAAGATAAAAAAGTTGACTATAATCCAAAACCATTGAAGACATTAGCAAATTATGAAACATAAGGTGAAAAAATGTTATGTAGTCACTTGGATCTTTAAGAAAATTTCTAAAGTTACCAATTGAAAGAGTTACAAAGAGATTAATTTCTTTTGATAATACTACTCTTATATTAGAGAGGAAATCTCATATACTTACACCTAAGTACATAATTTTGCAAGAGTAACGAAAAGAAAGGAAGATTTAACTTGAAGAACTGATGATAGTGGAGAAAAAAAATAGTTGGAGGCAAATAAAATTCATTAAATTGAGTTGAGAAAAAGGAAAGAAGAGGATAAAATTGGAACAAAAATAATAAAAAAGAAAAAGAAAGCAAGAAGAATGGGTACACCAACAAAAGGAGAAGGAGTTGAAAAAGAAACAAAGTTAGGAATGCATAAAAGGTAAGATACGAAAAGAGGAATTGATCAAGAGACTAGCAACAACTATTGGGTAGGGGACTAATCTACCAAAAACCTTGCATGAACATCACCAAGTTGTAAGAGACATGTTCAACATTATAACCCTTGAAAATGGTACTTTTAATAACCTCAAAGTTGGTTACAGTAGAAATTCGATAGGGGTGCATAGTACTACATCAACTCCCTACCTAGACATCATCAAATGTTGAAATATATACAACCTTCTGACACTTACCTATGTTTCTCTTAACAATATCCAAGGTATTAGTATCCATAGCCTCCCCTACTCTCCAATAAACAATTCTAGTTTATTGGACAATTAGATGATAACATGTTTGGCCATATAAATCATATCACTCCACATGTTGACTTTGCTAGTCCAACAAAATCCATTGCTAATAGTCCTATGGAGGAGCCAAAACCCTTCCCTAATTTATGGTGAGTTTATGATGATGCATAATTGGACTTTATTGTTTTGAACAATGCAAAGACTTCTTTCCAACTATGTGACTTTTATTTTGTAGACCATGCCTTTTTTCCAATATCTAAAAGCTGGTCATTTTGTAATGTTCTATAGACATGTCAATCTATAATACCTCTATTTCTAACTATGTAATTTTTTTTGCAAATTGTTCTTATTTTCCAATATCTATGAGCTGGCCATTTTATAATGTTTTATAGACTAGGCCTTCTACAATACCTCTATTTCCAACTTTGTGACTCTTTTTGCAGACCATGCTTATTTTTCAATGTTTACTAGCTCATCATTTTGTAATATCTATCTATCAATGTGAAAATTTATATAAATATGCATATTGTTATATAAATTACTCTTAAAATATGAAAACATACAATGTATTGGTGCACCGAGTCTTACAACTAAGTCATTTTTTATTGAAAAAAATCTCACCACATACGATAGATTGGTGATTGAGTCTCCTAGTTGATTTAAGATTGTATAAATTTTCTATTATATATAAGTACATAGGTTCATATTTGTGTGTGTGTATGTATGTATATACAAATAGACACATTGTGCTATATTGCATTAAGTCTTGCAACTTAGTTAAGTCTTCAAAATATCACTACTCGACTCTATTCTTCATTTCTATTATGTATATATACACTGCTATATATGATTAAGGATTAAAATATTTGTAGAAAGACCAATATTCAATGAAAAAGAAGAAAACCTACAATCATTTTAGGAACCTATTTTCCATTTTATTGAAATCAAAGAAACACATTAGAACTGGCATGCTCTTTTATTTTTTTTATGTAATTTTAAGAAATCTCACATCCTCCAATAAATAGTTATATCTCACATAAATTTGTAGCTATAATGCATATTTCAACAGTAAAACTAAAGTCTAAAATAAAAAGGGGACTCAAGTTGCATAGACCTTTCAATAGATATCTATTTTTATTTAAATTTGCAAATAAATATCAAGAATTAAGAGGGAGTAAGATAAGAAATCTCACATCTTCTCAATTCTTGAAAGTTATTTAGTTTTGTTTTACAACTCAAATATCTGAATCAATATTTATAGTAGGATACCTATAGTATATACTTTTAAGATATTTGTAGCTTTTACAAAATATATACTCTTAAGAAATGCCTACCAATCAATATCTAATTCTTAGAAATCTCACATCCTCTCAATATTCAACAATTTATTGTTGTAGAGTTATTTCAAATTTCAAATTTTAATCATTAAGATTTTCATGGGTAACCATTTTGTCAATTTAGCTAGAAACCACAATTGTGTGTCCTTTGTATTTGCTTCAAGCTAAATTAGCCAAAAATTCTATTGTGTTGAAGCCTTAAATACTTTTATTAGAAACAATAAGTTCATCATAACTAAAATTATCACGAATTCTTCAAAGAAATAAGTTTTCAAAAAAAATTTATAACATGGATTTTAGATAAGGTGCTAAAAACACAAGCTTGACTTTCAAAAGGTTACTTTAGGTTCATTACATAATTGAAAAACAAAATGAGTTCATTCCTCTAATACTAAAGTCATCCTTCAACCTTTTATCTAAATTGGATACATTCAATCGAAGATTAGGCCCCCTCTTAACAAAGATTGGCTACATTAGAACAATTTTAATGAAAAAATTATACCAAAGAATAATTCCTTCAAGACAAATTTGTCAAATTATGGACATACAATTAGAGACAAATCATTTGATTTATTACATCCACCTGACTAAAAAACCCAAGAAATTTTTTTGGGGTTCAAAGAGAAATATAGGGTTTGAAAAGAATTCCAAGGGTTCATATTTTTGGTATAACAAAGCACTAGGGGTAGTGAATCAATGCAAGTCAATAGGCTACTAATTCAACCACCAATCTGATTAACTTTATAAGTAGCTTCCAAAACACAAATCATATAACTCTTGAAATGAAATAGAAGTAAATAACATCAAGAAATCACACATGCAACACACATAACACAATAATTTTTGTATGCAAAAATCCTTAGCTAGAGGGAGAAAACCATGGTGGGGATGACACCCACAAGCACTCCAATGCAGTAAAAGGTTTTCCATGTTAGGAGAAACAATACCCTTTATAGTGGTTCACCCTGTTAGGAGTGATTTGTATATTATTAGTAGTATAATAGAGATATGCTAAGATATACCTTACCTCACTAGAGGACTTAGAAATCCTTCTGAGAGTCCATCTGATTAAAGGATTTACACAAAGATACTTTTTAGAGTCCATCCAATTAAGGGTTTCCCTCATTATAATTGTTAGGGAACAACAAGTTGAATTATCTATAAGTAGCACTACTTGTCTATCATATCCAGTCTGCTCCATCCACCTTGATATTATTCATTGCTCAATCTTCAGTTCACACCTTGACTAAAAATTTTGCAATCACAGAAATCTTCTTCCACAATTACCATTGTCCACATACTTTTCTCTTAGAATAACAACAAACAAATAGACAATCCTAATGTCACTTAATCTTCACCATCTATTCAAGTTTAAAATGTGTCACACAAATGCCAAATGTAATTCACGTATCCCAATACACCTAACACATTTTTTATCACTGCCTTGATTAATGTTAAGGTTTACATATGGTTTACCCAAGAACATTCAAAACCTATTTGACCTTCTCCAACTTCTCGAAGAATATTCTCTTTATATTAGCTTTAATCACACAAATACCACCTCATCTCACCTTAAATTGATTAAGAGATGTCATCATAACTTATAATCTTACCACAACAATCATATTGATCATCAATCAATGATCTATCATTGGTAGCCTAAGAACATAGGTTGTATTTCCTGCAACACCTTCTAACATGGAAAACCTAACTCACTTATCATGCACATAGTTTGTATACATCTCATATAAGTTTCACCTATGGTCACTCCACTTGATTCACACTTCACGATCAAAAAATATAACTTCTAGTTACTCCTCCTATATAACAATTACAAACCTTAGTTGTTTCCATGCTCATCGATCACTACATTGTCTTACTAATTCATCCATATGTGTGCAATGATTGTGTTTCCATCAATAAAAAACCAAATATTCCACTACTTTTGGTTGCATATCATAATTCATCTAAAGACCAATCAATCTCTTCCAACTATCATGTCAATGCAAACAATCTCCACCTTTGGTATTGATGATAAACACTTAAAATGAAAATAATTATGATTAGGGAAAAAATATCAACTATTCTTCCCCTTTTATATATCTATTCAATTTTGACTCCCCTTTTCTATTTATTCTATTTTCTCTCCCTTTCTAGTTTTAGTTCATTTTTATAGTAACTCATTCTCCCTATTTTGTCAATAATGACAAAGGTTTTGTAACGCCCCGCCAAGAGATCCAAAAGAATTAACCTAAAGTTTTACTAAGTTTGCTAAATATTTTTTTTTTTTAGAAGTAAGAATGTATAACATACACATCAAACACATAGTAGTGGAAGCAATAACATGTAATCATCAACAATCATACATAACAAGTTACATTCCTTGCATTCCATAGTATGCCTCGTCAATACGAGAGGATACTAGTGGCCGCAGGATCACAAGGGACCCGAGATTCTTAAGGGATTGCTCGGGTAACTTTCGACGTGACTTTTGCGATGACACTTTCCTTCTTGCATAGCAAGTTTCCTACGTTTCTTTGTGTGCCTCTCGGTCTAGATGTTTATCTATGTTGGAACCTTTGAGTTAGTATACTTTTAGGATTTCCCAGACTTAGAGAGTACTTGTGTTTTGTATTTTGGTACCTTGCTTGGGACTTGAGACTATCTCCTCAGCACGGTGGGAGTGGACCATTTAGGTTCCACATGGTCGGGTGGTAGTGCTTTTACTCTTACCATTGAGATCCGTCTGTAGTCACCGTGGCTGGAGCTTTCTTGGTTGGCATTTACCTTCACTATGTTCTTGAATTATTATGATGGATGGTTCGATTTTATGATAGATGTTTTATCACTATGGATGTATGGATGTATCATGTATGGTGAATGGTTTCATTTATTTTTACTGTACTTTGTATCATGGATTTGTGGAGGTTGATGCATTTCTATTTTTACATATGTATATTTTGTTAAGCCTTTCATACCCTGTGACATGTACAGTGGATGATTGAGCATTCTGAATTAATTTGCCAAGAGGCATTCGGAGCAAAAGTATATTATGGACATTGGACTTTATTATTATTCTTTCATGTGGATGTGGTAGTTGTTAGACTTAGAATTAATTAAATTTAAAAGTGACTCAACGTCTTGGGATCCTTAAGGAATGTAACCTGTTATGTATGTTTGTTGATGATTACATGTTATTGCTTCCGCTACTATGTGTTTGATGTGTATGTTATACGTTCTTACTTTTAAAAAAAAATGTTTAGCAAACTTAGTAAAACTTTAGGTTAATTCTTTTGGATCCCTTGGCGGGGCGTTACATATGGTATCAGAGCCCAAGTTTCTAGATTGGGAGCTCTGGGTATATTGGAATGCCACTAGTGTTAACTAGTTGAACAAGAACGAAAACTTTAAACTATTATGTGTATCTATTTCAAACTGAAACTTCAAACTAGTTGAATTGAAACATGATGTAAACTATTAGTTGCATATTTTTCATACTTCAACACTTAGACTTCAAAACTAAAATTATAGGCAAACTGGAAATTGAAACTATTCTGTTTGCAAAACATGTGTCTTTTATCTATGTTTTTCAGTTGTATGTTTCATGGTTATTATAGCATCTTGTGTCTTTGATATTATTGTAGGATGGTATCTCGGATGAGGTCTTCCATTAGAGGTCGTGGTAGGGGCCGTGGACGAGGCAAAGATATTAGTGTTCATGAGTCTATCCATGAGAGCCCCATTCAGGAAGAGAATAGCGAAGAGCATGTCAGTGAACATCAGGAAGAGAACCATAGAGAGGAGCATGCTGACTCGGAGGAGGTTGACATGAGGCAAATGATGTGAACCATCATTGATCACCTACCTCCTGTTCATGATCAGGATAGAGCACATCGGGCAAGACATGAGCATAGACCTAGGTCTAGGAGCCCTCTGAGGGATCGACATCGATCCATTGTATCTTCACAGATGAAGGACCTTCAGAGGTCCAAGGTCAAGCCCTTTAACGAGAAAGGTTCTGGATATGTAGTTGAGCAGTGGCTTATTGCCCTTGATAGGATTTTTTCTATGTAGGACTTTGACAGCAATGTCAAAGCAAGGTTTTCTATCACCAACCTAGAGTTCTTCGAGGCCACTTGGTGGACAATCGAGGAAAAGAAGTTGGGCTTAACCATGAATAGTGTCACATGGGAGTTATTCTTAGAGAGCTTCCATGAGTAATTCCTACCAGAGGAATGGAAGCAACATAGAGCAGATGAGTTCCATAACCTGAGATAGTACACTATGACCATTATAGAGTATGAGCGCAAGTTCTTTGAGCTCATGCCCTTTTCAGGATTCAGTGACAACCCAGCACAGTTGGCACAACATTTTATCAGAGGTTTGAACAACTGTTTAATTGGGGGTGTTAAGGTGTTTGAACCTAAAACCCTCAAGGATGTGGTACATCGAGCCGTCCTTGTAGAGCAGAGTGTGAACTTAGGACATGGGGTTTTTGTAGGAGCACCTTCAGCATCTGGATCGAAGGGTGGTCAGGGAGAAGGTGGCATTAGGAAACCTCCTTCTAGGGGTAATCAGCGACAGGAAGGTACTTATCCTCTATCATAGAATAGTGGTGATGGTTCCAATGCTAAGAACTATCACAAGACTCATCGCAACAAGCCCAACCAGTATGATCGACCATCTCAGAGTGTTCAATCTTATCCTAGTGGTGGTAGTTTTCAGCAGTCTAGTGCACCTAGAGTTCAGAGGAGCTTCGATGGAGAGTGTTTCACATGTGGACAACGTGGACACAAATCATCTCATTGCACTCAAAGGAAACCACAGTTCTCAAGCCAGGGACTCGCAGCTTCAGAACCTACAGTTGGTGACATGGGTAGAGCCCAGAGAGTGTACTCAGTGGAGTCTTATCCTCCTACAGGGAGAAAGGGTCCAATGGGACCCGCACAGTGAGTCCTTAGCTTTTATTTTTTTGCAGGCTTACAGGAGTAAGCCTAAGTCTAGGGGGGGTGGATTTAGTGCCTACCCCTAAGTCGCATTTTTGTCATCCTTGCCAAACTCTTTTAGGCCAATTTTATGTTTGATGAATAGTATTATTATTTTAGAGATTATCAGATGTTTTTACACTCAGTTTATTATATGATGAGATTACTTGGTACTCTATATTTCATGCATGTATGATGATTATTCAATGTTTTTAGTTATCGATGATGATTAGTTAAATGGTTTATTATCACATGTGCTTTCTTATGGATACTTACCCCATACTGCATGTGTATGGTGTGCGTGTTTGTTTTCTTTATGTATGGTGTTTCTGATGTGGTTAAGGAAGGGAGTCGTAGTCACTTGCTAGTCAGGATCTACACGATGCACCACTTCTTGCCATTGTCTATTTAGCTTAGAATATTGTGTTTGTACATGCTTGAATTTTATGCAGGTTGCAGGTACCGGGTATCGACTTCCCTGGATTGCCAGGATGAGTGTACCCTATCGCATTATCTCAATGGTAAGAGAGGGGAGATAAACTCTTAAGTCCAAATGCTAAATCCTTTAGCCAATCGTCCTAATTGATAATTAGGAAAAGTATCAGAGTTAAGTACCCTCCGACTACATCAAATGATGTAATTTCGTGATTATAACCCTTTTGTTTGATTTAGTATGTGTTTTTCTATGATGGGTTTTCGTATGTTGCCTTATGAGTCCTTGATGTATTTTCTATTAATTAAGTTTAATTAAAAAGATTAATTAATAATTTAATTTAATGGAGAATTAATATGATAATCTTTAATATTTAATTAATTGAGAAATTAATTAAATAAGAAGAATTTAATTTGGAGATAAAAGTTTAAGGATAATTTAGAACATGATAATATTTATTTAATTTAATAATAATATATTTAGAGTTCATTTTTAAATAAATGTTAAATATTATTGTTATTTAATTTGATTAAATATGTTATCAATTAAGTTTCTAAAATAAATTAAAAGTTGAAAGATATTAAATTATTAAAGGTTTCTAGATTGCATGATCTAAGCATGAGTTTAAATATGAGAAATTAATTAAAAGATAAAAGAATAGAAAATAATAATGTTATTTTAATTTTATAAAGTGCACATGAGATTAAAGTAATAAATTAATTTAAAATAGAAGTCAAGTGGAATATTAAATAAAGTTATTTAATGATTCAACTTAATGTGCATGAAAAGATTAAATGCAAAATAAGCAAAGATAAAGAAAGTTAATTTTGAGTTAACTCAGTTGAGCAAAGAGTCCTCTTGGGTGAACGCACAATTAGTGCCCTGATTTGAGGAGAAAACTCCTTATCACAACTTTTGGGGTTCATTTTTGAAAACACGAATTTGGACTGTGAATTTTGGGAGACAGGAATTTTGGGGAAGCAAATTCAGAAGAAGAATGATAGGAAAGATTATCAGAGAAAGTTATTGAAGAGAAGCGAGTCCTCTTACAGTTTTGGGAATTATGTATTAGCATCAGGTTCAGGTAGGGTCTGGTATTTGACCCCTAAATGATTTAAGAAATTTAATATGTTCTGTCTACTTCGTGATTGTAAGAACTTATTTTCTCGAATGTATGACTTCTTCGTTCTGGATCTTTTGCTATTCGATTCCATTTATGAATCTAGATTTTAAAAAAAAAAAAAAACTAATTAAGAATCCTCGTTTGTTAGACTAAAGAAATCGAGATTTAATCGGAGAAGGGTTGAATTTTAAATTAAAATGAAAATTTTACATTGAAAATTTGAATGGTTCAATTTATCTTTTCTATCAGATTAAAATGGTAATTATTTATTTTATATATATATACATAGGAAGAGGATTGTTTAAAACAATTATTATAAAATTAAAATCGATTTGAATGGTTATTACAAAAATAAAAATAAAAGAAATTAAATAAAATATGGGTGGGGGTGGGGAATATCCCACGCACCCCCAACCCTGTATGCTTGTCATTATCGCAGCGTACTCTGCTACTGGCGCAGTAGGTACGACTATTGTCGCAGTGTACTCTGCTGCGGCAGTAGCAGAGAGCTGCGACGGCCACAGTTAGTGGTAGGCCAGCGGGCCTTTAAACACATCTTTTTTTATTTGTGATTTATTTTTATTTTATTTTTAAAAACGATTTTAAAATGATTTTAATTAATATAATTATTATCTAATTTAAACTATATTAAATTTTAAATTATAATTAATAATGTTATATTATGTTGTATTAAAATAAATTTATAAATATTTTTTTTAATAATAGTTATTTAAATAAGTGTTAAATTAATTAATATTAAATTTAATATAGTTTATTTTAATTTAGTTATTAATAATTCTTATTAAATAGTATGTTAATTATTAAGTAATTAATAATTAATAAAATATTAATATAGTTGTAGGTTATAATTAAATTTACTAATAGATTTAAATTATAATGATTAATTAAATGTTAATCATCTAGTTATTTTATAAATAATTAATCATTAGCCTTGTTAAATTTGATTTTAGTGACTTTAAATATAAATGGGGTAAATTTATATGTTATTTAAAAAGAAGAATGGGTTAATTGAAAGGGTGAACTACGAGACTTATTTACTTGGAACATACATTTAACTAGAAACTGGAACCTTACCTTTAATTCAATTGTATGCTTTCATATCAAATTTAGACTTTGAACTGTACTATTTAGTTTGTACTATCTATGCTTTGGGAGTTTTGGGTGGTTCTAGAGTGTTGACCAGTTTAGGTTGTTACCAGAGGCTTGGGTGTTATGCGATTGTGACGTTATGATGATTTGGTCTCGATATTCTTAACCTGACCATGGTAATGTGATGGAGTGCTCTATGACATGTTTGTATTTACTGAATGATATTGCTTTCCAATTTCTTTGTGTGAAGCTGAGGTGTTTTAAGTGATTGTTTTTGATAATGTCATGTTGTGACATGTTTTGACTTGACCATTTTGGAGTCTTCGATCAGTATTGTTGTATTGGTTGCTTGCTAAGAACCGATGGATATTGTGATTTATCATTGATGCCTTCAGTTGCTGATAAAGAACTGTTGTGATCATGATGATTATTATTTGATGCTTTCCAATTTTTCGTGGAGAACTAATGTGACTATTGTGGTTTATCTTTTGATGCTTTCCAGTTGCTTGTATAGGACTGAGGTGATTTTTTGTTTTGTGATTTCATGAACCTAGGGTAGGTTATCTATGTGTAGTGTCGGGAAGTGGCTTGCAATGAGGGACGGGAGACCCGAAGTGGCTCTAGGCATGACTCATTGTAAGTTGTTTGTTTTAATAAGTGAAAACATCTCACCTAAATACTGACTTAAATGAACCTAATAAGATAACTGTATGTTCTCTCCCATGCCTTGAGTGCTAGTACAGACTAGGATGGGCTAGAGAGAATGCTTGGTTATGACCTTGCATTCCGTAGTATGCCTCGTCAGTACGAGAGGATACTAGTAGTCGTAGGATCACAGGGGACCCAAGATTCCTAAGGGATTGCTCGGGTAACTTCTGACGTGACTTTTGCAATGACACTTTCCTGCTTGCATAGCAGGTTTCCTACGTGTCTTTGTGTGCCTCTCGGTCTAGATGTTTATCTATGTTGGAACCTTTGAGTTAGTATACTTTTAGGATTTCCCAAACTTAGAGAGTACTTGTGTTTTGTATTTTGGTACCTTGTTTGGGACTTGAGACTATCTCCTCAGTGCGGTGGGAGTGGACCATTTAGGTTCCACGTGGTCGGGTGGTAGTGCTTTTAATCTTACCATTGAGATCCGTCTGTAGTCATCGTGGCTGGAGCTTTCTTGGTTGGCATTTACCTTCACTAAGTTCTTGAATTATTATGATGGATGGTTCGATTTTATGATAGATGTTTTATCACTGTGGATGTATGGATGTATCATGTATGGTGAATGGTTTCATTTATTTTTATTGTACTTTGTATCATGGATTCGTGGAGGTTGATGCATTTCTATTTTTACATATGTATATTCTTTTAAGTCTTTCATACCCTGTGACATGTACAGTGGATGATTGAGCATTTCGAATTAATTTGCCAAGAGGCATTCGGAGCAAAAGTATATTATGGACATTGGACTTTATTATTATTCTTTCATGTGGATGTGATAGTTGTTAGACTTAGAATTAATTAAATTTAAAAGTGACTCAACGTCTTGCGATCCTTAAGGAATGTAACCTGTTATGTATGTTTGTTGATGATTACATGTTATTGCTTCTGCTACTATGTGTTTGATGTGTATGTTATACGTTCTTACTTTTTTTTAAAAAATGTTTAGCAAACTTAGTAAAACTTTAGGTTAATTCTTTTGGATCCCTTGGCGGGGCGTTACAGGTTTCAAAAACTTAATGATTTCTCCCATGATCTCTTCAAGTGCTTTATGGTGACTATCCATCAATGTAAATCTACTTCTTACTCTTCCATTGAATCTAGAGTGTTGAGATCAGGTAACCCAAGTAGACCTTCAATGTTATTTAGATTTCATTGCATCACCTCCATTGTAGGTTATAAATATGATTGTAGCTCTAATATAGTAGTCATATATTGGCATAACTATTAAAAAGACTAAGAATCAATACCAATGGAGCTCAATTCTATGGCCAGTTATGAGTTGGTTGCATTTATATCAAAGACTAAGACATAGTGTCAACTAGTACAAGGTTGTGACCAGTGATGTAGTGTGTGTACATGAGTGCATCTATCATCAATAGGTGACCATCAATAAGCCAATAATATGACAAGCAAAGGAAGTCATAAGGAAATTCACTTAGATAAATTGGGCTAAATATATAAGAAAAAGTTGTAAGAATTCAAGGAAACACAGAGGATGAACTAACTAGTGGTATGAAGATAGTTTTGAGGCAAGGCAATTGTATGAAGTATAGAAACAAGATGCATGTGAATGAAACATCAAAAAGAAGGTTGACCACATCTGGAATCCCAATAATTGGAGTTGCCATTATCACATCAAAAGGAGATGAAATAATTTGAATTTGAATTCTTTCTAAATGGACAAGTCATCTAATTCATAGAACATATGTGACTTATGTTCTTACAAGGTACATCTGACAAGAATGAAACATGAGAGTGATATGAGTACTTACTAAACATAGGCTGGTGATTTCAAATTTTGAATTCTCATAATGTGAATGGTAAAGGACCATATAAAAGACTTTTATTTTTAAAAATAAGGTTATATTGCATATTGATAAGAAAAAATCCAGAGAGATGAGTTGAGTGTAATCTTAAAGAAATGAGAAGAGGAATAGATAAGAGAAAGGTGTAAAGATCACGTGTGTTGGCAAGAGCTAGTATGTCAAACAACATATTGGTGAAGTGTGTTGTAGCCAATAGAGCTAAGCACATTAGCAATTATTTCTGAGTTGCAGAGTTCAGAGAGAGACAAGTAAGTTGTAAATAAGTCTAAGAGGCATCAAAGTGATCTACATCAAGGTAAGTGAGTTAGCTATTATGTTTAGATCAATCTCTTTATTGTTTTCTAATCACTACAATAAAAAATCTTGTCAAGGGTGAACTTGAACAAATTATTTATATGAAATCCCCTAACAGGGTGATACATCATTTTGTGTTCTAAGTCCTTTAACTAGATTGCTCTTAATTGACCAAGAGTCTAGAAAATATATTGTAAATCACTTAACTAGCTGACACTTGATAGTACCTTTATAATCTTCTAGTAGATATAAGATCTTAATAGGGCATAGTTCAAGAGAGTGCATTCTTTTTGAGGATCATCTCACATGCCATGGTTTTCACCCCATTGGGTGTCTTAATTTTTTTTCTTTATACTGACTAGTTAAGTTGTATTTTCCCATTTTAGAAGACTGATGTGAAGTAAGGTTGAAAGGATTTTTGAAGTTTTTATAATATACTAATTCACCCTCCCCCATATCAGTATATTCATCAATGAGTGGACCAATAATTAGTATTAGAGCCTCACCCTCTAAAAGTAGGAGTTTAATAGATCAAGGAAAAGATCAAAATGATCAAGAGGGAAGCACCAAAGTTTTCAAAGGAAAACTATGCCGTATGGTGTGGAAAGATGAAGCTATTGATATTAAGGTCAATTTTTCTATTAGTGACTCAACACTTTTTCAAATGGTTACATTGCCACCAAGCTATATAGTTTCTACTGATCTTATCATTCAATTTTCAGTGTTAACCAAGTGATTCAGTTGTTCACAGGCCAATTAGTTAGAATACAATGTCTACCGAGCACTTGGGTTAGTTTGTAGTCTTTCCCAAGTTATACAGTGCTTACTGAGCTTCAGAGACAAAGTTCAGTGAAAATCGAGCGTAGTAGAGGCTACCAAGCTATTAAATAGAAGTGAAGAAGATTGTAGTGTTAACCAAGTCCTACAGTGTCTACCAAGCTCACAGGGTTAACGAAGTGGATCTAGTGTCGACTAAGTAATGCAGTGTTAACCAAATGATCTAATTGTTACTAAGCTTTGCAATGTTTACTAAGTAAAATAGTGTTGATTGAGTTTGAGCTACTTGGAAGTGATTAATATGGACTAAGCTTGAAGTTCAACCAAGTGCCAAAGTTTTTTGAGTGTTAACAATGTTTTCCATGTATCAAAACATCGCAAGGTTTGTCTTCAGAACTCAAGTTACAACAATTGGGATGACTTTTTGAATTATGATGAAAGTGGTAATGTAGCTGACTCTAGTAAGTTTTGATTTGAATTGGTATATATGTAATGCACTATATCATATCTAAATAAGAATACGTATGTAAAGAGGTATATAATGAGAAGAAGTGCAAATTAAAGAAGGCTACAAGCAGTACAAGGAGTAATAAAGATTTATCTATCACAGTCAGGTGATCATTGCAATTTAAGGAATCTCATTTAGCAAACCAAAGTTGTAGATCAAAGATTAGCCACTGGTTCATCCTAACAAGTGCATCAGTAAAATCCTTTAAGAGGGTAGACTTAACAGTCTTTTGCTAAATCTCTTAACCGAGTGCATACTTAATTGTATGTTTGTAAATCCTTCAACAAGGTGGACCTCACAATCCTTATTGCTCTTAATAGGACAGATCACTAGAAGTGGTCAATTGTAAGCCTTAACAAGTTAACTTTATACTACAATACTACAGCTTATGGGTATCATCCCCACCCCAATTTTTCTTTCTAATTAGAAAGTTTATGGGTCACCATATCTTGTGTCAAAGTGTTATGAATGTTTTATTGCTTTCTTGCATGCCACTAGATCAGAATATTATATGAACGATTAATTGGTGAAGTACGATAGAGTTTTATCAGTTCTTGATTCACCCCTCCCCTCTTAGTAACCTTGCCTACCTTATACTTTCAACAATTGGTATTAGAGCTTTTGGTTCTCACATCAGAAGTTTAACATCTTGAGGAAATATCAAAGGCAATGGATGCATACAGGTTAGATAAGGCTATTGACAATGAAAATTTGGAACAGGTTAGATAAGCTTATTGACAATGAAAAGTTGGATCTAGAATTGACCATTGGACAACTCAAGAAAGAAAAGGAGAAACTCTCTCAATCATTGAAAATAAGGAAAGATTGTATAGTACAAATGAATGACAATCTCTACACTGAAGAAAGAATTGAAGACATGTGTCCAAAAAGAAATTCAAATGAAGCTGATGAAGCAATCAAAGTCCTATTGGAAAAGAATTCCAATCTTCATGAAGAAATTAGAATGCTGAAAAGAGAGAAAGAAATCCAATCAATTAGATTATGTGAAGTCATGGAAGAAAAAGACAAAGAAAAAGAAGAGATAGAAGAAAAGAACAATGAAATTCAGCAACTATCCCTTTAGCAAGCAAAATTTATTGATCAACTCACTAATGCAAATAAAAATCTTATGAATCTAAGATCAGAGAATGAAAGACTATAGAATGATCTCAGCATTGAAAAGAAAACTAATGAAAGAATTATGAAATCTTAGTAAAGCATGAATCAATTGAATGAGTAAAGTCAGTATAGACACAAAGGCAAGTTGGACTAGGATACATAAAAGAAGGTGAATCATCTCAGCAAGGAGCTCAAAAGAATAAAAGACCTACTTGTAATCATTATGGTAATATAGGTCATACATCAAAGAAATTTTGGAGTAATGGAAAAGAAAAATTCAATAGAAAGTGTTATAGTTGCAATAAGCATGGTCATAGAGAAAGTGAATGTAAAGAGAAACCTAAGTTTGAAGGTAAATGTCACAATTGCAAGAAACAAGGACACAAATCTCCAGAGTACAAAACCAAGAAGTGGAACCCAACAAAACAAATTGTGAAAGAAATATTTGGATGGGATTACAATACATGGTGTAGATATCACTAATGTGGTAAAATTGGGCACAGTGGAGCAAACTATGTGAAACATCACATGAGGAAAAGAGATACTACTAAAAGATGTTTTATTTGTACAAAACTTGGACATCTTGCCAAGAACTGTATGAACATAGGTAGAATTGAAGATGAAAAGAAATCCAAAGCTGAAAATATCAGAAAATGAATGAGGTAGAAATGAGTACCAGAATCTCTAGAGAATACAATCCAAGATCATGAAGTAGTTAACACCCAAGTCAATGAGTTGGGTGGCTCAATCATTTCAACTTAGTTCCCTATGGAGATCACTAGAACCGTGATTCAAAAAGAAGTTATCTAACATCAATTCTAGCCAACAAGAAGAAAGATCCACATCAGCATTCAAGATGCACAGGGATCACCAAGCATGATAACAAATAGGAGACCTTATCGAGAAATGTTGGGTTGCAAGATCTTTCCAAGAAAAGATGGGTTACATATTATTTCTAGGTACACAGAAACAAGGTTGGTAGTTCCTATCAAGTGTTGGTGACTCTACCGAGCTATAAATGTCTCCCAAGCATTAAATACTAAATCAAGTGGAGGACAACCTATCATGAGCGAGTATGAAGTATAAAGCATTAGTGGTGATCAAAAAAGAGGAAAAATGTTAAAAGGAAGAAATCGAATGCATTATTTCATTGTGAATTTTGAGAGCTATTTATGAAGAGCAAATTTAGAGCCCTAAGTGATTTAAGTATTTGTTGTTTAAGAATTATCAAGTTTTCAAAAACCCTTTCAAGCATGGCACCTTTAAGCAGCAAAGCAAAGAAAGGTTTTGAATTGGTTTGTAGAGTCAATTGCAAGGCACCAATTTTCAAATTGAGTCCAACAATTGCAAAGGCACTTGACCCAGCTAGTGTATAGTCTCAAATTCCACCCAAGGTATTACATCCATTCATTTTACCACTATTTTATTCAAGAAGTTGGAATCCTAGAGATGAATGAAACATTCAAGGAATTGTGTATGGATGGTGCATTGAAGCATGAACATCAACATTTGGAAATTAAGGGTTTAATGCATTTATCACATATGCTAAGAGACTTTCAAGTCAAATGGATTAGATTTATTCTAGTCCATGTTCACAATGGGCAGGTATGGTTGAACTAACCCATCCAGATTATAAAGAAAATCATTGGGCTTCCAATGCTAAACAAAGCAAAGGCAACCAAAACCCTAGGTTGGGTCAAATTGGCTAAGTGGACACTTGTTATGTGGGACAGAAGAGGCATGAAGCTTAATGGTGTAATACGCATGGAGCTGAAATTTGGCATACATGTAATTGCTGATGCAAGAGCATCTTGCATGGGAAAATTATTGGGAAAAAAAAACAAAACAAAAAGTTGAAAAAAAAATTGAAAAAAATAAATAAATAAATAAATTTGTGGAGGAGAGAGAAAGTGACGAAAATTAGAGGAGAAATAATAAAAAAATTTAAAAAGGGGAAAAAAGGAGAAAAGAAAGAAAAAGAGGATTTCTATTTTCGAGGTGCATAGGTGGAACAATGAAAAAAATGAAAAATAAATGGTTGTAATTCCATTTACCAAGGTGTGTGGGTAGAATTCTAGAAAGTTATGAATATTGTAGAAAGTTGTGGATATTGTAGAAGGTTATGGAAGTTATAGAAGGTTGTGGATAAGTCATGCATTGGGTGGTAAGTGCCTATTTAAGCAAGGCATATGAGCATTTCTAATCAAGCTCAAGGAGAAGCTTGAGGAGTAGAAGCTCAAGGGGAAGCTCGAGGAGTAGAAGCTCAAGGAGAAGCTCGAGAAGTAGAAGCTAGAAGGCATGAAAGCTTGAAGGTGTGAAAACTCTAAAGGTGTAGCTCTTCAAGTAGAAGTTCTTGGTGAAGCTCTTGGTGTGAAGACTCTTATTTAGGATTTCTCTTATGTTGAAGAAGTCATATCTATGATATCATCTTGTGGGTGTTGTAAGGATTTTTCAAGTATAATAAGATTATTTGTGAAGCATTTTTTTCTTGGTCTCTATATTGTTGCATTCTTGGTTGTGAGTTGGTAGAGTGGTGTGGCCCTCCATCAGTGGTATCAAAGTAGGAGATCCTGAGTGTACAAGCAGATCGCCGAAGTGTGAGGCAGTTTGTACTAGGACCTTGGTTGGGTAAAGTTTATCAGAGCAGGAGTTCCTGAGTGTACAAGCAGATCGCCAAAGTGTGAGGCAGTTTGTACCATGACCTTGGTTGGGAAAAGTTTATCAGAGCTTGTGGATTGTAGATCCATTTTCCTAGACTTGTGATGTGGTTCTTGATTGTTCGAGCGAGGTGGCAGGTTGCGATCTGACTTGCAAACAATTTGGTTGTCACAAGGAGCATAGGAAGGATTTGTTGCAGAGGGTTTACGAAGATCTTGGAAGATGGCTCCAAGAGGATTGGACCTTAAGATGATTGCAAAAATCCATGATATATTGGAGAGAAATTTTTCTAAGATGATTTCTCGGTTGGATGCTAGATTGGTTGATCAAGCTAAGAAGGTCAAGGTGGAAGAGGTTGGTTTTGCTGATCAGTTTGTGGAGTTTGATGCAGAACCTGTAGAGAAAATAGAGGTTGTTGCTGAGGATATTCTTAATGTTGTTGATGTTGGGATGGAGATTGGTTTTCATGATCAATTGGTTGAGTCTGACATGGAGATTGCAGAACACTTGGTCGTGGATGATCCAGTTGTTGGAGTTGAGTTATGTATTGCAGAGCATCTTGTTGTGAGCAATGAGGTTGCTAGTGTTGAGAGTTTGGCATGTATTGATGGAGATCTACATGTTGGTGCTGATATGGAGTTTGTTGTGGCTGATGAGGGGTTTGTTGCTACTGGTGTGGATTCACTAGTTGTTGATGTGAATGGGAGTTCGGTAATGAAGCATTATGTTCAATTTGTTCCTAGGAATGAGCATGTTGATTGGATGGTTGAGATGCTGGTGTGGAGAATTTGCATGGTGGTTTTGTTGTCCCTATTGAGGTGGAAACCTTTGGTGAAGATGAAGATGGTGGTAGATCTTTCTTTTTGGCATCAAAGTGTGGGACACACTTTTCTATCTACCGGGGGAGTCTGATGCAGGAGCATCTTGCATGGGAAAATTATTGGAAAAAAAAAATTTTAAAAATAAAAAGTTGAAAAAAAAAATTGAAAAAAAAAAAAAGAATTTGTGGAGGAGAGAGAAAGTGACGAAAATTAGAGGAGAAATAATAATAAAATTTAAAAAGGGGAAAAAGGAGAAAAGAAAGAAAAAGAGGATTTCTATTTTCAAGGTGCATAGGTGGCATAATAGAAAAAAATAAAAAATAAATGGTTGTCATTCCATTTATCGAGGTGTGTGGGTAGAATTCTAGAAAGTTATGAATATTGTAGAAAGTTGTGGATATTGTAGAAGGTTATGGAAGTTGTAGAAGGTTGTGGAGGAATTCTAGAAGGTTGTGGATAAGTCATGCATTTGGTGGTAAGTGCCTATTTAAGCAAGGCATATGAGCATTTCTAATCAAGCTCAAGGAGAAGCTTGAGGAGTAGAAGCTCAAGGGGAAGCTCGAGGAGCAGAAGCTCGAGAAGTAGAAGCTAGAAGGCATGAAAGCTTGAAGGTGTGAAAACTCTAAAGGTGTAGCTCTTCAAGTAGAAGTTCTTGGTGAAGCTCTTGGTGTGAAGACTCTTATTTAGGATTTCTCTTATGTTGAAGAAGTCATATCTATGATATCATCTTGTGGGTGTTGTAAGGATTTTTCAAGTATAATAAAATTATTTGTGAAGCATTTTTTTCTTGGTCTCTATATTGTTGCATTCTTGGTTGCGAGTTGGTAGAGTGGTGTGGCCCTCCATCAATTGCACACAAAATTTATAGTTCTAGTCAGTTGAACAGTGTATCATGTGAATTGTTGATCTTGCAAACAAGGTAGTGAAGAATAATTTATCCTTTGACCTTGCCAATTTTTTGATGAACCAATTCAACAAGAATATGGAAAGCATCAGAGTGTCAAAGAATAACCCCTGTAATTTCGGTTCCCTTTTGACATGTTTATTCTTCTTTATTCAAAAAATTTTCCCTTCCAAAGGTAGAGTAGTATGGAGGATATCCAAGAGTCTTAAGGAAGAATATGAGAAAGATATTTGTTTCATGGTTAACTGTGACAAAGTATACATTCAGGTAGTCAGACCTAGAGTAGCATGGGCTAACCCTCTAGACTATAAGGTCAACATTGATGACACCAAGGATTTCATTGAAGCTCTTCTTAATGAGCATGTGGATACTAATGCCACCTATTTTGGAACATATGATGAAGCAAAGTAAAGAATTGATCTTGAGATCAAGCTACCTCAAGAAGTAAGCAAAGGAAGGAAGAGGATAGAAATGTTAATGAAAAGCACAAAGCAAGCCAATTCTACTCTCATGCTAACAAAAGGCAAAGGTGATGATGTAGGAGGTGATGATGAAGATGATGAGGCTAAGGAATCTAAATCTAAGAAGGAAGCACCTCTCAACAAGAAGGGGAAGGTCATCATAACTAGACCTACCAAATCCTCCCCTATTGTATTCAGTAGAAGGGAAGCCACATCTAAGAAGGAGTTAGGTGAAGATGAAGCCTAGCTTATTATCTTCAAAATATATGCACCTACACTTCAAGAAATATTGAGGAAAATAGAAGAAGGAACTGACATGGCATGTTTCAAATTTCTCAAGTATGAGACAAGGAATGCAAAAGAAAAAAGGCATATTGAGGATACCATTGTGACTAAATTAGGAAAATGGAAGTATTCCCTAGATGAGCTTGTATAGTAAATTCTTGATGAACTTATGAAGGAAATAAAACCTAGATGGGAAAGTGAAAAGAAAACTACCAAGGACATCTTTGAACAGAATTTGACGCAACTCATGCCAAGTCTAAGTGAGAAAGAAGTGAAGGAATCCTTGAACCAAAATGAGAAGAAGTTCACTTTCAAGTTAAATACTTGCATGATATTTCTTAAGGATATTGAATCTATGGTAAAGAAAACTATAACTACATGGAAGAACATCTATCAGTTGCATCTTGTTCATGTTGATGACAAGGAAGGTGAAGATAAGAAAGAAGATGTATAAATTAAAGATGATGAGTTAGACAATGTCAATTTGGATGATGAGGAGGAGGAATAGGAAGCTATTAGAGGAAGCCTTCTAGAGATTCAAAGCATTGAGGAAACTTATGTAGAGAAAATTATAATAGTAGTCATGAACTCATTTCTTCACTCTCTGAGCTTAGAGAAAGCTTCTACTGAGTTAGTTGTGGATACCACTGATATACCAAGCACCCAACCAAGCTTTGGATAGGTTCTATTGAGTGCCTAGCACTTCATCTTCTGAGCAGTAAGTTCCTCCATCATCAGGCTTGACCAAGTAGCAACAAGGTATTCTTGTTGTTAATGTCATTTCTATATGTGTTGCTAGTCCATCAATTTCTACAATTATTTCTATTCCAAGTATATCCATAGCTAGTACAATGAAAGTTTAGAACTAGTCTCAACTGAGTACTGAAGTCTTAGAGAAGGGCAAACAAATTGTTTCTACCATTTCGAAAGAAAAGGGTAAAGAAGAAGCAGAAGAAGTTGATCTAGATGAAGATATAGTTATTCAAATTAGGATATCTCTACCCTCACCCTTGATCAAATGGATACCATGGGTGAACTACTAAAGAAGAGAGCTAAGTAGTAGAATCTTAGAGAGGAAAAGAAGAAAGAAAATCATGTTCTTGAAGACATAAAAAACATATTTACTAATGCTCTAAGTATCGAGGTTGATGGAAAACAACCCATTCTAGACCAACTAGCAGAAATTGATCACAAATATAATGAAGACTCAGACAGATAGGATAAACTACTACAAAGAGCTGAAAGAAAGTTTGAGAACGAAGTGTTGGAAGAAGTTTCATAGAGAATTGCCATAGATCAAGTAGAGTTAGCTACTATTCTTAG
This sequence comes from Cupressus sempervirens, assembly GCA_028749045.1. Classification (NCBI taxonomy): domain Eukaryota; kingdom Viridiplantae; phylum Streptophyta; class Pinopsida; order Cupressales; family Cupressaceae; genus Cupressus; species Cupressus sempervirens. Next base: position 790,524,995 of record CM053785.1, read on the forward strand.
TTCTCTAGAAACATCTATTAACAATGGTGTTTCGTTATTTGTCAAATTGAGTGACACTTATATCTTCACAAAGGACATCAAGGATAAACTATCCAAGATAGATGAAGATATGAAGGGAAGTGCACATCATTTGTCACTTAACCCAAGTCATAGTTCTGCACATTATTCAAAGATTAGATATCTAAAAAATTTGTAGGCAGAGTTATTAAAGGAAGAAGCCAGAATGTAGACCACACTTGTAAAAATTCAAGGCATGATTCTTCCAAACATGGATGCATTGTAGAAACACATTGCACATGAAAAGACACTCATCCATGATAACAAATTCTCCATAGCTAATCACATGACAGAATTATTAGCAGAACTTTAGATTATATTGCATGCAAGTAAGGTATTATAAGAGAATTGGAACAAGACAATGATACTTATTCTGAAGGTACATTCTAAATTCTTGTCACATTTTGGCATTAACATATAGATACTATACCCCTTTGGCATTTATGTCAGAAAAATAAAGTATGTTACTGAGCCACAACAGTTGGACGTCAAAACCTAGTTGAAGACATAGAATGATGATAAAATAAGTTTTGATTTAATAGTTTTGTATGATTAGATTTTTGTTTTAATAAGTGTTTTTACCAAAGGGAGAGATTCTTGACATTAAGGTCAATTTTTCTATCAGTGACTCAACACTTAGTCAAATGGTTACATTGCTATCAAGCTCTACAATTGCTACCGAGCTTATCATTCAATTTGCAGTGTTAACTAAGTGATTCAATTATTCTTGAGCCAAGTAGTTAGAATACAGTGTCTATCGAGAACCTGTGTCAATTTGCATTGTTTGCCAAGTTATATAGTTTTTATCAAGCTTCAAAGACAAAGTTCAATGCAAACTGAGTGTAGCAGAGGCTACCAAGCTATTCAATGGAAGTGAAGAAGATCATAGTGTTATCTAAGATCTATAGTATTAACCAAGTCCTATAGTGTCTATCGAGCCAATAGGGTTAACAAAGTGGATCTAGTGTTGACTGTGTCATGCAATGTCAACCAAGTGATACAGTTGCTACTAAGTTTCTCAGTGTTCACTGAGTAATACAGTGTTGACTAATTTTGACCTACTTGGAAGTTATTAGTATGGACCAAGCTTCAAGTTCAACTAAGTGCCAAAATTTTTTGAGCATTGGTAGTGTTTTTCGTGAATCAAAACATCACCGAGCTTGTAGTTGGGTCAACTTTGTGAATTATAATGAAATTGGTAATGTAGCAGACTCCACTAAGTTGTGATTTGGATTGGTATATATGTAATGCATTATATCATATCCAAATGAGAATAAGTATGTGAAGAAGTATATGATGAGTAGGAGTGTGAATTAAAGAAGGCTACAAGTAGTACAAGGGAAAACAAAGATTTAACTATCATAGTCAGGTGATCGTTGTAATTTAAGGAATCTCATTTAGCAAATCAGAGTTGCAGATAAGAGATCGGTTGCTGGTTCATCCTAACAAGTGCATCATTCAAATCCTTTAACAAGGTAGACTTAATAGTCTTTTACTAAATCTCTTAATCGAGTGCAACTTCATTATATGTTTGCAAATCTTTTGACAAGGTGGACCTCATAGTCCTTATTGCTCCTAATAGTGTAGATCAACAAAAGTGGTCAATTGTAAGCCTTAATAGGATAACTTTATACTGCAGTACTCAAGCTTGTGGGTATAACCCCATCCCATTTTTACTTTCTAATTGGAAGGTTTATGGGTCACCATATCTTGTGTCAAAGTGTTATAAATTTTTTTTTTCATTCTTCCATGCATGCAATTAGATTAGAACATTATATGAAGGATTAATTGGTGAAGTAAGATAAAAAATTTATTGGTTCATGATTCACCCCTCCCCTCTCAGTAAACTTTCCTAACTTATATTTCCAACAAAAGCTTCATCTCAAAATATTGGGAGATGCATACTAGAAGAATGTTGAAACCAATAATGTTCAACCTATAAGAGTGTTCAATGCAGATCAAGAAAATAGAAAAGGAAACCCATATAGCCACCCTATAAGTATTGGTAAGTACTTTTTCATATGTTGAGTACATTTATTTAGAGGACCTTAAGACTACTTATGAAATTTGGGAGAAGCTCAAGACTATGTATGGAGGATACAAGCCCATCCAAAAGATAAAAGATGATAGTCTAAGAGGAAAATACAATGGCATGAGGATGCAAGAAGGAGAGAATGTGAAGAAATATAGCAAGAGAATAAAAGACATGGTGATTGGCATAAGAGTTTTTGGAGGTAGAATGACAAAGGATGACGTAATAAGAAAAATATTGATGACTATGTCACCCCGATATGGAATAAGGGTCTTAGCTATTCAGGAACCGAGAGCACTAGAGATACCTTATCTCTAGACTTACCACTACTCCCTCATCCTTTCTAGTCTCTTTTCTAGTCTCCTCTCTCCTTTGTAATTGGTCTTGTCTCTTAGTTTTCACATGAACCTCATGAGAGTCATTGGCAAGCTACCAAGCATATTTTAAGATACATTTAGGGCACACTTATGTATGGCATTCATTACACATCAGGTACTCCTCACATTGTTAGCTACACTAACTCAGATTGGGTTGATGATGTTGAGGATTGGAAGACTACTTGTGGCTTTTTTTTTTGTCTTGGCTCTAGTCCTATCACATGGTCATGCAAGAAGTAGCATGCTCATGCACTTTCATCTACAGAGGCTAAGTATAGAGCAGCAGTGCTTGCTAGTTAAGAGATTTTATGGCTTCGGCAATTGATGACTAAGTTTGGTTTTCCTCCTAATCATCCCACTATTCTATGGTGTGATAATCAAAGTGCTATTCATATTTCCTACAACCTGGTGGAGCATCAGCACACTAAACACATTGAGTTTCATATGCATTTCATTCATTAGTTGATCTAGTATGGTGTTCTCTCTTTGGAGTACATTCCCACTGATGTGCAGGTTGTTGACATCTTAACCAAACCTTTTGCATCATCACGATATCTTAAATTGTTGTCTATGCTTAGGGTTATGAAAGTTGTCCTTGGGGGGTCTTGTTGAGGCCTTTGTTCATGTCTTTTTAGCATTTTTTTTCTATCTCTTTTTGGAGAGGGTTTTTTCCCACTGGGTTTTCTCCTTTGTCTCTAGTTTATAGAGATTTCCTTGTTTTAGGTACTTAATTAGGCCTTGTTGTTGGTACCCATTTTATTGCTTTCATAGCTTTTCTAGGTTATCTTACCTCCTAAGCTTTGCTTAACAGGGGTGTTAGAGTAATTATTCTTTTACACTTATTAATTAGATTGTCTTGATTTAATTAATTAAGTTATTTATTATTCTAGTTTACTTAAGCTATCTCTTAGGTGCATATAATTAATATTTTATATTAATTATATTGTGCAGCCTAGTTTTATTTCCCTTTAGGGTTTTGTTCACCTTTAATATTGAACTCTTGTATTTTCTTTTTCATTATCTTGGAATACATTTTGCTTTCACTCCATTGAGATTTACAAGTTGTGCTTTTTTACTTCTCTAGTTTCTCTTCAGCAATAGGTTATTTTCATGTAGGTGTTCTTGGCGAACTGCGAATTTGGTTTTCACTTCTACATGTTAGAGTAATTATTCTTTTACACTTATTAATTAGATCAGCTTGATTTAATTAATTAAGTTATTTATTTCTCTAGTTTACGTAAGCTATCTCTTAGGTACATATAATTGATATTTTATATTAATTATATTATACAACCTAGTTTTATTTTCCTTTAGGGTTTCATTCACCTTTAAGGTTGAACTCTTGTATTTTCTTTTTCATTATCTTGGAATACATTTTTCTATCACTTGATTGAGATTTTCAAGCTGTGCTTTTTTCCTTCTCTAGTTTCTCTTCAGCAACAGGCTATTTGCATGTAGGTGTTCTTGGCAAACTGTGAAGTTGGTTTTCACAACTTCTACAAACTAGTGGTTATCAATTATTATAACACAAGGGAAATAAACATAGCAAAGAACATGGTTATGCACTCTAAGAAAAAGCACATATCTATCAAATATCATTTTCTCAGGGATAAAGTGTAGGAGAAATAGGTAAGGTTGGAATGTGTACCAACCAAAGAGAAACTGACATGCATATTCATAAAACCTCTTCAAAAGAATACCTTTGAGTATCTTAGAGAAAAGCTAGGGATGTTACCCCTATAAATCCCAAAGTAGAACAAATGATCAAGCATGAATCCATGATACCTAATGACTAACCAAAAGGGTATTGATGAAAATTTTGGGACTACTCCATAGGGGAAGTAGTCACAGAGACAAAACATGTACCTTTGGAATTATTGTCAAAGGGGGAGAAGTAAGAAAGGCATGAAGAGGAAGAACAATATATTAAAAGGGAGAAGTTAAGCAAGTGGTTTCTAATAATAAGGGAGTGATGCATTGCATAAGAAGTAGAAGAGGAACTTGAGCGAAATAAGGGGAGTAGAAAGAAGGCAAGGTAGAAAAATGTAGAAAAATTCAATGATTATAGAGATAAGCAATGCAAAAATGGGAATCAATGAACTTGCAATAAGTGGGATCACCCAGGGGAAGATGTGGATCAAGAATAGAAAAGTTCAACCACATATATGACAAGCAACAATTATCAAAATATAAGTGTTGAAAGTGCTAAGTGTTACCATTAATGTGAAAGGGGTAGATTGTTGGCATAAATATAAAAAAGACTAAGGAACAAGACCAGTGGATCTTACTAATGTGGCCAATTATGAGTTGGTTGACATTTATGTCAAAGACTAAGACATAGTATCAATCAGTACAAGGTTTTGACTAGTGATGTAGTGTGTGCACATGAGTGCATTTCTCATCTATAGGTGACCAAAGATAAGGAAAGAATATGACAAGTGAAGGAAGTCATAACAACATTGACTTATGAAAATTGGGCTAAGTATGTAAACATAGCTATAAGAAGTCAAGGAAGCATGAAGGATGAAGTTTTGGTAGTCACAAATATGCATTTGAGGCAAGGCATCTAGATGAAGTATAAAAGAAAAATACACGTGACTAATACATCAAAAAGTAGGTGGATCATGCCTAACATCCTAATTAATGGAGTTGGCGTTGACACATCAAGGGGAGACAAAATAGTTTTAATTTTAATTGTTTCAAATAGAGAACATATCAAAGTCATAGAACATCCACAACTTTTTGTTTCTACAAGGTACATCTCATAAGAATTACACATGATATTGACATGAGTACATACTAAACATAGGGTAGTGAATTTAAATTTTGAATTCTTGAAGTATGGATTATAGTTGAGTGATTAAGGATCATATAAATTATTGTTATTTTAAAGAATAATGTTAGACTTCAGATTTATAAGTGGAATTCTAGAGAGTTGAGCTAAGTTTAATCTTGAGGAAAAGGAGGAGGAATAGGTAAGAGAAAGGTGTGAAAGTGAAGTATGTTGACAAGAGCCAATGTGTTGAGAAACATTCTGACAAAGTGTGTTATAGCTAGTAGAGTTGAGCACATTAGCAATCATGTCTAAGTTAAAGAGATAAGAGAGAGAAGATAAATTTTTAGGTCTAGGTCCAAGAAGCATCAAAGTTATCTACATTAAGCTAAGTAGCTATTCAATTTATATCAATCCCTCTATTGTTTTCTAATCACTATAAAAATGTTTTCCATAGAGGGTGAAATTTAAAAAGTTCTTTGTATCAAATCCCCTAATAGGGTGACACATAATTTTGTGTTCTAATTCCTTTAACCAAGCTTCTCTGGACTAGGTAAGACTCTCATAGACCTCTTCTAAATCCCTTAACACAGTGACACTTAAAAATGCTTTTGTAATCTTCTAGTAGAGATAAGCTCTTAACTGGGTGCACTATAGGAGAGTGTAAGATTTGTGAGGATTGTCTCACACAATGTGGTTTTTACCCTAGTTGAGTTTTCACTTGATAAGTATGTGTATTATGTGGTGCTACTTGTGTCTTTTTTTTTTTTCTTAATCTTAACCAATTAAGTTGCAATTTCCCATTTCAGAAAACCGATGTGAAGTAAGGTTGAAATAAGTTCTAAAGTTTTTGTAATATACTGATTCACCCCCTACCCCCTCAATATATTCATCAGTGAGTGGACCAACATTATCCTCTTTTCCTATTTTCTTTATATTTTCTTTACCTTGTATGTTATTAGCTTTAGTTTTGCCTTATATTCTACTAAAGGAACTTGAGATTAGATCAAATTGTTCAATTAGAGAATTAAGTTCCTTTTGTACTTCATTTCTTTTCTTGTCCAAATTATTGGTAAACTCTGATAGTTTTGATATTATGGTTAATAGTTCACCAAAATCCTTGAGTATGACCTTTACTTTATTGACCTACTCTGATAAAGCCTTCCTATCTATGTCAATTGTTTCCATAGTCTTTGCAATTCTCTTCTTCTCATAACTATTCTCAACCAACTTCATTATAGTTGGGTCTATCTTAGGTACTTGTGCTATAATGGCCTTGATTGGGGTATCCATCTGATCAATCATACTTGTCACAGGATCATATTCCACACTTGGTACTAAGTCTACTAGAATATCTCTAGTTGCTTGCATTACTCTAGTTTTCTTATTCTTTGATCTCATTTTGTCCCTTCTAGCCTTAATTATCTTTGACTTCTCAGAATATTGCAATAATTCCTTAGGGCTTAATTTTGTGATATTTATAATCTTTGATGTACCCTTCTTCTTGTTCCTCATCTAGACTGACCATAATGATAGGTTTACTCCTCTTTCTTTCACTTTTATCACTTAAACTTATCTTCCTTTTTACTAAGATTGATTCTTTAACTACCTTATGACCTTTCCCTTTCTTCTCTATCATTGATTGATTAGGATGTACATTTGGTACGTGAAAAACCTCTTCATAAGAAATGTCTTCAATTATTATTATATGTCCATTGGTTTTATCAACACCATGTTGTTCCATGTCATGAACTTGTTTAGGATTTTCAAGTATAAATTGACCAATAATCTCTAATGGAATATAAGTTTGAGAAAATTTTTTTTTATCTATATTGCTTGGATCGTCAGCAGTGTCTTTCTCTTTTTTCTTCTATTCATTTTTTCTTATGTTACCTTCATCCTCTTAAATGCTTCCACAATTTCAATTATACACACTTTGAGTGTCAACAACTAGGATTCGTGTAGCTCTATTTTTTATTCTAAAATCTTTCTATAGGCTTCAACCATTATCTCAATGTCTTCAAGCTCTAACTCAAAAGTTACTTCCATACATGATCTCTCCATAATTATCCATCTAAATTTAATGTTGCTCTCCATATGAAATCAATTGAAATGTATTGTATAGTTCACTTGGAGTCATGCAGAAGTTGTGCATAAACCATATAATTGACTCTTCTAGTTTCTTCTTATCTTCATTATTACATAACTCATAACCTCCTACTATGCCATCTACTCTTCCAATCTCCATTATGTCTTTAATAATAAAATCTACTACAAAGGATTTTGTCTTACCATTCTCCTTGACTCTTTTTCATCCTTATCTAATTGTATATTCTTTGTATCTTCTTCACTTGTTTCCTTTTTCTTGATCTTTCCTTTCTTCTTCTTACTTGCTTGTTATGTCTTAACTTCTTTATCTAGTTTACTTTTTAGGTGGTCCATGTGATTTTCCTTTTCCTTTCTTCTAATAAATTATTTCTACTATTGGAACTTCTTTTTCTCCTCCTACATCTATAGAATCAATATGAATTTCTTGTTCTAGTTCTTCAATTACAGTACTAGGTGCACCACTTCCCTCACTATGAAATTTCTTAGTTGGCTTACTCATCATTCTCTTTGACTTCCTTTATGTACCATCTTAAATTGGAAACACTCCAAATTAATGAAGGTTTAGCACCTATTTAATGTGAGATCATCAACCTCCTTGTGTCTTTCATCTATTCTTCCCTTTCCTATCCTTCCTCCCAAGTGGAATTGGGGTAAAACCTAATATATCCACTTTAAACCTCCTCTTTGTATACTGTTAATATCAAGGTAGGATCTATTCCTCCTATGTCCTCTCTTTATTTCATCTATCCACTCATAATATACTTCTTGTACCATAATGGCTAGATATTATATTTTGCACCTAATTGTTGAGATTTGGGACCTATTTTGGGATCTCAAGAGGATCTCAAAGGTCCCAAGACCTAGTTGTTAGGGGTGCAATGTGCCTCTAGTTAGAACCTATTTTGGGTTTCCTCTTTGGATCTCGTGTTCATATATGTTTAGGGTGTTAACTCTTATGTAGTTTGACCTATAGGAGTTAGTCAATTTTGAGATCTATTTAAGCCCTTCCATTTTCTCCATTTTGATATCTAATCTCTGTTAAGCAAGAACTCTAACACTCAAGATTTCATTCAAGTTCTCAATCATTCTTCAAGAATCCAAGGCATTCAAGCTTTCCTCCAATAAAGATCAAGGATTTATGCATTCAAGCCATTGAAGGAGTTTATGCTAGATCTTCTATTGCATCATCAAGATTCAAGATCTCTCTTCATACATTCAAGGTCCTTGGTTAGATCTCCTACATTCATCCTCTCAAAATCTACAGTCATCTATAAGGAATATTTAAAGCACATGCATTCATGAATGTTTTAGTTTCACTTTGATTTCCTTTCTAGTTTTTTGAAGTTGAGTTACATTTATTATATCTACATACTTGATTACACTCTAAATTCCAGAGCTCATTTATGAATTTACATTGCTTCATGTTAGATCTATCACTACTACTTTCCAAAATTCTATTTCAATTATTTCAATTCAAGGTTAATTCCTAAACTAGGGGTTGACCAAGGAAAACCCACCTAATAACAAACAAACAATCTCTTTGTTTTATAGATTTCAGATCTCAAATTGATAAACAAGTTATGGATGTGGATACTCTTTTTGGCTTTCTTTAGAACTGCAAAATCAAAATTAGTATCCCACAAGGTCAATCAGGGGTACACTGCACCCCTGATGATCCATTATTTCACCCTCGAAGATCTAGTTTTCCCCTTATAGATCATCGAAATATTTCTATATTTTGTTTGCCTTGCAAATTTTAGCCTACATCTTGAGTTACAACAACATTTAACATCATTCAACATCAAATTTTCAAGTTTGTAGCTTAAAATGTATATCGTCTTCTCCTTTCTACTTCCATACTTTCTATTACAACATTACTTCATTTATCCTTTCATTTAAATCCTCTTAAGGTGGAGGTGGGGGGGAAATAAATCAGAGTTATTTATTCTTCCTCACATTGGATTTTGGATTGATACTTTCCTTGATGGCAATCCAATCTAGTCAAAAGGGATGGATCTTGATCTTCCCCCTTTCATTTATGTATGGTGGGATTATTTTCATTTTCCCACCATACATTTATTGGTGAACCTAGCTTGTGTTTTCTTGTATTGGGGTTAGATCCTTCTATCCTTCTTGTTCATCTTCCTCCTTGTTGGTGAACTAGATTCTTCTTTTAGTTTGCATACATCTTGCATCATGAATACTTTTTGGTCTATGGTTATCTTTTTCAATATTCTCATTCTTGCTTCTCTTTATAGAACTTATGATGTTTATGAGAGCTTTATGCATTTCATTGTGTTTATGACTCTTCTTGCTCTTCTTTCTTATACTATTATGAAGTTAATGAATACAAAAGTTCCTCCTTTAAAGATTGTGATTGGCTCTTTATGTGGTTGGCTAATTTATTCTTTGGATTATGTGAGAACCTTAGTTGAGGATGCTCCTAACATCCTCTTAACTTTCCATATCCTTTTCTTAACCCTATTGATCCTCCTTCTCCTTCTTTGTCTCCTAACACTTCCTAACCAAATGCTTAAGCTCAAACCTTAGTTCGTGATGAGAATGTTTCCACATTCCTTGATTATCCTATTTATCCTCTAGTTACTTGTAATAAGACGAAGTGTAAGGTTTATTTCATTCCTCCTCTTTTTGGCATACCTTACACTAGTTTTGCACGTAATTCTAATAAAACATCTCCACTTGTTGAAGATTTGATGAATAATTATCTTAAAGGTTATTACATGGTTGTTAAACAAGGTTATACTATCTTAGGACTTGGTATTAATGAGTAGGGTCATAAAAATTCTATTCATGTATCTCCTAAGATAGATAAATATGGTATTGTATATTCCCCTTTTGAATAGTGCAATAATATTCTAGATAACCTCTTCTTCGTCTTCTATAACCTACACCTAATCTTAATTATCCTAACATTCATAGAGATTTTAATTTAAAGGTGTATAGTCAAGTAGTAGTTGTTGAACCAAATCAATCTACCATACATCTTGAAGATTCTCTTTTTGTATAATAATGTTCTTTCTATTATGATGATTCTCACAACAATTATGATTGTTTTATTTTTTGTTTGTATGTTAAGGAAAAGGCTTCAATGGGTATTATTCCTTACACACGTGAGGTGTTACAATTTCTACATAGTTACACTTATTCTTTACTTCTCACTTATTGTAGTAGATTCCCCATTATATTGCATAATCTTTCTTTGGAATCTCACAATAGGTTTCTTTTTCTTGTTCCTTCTCACCGCGGGGCAAGGATTCCTTCTATTCTTTTCTAAGATCCTTTCTTTTTCCTATACATGAGAATTTTTTATGTGGGAAGAAGATTTTTTTATCTCTTATCTATTTAGGCTTGTATTCTCTTATGGAATGATTTATTATCTCTATATGTTACATCTCTTTTCATTGCACGAGTGTTGATTTCTTTCTTCTTCATGTTGCTCATGTTTATAAGATGTTGTTTAGATGTTATAATGGCATCTTTCCTTTATTTTCCTATCTATAGGTATGTTTTTCTTTGCTACATGCATAACCTTGTATACTTTATATCTTCAATCTTTATTACTTCCTTTATAGTATGGTATTATATTGGTCTTGTTGGATATATGATGTTTGTGTTTTGTGCATGGCTATCAATTTTTGCCTACAAGTCATCTTTAGATTCTTTCAAAATTTGGTTACTTAATCCACCATAGATCTCCTTTCTTGTCTCACACTTGGGGACAAGATCCTTTGTACATTATTTGTCTTTTTGTACAGATCTATTTTCTTCAAGCTTACATGAATCTTGTTTACTATGTGACGTTGTTCTCTTCTTTACGAATAATGTGTGTTAAGTATGGACCCTTTCTTTTGAAAGAGGTGTATGTCCTAAGTCATCACCTCTTATTTATCAAGTAAATCTATGCCCATTATAAAAACTTCCCCTTGTTTGTAGATTGTTATCCTTCATCTAAGGATCCCTATTTCACCTATATATATGGGGGGATGAATAGGTGCATTATTGTTCTTCTTCCTCTCTTCTCAAAGATGTTATCTTAATCAAGAACTCCTCTTGGGTGGAATCCTTTTTATTAATATTAATCCCTTTTGAGGGTTCTCTTTCCATAAGTGATATATCTTTTTCACAATTTCTTATGTTCTTAAATGGTAAGAGTCATGACACTTCACTATGAATATAGTTTGCATTGTTGCTTTAAGGATATCTCCTTGTTGTGAAAAGTAGGTATCCTATTTCTCTTCCTTCTCATGTCTATTGTGCATAGACATGATAAGAAGGGGGGGATATATACACCCTCATTGTACATAGTTTTTACTCTCATGGGCCAAAAAATATGGATTCAAAGCATGGCTTAGAGTACTTTAGCCCTAGATGCTAGGTATGGTTTCTAAGTTATTCTCAAATCTATGCATTATTACTTCATCTCTCTTTTGCACACAAACGCATATGATAAATTTTATAGTAAGTAATGTAGATAATTTTTCTAAATCTCATTCATGGGTAACACATGTAGACACATATATGCTAAATCTTATATTTGGGTAATGTATAACAACTTTCTAAGTCCCAATATAGGTAACACATTCAAATACAACATGTTAAGTCACATGCAAGAGTAACACATCTTTTACTTAGGACCATGCCATGGTGATATGATAGATGATGATCTATGGATGGAACTTTGGTGGGTTGACTAGATGGTTACCACCTTTTAAGAACATTCAATGTCATCTTTTGTAGCAAGTCTCTTGGTTATTCACAGTGGGGTGGGCACTCTACTAGGAGGGGTAATCACTCTTTCCCTCTCGTCTCTCTCTTTTGCTTTCATGCTAGTATAGAGAGATCTAGAAGCTATGATATTAATGACATTTCTCTTGCATTTATCATGTCATCACTTATGCTCTTGTAATATATTTCTAAATATGATATTAGTGGGTGAGACATTCCTACATCAGAGGTCTCTCTCATTGGTTGATTTGGGCTTGGTTTTAGTTCTAAACCCTTTTGTTGTGTCTTTGTTTTATTTTTCTTTTCTGTGCACCCTTGTGCATGGATGTGGATTTAGGACTATTGGTCTTAGGGCTTGTTCTCTTTGACTAAGTGATGTTATATGTTGTTGTGATTCACCAAAATTTCCCTCTTTTCTTCTTCTCTCTGGTTTATCATAAGTGTGGGTTGACCTACACTTTTTCTAAAGTGGGTGCTAAATGTATCATCTTAAATTGGATGCACTCCAATTTAATGAAGGTTAAGTACCTATTTATTTTGATTGCATAAATCTCCTTGTGTGTTTTATCTCTTCTTCCCTTTTTTGTCCTTCCTCCTAGATGAAATTGGGGTAAAACCTAATAGATCCTCTTTAAAGCTCCTATTTTTACAGCATTAAGATCAAGGTCAGATCTCTTCCTCCTAGGTCCTCCCTTACTTTCATCTACTCCTTGTATTGTAATGATAATATATTAGACTCTAACTTCATTCTATAGATTTGGGACCTAATTTGGGATCCCAAAAGGAGCCTGAAGGTCTCGAGAACTAGTTGTCATAGTGTGCCCCTGATTAGGACCTATTTTGGGTCTTGTCTTTAGGTCCCATGTCTGGATACATTCAAGGTGTTAATTCCTATTTAGTTCAACCTGTGGGAGTTAGTCAATTATGAGCTCTATGTAAACCCTTCAATTTGCTCCATTTTGATATCGCATCTCTTATCAATCATGGACTCTAGCACTCAAGATTTTAAGTGTTCAAGTTCTTAAGTATTCTTCAAGCATCCAAGAAATTCAAGCTTTCCTCTATTGAAGATCAAGGATTTATGCATTCAAGCCATTGAAGGATTCTATGCTAGATCTTCTATTGCATTTTCAACAATCAAGATCCTTCATACATTCAAGGTCCTTTGTTTCACTACATTCATCTTCTCAAGATCTACATTCATCTACAAGTCATATTTCAAGCACATGCATTCATGAAGATTTTGGTTTCAATTTGATTTCCTTTCCAAGGTTTTGAAGTTGATCCAAAGATATTAGATCTACATACTTGATTACATTCTAAATTCAAGAGCACATTGATTGATTTACATTGCTTCATGATATATCTATCACTACTACTTGCTAGCATTCTATTCCAATTCAATATTAATTCCTAAGTTGGAGTTTGACCAAGGAAAATCTCCCTCGACAAAAAACAAATAATCTCTTTGTTTTGCAGGTTTTAGACCTCAAATTAACAAACAGTTTAAGAATCTAGATGCCATTTTCAGCATTCTTCAGAACTGTAAAATCAGAATCAGCACCACACATAGTCAATTAGGGGTGTAATTCACCCCCGATGATCCATCATTTTGCCCCTAACAAATCACTAAATGATTTATGGGTTTTTCCTGCCTCACATACTTCAACCTAGATCTTGGGTTACAACATCTTTTGACATCATTTGACATCATATTTTTAGGTTTGTATCTAACAAGGTACATCAGCTTCTCCTTTCTACTTCCATACTTTTCATTATGGCATTACTTCATTTATACATTCACTTAAATCCTCTTAAGGTGGGTATAAGAGGGAAATGAATCTGAGTTATTCAATCTTCCTTACATTAGATTTTGGATTGATGCTTCCCTTGGTGTCAATCTAGTGTAGTAAAAAGGAGTGTATCTTGATCTTCCCCCTTTCACTTATGTGTGGTGGGATTACTTCCATTTTCCCACCATACACTATGTATCACTAGTTTCTTTACCTCTAGTTGGATCTTTGAAAAACCTTCTCCATGTGTACCAAACCTAGGTGTGATAATAACTATAGGTTTAATCACTAAAACATTTTCATACAATCTCACTTCATCCTCATTTAACTAATATTCCATAGAAGGTATAAGATGGTTGGATGACTTAAAAAGTACACATATCAATATCTTCAAGAAAATATATGTCCTCTTTGTATTCCTCCACCATATTGGCTCACATCATTTTTATTTTGTGCATTTTAGACTAAAATATCTTAAAATAATTCCACATGACATTATTAAAGTTATCACTCAGCTCTTTAATGAATTCATTTATTTGCACAATCTATTGTTTATCAAGAGAGCATTACACTACTCCTCTACCTAGAAATAAATTTTGCTCATAGAAAAAAAACACATACCATAATTTCTATGTACTTGAATGATTATTTCTTATCTCTCTAAACCTTGTCCTTTTCTACCAAAAATTGACTCCTTAACATCTCACAAATTCATATGTCACATCTTCTTTCACCATTCAAAATTGTTCATAAATTGTTCCATTGACCATATCGTTTAATCGACTTGACGTCTAATAAAATCTATAGCCAATCACCATAGTTGTGTATCTCACTTCTTTTTCTTTTATGTCACTAATATCATGAATTTGTAATCAAGATTAGATTTAGTTAATTATGTAACCAAGTTCGCAACAATTATCCCTAGGGTAGGTAACTCACCAATATCATATATATTGTTACTGTGTGAGTGATTTCTTTTATAATCTTGTATGGTTTACCCAACCATATAAATTGCTCATGTACTTTTTCCATCACATATTGAATCAACTCATGATGAAAACTATTTGGTATATTGGTCGCATATGCCAAACTCTTCATCCTTAGTTTTTTGTTTTCATCCTTTAGCAAATTGCTCATACATAATCCTTCAAATACTTTGTTAATATCATCTACATCTAGTTTGTCAATTTTACAATCCAAATATATAATAGAATGTCTTCAAACAATAGTACTCTTTTGGGGTATTATAGACAAGGATCCCATCATGTCATTCTCACTTGCCTTCACTGGACGTGATTTAAATATAGGTCAAGGCTTTTCAATCACATCAATCAAGATAGGAGTATTTGTTGCACGTACCATGATTCAAATTTATAAATGCTATCAAAATTCTATCACAATCTAGAGAGATACATTGAGCTTTGTTAGTTAGAGTCTTTGAGAATGATTCCACTTATCAGATCACAAATGGAAATTTACACAATGTTCAATGCCTTGTTCATCTTTAATAGCTTCACAAGTGCAATCCAGAAAACAAAATAACAAATAAACAAACTTTACCCATATTTATCCTTGAAAATAGTTGTTGCACTTTCCCTAGTAGTAAATAAAAATTTCTATCAATTATTACTATTCAACCATTGCACTTTATCATGCCCTTGACCAGTTGATGTAGTTCAACAAAATCTTAATGTTGTTACCTAATGTATATATATAACCTCAAAAATTTCCCATATATATCAGAACACAAATTTGCATCACTTTATGTAGATATAACTTACTACTCTTGTATTTAGGGGATCTATGGAAGATTTTTCTTTAAATTGATCCCCCTAAGTCAAACATAGACTTAGTTTGATGAAGAACCCTCTATGCCAAAGGTTAGTGACTTGCTCTTAGATGTCTTGACTTATTCATTATTCTCTTCTTTCTTTACCCATGTCTTATTCATCTCACTTCTATTTGTCTCAAAATCAATAACTTTCTTTCCTTTCTTGTCTTTTTGACCGGTTTGGAGACCAATTATTAAACTTGCAGTCTTTTGAAAGATGGACAATCTTATGATAGACAAAACATGCCACACTAATTGACTTCCAAGGTCCAATATTTCCTCTCTGATTTCTCATCAGATGGTATATATATAAATGTCCATAGTTTCTACATACTAAAGAGTTGACATTGAACTCACACTCCCTCTTATAAGCATTTACTAAAGTGGGCTCATGACCTAGGAGTGTTCACCTTAGACTTGCATTTTTTGGCCTTGTGGCTATTTATAATGCAAGTATAGCAATGACAATCAAACCTACTTCCACTAGATCTATTGTTGATACTAGATCTACATTCATATACAACATGAGAAAACTTTCCACAGTAGTAGCAATGTCCATTAAATGTTAAGACCTAGTGATTACTAGTCTACTCCTACATACATTTACAATATGATCAATATTTCCACAACTGAAATAGATAGGTTTATTAGGTTTCTTATAGCATTGCTCGAATGTACATTTAAATCTTGATGTAGTCCCTTGGCTCTAAATGGTTCTCCAACTTCAAATGTACCTTGATGGGTGTATCCAAGACCTGTTGTGTCCTTGTGCCTCCTTTGGCTATTTAGTTGATCACCAAGTTTTTTTCAACTCTCATTATACCTCTTCAATATTTCATTGGATTCCTTCTTAGTCTTTAATTCGTTCTTTGGTTTCTCTCTTTTCTCCCCAAATACTTATTATCACGCCCAACTTGCATATTTTCATCAACAATATCTTGCATGTGCCTTTGTACTAATGTCATCCCCTATATTCCCTTGTTAAGACCTTCATCTTTAGTTCATCCTCCACAACTTTCTTTGCATCTTCAACAACTCTCTTTTCTCCAAGGCTTTCATACACACTAATCGTTTGAATTTCAAGTTCCTTATTTAGATTTGTCATATTTTTAGTTAGTTTCTGATTTTGATTCAATAGATCTTCAGTTTCCTCCTCAAACTATTTCGATTCACTAGCTTCTAATAATTTCTCAATGTACTCTTGCTTCTCAATTTTATTCTCTTTGTAATGGAATGCCTCAACTTTTCCTATAGTTCATCAATCATGTTGATTGCTTCCTCAAGTTGCTTCTAATACTTGTATGTATCCATACTGATTTCAAGTCTTTTCCTCATGTTGTTAAGTGTGTCTCTTAGAGGACTAATGCTTTGATAATAATTTTTGGTAGAAGGAAGCACTATGGGGGCGGAGGGGGGGGGTGGTAAATGAATGCAAGCCGGTAAGTACTAATTCAACCACTAATTTGATTAAAGTGGCTTTGAAAACACATATCATATAACTATTCAAATGAAATAGAAGTAAATAACATCAAGAAATCATACATAACACACTAAATTTTGTATGCATAAATCCTAAAGAAGAGGGAGAAAACCACAAGGGGATGACACCCACAAGCCCTTCATTTCTATAAAAGTTTTTCTTAAATAGGAGCTGCAGATACCCTTTATGGGGGTTCATCTTGTTACGAGTGATTTGTAAACTTTTAGGAGTACAATAGAGATATGCTAGAATCAACCTCACCATAGGATTTAAAACTCTTTCTAAGAATCTACCCTATTAAAGTATTTATAAAAAGAGATTAGTTAGAGTAGACTTGATTAGTGTTGCAACTATTAGGGAACAATAAGTTGAATGATCTAAAAGTAGCACTTCTTACCTATTAGATCCAATATGCTCTATCCACTCTAATATTGTTCATTGCTAAATCTCTACTTCACACCTTGATTACACCCTATGTAATCATGAAGATTTTATTCCACAATTATCAATGTCATCATACTTTTCTCTCAGAACAACATTATACAAATACAGAATCACACAATTGCCACCTCATCTCACCTTCAATTGATTAAGACATGTCATCATACCTTCTAATCTTACCACATCGATCATACGAATCACAAATCAATGATCTACCATTGCTAGCTCAAGAATATGAGTTGTATGTCCTACAACACCTTCGGACACAACAAACCTTGCTCACATGTCATCATTGTGTGTTTCTATCACACACATAGTCTATATACATCTCATAGAAGCTTCATACATGACCCAACCACATTCATACTACACAATAGTGGGTTACACTTTTTTGGAGGAAGAAATTCCTCCAAAATCGCGAAAGGCGAATTTTTTGCCCAAAAACTTTCGATAGAAAGTAATCATCTAGTTTCGATAGAAAGTAATCATCTAGTTTCGATAGAAACTATAAAAGTTTCGATCGAAACTACTTTTGACGGTAGTTTCGATCGAAACTAACTAAATAGGAAAAATTCATCCTAAATAGTTTCGATAGAAACTATTTAGTTTCTATCGAAACTATTTTTTTATGAAAACTCAGCCTTATTAGTTTCAATAGAAACTAACTAAGAATAGTTTCTATCGAAAGGATTAAAAAAGTTTCAATAGAAAGTTAGTTTCTAATGAAACTGGCAAAGTAGATGGCCTTTACAAAGTCTATAACATTCTCAGTTGTTTTCATGGCTTCCAGGCTCAATTGCTAGGTTCAGATGGAGCATTTAAGACATGTCATTTTCCATGACACAAGTACTCAAAATGAGCTTTCTAATGAATATGGATTTGATACATTTTGAATTTTTTAAGTATCCATTTTTTTACGTTAATTGAATTGAGGTTCATTATAAAAAATAAACCTATATATAGAACGGTCATGGAAAAATAGTATATAAGAGAATAAAAATTCTCAAAAAAATAATTACAGTCTCTGTATTCAAGTCCTCTTTCAATCAAAAAAATAAATTTTAAATTTGGATAAATATATAATAAGTTACATGTGTCAAAATCCATGTCTGTCCAAATTAGTGTTAGGTCAACTTTAAACTCTGATAAAA
This sequence comes from Cupressus sempervirens, assembly GCA_028749045.1. Taxonomy (NCBI): domain Eukaryota; kingdom Viridiplantae; phylum Streptophyta; class Pinopsida; order Cupressales; family Cupressaceae; genus Cupressus; species Cupressus sempervirens. The sequence goes on from CM053785.1 coordinate 790,543,785, forward strand.
TATGAAATACTATGGATAAAGACATCAGATGACCTCTGTGGTTTTGGTATGGATGTTAACAAACTAAATTCAAAAGAATCACATTGATATCTATTGTAGAAAAAAAGTTATGTGTGTCAAAAATAATGTCACTTTTTAAACATTAGGTTTTTGATAACAGAGCAATTTTCGTGGGAGAAAAATTAATTCAATCAAATCAATTTGAAAAAAAATTTAAAAATATATTTAGAATCTTCATAGAAAATCCTAAAAGACTCTAATTTACTTCATCTTCAAATTCCTTACTATTAAATGGCAATTTGCATCTAAATGTGAAAGTTTTCTTGAAAATTTACAGTTCAGTGTCAGTTTAGGCAAAAAAGTGTGACCCATTATTGTGGGTCCACTAATCAACATCAAAATATCCAACTTATAGCTACCCCTCCTATATTCTAGTTACAACATTAATTTTTTTTCTTTATCACCAATCACTACCTTCTCTTATAGATTGATCCATCCTTGTGCATTGACTCTGTTGTCGTCAATGACAACCAAATACATAATCATCTCAAGACCAATCGATATCTCCCAACTCTCGTGTCAATGCCAACAAAAAGAGAACAAATTTGGAAAAGAAATTTCTAGGGTTTGAAAGAGAAATATAATTATTAAAAAAAAAACTAAATAGATGGGTCATTGTCCTCATAAGGTTTAGGAAAGACCTTACCTACTCAAAATGTCCCAAATTCCTTAAGTATTTTTGTGTCCATAGACCATTTGAAAATACACCTCCTCCTTCCTCATTTTTTTTGTAGTCTATCCTATCATAAATAGAACAATAATTAATCAAAAGAAGGATTATAAACATTTGCATGAAGAATCCCTGTAACACCCCACCAGGGAATCCAAAAGAAATTAACGTAAAGTTTCACTATGTTTTCCAAACATTTTTTAAAAAAAAAAATAACAATAAGAGATAATATAGCAAAAGCAATAACTCACATACATACAACCATCATAAACAGATTACATCTCTTAAGGGTCCCATGATGTTGAATTGCATGTATAAGTTTATTAATATTAAATCTAATACATAACCAAAACCACATCAAAGAATTATTACAAGTACAATTCCAATTCAATAACATAAAATTACATAAGATGACACTTGGCAAAATTAGAATGCATAATCATCCACTGTACAAGTTATAGGGTATGAAAAGCTGAAAGAATATACATCATCAATAAAATACATCATCTCATAAGATCTCTGATAATTCAAGTACAATATAACAAAATATAACCATCCATTAGAAACACAAGATAAGAAAGAAAGGAACAATTATACAAGTACATCCAGCAACAACATCCAATTGTCAGATCTCAATGGTATAAGAAACACTACCACCCAACCTCATGGAACCTAAATGGCTCACTCCCAATGTGCAGAGGAAATAATCTCAAGTCCCCTATAAATATCAATCCCAAAAGTCAAATCCAACATCTAGGTCAAGGAAAACCTGATAGTAATCTATCTCAAAGGTACCAAGACACAAATGACATCTAAACCCAGAGGCAACAAAGACACAATTTAAGTGGGCAAGTGTCACCTCAGGAGCCAACTCTAAGGTTACCTTGATAGCCTCCCTAGACTCCACCCCCCTAGTGTCTCTATACTACATTAGTATCCTTTCATATAGACAAGGCATACTAACGAGGCAAGGTCACAACCAAGCATCCTCTCTACTCCCATCCTAGCATGTACTAGCACTTAAGGCATGGGCGAGGAACACAACTGACTCTTATTAATTCATTTTACTCTCATTTAATGTTATCACTTATTAAAACAACTTACAATGGGTTACCTAAGTAGCCTCTTTAGGGCTCCAACCTCCATTGCAAGCCACTTCCCAATGTACACATAGATTACCTACCGTAAACTCATAAAAAGAACAACTCATAAAATCACATTTTTCACCTTAGTCCTTTACAAGCAACTGGAAGGCACCTATAGATAAAACACAACATTCACCTCAGTCCTTTACAAGCAACTAGAAATCACCTAAAGACCAAATCACAATAAACACCTCAATCCTATAAAGCAACTGTAAAGCACCAAATAATAATTGATTTCAAACTCAAAGGTTACAACAAGAAAGTCACAATAATCACCTCAATTTTTTACAGGAAACTAAAAAGGACTAACAAGAATTGATCAAAACTCATTATGGAAAACATGACACATCACCATGGTTTGGTATAAAAGATCATATACATAACATCATCATAGAACAAAAAACCCCAAGCCTCTAGTAAACATCTTGACTGGTCAACATACTAGGTCAAACCCGAACCCAACACCAGTAACCATACATCACATCAAGTGTAGTTTCATATTGTGTTTGATTTTAAAAACATAGGATTGTGGTTAAACAACCGGGTTCAAGTTTTTATACTTAATTTAAAAATATATCTCTAAAAGTTCATAATGATCATTTAATTAAATCAGTATTAGATTTAAAAATAAATAATCCAATTATACGTTGTTGATTTAAAACAAAAAAGATCAACTTCCTATTATGGTAAATAAGTCACTAAGTATTATTATTTTTTTAATAAACATTTTTTTATAGGTAACATTATGATTTTGTATTAATATTAAAAGAGTAGGAATTATAATATTGCCATATGCAATTTAGCCATTGTCCTTACATACATTTATCTACCCATCCCTAAGGCCAAACATATTGTTTGCACAAAAAAATAGAGCGTAAGCACCCTACCATAAACACAAAACACCCAAACCACATAGCCACCCAAAAACAAAACCAAAAAGGTGCCCTGAGAGCTAATACTGGACACCTCCACCACCATCGTTTGGCTAGTTGTTGAACCAATGAGCCACCTCCTCCTATGTGAAAGTTGGAGCGGCTTGATTTTCCAACACAAACAAAGGCCTTAGCTTCTCACATGGAACTTGGCAATGCTTGTTGTTGTTTTCTCATGCTTCTTCTATCAATGACACATTCACCCACATGTCCTTTACCATGGAATCACCCCCTTCTTTTGGATTTATCCTCTCAAAGCTGATGTTGCAATGGTTGTTCTAGAACTAGCATGCTCTTCCATGGTGTTGCCTTCTTGAAACCACTCTTGTCCTTGACTGATGCCCAAATCCTCCCCTGTAGGAAGTTCCCTATCTTCCTCCATCCTTGCTCTACCTTGAGTATGTGTATCCCTTTTCGACTTGCTAAAGACCAAATTACCTAGGGCTGAACAAAGGAATCCCTACCATCAATTAATCTCCACAGCTTTGCTCCCATCTCTATGTCCACACCCAAAAAACTTGTTCCACTATCTCTTCCAACCCCAGCAGCCACTGTGGGTTGACACATGTTGCCACAACTTGACTTACTTGCTCTTTTCTCCTTCGAATCACACACCATTAGTGCCAACACCACAAAAAGTGAGGCCACATCTAGATTTGAATGTTGCTTCAAGTAATCTTCTGGGTATTCCTCACTATACATCTATTGAATGCCCTCTAAGAAATCTAGGTCATCGAACATGTAAAATTTCTTCAATTGTCAAACTATAATCTTGCCATCATAAGTTTGTGTCTGGCACTCTGATCCCAACAAAAAATTTGCCTCTATTTCCATCTCTACTGATGAATACTCTACAATTTCCTTTTCTTTCCTCCTTATATTACTTTTCTTCAAACACTCTAGAAGCAAGCATATGTCGAGGTGCTAAAAAATGATAACACTAGCTAACACACATAGGAGATTGTGATCTCTGCATACTGTGAAATGAATGCCATCAGGGGATGGAGTCATAATGAAATTTATAATCCCCATATTATTAGCAAGGACGCATGATTTTTTTTTGTATTTGACCACTAAATAATTCCTCTCTTTAATCTAAAATGAGAAGTCTAAGGTCTTCATAAATCTCGTTATGTGTCCCCAAAGTTGCATTCATGCACATGTTGGCCAGCTTATCCACCACCCTATTTGCTTCTCAGTAAGTATGGGAAACCTTAAAATTTTCAAATTCCATTAACAATCCTCTAATTTGCTGAATGCATTTGTCGAGTTGCCACACTTCCAGCTTCCCCTTCTTTATACCATTAATGATGATCTCTGAGTCTCCTTCAAGATGGACTCTTTGAATGCCCAATTTAGCTCCTAAAACTAGAGCCTCTTTTTCCGCACAACATTCTACCACATTATTTGTGCCATCATTCAATCATTTGGCACAGAAGGCAAGAGTATTTCTCTTATGATCTCTTACTACACAACTACACCCTGAGACCTCTAGATTACCCCTAACAACCCCGACAAAGTTTATTTTAACCCACCCTTCCTCTGGTGTTGTCCAACATACCTTTTCCCTATTCAGATTAGGATTAGCCCTACTAAGCCCATTAATGGGCCTAACAAATATTATTAATATTAAATAATAAATTATTAAATAATAATAATAATAATAAAATCATTAATAAAATAATTATTATTATTATTAATTTAATAATATAATAAAAGATATTAAGAATTACTAATAATATTTAATATTAATTAATAATTACCAATAATATTTAATATTAATTATTTTAATCAATATTTAAAATACAAACTATATTAAAAACTTTAATTAATAAAATGTAATAAAAAAATTAAATTAAAAAAATAATATAACTATTGTTTGTGGGACTCACGATCACAACCCCTTGGGTTCACGTGGTCTCGGCTACACAAGTAGCCATGCACTACTTGAAAGCAATCACATGTTGCTTTAGTAGTTGTGGTCTACTTACAATAGTCACACGTTGCTTGAAAGCTTGGTTGCTCAACAATGAGAGGAAGGAGGTAAAGGGGTGGGGGGCTGGGGGTAACGACCCACTTCCCCCTTTCAACATTAATTTTTTTATATAATAATTTCATTTTCTATAAATAAAATAATGAAAAACCCTAGAGTTAATTAATATTATTACCACAATAATAATTTATTACTGTGGTAACCAATATAAATGTATCGAAGCCTTATATATATATATATATATATATATATATATATATATATATATATATATATATATATATATATATATATATATATATATATATATATATATATATATATATATATATATATATATATATATATATATATATATATATATATATATATATATATATATATATATATATATATATATATATATATATGGGTAAGTGCACAAAGTTGTGGTGCCAAAAGGGGGGTATAAGTGGACACCTTTTTCCTGAAATCAGCAAATTGTGGACTTCAACAAGAATTTGAAGATAGTTACGCTCAAAATTTTAAGATATGACAAAAAAAAAAGTCGTAGTCCTTTGAATCTAGTTTCTAAACTACTAATTTTTTTCAAAATGGTTTAGTTTTAGGTCCTCAAAAAAGGGGGTCACAGAAAGTGGTACTGTTTATTCCAAAAAAACATAACATAGTACAAAGTGTGGCCCCCCTAAAATTTTAACTTTTTTTTTCAAATTCTTTAATCGCTTTGGTCAAAAGTTACCTAACACTATTTAGTTTATCTCAGATTTTTCTGGTAATTTTATAATATGTATTTATTTTTTAATGAATTTTTTAATTAGACCCATCCCAAAAACGTGAAATATCTGTGTGCTCCCCCTAGAAATGATTGAAAACTAATCTAAAATCAAAACTTCTTTTTTTCAAAGTGTGTAGAATGGAGTCTAGTTTCTAAAAAACTAAGTTGTTACAAAATTCGATGAATGAGCTAAAATCTACAGCCCAATTAGTACATGGTGGTTTTTGACAAAAAATGAACATACATTCAAAAGAAATTATAGATGAAAGACTTAAAATAGTTCAAATTAAAAATAAATTATATGGTTAGATAGCTAACACAGAGACCTATAATGTTATGTAACCTGATCTTATCGATACCCAACCACAAGGAATCTTGAAGGGGAGCACACAAGAATAATCAATCATTTTTTGTATGTTTGCTGGAAAACACGTCTCAGACCTATTTATAAACTTCAAACCTTTGGGTTGGATCTCCAAGGAAAAACCAAGCCTTAGGCTTGTTTTTAATGCAAAGCTTTGAATAGCATGTACGCCCTATAGCGTGTGCGCCTTATAGCGCGCACGCGCTATTAAAATGCTATTGAATTCGAGGTAGTGTGCACGCACTATTGAGACCTAAATTGCAAACCAAAACCAAGAGAGAGCTAGGGGGGGTGGGGCAAGGGAATGGCTATTTGTGTGTGTGAGAGAGATAGAGAAGAAGTAGGGGATGGGAGAGGGGAGAGAGGAAGTGAGAAAGAGTAGGGGTGGCAGAGAGAGTATAGGATGGGAGATAGAGGAAATGTGAGAGAGTAGGGGTGGCAAAGAGAGTACAAGATGCAAGAGAGAGGAAGTGTGAGAGAGAGAGTAGAGGTGGCAAAGAGAGAGTATGGGATGGGGGAGAGAGATTGAAAGTAGGGGGATGGGAGAGAGAGGAAGTGTGAGAGAGAGTACAAGTTGGGAGAGAGAGATTGAGAGTAGGGGATGGGGGAGAGAGAGAGTAGGTGGTGGGAGACAGAGTGGGAGAGGAGGATGGGAGTGCATGTGTGTGAAAGAGAGAGAGTAGGGAATGGGAGAGGGGGAAGATAGAGTAGCTTGAGAGAGAGTAGGGGATGGAAGAGAGAGTAGGGGATGGAAGAGAGAGTAGGCGATGGGAGAGAGAGTAGGCGATGGGAGAGGGAGTGGGAGAGGGAGGGAGAGAGGGGGGATGGAAATGTGTGTAAGAGAGAAAGAGAGAGAGTGTGAAAATGTGAGAGAGGGTAGGGGGTAGCAGAGAGAGAGTAGAGAGGGGGGGGGGGGAGAGAGAGAGAGAGAGAGAGAGAGAGAGAGAGAGAGAGAGAGAGAGAGAGAGAGAGAGAGAGAGAGAGAGAGTAGGCAATGGGAGAGGGAGAGCAAGTGAGATAAAAAGTAGAGGATGGGAGAGGAGAGAGGGGGGATGGGTGTGTGTGAAAGAGAGAGAGTAGGGAATGAGAGAGGGGAGAGAGAGATAGAGAGAGTAGGGGATGGGATAGAAAGAGAGTAGGCAATGGCAGAGGGAGTGGGAGAGGGAGAGAGAGGGTGGATGGAAGAGAAAGAGATTAGGCAATGGCAGAGGGAGTGGGAGAGGGAGAGAGAGAGGGGGGATGGAAGTGTGTGTAAGAGAGAAAGTAGGGGATGGGAGAGAGTGTGAGAGTGTGAGAGAGAGTAGGGGTGGCAAAGAGAGAGAGTGAGAGTAGGGGATGGGAGAGAGAGGGAGAGAGGGAGAGAGAGAGAGATAGTAGGCGATGGGAGAGGGAGTGGGAGGGGGAGAGAGAGGGGGAATGGAAGTGTGTAAGAGAGATAGAGTTGGGGATGGGAGAGAGTAGGCAATGGGAGAGGGAGTGTGAGAGAGAGAGAGGGGGGGAATGGGAATGTGTATAAGAGAGATAGAGTAGGGGATGGGAGAGAGTGTGAGAGTTTGAGAGAGAGAGTAGGGGGTGGTAGAGAGAGCTTGTACAGGATGGGGGTGAGAGAGAGAGAGAGAGAGAGTAGGGGATGGAAGAGAGAGAGAGTGAGAATAGGGGATGGGAGAGAGAAAGTAAAGAGGGAAAGAGAGTACTTGAGAGAGAGAGAGATAGTAGGTGGTGCAAGAGGGAGTGGGAGAGGCAGAGAGAGGGGGGATGGGAGTGTGTGTGACAAATCTAGAGAGTAGGGGATGGGAGAGGAGAGAGAGAGGGGGGGATGGGAGTGTGTGTCTATGAAAGAGAGAGAGTAGGGGATGGGAGAGGGGAGAGAGAGAGTAGGGGATGGGGGAGAGAAAGTAGGCAGTGGGAGAGGGAGTGGGAGAGGGAGAGAGAGAGAGGGGGAATGGGAATGTGTGTAAGAGAGACAGAGTAGGGGATGGGAGAGAGTGTGAGAGTGTGAGAGAGAGTAGGTGGTGGCAGAGAGAGCTCGTACGGGATGGGAGAGAAAGAGTGAGATTAGGGGATGGGAGTGTGAGAGAGAGTAGGGGATGGGAGAGAGAGAGAGAGTGAGAGTAAGGGATGGGATGGGGGAGAGAGAGAGAGAGTAGAGAGGGAGAGAGAGAACTTGAGAGAGAGAGATCTAGTAGGCGGTAGGAGAGGGAGAGGGAGAGAGATAGGGGGGATTGGAGTGTGCGTGATAGATGTAGAGAGTAGGGGATGGGAGAGAAGAGAGTGGGGGGATAAGAGTGTGTGTGTCTGTGAAAGAGAGAGAGTAGGGGATGGGAGAGAGTGTGAGAGTGTGAGAGAGAGTAAGGGGTGGCAAAGAGAGAGTACGAGATGGGAGAGACAGAGTGAAAGAATGGGAGAGATAGAGTGAAAGGATGGGAGAGAGTGAGAGAGAGAGTAGGGGGCGACAGAGAGAGAGAGAGAGTACGGGATGGGAGAGACAGAGTGAAAGGATGGGAGAGAGTGTGAGAGAGAGTAGGGGATGGGAGAAAGTGTGAGAGAGAGTTGGGAATGGGAGAGAGAGAGAGAGAGAGAGTAAGAGTAGGGGATGGGAGAGAGAGAGTAGAGAGGGAGAGAGAGAACTTGAGAGAGAGAGAGAGAGAGATAATAGGTGACCTGGGAGAGGGAGTGAGAGAGGAGGAGAGAGAGGGATGGGAGTGCGTGTGACAAATCTAGAGAGTAGGGGATGGGAGAGAAGAGAGAGGGGGGATGGGAGCGTGAGTGTGTGTGTGTGTGTGTGTGTCTGTGAAAGAGAGAGAGTAGGGGATAGGAGAGAGTGTGAGAGAGAGTAGGGGTGGCAAAGAGAGAGTACGAGATGGGAGAGACAGAGTGAAAGGATGGGAAAGAGTGTGAGAGAGAGTAGGAGGTGGCAGAGAGAGAGAGAGTACGAGATGAGAGAGACAGAGTGAAAGGATGAGAGAGAGTGTCAGAGAGAGTAGGGGATGGGAGAGAGTGTGAGAGAGAGTTGGGGATTGGAGAGAGAGAGAGAGAGAGTAAGAGTAGGGGATGGGAGAGAGAGAGAGTAGAGAGGGAGAGAGAGAACTTGAGAGAGAGAGAGAGAGAGTAGGTGGTGGGAGAGGGAGTGGGAGAGGAGGAGAGAGAGGGATGGGAGTGCGTGTGAGTGATCTAGAGAGTAAGGGATGGGAGAGGGGAGAGAGAGAGGGGGATGGGAGTGTGTATCTGCAAAAGAGAGAGTTTAGGGGATGGGAGAGGAGAGAGGGGAGAGAGAGAGTAGCCCAAGAGAGAGAGAGAGAGTAGCGGATGGGAGAGAGGGGCGGATGGGAGTGTGTGTAAGAGAGAGTAGGGGATGGGAGGGAGTGTGAGAGAGAGTAGGAGGTGGCAGAGAGAGAGAATGGGATGGGGGAGAGAGAGAGAGTGAGAGTAGGGGATGGGAGAGAGTGTGAGAGAGAGAGTAGGGGATGGGAGAGAGTGTGAGAGAGTAGGGAGAGGGAGATAGAGAGAGGGGGATAGGAGTGCATGTGACAAATCTAGAGAGTAGGGGATGGGAGAGAAGAGAGGGGGGGGATGGGAGAGTGTGTGTGTGTGTGTGTGTGTGTGTGTCTATGAAAGAGAGAGAGTAGGGGATGGGAGAGAGTGTGAGAGAGAGTAGGGGGTGGCAAAGAGAGAGTACGAGATGGGAGAGACAGAGTGAAAGGATGGGAAAGAGTGTGAGAGAGAGTAGGAGGTGGCAGAGAGAGAGAGAGAGTACGAGATGAGAGAGACAGAGTGAAAGGATGAGAGAGAGTTGGGGATGGGAGAGAGTGTGAGAGAGAGTTGGGGATTGGAGAGAGAGAGAGTAAGAGTAGGGGATGGGAGAGAGAGAGTAGAGAGGGAGAGAGAGAGAGATAGTAGGTGGTGGGAGAGGGGAGAGAGAGAGAGAGAGAGAGCAGCCCGAGAGAGAGAGAGAGAGAGAGAGTAGCGGATGGGAGAGAGGGGCGGATGGGAGTGTGTGTAAGAGAGAGTAGCGGATGGGAGAGAGTGTGAGAGAGAGTAGGAGGTGGCAAAGAGAGAGAATGGGATGGGAGAGAGAGAGAGAGAGAGAGAGTGAGAGTAGGGGATGGGAGAGTGTGTGAGAGAGAGTAGGGGATGGGAGAGAGAGAGTAGAGAGTAGGGGATGGGAGAGGAGAGAGAGAGGGGGATGGGAGTGTGTATCTGTAAAAGAGAGAGTTTAGGGGATGGGAGAGAGAGAGTAGCAGATGTGAGAGTGTGAGAGAGAGTAGGGAGATGGGGGAGAGAGAGAGAGAGAGAGAGTAAGAAGTAGGAGAGGAAGGATGGGAGTGTGTGTGAGAGATCTAAAGAGTAGGGGATGGGAGAGGAGAGAGGGTGAGAGAGATAGAGAGAGTAGGCGGTGGGAGAGGGAGAGCGAGAGAGAGTAAAGGATGGGAGAGGGGAGAGAGAGAGTGTAGGGGATGGGAGAGGGGAGAGAGAGTAGGAAGAGAGAGAGAGTAGGGAGAGAGAGAGAGAGAGTAGGGAGGGTGGAGAGTGATGTGTTCTCACATAGTGCATACGCGCTATAGTGCGTACACGCTATAGCACGTACGCACTATGTGAAATCACCTAAAAATGGTCAAAAAGCAACTTTGGGGCCCGTTTCATTCATTCTCTACTTTTATTCTGTTCTGCACTCTGTTATCTCGACAAAAATTACGGGTTTAAACACAACAAACACTCTTTCAAGGTGGCAAACACTATTTCAAGCTAACAAACACTATTTCAAGGTGGCAAACACTTTTGGAAGCTAGCAAACACCAAATTCAATCATTGGATACACGATTTGAAGACTTTTTGAATATTCCTTGTATAGAAAAGGTTAGTGCAATCTATTTTAAATATTGTTTGTTGATATATAGATACAAATTTGATTATAATTTGACATGTTCTTTAATATATAGTGAATTCATTGAAATTTGTATGTTTCAATGAAATGTTATTTCGAAATGGTTAGAAATTTGACAAGTTGTTTTATATATATATTGTGTATTCATTCAAATAATTATAATTTTTATATGTATTTGAATAATTTGTAATTTACACATTTTAAGTAATTCAAATGTTTGAATAATTTGACATGTAGAAATCATCATCATGCCAAGGAAGAAACCAAAAAATCAAACAAATGAAGATAGGGAGAGAGATTTGGCAATTAAAAGAGATAAAATGAAATTACTACGCAAGCAAAGAAAATTGCAAAGCAATAATGAAGAATTGACTTTCGAAGAGGATCAAGAACCACCGGTAACAAGAAACAAAGAGGAAGAATTGGAAAGACAAAGAGAACGAATGAGACTATTACGCTCAAGAAGACAATTGAATTGTGAAGCTACACCATCTTCTAATGTTGGAGTCATATCGTCCGCTACACCATCTTCCAATGTTGAAGTCATATCGTCCTCTCATGTTGAAGAGACACTGATTTGTAGATCCGACAATATACACACTCCATCATGTCATGTTGAAGGCACAACATCAATACATCAAGTAGGTGATATTCCATCTTTTGCATCTTATTGCCAAGGCACATCATCTTCGGTTCAAGGTACACAATACACTCAACCTTATGTTGATGTTCAAAATGTTGAGAGAATTGAAGAGATTATAACACCTTCTAGAACTCGTTTTAGAAGACCAAAATATTTGATTGATATTAATAGTAACATTTTGAAATCAATGCCTGACAAGATTAGCAAGCGTACTTGTCAAAGAAAAGTTAATTGTATGTGGAGATTATTTTTTGATGAATTAAATATTACAGGTCAATGCCAATTATTTGTTGAAATGATGAGGAAATTAAAATTTAGGCCTATCATGAAGATTCTTGGGCTAAGAACGATGGACGATTCAAATGAAAAAAACATTGTAAAGAATCTAATGAATGCTTATGACAAAGTGGGTTCTAAATAATGCACCAAAGATAGTAATATCGCAAGACGAGTACTTACATCGACAATAGTAAGTAGCCAAATGAAGAAAGCTCGACTCATGAGAAAGACAAGCAAAACATTAAAAAATGGTAGAGGTACTCTAAGGAGAGCCATGCTAAGGCGTGAGAGATTGGAAGATCCAACAAAAAATGAGTTATGGACATTTAGCGGTAGACTACCGCGAAAGGATAAAGAAATTAGTGAAACCTTGAAATCATTGATCGAAGATTTTTGAAAAAATAACACACGTGTTTCCCCTAATCAAAGAGATGTTGTACGAAGGAGGATTGGTAGCCAAAATCACGAGCCACATGCAAAAAAAATTTTGGACACAACTCAGACACAATTTTTTGCAAAATTTATTGGTATGTATCCTCAAATTCGAATAAGTCAAAGATTTTTTGAGATGGGTAAACCTTTTTATGTGAAGATAAATCACACACGCACAACTTGTTGTTGTAGGATACATATTGAATTTTCTAACCATTTTGATGTTTTAAGGCATATATGCGTAATTTTGCATTCTCAGTTTGTTTTGCAGGATTGCGACATAAATGAGCCACCAAGATCTTCAAGAGAATTCATATCCAACATTTTATGTGAAATAAGGGATGGCCAAAAATTTTACAAGACATCATGCTTGGATGGTATGTGCTTATTTTGTGGTTCTTTGCAACTTTTATCAACTTGTCAACATATGGATAGTACACATGCAATTGGAAATGAAATAGTAGATTACGAAAAATTTAAGATAGTGACATATGCTCTAAAAGATGGGAAACATGGTAAAAAATGTGATTTAGTCATTGAAAAGATTCCAGTGTATGAGTTCATGAAGATTTTTTGTGAAAACATTATTTACGAGTATGCAAGGCATACCCATAGAGCTCGATGGCTGGATTTGCAATTCAAGTTGTGCAAGGATATGTTTCCAGTGAATACCATTGTTTCGGTTGTAGATTTCACAGAGAAATACACACTACAACCACAAAATGAGGTGCAAGCAAAGTATTATATTTCTCAACAAGTTTCCATATTTGTTCATGTTAGATTGTGGTGACTGATCAGGAAAGTACTGTACAAAAAAAAAAATTTGGAAGTAGCCGACATGGTAGCCGACATATTATGGCCGACATATGGCCGACATGTTATAACCCTAAAGCGGTTTAATACTTGTATAAAAAGGGCTTAGGGTTGGGTATTTTTTATGGGTGGTGATATGAAATTGGTTCTTGCGGTGGTATTGAGCTGTAAGGGATTACGGATTGTAATCAGGTTGTAATCACTGGATTGTAATAAGATCGGACTTGCTATTTGGTGGACGTAGCCCAGGGATTGGGTGAACCATGTTAAATCTTGGTGCCTTGTGTTCATTTCTGTGTGTTCTATTATTATTTTTATTGGTTATATTTGCATGTAGTTTTTATTTCTGTCTGTGGTTTATCCTAACAAGTGGTATCAAAGCCTAGTTGTTTCTCAGTTATTCTCTGCAGGAAAGTCTCACGGTTAAGTGAGAGTCTCACGGTTGAGTGGGAGCAATGGCAGATGATGGTAAGCTGAGGGTTGATAGGTTTAATGGGCAGAACTTCTAGTTATGGAAGATGCAAATGGAAGACTATTTATATCAGAAGGATTTATGGAAGCCGTTGGAAGGAAAAGCCAAGAATCAGGGAACTATGTCAGAGGCTGAATGGGATCTTTTGGACAGAAAGGCACTCGGAAGCATTCGGTTATGCTTGGCACCATCGGTGGCATTTAATATTACAAAAGCAAAGACGACAGAAGATTTGATGAAAACCCTAGCGACACTATATGAAAAGCCCTCTGCTTCAAATAAGGTATTTCTCATGAAGCGTTTATTTAATATGAAAATGGCAGAAGGTGGATTTGTTGCAGATCATTTAAATGAGTTTAATACTATTACTAGTCAATTATCTTCTGTGGGTATCAATTTTGATGAAGAAATTAGGGCTCTCTTGATTTTGTGTTCTTTGCCTGAAAGCTGGAATGGCTTGGTAATGGCAGTGAGTAATTCTGTTCCTGGATCAAGTACCCTAAAATATGATGATGTGATCGGTGTTATTTTAAGTGAGGAAACTCGTAGAAAATCCTCAGGTGGATCTACATCAGGAAGTGCTTTAAATGCACAAAGCAGGGGCAGAACGACTGAAAGAGGAAGTAACTCTGGAAATTGTGGGAAATCAAGAGGAAAGTCAAAGGGGAGGAGGTCTCAATCGAGAGGACCAAATGATTGCTAGTACTGTGGGAAACCAGGGCACAAAAAGAAAGATTGCTGGACTCGAAAGAAAAATGAAGGAGATAAATCAGATGGAGACAAAGAGGCAAATGTGGTAAGTAATAAATCCGAAGAGGATGCTTTGCTTCTGTCTTTAGAGAGTGTTGATGATTCATGGGTTTTAGATTCTGGTGCTTCTTTTCATGCTACACCTCATAGAGGTTATTTCATTGATTATGTCCAAGGGGATTTTGGGCTTGTTTATTTGGGGGATAATGAACCCTGTCAGATTGTTGGAAAGGGAAAAATTAAGATTAAGTTGCAGAATGGGAATCATTGGCTACTACATGAGGTAAGACATGTTCCAAAGCTGAGTAGGAATTTAATTTCAGTAGGGCAACTCGGTAATGAGGGTTGTGTAATTACTTTTAATGATAAAAATTGGAAGGTTTCAAAAGGTTCCCTTGTAGTAGAAAAAGGTGTGAAAGTAGGCACCTTATATCTTTGTACAAGTCATATTGTTCCTTCTACTTTGATTGTTTCAGAGAAAAATGAATATTCAGGAACAATTACTGCAGTTGAGCAGGGAGAACAAATCGCTGCTGTAGATTCTGATACAACGTTGTGGCACAATAGACTTGGGCACATGAGTGAGAAAGGTATGAAAGTACTTCATTCAAGGAAAGTTTTACCAGGTCTAAAATGTGTGAATATGGATTTTTGTGAAAGTTGTGTGTATGGAAAACAAAAGAGAGTGAGTTTTGTAAAGACAGGGAAGGAAAACAAAAAGGAGAAATTAGAGCTTGTGCATACAGATGTATGGGGACCGGCTCAGGTATCTTCCCTTGGTGGCTCTCATTATTATGTTACATTTATTGATGACGCAACTAGAAAAGTATGGGTTTATTTCCTTAGACAGAAATCTGATGTATTTCAAACTTTTAAGAAATGGAAATGCTTGGTTGAAAATGAGACTGGTAAGAAATTAAAATGTCTCAGATCTGATAATGGTGGTGAGTATTGCAGTCATGAATTTGAAGATTATTGCTCCACTAATGGTATTCGTAGACAAAAAACTGTTCCAAGGACTCCACAGGAAAATGGAGTGGCTGAACGCATGAACAGGACTATAATGGAGCGCGCAAGGAGCATGAGGTTGCATGCTGGGTTGCCCTTACACATGTGGGCGGAGGCTGTCAATACTGCAGTATATTTGATTAATAGAGGTCCCTCTACTCCTTTGGGCTGTGGTATTCCAGAGGAAGCATGGACTGGTAAGAAGGTGAGTTATTCTTTTCTCAAGACCTTCGGTTGTGAAGCTTTTGCTCATATAGACTCTGAAAATAGAACCAAGCTAGAAGCGAAATCAAAGAAATGTGTCTTTGTTGGATATGGCATTAATGAATTTGGCTATAGGCTTTGGGATTTTGAAAATCATAAAATTATAAGAAGCCGGGATGTCATATTCAATGAAAAAGTGTTGTACAAAGATCTGTTGCAGCAACATGAGAAGAAAGAAGATGATTATGTAGTGCTGGATGATACTCCAAAAGCTTATGTTCCAGCCATTCCTCATGATGTGCAACAACTGCAACAACAAATACCACACACACCAGTGAATGTTAGATGGTCAACAAGGCCAATTAGACCTCCACAAAGGTTTTCTCCCTCTTTGTATTCTATTTTACTTACTGATGCTGGTGAACCTGAAAGTTATGATGAAGCTATGCAGGTGGATACTAAGATTCAGTGGGAGTCTGCAATGAAAGATGAAATGGACTCTTTGCTGAAAAATAAGACATGGGATTTGTGCAAGTTGCCTGCAGGTAAAAAGGCTTTACAGAATAAATGGGTTTACAGGTTGAAAGAAGAGGAAGGAGGTAAGAAAAGATTTAAGGCCAGGTTAGTTGTAAAAGGATTTGCACAGAAAAAGGGAATTAATTTTGATGAGATATTTTCTCCTATTGTTAAAATGACTTCTATTCATATTGTTTTAAGTCTTGTGGCTACTGAAGATTTGCATTTAGAGCAGATGGATGTTAAAACAGCCTTTCTTCATGGTGATTTGGATGAAGAAATATATATGGCTCAGCCACAGGGTTTTGAGGTCAAAGGTAAGGAGAACTTGGTGTGCAAATTGAAGAAAAGTTTATATGGCCTGAAGCAAGCACCTCGGCAATGGTATCTGAAATTTGACAGTTTTATGCATGAGCATGGATATAACAGGTGTCATTCAGATTACTTTGTTTATTTTAAGAGGTTGGCTGATGATAGCTACATTATTTTATGTCTATATGTTGATGATATGCTTATAGCTGGGTCTAACATGCATCATATTAAGGGGCTAAAATGCCAGTTAGCACATGCATTTGCTATGAAGGATTTGGGGGCAGCAAAAAAAATCATTGGTATGAAGATTTACAGAGATAGGAAGAACAGAACATTGACGCTATCTCAAGCTGATTATGTTGAGAAGGTGTTGCAACGTTTCTCTATGGAGAATGCTAAAGCTGTCAGCACACCTTTACCTAGTCATTTGAAATTGACTAAGGAGATGTGTCCCAAGACACAGGAAGAGGAGGATGAGATGTCCAAGGTACCCTATGCTTCAGTTGTAGGAAGTTTGATGTATGCTATGGTATGCACTAGGCCAGATATTGCACATGCAGTGGGAGTCGTTAGCAGGTATATGAGTCATCCAGGTTTTGAGCATTGGAATGCTGTCAAGTGGATTCTCAGATATTTGAGAGGAACATCCAATAAGTGTTTACACTTTGGGGGCTCTACTACTGATTTACAGGGCTATGTTGACTCAGATTTGGCTGGGGATATTGATACTAGGCGGAGTACTA
Organism: Cupressus sempervirens; assembly: GCA_028749045.1. NCBI lineage: Eukaryota > Viridiplantae > Streptophyta > Pinopsida > Cupressales > Cupressaceae > Cupressus > Cupressus sempervirens. The sequence continues at coordinate 790,560,778 of CM053785.1, forward strand.
CAGGTTATGTCTTTACTATTGGTGGGGCAGCCGTGAGCTGGGTTTCTAGGCTACAGAAGATTAATGCTCTCTCCACTACAGAGGCAGAGTATGTTGCTGCTATAGAGGCAGCCAAAGAGATGATATGGCTTCAGTTCTTCTTGGAAGAATTGGGACATCCTCAGAAGGATAATTATTTGTTCATAGATAGTCAAAGTGCCATTCATCTTGCTAAGAATTCAGCTCTGCATTCTAAGACCAAACACATACAGTTGCGGTACCATTTCATTCGGTCAGTTTTGGAGGATGGACAGTTAAAGCTGGAGAAGATACATACCAATGAAAATCCAGCAGATATGTTGACAAAGGTTGTCACAAGGGAGAAGCTGAACTCCTCTTCAGCTTCAGTTGGTCTTTTAGACTAAATGTGAATAAAAGAACAGCAGAGTCCAGGGTGGTTTGATCTAGTGGGAGCCCCATGCGGTAGTTGTATTACTACAGGATCAGTCTCCAAGTGGGAGATTGTTGTTTAGTGTGGAGCCTGATCAGTCCCCAAGTGGGAGATTGTTAGATTGTGGTGACTAATCAGGAAAGTACTGTACATACTTCATAAATAGTGGGGTGCCCCGAAAAAAAAATTTTTGGAAGTAGCCGACATGGTAGCCGACATATTATGGCCGACATATGGCCGACATGTTATAACCCTAAAGCGGTTTAATACTTGTATAAAAAGGGCTTAGGGTTGGGTATTTTTTATGGGTGGTGATACGAAATTGGTTCTTGCGACGGTATTGAGCTGTAAGGGATTACGAATTGTAATCAGGTTGTAATCACTGGATTGTAATAAGATCGGACTTGCTATTTGGTGGACGTAGCCCAGGGATTGGGTGAACCACGTTAAATCTTGGTGCCTTGTGTTCATTTCTGTGTGTTCTATTATTTTTGTTATTGGTTATATTTGCATGTAGTTTTTATTTCTGTCTGTGGTTTATCCTAACAGTTCACATAACATTCATGCATTCACCTACAAGTACAGAGGATGACAGGAAGATTTTGAGGGAGTACCATTTTTATATCAGTGATGATCGATCACATTCTACGGAGTTCGTACATGGTTGTTTTCAACTATTTTATGGAGATTTGGCTAACAAGGGCATCACATATCGTCAGCACATTATTTGGTCAGACAATTGTGCATCTCAATTCAAGAATGCACGGATGTTCTATTGGTTGAGCAGGATGCACAAGTTGTGTAGAATTCAATACATGTGAAATTTCACAGAGGCTGGTCTTGGAAAGGGAGAGCACAATGGTGCAGGCGCATGCATCAAAAGAGCCTTAGCTCGTGAAGAACTAAAGTAAAAAGATGGAGCAATATTGACAGATGCAAAATCCATCATCCAGTGGTGTAACGCTACAATGGGTCCAGGTAAGGAAGGTGAGTCTACGGTTCATAGATTTTTTTGGTTGATAGATAATACTAGCATTGCACCATATCAGGATTGTTGCACACTAACAAGATCCAGTGAGTTGCACTCTTTTAGAAGCTCTGATGCAGGTTCATGGAGTATCCACACACGAAAAATGGCATGCTATTGTCCATCATGTGCAGAGGAAAATTGGGATGACTGTGAGTTGACTGAATGGGTGGACAAATGGGATTTATGGGTTTTGGACCCAATTGACACCTATCGTCCCCCACAAGCACTGGAAATGGTACAGATGAAATCGTCTATTGACTTTGACCACTTGTCTGATCTAGTGCAACCTGGTAATATATATATTTATATATCTTTGTAATTTCAATATGTAACTTTATAACTTTTACGCAAGTATTTTCTGAATTAATGACCGCATTTTGTACATTTGTCACTGCAGGCCATGTTTTTGCTATTATTGCACCTGAAGACAATGAAGAAGGGACAGATTATTATTTGTGTCATTGTGTTCAAGCCAAACAAAAATTGGATCATTCGGTTATAGATGGTGAAAGTTTAGAGTACCATGTCAATGCGGTGGTTGTAACCGGCACATGGCTTAGACGATATTCTATGAAGAGCCCTAACTTGTGGTTATTCGAGGATTGGCAAACAGAGAGGAAGATTCTTCATTATTCAAATCTTGTTGTCGCATCAAATGTCCACTTGATAAAATATGGTGGAAAACCACATAATAAAAATCTTTGGAAAGTTTGCGAGTCAGACCACGAGGCAATACTTGAGACATTAAAATGTCGAGCAAATCCAGTTGGCTCATTAGATTGAATACAGAGAGAGGGAGAGAGAGAAAGAGTGATCAACTGGATCCAAATACATTGTTGCAACCTCTTCCCCAAGACTATCCACATGACTAAGGTGGACTGTATTGTTATGATGTGTAAGTGATGAGATTTAGTTTAAATCATAGATTTTATGTTTTGATTTGTTTAGAATCTAGATTTTATGTTTTGATGTCTCCAATTTTTTTAAAGCTAGAACAATATTTTTCATATTTTCTTATTGTGGTGATATTTTTCTTTCATTGCATGTTCTCTTGGATGACAGGAGGGAGAGAAGAAAAATAAGTAGATTTCCAAACAGCAAGCCACCCTTCTTCATGTAATTTATTCATTTAAGGTAAAAGTCCCATTTCCTTTGTTTGGCTTTGGTATTTGGTTATTTAAAGTCATTATTCTAGTTGGACCTTCGTATGTTTGAATTTGGGATTGTTTAGTGTCTATTTGTTATGATTATACTGAATTATTAATTCTATGATGTTTCTATTATTTAATTATTTAAAATAAATTAAAACTTTTTGTATAAAATTATTATTTTTTATTTCTATCTATTTGTTATGATTATTTCTATTATTTAAAATAAATTAATTCTATAATATCTCTATGATGAACTATTTATATTTCTAAACTTTACATATTTTAAATTAGATATCTCTCAACTTAATTTACCAAAAAAATTAATTAAAATTTTAGGTATGCTAGTAGTACACCATGACCAACAATCAAACTATTATAACAATACAAATACATTTAAATAGTAATGTAAGAATGGTTTAGTTCACATAAAAAATAAGTCTATCTTAGATATTCTAAATACATCACAAAACTTTATCGCTTCAAAAAAATTGGAATTTCTCCCATCTACTTGAGTTCCCATCAATTGTCCATAAAAACTGGGAAAGGGAATATGTGCTATGCCCCCAATCCCAACATCCTCCTGTCCACTACTAGGAGATGTGTGTAATGTAGGATTCAGCTCCATCAACTTAGTCATTTTTTTCACTAGTTGATTGGGACTCTCACCATTTGTTGCCAACTATGGTGACAATGCTTGGGGTTACACTTATTAAGTAAGAATATTTCCTAATCTAGGGATTAGAGCATTGAACATATTAGAATGTGATTTATGCTATGGGAGAAGAGGTATGTTGGGCATTAGCCTCAAATAACTTCTTAGTCTCTCTTGTTCCTTAGAATTTTGTATCCTTTTCTTTGGTAGCTATAGGAATCTACTGGGTAAACCACTATGTTGTTTTCTGTCTAGTGGCATGTAACGTATAAAATCAACATCTCCATCATAGTCATTTTGGGCCTAGGTATCAAAAAATTGTTAACTATTTATTTCATCATGGTTGCCACCAATTGCAAAGCATTAGATGACGTCCTTGGGGTCAACATGTGGTGGGGATGGAATTAAAAGGGAAACATTTTCATCCCCACAAGTATTTGGTTACCCAAGGTTTGTGACAACCTCCTACAACCAATCTGGTTGTGAATCTTGCATTAGCAAGCTTAATCTAATATCAATGTTTGTTGTATGCTCAAGGTTTTATCTCCTATAATAGTCCACTGGCTGGTTCAGGTTTTCTGGTTGGGTATTTTTAGGTGCAATTGTACCTAGTCCCTTCATATTTTATCCATAACTCCTCAACAAAGTGTTAATTGGTTCATCTAATAAGCCATTTATTTTTAGGAAGGATTCAATAGTGATTTCCTCCCCCTCGCTTTACAACTCATCAATATTTGCATCATCTACAGTAGTTGTTTCGTCTGATCCACTACTTGTGGGTTGTGGTTTAGATCCCTATTTTCCATCCTCATCAACAATGAAGCACTTTCTTGGGCCTATATCATTCACTAAAACCTCCCTATTCAAAGACCATATCCCTATCCTATGGAAACCACTCATTATATTATCGGGTGTAAGTGCCAAATTGGAGGCTTTGCTGGATAACATTCCTAACTCCTCACGACCAATATTAATTTGAGGGTTCCTAGCCAACCACACATTCCAAATATGTTTTAAGTAAGATTTTAATGGTGAGAAAAAACTAACATCCAATGATTGACACCTATAGATGGTATACGCTACAAGTGACACACAATCTATGCCCAACTTCTTTGCTTTATCAATTATTTTCCATGTCATATGGATTCCATGATCATCAAATACTAGAAGACACCTTTTTGAGAGAAACACCCCACATGGAATTGTTCTTACAAAGTGGTCTAGCCAATTCAAGAATAATTATTTCATCATCCATCCATGTACTTGGACTGCCATGCAGGCCTTGAGATCATAATTGAAAATGTAGTTTTTTATATGTCTCTTAGCCTTGAACAAATAAAAATTGGAATTCTTTAACCAACAGTAATGTAAGGAGACCCACCTGCTAGTTTAGGCCACTATGCCCAAACTAACCAATGACTTCTTTTGATCTTATAGGGTTTCTTCCTGACCCTATTCCCAAGAGGATATCTCCCAACTATCCCCTTCCCTAGGATCTATGCACACCAATTGACTATGTCAACTTCAATCACCTCAATATTCAAATGAAGGCATTTTCTCTCTACTAGGAAAAATTGGGCACAAACCCCAATGCAATATCTAGGGTTATTATATGGTCCTCAACTTGATATTTCCAAACTCTCCTAATCATCACAAGACTCCACTCACCAACCCAAATCATAGATGTCCTTTTCTTTCTTACTTGACCTACTAGGTCTAGAGCCCCTATTAGGCCAAAATTTTCAAACTCACTAGGTGCTCTTGCACCATTCTCCCCATGTGACAAAGAACTCATGGTGGATAAATCTGAAGGAATTTTGTAGGAATACCTTTATTTCCAAAATCACTCTCATCTATTCATGTTACTTCAGATTCTGGTTGATCCTTCCATTTGATAAGATGCTCCATATAGGTGCCATGACAAGTCTTCTTCTTGATTCTTGAATCCATAACCTTTTCAGCTTTTGGCTGAGATTATAATGGGATAGTGACTTCTTCAACCTTTGATTTTGTTTGTCCTTCTATGAATTTAGGCCCTTTATATTGAACTTAGTCCTTGACATTAAAGATAAGGTAAATTTCCAAGTTTGGTGGGAGTTCTATTTTGTCGGCATTAGAACCATAATTTGCAAGTACCTTACAAGGTCCTATCCTATGCATTTGTAGCTTGGTTGGAACACCCTATGCAAGTACCAAAACTCGTCCTTGGCATCATATCATGGCCTCAACACCTTGGATCATCTCAAAACATCTCATCTAACATGTTCCAACTCCTTGCACACTCTCAGCAACTCATCTCTTACACTTTCTCAATTTTGCCTCTTCTAGGCTTGTTCCAACTAGCCCTTGCCAGTCACTAATTTGTTGTTTTCTCCAAAATTTTCCACAAAACTTCATAAACTATTGGGTGACTAAAATAACCTTTTCCTCACTCTAAAATATACTCCAAAACCAACCACACTTTTTTTGTAAAATATCACTCAAAACTGGCTATTTCAGTCTGCCAACTAGGCCTAGTTTGAGGCCATTTACAAAGCAACTCACAATCCCTTGACTTTTGGAACTCCCATGACCCAAAAAAGTCTTAATACATGAATCAAATGCAAGGATTCTTCTATTTTTTTGGTCTCATGATCAACTTTACAATGGTTTTTACAAAACCCTCCTTTCTAGCCCCTTTACCCTAGGGCTTTCTAGAACTCTTACTTTGCAACGTCTCTAGAACCCCAAAATGGTTCAAACACCTTCACTTTGGTTATATTAGATGAATTCAAACATAAAATGCAACTCTTGTTTGGAGAAAACACTAAATCCACCTTGGGAGCAATCACATACCCCTTTTTATGCACTCAAATTTTAGGGAAAACTATGCAAATACTTCTTAAATGGTTTCAAAACTGGACTTTTTAGATGGAAATGGTTATTATAGACTCAAACCAACAAGAAAAATCCCAAACTTGAGGTTTCTCAACACTCAACAATCAAATTTCAAAACTGTTACCAGCACTTACTACTAGGACAATCTCTAGTTTTAACGGTCAAACTCCCAAACCATACAAAGGACCCCCCCGCTGTTTTTGCATTTTTAAACACTCTTTTTGGAGACCTACAATAACCTCTCTCACTTTTTGGAGATCACACTCCGTTTTCATTTTACAACGCCATCTCGGGTGATGCTGAAACTTGCAATGTCGGCTAGTACAAAGTTGCCAATTGCCAAATCTCTCTCACCTTTCCTTGTGGGATCGAATTGTCTACTCTGTTAGCTCCACGTGGCCAGGTAAACCCTATCCCCAACCTCATCCTATCCCCTTCAGTGCTCAAACGTTCTCAGGCACGCCAAACCAGAATGTCCCCAAGGGTCACTAAATGCCATAGGGCTGCGATCTTTGACGGGGCATATCTCGGAGCTCATGTGAGTATGGATGTGATTCTAGTTCCTACAGGACCATGTTGCGGAGACCTACAATAACCTCTCTCACTTTTGGAGATCACACTCCATTTTTGTTTTACAACGCCATCTCGGGTGATGCTAAAACTTGCAGTGTGGGCCAGTACAAAGTTGCCAACTGCCAAATCTCTCTCACCTTTCGTTGTGGGATCGAACTGTCTACTCCGTTAGCTCTGAGTGGTCGGGTAAACCCTATCCCAAACCTCATCCTATCCCCTTCAGTGCTCAAACGTTCTCAAGCACGCTAATCTAGAATGTCCCCAAGGGTCACTAAATGCCATAGGGCTGCGATCTTTGACGGGGCATATCTCGAAACTCGTGCGAGGTATGGATGCAATTCTAGTTCCTACAGGATCATTTTGCGGAGGCCTACAATAATGTCTCTCTCTTTTTGGAGATCACATTCTGTTTTCATTTTACAACGCCATCTCGGGTGATGCTGAAACTTGTAGTGTTGGCCAGTACAAAGTTGCCAACTGCCAAATCTCTCTCATCTTTCGTCATGGGATCAAACTGTCTGCTCCATTAGCTCCGGGTGGCCGGGTAAACCCTATCCCCAACCTTGTCTTGTCCCCTTCAATGCTTGAACGTTCTCAGGCACGTCGAACCCGAATGTCCCTAAGGGTCACTAAATGCCACAGGGCTGCGATCTTTGATGGGGCATATCTCGGAGCTCGTGTGAGATATGGATGAGATTCCAATTCCTATAGGACCGTGTTGTAGAGACCTACAATAACCTCTCTCGCTTTTTGGAGATCACATTCCATTTTCATTCTACAATGCCATCTCGAGTGATGCTGAAACTTGTAGTGTTGGCTAGTACAAAGTTGCCAACTGCCAAATCTCTCTCATCTTTCATCATGGGATCAAACTATCTACTCCATTAGCTCCGGGTGGCCCGGTAAACCCTATCCCCAACCTCTTCCTGTCCCCTTCAGTGCTCGAACGTTCTCAGGCACGTTGAACCAGAATGTCCCTAAGGGTCACTAAATGCCATAGGGCTGCGATCTTTGATGGGGCATATCTCAGAGCTCGTGCGAGGTATGGATGCAATTCCAATTCCTACAAGACCGTGTTGCAGAGACCTACAATAACCTCTCTCGCTTTTTGGAGATCACATTTTTTTTTCATTTTACAATGCCATCTCAGGTGATGCTGAAACTTGTAGTGTTGGCCAGTACAAAGTTGCCAACTGCCAAATCTCTCTCATCTTTCATCGTGGGATCAAACTGTCTGCTCCATTAGCTCCAAGTGGTCGGGTAAACCCTAGCCCCAACCTTTTCTTGTCCCCTTCAGTGCTCAAACGTTCTCAGGCACGCCGAACCAGAATGTCCCTAAGGGTCACTAAATGCCACCGGGTTGCGATCTTTGATGGGGCATATCTCAAAGCTCGTGCGAGATATGGATGAGATTCCAATTCTTACAAAATTGTGTTGCAGAGACCTACAATAACCTCTCTCTCTTTTTGGAGATCACATTCCGTTTTCATTCTACAATGCCATCTCGGGTGATGCTGAAACTTGTAGTGTTGGCTAGTACAAAGTTGCCAACTGCCAAATCTCTCTCATCTTTCATCGTGGGATCAAACTGTCTACTCCATTAGCTTCGGGTGGCCGGGTAAACCCTATCCCCAACCTCTTCCTATCCCCTTCAATGCTCGAACGTTCTCAGGCACGCTAAACCAGAATGTCTCTAAGGGTCACTAAATGCCACAAGGCTGCGATCTTTGATGGGGCATAACTATGGGCTGTCAATACTTCGACTATACTTTAAGTCAACGATTATCAATATGTGAAAAAATGGAACTCGTTGTATTTTGAAGTACTGAGAAGATGGCCTTGCCCTTCCCCAGGAGTTCCAGAAATGGGAGACATTAGGTAAGAGAGTGAAAATGTTACTATCGCTTCAACGCACATGACGCAATTGGAAATGCAAATTTTGATGGTAATCATTTTGTGATAAGGGAGGGACTAGGGATGATCATTGTTACTATCTCTTTAGTAGTGGAATTTTGTTTTCTCTTGAATTTGGTGGTGGGGGATCAGTGGTAAATCTCCTTGGATATTCCTTCTTATGATGTTAGTGACAAGTGTTGCTCTTTGAAAACACTTGTACAATCTTTTTTAAATTATTAGATAAAAATAGAGAATTGTAAGTATTAAACATGATTAGCCTTTAGTTCCTAGAAGATCTTTATTTCCCCATCAATGCATTTAGAAAGTTAAGTTTTAAGAAGATCATAAATAGAAAAAATTAGAGAAGCGATTTAAACATTTATATTAATTGGAAACACGTGAGTCTTGAGTTTCCTCTACCTTTTAAAGAACATTCCTTAGCTAGCAGACCTAATTCCACATTCCATAAGACTGTCATTACGCTAAAGATTTAGGAAACCAAATGCTCTAAGATAAAGCTTCCCGGTCAATAATAATCTAGCCTATTGAGGAACATAATACTTCTCAATTAAACTTGTGTTAATTCAATATTAATTTTGTAATTAACTACAATTTCAGTATCTGTGTACAGGGGGTGACTGAGAAAACTATTTGAGGTCCAATTTGAAAATATATTTGTAAGGATCTCGACCAAGGTTCACAACTTCGATGATTAATACATTCATTCAGGCCATAACCTCACTACAAAAAAATAATATATAAAAAAGGTAGTGAATAACGTCATGTCTAGACCCAAATCAACTAATGAAAGTCAAATTAGCATAATGTGGAACAACAATATATGCATTGAGTGGGTTGTCATAAAAAAGCTTCATAATAAAATTCATGTCTAGAATTAAAAGACCTCAAAGAACATTTATGCTTGTAACACAAATGGCCATTCAAAACTGAATATGATTACAATATGTGAAATAGCATTACAAGAACTTGTAATGCTCTTGTGAACATCGTGTTAATTCTTGTAAGAATCCCTAAGATGCTTGTTATACTCAAAATTTTGTTGAAATTGAATTAATTTTTATCCTGTCGGTTAATTGGCTTAGGGTGATATATGCTTCTTGGATGGAATAATGAGTTCATGATTAACTCTGTATTAAGATTCATAGCATCTTCTAGTTATTTGCAAAGGTAATTTATAAATTACTTGCTAATGTCATATGGCTTGCTTGAGAAAGATGTTCGTGTTCTTATTGATGGGTACTAATGACTATCCACATTTAGTTCTTCAATATCCTATTTGACAAGCTTTCCATAGACATTTCTTTGCCATACTAAGTATTTTTGAAAACATATTTGAGTAGAAGGACTACAGTAGATACTACATGATGTTTTAACAAATAAAGTAATGGGTTAAAGACTATTATTTTCAAGGTATTATGTCATAGTATTTTAATTGTAATGATCTTAGACTAATGATATTCTTGAAGGTAACTTCGACATGCAGCAAGAAAGACAACCTACAGCCAAGGCTATATTGTGCCTACAACCAAAGCTAGAAATGCTCACAGCCAAAGCCACTAATGCACATAGCCAAAGCCATGGATGCTTATAGCCAAAGTTACAAGTGTTCGCAGCCAAAGCCATGAGTACATGAAGTCGATGATCACAATTGTTTACAACTATTCACCAGAAACAGCTTCTTTGCAGTTTTTGAGAAATACTAATAAAGCAAAAAAGAACATCTACTAGTTGGTAGACATAATGGCAACTCTCTAGCAATTGAATTTAATTTCATACATGCACATATCTAATTTAATGTCATACACGAACATATCTAATTTAATGTCATACATGAACAAACATATAATATAAAATGATAACCAATAATGTCATATACATTAACAAACACATAATATATTATGATAACCAATAATATCGTATATGAACAAACATATCATATATTAACCAATAATGTCATACATCAAATATAGAATGTCATATGTACATCAAATGTGTATCGAATATGTCTCTCAGATGCCTATATATATACATGGGGAAGGAAACAAGTCTATATATATATATATATATATATATATATATATATATATATATATATATATATATATATATATCTCAACTACATCTTTTCCTTCCCACGAGGGGAAGGAAACAAGTCTCTCGACATCCTCTGTCGTCATGTGGAGGGAGACAGTGGAGATGACGGGGCCCTCCTGACACGCTCACTTGACCTCTTGTTGAGGCTCTTCTCCAGGTCCAACTGATACAAAGAAAGTAGATATGAATCAATATTTATTATACGTTGAAATCAAATATATGTACTCACAAAATCAATTATTTTCTTATCGCCAACAAATAGTCACTCTGTAAGTCCACCTCAAATGCTCGTGGACGATTAGGCGTGACAAGACCCTACAACAATTCAATAAATATAATCACTTATAAATAACATTAGAAATTTTGAGATTAACTATTATAAACAACAACTAAAACGAAGAAAATTCTTTCATACCTCCGTCAGTGGCTGTGAGCTAACCACAGCTACGGCCACTCCACTATCAACAGACTGTCGCAGATGAGGAGGTGTGTCCGACATCATGAGCTGCATGTCATACAATACACGTTATATCTAACATGAAACATGGAATAAATATAATCAAATGAATTAAATTAACATGAAACAACTGTACCTGTGTGAAGCTTGTATGATGTCTCTGCTCTGCGTTTGTGGTAAAGGTTGAGGGTCCTGTGGAGAACTGATGCACATGCATATTTTTTTTGGTCAATCCTTAATATGATTATGTAATAAATATATGTATTAATTAAAATGATTAAATTGATACATACCTCAGGACTCGTCGAAGGGACAAAAAATGGGCCTGGAGGATCGCTGCTAGGCCCAGGAACACTTTGACCCTAAATTTTGAACAATGTCAATAAATCCTAATTAATTAATCATTCACTATATGTATGAAATGTGATCAAATTAGTAATTTACCTGTGTGTCAATGCCAAATGTCTCGTTTAGGAACTGATCGGTGACAAGCCCATCATCTGCACCATCTCCGACATGAGTGCCAAATGTGCATAGGGATCCGCATGAAGTGCACATGTGACCACGACCTATAGAAGGCTCCCCCTCAACTAATGGGCTCATGGAATGGATGAGGGTCTGCGTCAAAGCATTAATGGTCCCTAGAGTGCTGGCCTCTGCATGTTCCTTCACAATTGAAGGAATAATCACATGCTCGCGCTGTGGATGGACCACGACTGCCCTAACTACATTAGGGTCACAACGTGCTCCTGGCCTCTCAAATGATGACCCCCCACCTCTACCCTGGGAGTCTAACATATCAAAATAATTGGGGATCTCCCCAAGGACAAACTCATAATATAATTTCTTCAAAAAATACATGGGGACCTCATGATTGTTGCAAGGAGGGGCATCAAAAACCATCCACCATCCATCCCAAAAATTATTTCTAATAGCATCATGTATGCACCAATGGATGGGGAATCGTTTAGTACCCTCTCTAACAGTATTTTGCTCACCGGGTTTTCTAAATAATGCACATATACTACCTTTTGGTATTTCCTTTTTTCTAACATCTTCATATGACAATTTATTTGCATAAAATCTTTTTTGTTCATCCCTCTTAGCCCGCCAAATATCTAACTGACCACTAACTGAGGCTATCTGAGTGTTAATGGATTCGAGGGATGATGCCAATTGAGCCCTCATTGGATTGGTTTATCTGGATTCTTTCAACCGAGCAATGATTCCTTCTAATTCAGTTTTGCCTCTCTCTATTTCATTTCTTATATTTTCTTGTGTGCCTGGTGGAGGTCTTGCAATTTGTTCGGGTTGTGGAATTTGTTCTTCTTCTTGAGGAGGGTTTTGGTTTTGGGGTTCTTGAGGGTTTTGATGTTCTTGTGAATTTTCTGGTTGATTATGAACATTTTCTGATAAAAAAAAATTGAAATTCAAATAAATAAACAAATCTAAATGAAATTTGTAAAAACCCTACAAAAGAATATAAAAAAACTTACAAAACAATATGAAAAATATATCAAACAATGCAAAGTTAGGTTTATATCACTTACGACGTCGTCGTGGGTTCGCTTGTGGTCTTGGATTTCGTCGACGAGGAGGCATTTTGGCAAATGGTGGTGCAAATGTTGAGTCTTCAACTCACGTACGTGCTGCTCGCTGTAGGAGTAGAAGAAAATGCTGATGAAAATGATGGGTTGCGGGTTTGCAACCCATCATATATACTTTTTATTTTTTAAAAGTGCGTACACACTTTTAAAAATAGGAAAAAAAAATTTCCTTGTCACCTTTTTGGCACCACAACTCAGTGCATATGCCCATATATATATATATATATATATATATATATATATACATATGTATATGTACATACATATGTATATGTACATACATATGTATATGTACATACATATGTATATGTATATACATATGTACATACATATGTATATACATATATATACATATATACATACATATATATGTATATACATATATACATACATATGTATATATATGTATATACATACATATGTATATATACGTATATACATATATATATGTATATATACATATATACATATATACATGTATATGTACATATATATATATATATGTACATATATATGTATATATGTACATATATACATATATGTGTACATATATACATATATGTATACATATATACATATATGTGTACATATATACATATATACATATATATGTACATATATATGTATATATGTACACATATATGTATATATGTATACATATATGTATATATGTACACATATATGTATATATGTACATATATACATATATATGTACATATATACATATATATATATATGTATATATATATATATATGTATATATATATATATATATGTATATATGTATACATATATGTATACATATATATATATATATATGTATATATATATATATGTATATATATATATATATATATGTATATATATATATATATATGTATACATACATATATATATATATGTATATATATATATATATATATCTGTATATATATGTATATATATATGTACATATATATATAGATATATATGTACATATATATATATATATATATATATATATATATATATATATATATATATATATATATATATATATATGTACATATATATATAAATCTGATAGAGTAAATAATTGCAATCGATCAAATTCATTAAATAAAATCTTGATTTTTTGTTTTCCAAACCTCCATCCCAATTTTAATCAATCAAATTATGAATCTCTAAAATTTAACAAACAAGGGTTCCGATCTTCAATTCATTTATATATGTTTTCAAAACGAAGAACAATAAATTCATAAACAAGGGTTTCAACCCACTTAAGTTTTGAATACAAATCCACGAACACAAAGAAGATAGAGATTTCAAAAGAAGAATTACTACGCAAAACTTCAACAAGATCCTACCTAGATTTGATGCCAACCGTCGAATGCACAGAGCTCGCAAGCAAATTCCTTTTCTTTCGAAAACTCTTTTCCCAAAAATTGGCTCCTCCAAACTTGTATGTGGAGAAATGAGCTCTAATTTCTTTATAAAGAGCTTTCTCCGATTAGGGTTTCAGTTTTGCAATCACGCAAAACCTTTTCCTTTATTATTTTGCTTTATTTTAATTTCATGTGAAAACTTTCTGCATTTTAATTAAAATAAACTTTATTAAATCTATTTCTTCTCTCTTTTATTAAAACACAAGACATCTTTAATAAAATATTTATTAAATTTTAACTAATAATAATATTTAGAGTTAGGCAAGAGCCTACAACATAATGGTAAAATTATGAGTCTCTTAATTGGGAGGTCTTGGGTTTGAATCCACTCGAAATTAATAAACAACAATAATTAATAACAAAACATAATAATAGTAATGATTAATCTTGGCTTCGACCTCTTACTAATAAATAATAATAATCATATTTAGAGTTTATTATAAAAATGAAACTCCTAAATAAATTATTGTTAAATTAAATAAATATAACTATGCCAAATTTAGAAATTTAAATAATTTTTTTTTATTTAATTCTTTTCTTTTATTAATTTCTCAATTAATTAAATATTGATTTTTTTTAATAAAATCTTTGTTAAATTAAATCATTTAATAGTCTTTTATTTGATTTAATTATAACTGAAAATCACAACAGACTCACAAAACTAAATAAGAAAACCCATTATAAATAACATAATAGTAGACCAAACTCAAGGGTCAAAATCATGAATTCTCATCACTTGACAAATTTAGAAGGGTAAATAACTTAGTGTACTTGTCCTACTTTCTAGGACAATTGGCTTTAAGTTAGGATTTGGACTTGAGAATTATCTCCCCTCTTTTATCATTGAGATACTATAATAGGGCACGCTCATCTTGGCAATTCAGGGAAGTCGATGCCTGGTACCTGTAATTTGCATAAAATTCAAGCATGTACATACACGTATAATCTAAACTAAATAGGCAATGACAAGGAGCGGTGCATCGCGTAGATCCTGACTAGCAGGTGACTATGACTCCCTCCCTCAACCACATCAAAAATGTCAATCATAAAGTAAAACATACAAGTACACCATACACATATAACTATAAGATACATAACCATAGAAACTACATATAGATCATCCATCTAACTATCATCACGAGGTAACTGAAAATCACTAAATGAACACACAAATATCATCATCGAAAGAATAAACAATAACATAGGAAATAACTAAGTATTAAGTAACTCATCACATAAGTAAACAGAGTCTGAAATAATATCCAATCAAATCTGGTAACCAAGTACCGCTAATCATAACATATAATCATAAAAATGGCCTAAAAGAGTTCGGCAAGAAAACATGAAAAGTGAACTAGGGGTAGGCATTACAATCCCTATGTTGGAATAAAGAATCACATTTTTAGAAACTTAAGAACTTGAGGAAAACAAACATGAGCCATACAGAGAAAAAATTATCCTAGAGTTTAACATGGCATGGTATAGAGATGGAAGCAAACTAAAATGCCTTTAGAAAGAGGTGAATATTATTCTTTAGAAACCATGGTGAATATTATTCCTTAGAAACCATGGTGAATATCATTATTTAGAAACCATTACATCTACGAGTTGAGTGGGCCACGAACTTCATACAGAGCAACCTAAACCTATGCACGACCTCTAGATACTAAAAGTGAATCTTCGTTGAGATTTGTAGGCTTGATCATAATCTGTGTGATGAGAGTTTAAATCTACAAGCTAAAAATGAACTTGCATATTGTGGCCTCTTCTATGATGATTCATTTATCATGTTGTGACACAAGGCATCATTACATAGTAATAAGCAACGACATAGGATATGAATATGTTAGCATAACAATAGGAAAACAATTTTAGGGTTAGGTCAAAAACAAATTTAAAAAAATGAGTTTTTAATTAATTTCTAGGTTTAAAATTATTAGTGATACGATAATATTTGTTGAATGATTATATATTTTTTTGTTTCATCGATAATCACTTTCTACTGGAGCTTTGAACCAATGGGAACACATCTGGGGGTCCCCATCCCTAGGTGGATCATGCAATCATTTATTTATTTCACTACCCAGACATTAACACCTATTTATTTATATAATTAGACCGCACAGTCAACAATTCCTTAAGAATAATCAAGTCAAGATACACACCTACCAAGCAAGTACGCATAGTTCAACAACAACCCAAATCCCTCCATCTCCTTATCAATCCAATGCCTTATCTCTCCAACTCCTTATCACTCTGTCACCTATTAACTCCAAAGCACCACCTTATCACTCCAATCAAGAACTTATCACTCCAATCAAGCATTGAGGACAATGAACAACAACCAATTAGACATGAGAGGGTATGTAGGAAGAATATCAAGGCAACACAAATATCACGATGATATCAGACAAACCATGGGCCCGGCCAACAAACAACACACCGAGACCAATCCCAACTCAACATCGAGCACATATTAGGGAGGCACCAACTAGTTTTTCTAAAAAATTAGGGGCACATGGGACGAGGGCAACATCAACGACAAGGACAAATTACCACCAGCCAATAATCCAACAATTCCCAATAGACATATGCAACATCAATGAAAAACATTTGTGATACACAACAATGCAATGGGGTGGGCAGGGCTTGAATATCAGACCTAACACTTATGAGGCTCGTGGCTTAATCATCACATTGCGAGGTGATCCTCGTCAAATGATTAGATTATTAGTAAATAAAGGTAGAACATATTAATTTAAATATAAATATTATATTGTTCAATTAATAAATATTGGGTGTATATATTAATCACGTGTTGAAATTTAATGTGATAAAATGTGCATGTTTTGGGACATAGTCAGTTAAGGATTATAGGTAGTATTGACCATGCTATCTACGAGGTTAGAGAAATGCCAATTTAAACACATTTTACTACAATACATATAAGAACTTTTTTAGTGGCTAATATTCGTCAATTGGCTAATTTTAGAAAATTTTGACTACTAATTTGGCTAATAATTTAAGATTTAATGTAACCTAAATTGCCACATTTTTATAAAATCTAGTTCTAAAATATTTTAAATCGCTTAATAATTTATTCTATTAAAAAAATTAAACTCAAAGATTAGCCACAATATTCTATATATATTAGATTTGATTTACCTAAATATTATATATTATTGGAGAAATTAAAATTAATTCACCAATAATTATCATAATTATTAGTTACTTTAGGGATATATCACCAATATCTAGTTTTCACTATTGATTTAAAGTATAATAAAAATATTCAATTTTGATTTGTAATATTCTATAGTGATTAATGAACTTCCTATTATTATTGAGATTTGCCAATATTTTCTACACAAAAATTATGATTATAAAATAATCGCCTATATAAACAATATTGAAAATTAAAAAATTGAGAAATTCGACAATATTTTATATCTTTTTCTAAGAAAGTTTGTTAAAGATTACCCTGAATACATAAAATTAATATCAATTTTGACAGCGACTTAAAACCTTAGTTATAAACAGTTAACTAGTCCAAGAAGATGTCATAAAAAAATTGAACCATTTTTATGCTCCTGTTCCTTATAAATCTGGCCTAGATGGAAAACGAGCATACCAAAAATCAAAATGTCCCGAATAAATTCAAATTATTTGGTAAAATAGAACAATCGTATTCTTTAAGTCATCAGCAGGAGGACAGCTGGGCGAAGAGAGTTCCAAAACGATCACAAGATGTGCAGGATATGCATTTAGTAGGGGATTAAACTTGATAAATTTTACACAATATTTGTATCGGTTAAATTTTATCCCTAACAATATTTTGAGGTAACTATTTTGTAGAAATCAGAGATGATGAAAACAGGTCCCAAGATCGCAACCTCATTCCGCACACTATCTTATGGTCACATTGCTTTCACACCATCACAGCATATTCGAAAAAAGTACAGGTACCACAACA
Source organism: Cupressus sempervirens (assembly GCA_028749045.1). Taxonomy (NCBI): domain Eukaryota; kingdom Viridiplantae; phylum Streptophyta; class Pinopsida; order Cupressales; family Cupressaceae; genus Cupressus; species Cupressus sempervirens. Next base: position 790,578,963 of record CM053785.1, read on the forward strand.
AGAAGATCTGATTCTATAATAGTCCTTTGTTTTGTTTTCCTATAGTTATGCATGCTTTTGATCTGGGTACTTTGATTTCGATCTGGGCAGAGGCCTATTGCTTATCTAGTACGGAAATGATAAACTTCTTAATAATGCCGAAGTTGGTTTTATTCATTGATTTGTTTTACATTTTCAATCATTTTCTTGCACTAATTAGTTGGTTCAAAATTAATGGAGAACCATATTATACACATAAATGATACCCTAATCCATGGACAAATGTATTACTCAAGAGGAACAGAGGTGGGTTCTTGATTCTTAATAAATTTGTTAATGGTAGAATTCACCAAATGAAGCGGTTGTATAATCTCGATTTATATATTAGCAAATGTGAGAATAAAAATCTGAATGTACTGTAAAGGGCGAAACCCAGCGTGTGTTGTCTTCGTATTGAAAACATTAGGTGGATGGATTGTGGAAAATGCGAGGGTAAAGCGGGGAGGGACTTGGTCGGTTTGAATAAAACCAGGTTTAGATAGACCGAACGGAAAGTTCAGTTGGTCTATAAGACTTGCTTTGGAAAAAGAGTTGCCGTTGTCTGTTTTCTGGCAATCAAGATCTTGATAACATGGCAGCAAGGCCGGTCATCTCGGTTAGGGGTTAAAATACTTTTGATGATCCATAACTATACAGCTGTTATATCCTATGTATATTTATGTAATGTGTCATAATCACAAAGAATAATATGTATAGTAATTAATCTTTATGCTGTGAGTTTGCCACAGAATATGTTACAATATCATGATGATGTTTGAATTTGAGACTTCGAATGTGTTACTTCTTTCTGGCATTCATAATTATGTAGCACATTTACACATGGTTCGTTAAAATCTAACGAGTTTATAGTTTAGATTTCTTATCCATTCAGGTCTGTTTTGGGATGCTGATTTATGCCGGGATTTGTCTGATTAGGGTAGGTCCTACCAAAATGTTCAGAACATATCTGCATATTCGTTTCGATTCTTGAAGCCTAAACTTGTATTTCGTAATATGTAGTTGCCAATCCAACCAGCATGGAATACAGTAACCTGTTGAATTAAGAAACATCAATCTTGGACAATGGAACAATGCATTTAAAAATATGTAAATATTGGATTGTATAAGTTGGTAAATAGGGATAGCATTAATAGAGTCGCAGCACTGTTCTGGTGATATCTTTTAAATGCTATGTAATCAAGCTTCCAAAGATTGTTCCTCTCATTTAAGCAGAAACTTCCAACTTCGGTTCCTTTTCCTATTTTATCCGATTTTAAAATGGGCTTTGCTTGTTATGACACTGAAGATGGACAGAAAAAGTGCTGATATTTGGTTTATAACTTTATAGCTAGCTTTCTTGTGCTTTAGATGCTGGAATGTAACTGAATCTTTGGTCATATAAAACTTGTTGAGCTTCAGAACTTCTGTTTTGGCTCCAAGAATACATTTAAATGGAATTAATATATCTTGTTGTATATCTTATTATAAATGCATTATAATGTGCCTCGTTAGCACCATGACCATTGAGGACAGGTCTTGGGAATGAAAAGCTTCTACCTGTGATGCAAGGATCTTATCTATATTTTTACAAACCCAAGAGGGAAAAATGGTCCTAGGTATTTTAGAATGCAAATTACCTGATAAGATACGAAGTGAAACTGCTTTTTAAGACCCAGCACATATAGCTTCATTCAACAGAGCTCATTGGGTTGAATTATGTAGTTTCCATGCCCGTAAGAAGAGGTAAGCAATTCCTTGTGAGAGTTTATCGTCTGCCATATTCAGTTTCTTCTGTTCAGTGGGAGACTGAAAAACCTGTGAAGTCTGTACGTATTTTATTTCTTTTGCCACTTTCAAAATTCCATAATTAGATCTCATTTAAATAGTTTGTTTTTCAAGCATCATGCTAGTTTTATAAAAGCAGCACTCCATAATTCATCAGGTGGTCAAGGATGAATTAAATTCCTGTTTTTGTGCGGTACAAAAGTTTCACATGAAAACTAACAATTTTATGGCTACATTGTCTCCATCTCCTTGAAGTTTGATTCTGTTTCCTTTTTGAAAATTGTGCATGTGATCTTTTATATGGATGTGTAGTGTCATGGTTGGGTGTTCTTTAATGTCAGGATTATGTCACATCTTCCTTTTTTTTTTTTGAAAATTGAAATCTTAATTATTCCTATATTGTTTGATATCTATATTAATGTTGTTACTCACTGCTTAGGTATCCCATCATTCTGGCAGTAGCCATGTTTTCTGCTTTAACTGATGGTTACATCTAGTATAATTTTGGAATTGTGAGTATTTTAGTGAAATTGGTAGAGATGCAATTTCATGTATAGCCTAAATTTGCTATGATGCACACCTCTACATTGTTAGTATATCTCTAATGGGGAAGATTTCAGTTGATTGGAATCTTGTAAGGGCTTGGTTACACTTTTGGATTTGATTGCTTTGGTCTTTTTATCATAGCAACAGAAAAAGTTATTCCCGTCACTAGTGCTGGATTTCTTTGCATCTCTCAAAAGTTGTCTTTCACCATTTGGGGTTTGACTGCACTGAGTTTTAATATATGCAAGCTGCAGTGCTAATCTCTGTCTTGTCTTTGGATGGGTTATCCCTGTCTTATTGTTTGTTTCCTTTTTCCTTTTTGATCTGCAATGTCATTATTTTGTGAAGTTGCTTTTCTTGCAATTAATATACAACCCCTATTCCATCATTGAATTACCATCAATTTAATAGTAAATTAGAGTAGTAATTTAAGTGCAAATAATGAAGGAAAATATTCACCACAAAATTGATAGAAGCATTTATCCTGGAGATCCTGAACGGAGAAAACCAGCCTGAAAGATAGTCTTTTTGGCTTTTTTAAGATCAATTATGCAGGTATGACGTGGCTATGGCACATCTTGGGCAAGAGAATGAGATTCTTCATCATGGGTTCCTATTCAAAGTCTTCTTGCTCTGCCCCAGGAACTTTTCTATTCTTCACTTCTAAACTTGTAACATAAGAAAAAGTGATACAATAATTCAGTTTGAAGAACTGAGGTGTGAAAGATGGAAAGACAAGCAACTTTTCCTTCGCCATGCTCAGTTTGGATTCATAAACAATGATGTGTCTATTTGTATGATACTTTCTTAGTTTTTTACATCACATTTTTGAATTTTCATCTTTCAGAGGATCCGCTTGGATCAATTTTGGTCTCCAATAATTTTTATTCTACTTTAGGCAACAATAGCTAGGTTTCATGTTTCATGGTCTTTGTTTCTCTTTTTTCCATTTATTGTATTATGTTGAATATTTTATTTCATGCGGTATTTGAATTGAGTCTAATAGTTGCTTCTAGCTTCCATCTTGAGAACTAATGATATAGCTTTAGTTTGGGTCATAGGGTCATACTGGGTTACCAATCAACTTATATGGAGTTTTATTCATTTGAGTCTAGATTTTGTATACTCTTTATGGAGAACTGGTGGTCCTGTTTTGACATTTCCTACAATTTCTCTATGGTCTCAACTTCAAAAAAATAAAATTATTAGCAATGGTAGTTGATGCATCCCTAGGTTTCTTACACATTAATTAACACCTATGATTTGGTTGGAGGCTAGCCCCACTCTAAGCATTAGTTTTGGGTTTGAAAGAGTGACCAATATTTGTGTCTTTAATGACTTACCATTCAGTTTATGCTTTCAAGGCTTCTGTACAAGTTCATGTCACTTATTTCACTCACCAGTTATTATTTTAAGGCTTTTGAAATTTCATTTTCTGTGGGAACTCTTTTTATTATTATTGTCTTCTTGAATCTTATTAGGGTGTTAAATGAATCCCTTCTTGTTTGCTTGGGTTATAGTTGGTAAATAATTTTACCATTTTAGTGTTGATTCCTTAGGGTGAGGTATAATAATAGCAATATACTGTTTGGAAATTAAAAAAAATTATACTATTAAAAGAAATTTTCAACTGTATTGACCATTCTTGATATGTCATGTTAACTTTATTACGAGGTAATTGGTAAATACTTGCTTATTAATAACAGAGACCGAAAGGTCAATTTATACAAAAGGAAGAGACGATGTTTCCTTAGGAAACGATCATAAAGAATAGAAACATTCTATTCCAGAGAAAGCAAAAAGCGAAAGCAAACTAAAGCTAAAGATATTTACAAGATAACCATTAACTAATAATAGACGTCTTATCTATTATTGTAATACCCTCCCTTAATGGTTAATCTATCTAACACACCAAGCTGTCCTCTGAATTTGACAAACTTATCAGGACCAAGAGGCTTGGTGAGAATGTCTGCAGTCTGATCTGAGGTAGGAACATACTGCAGATCTATAGTCCCGTCTTCAACTAGCTGTCGTATGTAATGACAATGAACATCCACATGCTTGGTTCGTTCATGGAAGACTGGATTCCGTGCTAACTTGATAACAACTTCGTTATCAACAAACAGAGTAGTCGGTCCTGCTGGTGACATCTGCATATCCCCAAGCATCCGACGAAGCTAGACAGCTTCACATCCTGCCTTAACAGTCCCTCTATATTCAGCCTCTGTAGAAGAGAGAGAAATTGCCTGCTGCTTCTTGCTGGTCCATGTGACTGCACCGGATCCCAAACTGAACACATATCCAGATGTTGACTTTTTATCATCAACAGAGCCTGCCCAATCTGAATCTGTGAACCCACTGAGTTTAGGATTAGAACTTCGAGAATACAGAAGTCCATAATCAGAAGTGCCCTTCACATAACGAAGCACACGCTTTGCTGCCATCCAATGATCAGCCTTAGGAGCTGTCATAAAGCGTGAAATATAGTTGACTGCGAAGCTGATATCAGGCCTAGTAGCAGATAGGTAGATGAGGCTGCCTACTAGTTGCCTATACGTAGTATCATCAACGGAAGGAGAATCAGACTTGGCTGATAACTTGAGACCTTTCTCCATAGGTGTAGATGTAGGTTTGCAATCCTGCATTCGGAATTTGTCTAACAAGGCTCTGGCATATTTGGACCGAGAGATGAATATACCAGAAGACTGTTGCCAAACTTCAACACCTAAGCAATAATGCATGAGCCCAAGGTCAGTCATATCAAAAGATTGGCATAAGTGTTGTTTGATTCCCTGAATCAAAGATGCCGAACTGCCAGTGATGATCAGATCATCCACATAGATAACCAGAAGGATGATGTCACTGTCAGTAGTCTTGATGTACAGATTTGAGTTTGAAGAACTCCTCTTGAAGCCTTGATCACTGAGGTACGTATCAATCTTGATGTACCATGCCCGAGGGGCCTGCTTCAAACCATAGAGAGCTTTTACCAATCTGAGAACCTGATGGTCTTTACCAGCAACCTTGAAACTAGGAGGCTGCGTCATGTAGACCTCTTCATAGAGATCACCATTCAGGAAAGCACTCTTTACGTCCATCTGATGGACCTTCCAGCCAAATTGTGCTGCCATGGCTAGGACTAATCTGATGGTGCTCATCTTTGCAGTAGGAGCAAAGGTCTCCTCATAATCAATGCCCTGACGCTGAGAAAAGCCCTTTGCCACTAAACGAGCTTTGTACTTATCCAAAGTACCATCTGATTTGTATTTGATTTTGTAGACCCATTTGCAGCTAATGGGTTTCTTCCCTGGGGGAAGATCAAAAAGGACCCAAGTGTTGTTCTTCAGTAGGCTCTGGTGTTCAGATTGCATGGCCTGTTCCCACTCTGGAATTCCTTTAGCCTCGGAATATGTTTGAGGTTCAAACACACTGTGAATGTTGGCCATAAGAGCAAAGTTAACGGAATCTATAGTTTTGCTCTTTTTCCGAGTAGTTCTCCCATCAATGAGCTCATCATCATGAAGATCAGCAAGTGTCTTAGCCCACCACTTAGGCCGGAGAGGAGAATGACCAACAGTAGTACTAGGAGATGCTTGATCAGTAGGATCCTGATCAGAAGAATCTGGATCAAACTCAGGTGAAGCATTTTCAAAATGAGGTGATCCTGCAAGAGAAGTCGGAGGTGGCTGTACAGGTATCACTGGCAGGACTGGAGCTGTAGGAGCTACTGGAGCCCTCCCGTCAGGTGGACCTAATGGAAGCCGAACTCCCAAATCATGAACCTGCATAGGCTGGACTGCTAGATCAGGAACAGGAGAAACAGGCATGAATGGTCCTCGCTGCTTATCAAAGACTACATCGCAGCTGTATATGAGACGAGATGTCTCAACATCAATAAGGCGGTAGGCTTTGTGAAGACTGCTATATCCAGCAAGCATCAGTTTCTGACTCTTGGCATCCAACTTGGTGTGTGAAGCATCAGGGATCCAAACAAAAGCAAGAGAGCCAAAAACCTTCAGGTGACTGATTCTGGGCTTGCAACCTGACCAAGCCTCTTCCGGAGTTTTACCTTTGATCACCACTGTGGGTGACCGGTTCAACAGATAAACTGCAATGTTTATTGCTTCTGCCCAAAAACGCTTCGGAACATGTTTGTGTTCGAGCATGGAACGAGCCATCTCGGTGATTGTCCTGTTCCAACGTTCAACTACACTGTTCTGTTGTGGCGTGTGGGGTGTGGTGAACTGACGTTGGATGCCATGTGTATCCAAGAAGCTGGAGAAAACGTTAGAACAAAATTCCCCCCCATTGTCTGATCTAAGAGTAATAATAGATTTCCCAGACTCTTTTTCAACTAAGGGTTTAAACTTTTGAAATACAATAAATGCATCGGATTTCTTTTTAAGGAAATACACCCACATTTTTCTACTGAAATCATCTACAAACAACAGAAAATACTTGTACCCAAGAACAGAAGGAGTGGCCATAGGGCCGCAGATATCAGCATGAACAAACTGAAGTACTTGAGAAGCTCGCCAAGAATCGCCACTGGGGAAAGGTGTGCGATGTTGCTTCCCAGCCTGACATGCGTCACAAACTCCAAGGTGTTGGGTTTGAATCTCTGACAAACCAAGAACAAGCTCATCCCGAGCAAGTTGTGAGAGATAATGCACATTTAAGTGCCCATATCGCTGATGCCAAAGTGTGCTGATGGAAGATCGCCGAGCAGCCATAGCTAAGTCCTGAGAATCACCAGAATCAGTAAGTCTGAAAAGACCATGATCCTCAAGACCAATTGCAACAGTAGACTTAGTCGCCCGATCAGTGATGGTGCACTGATGTGAACTGAAGGTGATTGCCAAGTGTGGAGAATGTCGCAGCAACTGACTGACCGAGAGTAGATTTAGTTCCATCCCTGGAACGTAGTACACATCAAGGAACATGAGCTTCCTCCCAACAGACTGAATTTGAATGTTGCCTTTACCAACAACCATGTACTCTTCTCCACCACCAAAGATAACAGAATCTGAATAAGGCTGGTAGTCAGTAAACCAGTCTCTGCGGTGAGTGAAATGTCGAGAGGCACCTGAATCAATGTACCAGGCAGATGACTGTACATGATCTGCGGGTCTTTTAGCCATGAAGGCGTAAAAGGCAGATTCCACCTGCTCAGTGTGCTCTGCACTGTTCGCTTTGGGTTGTGAACCTGATTGCTTAGACTGGGCAGCTAAGCATTTCCGACATGCAACCTTCATGTGACCATACTTGTGGCAATAGTTGCATTGAATGTTCTTCTTTTTGGTACCATCGGATGCTGGAGCAGAAGACTTCTGCTGAGATGGTTGCTGAAACTTGCCCTTATCCTTCTGAAAGGATTTCGCAGCAAAGGCTTGCTCAGTGGAGGTGGAACTGGAGCTGCTACCGAACTGTTGTTTCCACCGATCTTGCTGAAGTAGCAGGGTGCAGAGATCAGTGAACTTTAGATCAACACCAGTAGATGTGATGTTGAGAGTCTCGATAAAATGCTCATAGGAATTTGGTAAACTCCGAAGAGTGATTACCACAATATCCTCTTCCTCCATCTTGTGGTCGATGGCAAGTAACTGATCACGGATTTCCTGAATCCGATTCAGGTGTGCCTGGAGCAGGTGCGCTCATCCATGACAATAGAAAATTGAATGTTTTTCAAAAAGAAGGCTCTGCTCTTGTCGGAAGTCTCATGAAGACCTTTTAGATGTGTCCAGATTTCGGCCTCTGTCTTGCCGGATGGAATCTGAGAAAGCTGGTCATCAGCTACGGAGAGTTTAAGAAGCATTACTGCATCTCGATTGTTCAAATCCCATGTATCTTGATCAGGACCAGGAGAAGTCGGACGCTGCTTAACACCCAGAACAAGTTGATCGGTGTTTCGATATTCGAAGATTGCGATGATGCGCTGCTTCCAGGTTCCATAATTGCGACCATTGAATTTGGAATTATGCTCGAGCAAAATATTTGTCAGAGATGCCATGGCACGTTTTTCAATGAAAAATTGTGAAAATCTGTGAAGGCACGTTCTTCGAGGCAAAAATACGGAAGACCCAGAAGAATCAGAGAATGACCCAAAAGAGAGCTCGAAAAACCCAGAAGGAATCTCCTGTCATTTTTTGAATCCGCTGGCTCAAAAATCGAGGCACCCAGAAAAAACGGACGACAACCCAGTTGAGCTCTCGAAAAACCCAACAAGAATCTGCAAACAAAAAAAATTTTCGACCCCAAAAATTAGGGTTTCAAAAAAACGGCCCTAGCTGAAAAAAGCTTGAAAAAACTTCAGATTTCTTGATGAAAAATGGTCAAATCTGCTTCCCAGAGCACGATGACAGACTGAGACGGCTAAGAGCATGAAGATTTGATACAGAAACATGCAGATTTTCACCCCAAAAACGCGAGTCTTCAAAAAATGGCCACGATTTCCACGCGATTTGCAGACCCGTAATTCGGGAATTTCTCCAAGCAGAAAAACCCTAGGTGGGTTTTGGAGAAATTAGCTGAATAATTTTGGAAAAATTTAAACAAATAATTTCAAGAAGAAATTATAATTTTTTCCGAAAAAATTTAAGTATTTAGCTCTAATACCATATTACGAGGTAATTGGTAAATACTTGCTTATTAATAACAGAGACCGAAAGGTCAATTTATACAAAAGGAAGAGACGATGTTTCCTTAGGAAACGATCGTAAAGAATAGAAACATTCTATTCCAGAGAAAGCAAAAAACGAAAGCAAACTAAAGCTAAAGATATTTACAAGATAACCATTAACTAATAATAGATGTCTTATCTATTATTGTAATAAACTTTGGGGTTAAGTCTTGCAAACTGCCAATTTTTTATTTTTTTGCATGAGAAGGAATTTTGGGGTAGACAAGATTTATATACTCAGCACTTTTTACCATATTTTGTAAGTTATTATATTTACTGTCTGTTTTGATTGGTTTGACACATACCTACATAGTTTCACGATTCACCTTTCCTTTGTATCTATCATTTTTCCACTTCATCTATACATGTTTGTTTGTTTGTTTGTTGTAGTATTTCTCCATGTTTTGAGGATATTGGGGTGGTAACAGATGATGTTTAATAGCTTCTGTCAGATAAACCTATATATATATATATATATAATTATAAAAGAGATGTAATATATATATAGATATATATATAACTATAACGATGATTAATATTAATTATTTGATTATTGAATAGACATGACCCTTGGACATGTCTATTCATGACCTATGCTCAATATAAATATGAGAGGATGCATTTGAAAAACACATATAATAATTAAAATTTGAACTTCAAAATACAAATAAATTAAAATTAAGTGTTAAGGAAGTAAAACTAACTTTGCTCCCAAATCAGCTTCTTGTTGTTTAGCATGGAGTGGGTGAATGGGAAGTTAGTTATTTAATTTAATATGATTGTTCAAAACCTACACATTTGACTCAAGGTTTGAGGAAACTAGTCCATGATTCCATTCAAGTATTTCAAGTAGGAGGTGCAATGGGATCATCTGTCTATCTACTATCTCAGTGCTCCATTGGATGAGGACTCCATTATCTCTCTCATCCATTGGCTTTTTAGTTTAGATATATATGCATATCAACTTCCTTGAATATCGCAGTGGGAGTTTGGTGGGTCCTGCCAATTTTTAATTAAAACCAAGTCTTCTATTTTCGATTACCAGCTCCTTCATTGGTTACGTATATCTCTGACTTACTATCTACAGAACATATTATTAATTTAGTCTTCTTTATTATCTATGCTCTGCTCGACATTGCCATAGTTAGTTTTTAAACTGTGATCACAATAACACATAAAATATAAAGTCTTCGATATATATTCTCAACGTGGATTTTCTTACCGATCAAACATCATTGATATTAACAGCATAACATTGTTAATATAAGAATAATATAAATATATACTGACAAAGGAAATAAAATTTCTTTGTACAAATACATGATAAAAAATAAATCTGATAAAAATAACATAAATGGTGGGCTAAGATGATTGGCAATCTTCATGATGATGAACTCATCGAGCCTAGATTTGTTTAGGAGAGGAGCAAACCTTCTGATTTCATAAATTTTGCTCCCATTGCCAGCGTTCACAATGTGTATGAATTTCAAACAAACACAATGACAAAAGAGACACCTAAGTGGGAAGAAGCTATGCAAATTGAGCATTATAACTTGTTGAGAAAAAAACACTTGGGTTCTATCAAATCTTCCTTTAAGAAAGAAACCCATCGGCTGAAAATGACTCTACAAAGTCAATACAAAGTTTGGTCATCAGTTATATTGCAGCAGGTGTTTGGTAGGTCCTGCTAATTTTCAATTAAAACCAAGTCTTCTATTTCTGATTGCTAGCTCCTTCATTGGTTATGTATATCTTTGACTTACTATCTACAGAACATGAGTTTGGTGGGTCCCTAAATTGAAAATGAGTCATCAACTCTGTTATATCACAGCGGGAGTTTGGTGGGTCCTGCCAATTTTTAATTAAAACCAAGTCTTCTATTTCCGATTACCAACTCTTTCATTGGTTAAAATGAACTATTGAGATACTGCGATAAGGCATGCTCATCTTGGCAATTCACAAAAGTTGATGCCCAGCACTTGCAATCTACATAAAAACCGAACATGTACATATGCATATATATCTGAACTAAACAGGCATTGGCGGGGAGTGGTGCATCGTGTAGATCCTGACTAGCAAGTGACTATGACTCCCTCCCTCAACCACATCAGATACGTCAGACATTAGGTAAAACATACATGTACACCATATACATGCAAGTATGGGGTAAGTAGCCATAAAATCACATATAAATCATCCATATAATTGTCATCATGAAAGCAACTGAAATCACTATATGAAGTATGCACACCATCATCATTAAAAGAATAACCATGAAGACATCAAATATCCGAGTATAAAGTAGCTCATCAAATATATAATCCAAACATGTAAATAGTATCAACCAAATCAGGTAACCAAATACCACTAAATCAAATCACGTAACCGTGAAAGCTAACCTAAAATAATTCGGCAATATAATATAAAAGCAAACTAGGGGTAGGCACTACAAGAAGATAGAGGACAATATGGATAGCTTCAGCCCAAAAATTCTTTAGAACATGCTTGCATTCAAGCATAGACAGGGCCATTTTGGTGATTATGAACTTGCAAGGCTCAATGGCATTGTTTTTCTTTTGGTGTTGTTAATTGGCATAAACTTTTGAAGTACAACAAATAGCTCTAATTTGTGATAAAGGAAATACACCCACATTTTTTGACTGAAAATATCAACATAATGTACAAAATACTTGGAACTAGAAATAGAGATAGTAGTCGTAGGTCCACACTCCACAAACATTAATATGGACCAGTTGTAATACCTTAGCTCTTTAAGAGTCGCCATCTGAAAAAGGAGTGTAGTGTTACTTCCCAACTTGACATGCTACACAAACTCCAAGATTCTGTGTTTGAATCTTCGATAGTCCAATTACAAGGTCTTTTCAAACAAGTTAAGAAAGATAGCGCACATTTAAGTGCCCATATTGCTAATGCTAGAGTGTACTAATAGAGGAGCAATGAGCTGCCATAGCAAGCTCATTAGAATCCTTAAAGTCAACAAGTTTGAAAAGACCATGATCTTCAACACCAATGACAATTGTGGATTGGGGTTTCTTGGTCAATGATATTGCATTGATGTGAACTGAAGGTCATGTCAAGCCGAGGATAATGTCTTAGAATTTGACTGATGGAGAAAAGATTGAGTTCCTAGCTTCGAGCAAAGTACACATCAAGGAAACTATTTTTCTTTCTCTAGACTTAATTCAGATATTGCCTCTTCTGGCAATGATGTACTCTTCTCCAAAATTAACTGAATCTGAGAATGGTTGGAAATCCATGAACCGATCCTGATGACGAGTGAAGTGGTAGGTGGCACCTAAACCAATATATCAGGAATTTTTTTATACATGATTTCTAAGTCTTTTAGCTATGAAGGTGTAAAAGGACAATTCACCTAATGCTTTGCAACATGTGCTTGAGGCTGTTAACTAGATTTCTTGATTGAGCAACTAAGCATTTCCAATACTCCAACTTCAAATGACCAAACTTATGGCAGTAGTTGCATTGAACTTTTTTTTGTTCGGGCCTTCTAATGTCTCAGCGAAAAAATCTACAGAGAACACTGAGAGAACTGATAGTTGCATGTGGATTTTTGCTGAGAAGGCTTGAGTGTTTGAAGATGAGCTGGTACTATTGCCAAATTGTTGTTTCCAGGTTTCCAACACTCTTGTTGTAGAAGCATCATACAAAGATTTGAAAACGAAACATCTAAATGAGTGGAAGTAATGTTGAGAGCTTCAACAAAGTGCTTATAGGAAGATGAAAGACTCTTCAAGGCGATCACCACCACATCTTCCATTTTGTGTTTAATGGCTTCCAATCGATCTCAAATATCCTTGATTTTATTGAAATGATCCTGCAGGGATACTTGATCATCCTTCATGATCAAGAAGAGCATGTTTTTCAAGAAGAATGCATAACTCTTATTTGAGGTTTCATGTAAACCTTTAGATGACTCCAACTTTGTGCAACTATTTTTACGAAAAGGAACATGTGGGAGTTGATCAACATTGATCAAAAGTTTGATGAGCATAATAGTTTCTTTATTTTGCTCATCAAAATTATCCTGATCTTTGCCTTCATTTGTAGCACGAGTAGTCCCAAAACAATTTTGTGAAGACATTTGTATTCAAAGATTGTCATCGTGTGCTACTTTCATGTGTTGTAATTGCGACCATTGAATTTTTGTCTGCCTTTTAATCGTACATGCATTTCTTGATGGAATGTCCTTGATAAATGTCGAAGAGTGGTTTATTTAGGTTTGCAGCCTTCGTGTGTCCTACTTTGGAGTTGGTGCACTAGAACTCTTTACCCTCCTTGGTACTTTCCTTTTCTACATTCAACTCTATCATTTGTAACATGTACCTCCATAGGGCTTGCACAATCTTGTTTTCTTTGTCTCTCTCATCCGAATTATCATCACTAATCTTCATTCCCCTCGATCTTGTACTCTTGCTCTTGATTGCCATTGGCTTATTATATGCATCAGTGTATGAGGATAGAGGTGCTACCTTCATCTTTTTGCACAATGAGGGAGTTAACTTCTTATTGAACCACCTCTTTTTCAATCCATTGGCTAGTTGATTCTCTAACTTGCTCAATACTTCCTTAAGCCTACGGTTGTAAGCTTGTACATACACACGCTTCCCTTCGTTTGTGTTGTAGATTTTTGCAACAATTTCAGTGTAATTTCTTTTAGTTTAAACTCTTCTTGAAATGCCTTTTTGAGGTTGTTCCATGTTGTCTTATGTGCACTTTCTAGATCCATGTATTAGTGAATGACGATCCCCTATACTGTGGTAGGAAATATTTTTAATTAGTACTCTTTGTCATCTTGTGCACTCACCACTTATATGGTTACGCAGATTTTGCAATGGTGTACGAGATCCTTCGATCTGTTCCTTGTGAATTTGGGGATTTTTTGCCTCTCTGTGGTATTCACTATTATTCTTGCTCAATAGGTACCATATTTATATGAGCAGATTAGAATGTCTCTCTCTCGACCATGCACAAACTCACTACATATCTACTTGCATCTCTCAAAGTTGTTGGCATTGATCCTCCTATACTAGGTTCTTCAAGGGATAGATTCTCAATAGAGTGTAAATTAGTTTCAAGAATATTGGCAACCTCGTTGTGGAGGTTCCACTCTTCCCTTTCGTCTGAACATGAATATGCTAATGTTGTTAGTATTTTTTGTAGATGTGGAGTCTTCGTTGGAAGCAGAGTCTGCTGCTTGGTTACTTACTTGGTCAACAAGATATTCACTCACTTCGTCATCCGAGAGTGGTAGGTTTTTGGCAACCTCTTCCAACTCACTCCACGTACGCAATCTTGCCCTCTCTTAACTACAACTTCAGCTGACACTATGACTCTTCTCATTGGACTCGAAACTTTCTTTGGTGATTTTTTGTAGTCCACCTCCTCTCACTTTGTTCTCTTAGACAAAGAGATCTTCATACCGCTCCTTCCTCCTGATTATATTTGGTATATTGCTTATCCTTATTTGGTTGTAGGGGCATTAATTGCAAGGGATATGACATCAACCAGTATCTCGCTCAATTTCCTCCCTTCCAGTCCTTTCTTCATAGTGTTTCAATAGCTGTTGGCAATTTTGCTCTTGGTGCCTTTCCTCACATGGGTTTTGCAATTCAAAAAGATTTCGTGCCAACAACCTCGGTATTTTCTACAGCAGATTGAAGACTGCAAGGTTCACTGTAAGTTCTTCATAAACTGTGTCTTAAGGGACTGCTCACTCCTTGAGCTTCCCTCTACACATATTGAATGGCCGAAACTTCCCTCAAGTGTACAAAGTCCTTTGTCAACCGATTCTCCAGTGCTCCTTCCTGATTGTCAGTTTTTTTAACTAACACTTGCTCTTCAAATGGGCAACCCATCACTCTGCCATCTTGCCTAGTGTCAATGGGTCAGATCTCCAAGTTCAAACAGGCAGCGACACAAAAATGTTTAGTCCATATGATGAGTTCTTTAACTTATAAAGTAAACAGGAATGTAATAATGAACATATTCAACACAATGACTCATAAGAACACATCAATATGGGCAGAAAGATGTAACTTTATTATTATATGTAATGTGTAGTTGTAACAACTAACAAAAATAGTGTCCCATTTCGTGATACAGGCCAACAATATATAGCACTCAATGATTGGTTAAGAGTGCCAACCACCAGCAACTAACAACTACCTGAGAACTACAATACATTACATTGCCATTTATTAAACAAAACATTATTTATTCTTCTGTCAAGTAAACACCTTTGTCTTTACATTTTGGAGGGATTTTCCAAGTCAGGTCAGCTAGCATTCCTTCATGAATCTTGCCATCTTCGAATGATATAAATGCAAGTGCAGCTCAAACTCCAAAATGTATCTCACACTTGCAGATTCTAAAACTAATTATGCTGTCAACCAATTTACCCCTTCCCTTAAATTCACACTTGTCTGCTCTCAGTTCATTTATAATGCTTGACTTTTATTTTTCCTTCTTCCTTCTATAGCTCTCAACATAAGTTTTCTATTTCTTTCATTAAGGGCTGACCTATACCTTTTATTTGCATTCAAAATTTGATTACTCCCTTGCTCATGGCTAGCCTAATTAAGGCCTTTCAAAAATGCAAATCAGCAGATAATGTTGATTTCCTTGGGCAGAAATGAGAGGGAAAGCTGGAAATGGCAAAAGGCTTGGGCAGATTTCTAAGAGTAAGATGGACATGCACAAATGCTAGGGCGGAATTCCTAATGGGAGCTAGAAATGATTTTTTGTAATGCAATTTATCTTTTCATGGCACAATTGCATAAGGATTGATTATTCAATCAATATTTTTTTTTGTCTTCATCATTTTAATCCTTGAATCTTTTAGGGAGGGTTTGAGACATGGAGCTGGAAATGATGTTCTTGACAAACCCCCTTTCACTTCTCCACTCGAAATTTACTTTTTTTTTAATCAAAATTTAACTTGCTTCCTTGAAATGTTCATTCATTTCCGTAGGGGGGTTCATGCAGTAATCTGGAAATAACATTCTCTTTGAGTGCATTTAGGATCTGTCAACATGCTGGGCAGAATTCTTAATAGGAGATGAAGATGAGCCTTAAATGTGTTTGGAATTCCTTTATGAAGCTGGAAATGGAGGATGTTTTGGACAACTTTTCACTTTTGAAATCTCCTCCTTCACCCATCTAAAATCTCATTTGTGTTCTTTGATTTTGCATCAAATGTTAGCTTACCCTTTCATTTTCACCTCAAAAGATCACATTTTCCTTGGTTGGATTTGAGGAAGGAAGCTGGAAATACTTGCAAGGATGGTCGGATTTCATCAAGTAAGCTGGGAATTTCAATGGACTTTCGGCAGATTTCCATTAGGTAGCTGAAAATGGCCTCCTACCTTGGGCTGGTTTTCACCCATATGCTGGAATTCCTTAATAATTTGGGCGCGAATTAGAAATGGAGCTGGAAATGGACCAGTTTTTTTCTCGTTTGCCTAATTTTTTTGCATGGTTTGACCAAGGATTTGGTATTCACCTAGCAACTTGTCTTGAATTTTCATTTCCACTTAGCTTTTTTCGAATTTCATATTCAAGATCTTGATACTGAACTTTGCCACAACTTTACAATATTCTGACAACTTTTTACACTTAGTGAAACTTTCACAACTTTGTCCTCAAATCCCAGCTTTACTCACTTATCGATACATCTTTTACTGATTGATCAAAATTCCCTCCAGACTTGACAAGACACTACAACCTTTCCAACCGCTAGCAGACTAAAAGATCAAAATTACTGCCAAGCTAAGCAAAACTAACATGCATGGCAAACTAAGCTAGCAAGTGGACAAAAGAGGGCGTCCATATTTGTAGTGGGGATTGCGTGTTTACAACACAATAAAGACTCCTCGCGTATTTCTAATTATAGTGTATACCAACAAAAGATCGATAAACTAGCATTGGGAAATGCTCCCTTTGTAAGGTGCGAAGATTTTGAGTTGAAGGAAGTTGTGTTGCTAATTGCAAGTGATGTCCAAGAACATTGCTATTTATAGTAGGTGTTTGCATGATACTAACCTTTCTGGGTTTGTTTTCTTCGGTCCACAGAGAACACTGGTATTATAGGATCAGCTTATGTGGGCATCAATAATCTTCTGCTTGCTTCAGTTGGTTTTGGTAGTGTTATTAGTTTGGGATAGTCAATGATTTGTGTTTGATGTTTGAGATATTATTAAAATAATGTTAAAAGCATCTATATATTAAATTTAATATTTAGTATAAATTTAAGTATTTTAATAAACTATCTTAATATTGATGCTTTGGGAGGTATAAACTGTTGATTTAAATCATTCATAAAGTGATTATCTTTTGAGTGCCTGGTTGAGTTCTACGGTTGGATGGATGATATTTAATTGATTTCACTTAGTGCTTTTTATAAAATGACTTCATCTTAAAATTGAATGACTTAAAGTATCCATGTATGCTCCCTTGTGCTATGTGTTAACTGAAATGATGCGAAAGTTCATCTCATGAGCTCAAAGGGGGCACCGAGGAGAGAAAATACTATATTGTTTTAAAATTGTGAAAAGTGAGGTAAAGTTTTCAAACTCTAATTTTTCCCCTTCATTCTATAAATATGAGAGCTGACTCTCATATTCATTATTCAGATTTGACAACTTTATGAGATGCTGGTGGATGAACTCTGAGAGTTCTGTTTTTGTTGGTTGAGGATGAAAACCCTTTTCTTTGGCACTGTTTTCGGTGATGAAATCCACCTTAGCTGATTTGTGAGTTGAAAATTTCAAGTTTCAGCTGTTTTGGCTTCTAGGTGATGATTTGGGATTGGAAATGATGAAGCTTTTCAAAAGTTTCTGATGTGGATGGGTATTGAGATTTTGGAGTGATGTGATCTTTTTGTGACTGTTTAAGTTTTGTGGCTTGTGGAAGCCTTTTGAGCATGCCAGTCTCCATTTTCAGAGACAATAGAAACCATAGTGTTGCTCATAACTTGGTGAGAGAGATGTCATCCTGGGTGCTTGTTAGTTGTCTTCCTCATAGCTGGGTCTCTCTTTTCAAAGTATTATATGCCTCTTTTGGTGAAGGGATGGTTTATTATTGCAAATTGCCTTCTTCCATTCTTGCCTTGGCACAAGGAAGCTGATTGTGTGTATTTCTGACCATTGTGGTCCGAATACTCTTCCTAAAATCTTCTTGTTGCAGACTCTCCGAGATACATTTCAGAGTATTCTGAACCTTGTTCTTTTACTTATGACAAGTGATAAGTTGGAAACTTCATTACAGACCCATACCTACTCGTACGAGCCTTTTGAAGATGTGTCAGACCTAAGACAGTGAGTAGAGTTACCTTTCTGAATGTATTTTATGCTTAAGTCTTTCTCATGAAGTGTTTACTTGTTGTAATACAAAGTCGAAAGACACAGATTTCTAATGTTATGAACAACAGTACCTGTAGCTCTTATATTTCAGTTTTTATGAGGTTTACGCCACTTTCTATATATGTATGTTTTCTTTGAATGCTTGGGAAACAATCAGATCAGATTATTATGAAACCTTTGTTTTGGTAAATCATCCGATGCTAAACTTTACATCAGCAAAGACAAAAATATTAGGGGTGAACATTGTAGTGATATCAGTATCATAGCTTGTGGACCTGCCAACCTGTGGAGTAGTCTATTGTATAATAGAATTAGAAAGATGTCTACAGCTGACAAGTATTTAAATGGATGCAAAACCTCTCTATTATAGTGAAGGGATCTTGACATTAAAAGGTATCTTAAGATAGTGACAAGAGCCAAACATAAGAAGCTCATAGAAAATCATTTGGATGGAGAATCTTAATTGAAACACAAGGACTTTGTGACATGCATGCAGCTATTTCAGTTTACATTGCGCATGAAGGAAAATACATAACAACATTTGATCCAATTTCAAATTTATCTGGTGATGCTACAGAGACTGACTTCTATGATGCTTCTTGGGTTGAGTTCCTTTAAGTTTATTCAGAGCATGGTGAAGAAACTTTCACATGAAGAGTTAATCACAAACTTGCAGAACAAGCTGAGCTAATCAGCAGGGTAAGGAGCTGAGCTGAAGCAGTGCCGAGTTGCTTGGCAAGGTAGGGTGCGAGACAGTGCCGAGTTGCTCGGTTGCCAAAAAGGGGAGCTCAATAGAGGGGACTGAGTTCCTGGTCAGTGGAAGCCGAGTTACTCAGTTCAAACAGAAGCTGAGTGATGCACGGAGAAACAAAGGTGTTGCAGAAAAAGTGTAAAAGGGTTAATGGTTTCTCCTCCATTTTCCTAAAAACTACTAACATGCATAGCAGAATGTATCAATGGAGACAAGATCTAAAACACAATAGATTGGAGATTTGCAAGTATGCTTGCTTGATTTCTATTAACTGAATCAAACTAATACAAATCTAGAGAATAAACTATAAACCGTAGAAGAACAAAATATCTAAAAACTTAAATCAAACTTACAGTAATGTATGGCTACATACAATAAACTTGGAGCAATCACTGCTCATACATGACAAAACATCACTTTCACAAAAAATCCAGAAAGTCATCCACACATGTTGTTGCTGGATTTGATAGAACTTTCTGCATTTGTTATTCTATTGAACTTGACTTACTCTCTTAAAATGTCTGAATTTGACTTATAGAATGAAGGAACATTCCCCCCTTTTGTCTCTTGTTGTCAACTCGAAATCTCTCTCTCATTTTCGAATTCAAACTGACCTACCTCATTTAATGTCTGATTGTTGCTGCTGCAGTGTCTGACTTGGTAGGTGGACACCCAGAAGGCTCACGGGACAAACAAAACATTAAATATTCCAACAACTTTGACAACTTCAAAACAGTTTTTGATGATCCTTAGCTTATTCTAGTGATGTTAACTCAGGTGGCTTTGGGTTTTGACTTTCAAACGAAGCATGTGGAGAGAGTTGTTCACGATAGTTTTAGTTTCTATGAGTTGGAGGGTGATTTGTTTAGAGAATTCATCACACATGAGATACATACCTTTCCTGAAAGGTGATGAAGATCCTAAATGAGATGAATTTCCTCTTGATCGTGATGATTTTTCGAATTTAAAACATATTAAATGCATGGAGGATGGCATCGATGGTGTTGATTTGGTTGATGTTCTTGTGCACAAATCTGATTTATCATTAAATGAAGTTGACTTTTAGTAGAGTTTTTTTTGCTGATTTTGCTGATTTGTATTCATTGTTCACTGCTGAAAATGATAATGGAGATGCACAAGTGATTTGTGACAACCTTGGGCTCATTGATGACAGATATAGAAGTTCTGATTTTAGTATTCATCGTAGCAACAGTTTGGTTTCTTTTCAGTATAATAATTGGAATAGTCAATGCTTGGTGTTTGTTGATAAGTTACCCATTGTTTGAGATGCATGTTGACATGGCTCATGGAAATCCACTTTTTTAGTTGGGTGATGGAACATCATTAGGTTGTAGCATTTGACTTGGTGAAAATAGAAGGGTGTAGGATCCATGACTTAAGTTGGAGTGTGGTTCCTAGGTTGGTTTTCGTCCATGCTCACTTCATGAGGTGATTGGTTTCCCTACTAGGAGCTCATTGTATATGAAATGTACAAACAATGAGATAGATGAAGATTGTGTTTGGGGTGATGAAAATAGGAGGCATCATCATTCCTTACCACATGAGGAACACGAAAGTAGCTTGAGTATGCGAATTAATGATTTTAGTTGAGAATTTTTTCTTTGTTGGTAACTTCATTGAGTTGCATCATTCTTCTATGACATTTTCTAATGAGTTTTGGATTTAGCCAATAGGTGGGACATTTTACAAATTATTTGAGTTGATGAGTTGTATTGCATGCCCTTCAATTGCAATTGGCAATATATCTTCTTAATAGGATGGATTGATTCAAAGGGACTTCTATATTTTAGATTTTGAAAAGTTTCCAAACATTGCTTTTTAGCTCATTGGAATTTTTAAAACAAGAAGAAGCATGGGGGGTTTCAAGCTTTTTTGCTTATAATGCTTTGGAGAAAGGACTTAATGCGACATCTACATGTTTGATAATCCATCCTTTGGATTGAGAGATGTTTCGCATACTAAATCTTTTTTTGGGGTCTTTTATGAAAACAAAAAATGCTCCTTACACTTTGGTTTATGCTTTCATGAATGGGTTACATGAGATTACTAAAGAGGACACAAACTTTCATGTTCAACATGATGTTTTGGATGACACTTGGAGTTATGATGTGTACCTTTCTAGCTATGTTAGAGATCAATCTTGGTTGGGTATCAATGCTTGAGATCTTCTACAAGAAATTGAAGTTTATTGAGGATGGTAGGAGTGATCTTTGGAGCGAGAAGTAACGATTTCCATAAATAATAGTGTTGCTCTTTTTCTTATCAGCCTACTTTTTTGTCTTCAAGTGAACTAGAGAGAGATTTTAAGTAGGGATTGAAGCAATTGATACTCTTGGGTGTGTTCATTGGCAAATAATGGATCAAACTTCAGACTTGAACTTGTTGCTTGGTTGCAGGTTATCCAATTCACTTTTTGGTTTGCTCTCATTCAAGGGAGTTAGCACATTATTCTTTGTCTAGAAAGTGAAGGTTTTCAGTTAGAGATTACTTGGAAGTGTTTCCTAGCCAACTTCTACATTGATTTGGTGCAACACAATACTTATTGTGCATGTTTATACTTGGGAATTATTTTGGCACTACTGTTGTCCTTTGTGGAGAACACTTCAATTAGATTGCACTTAACTGATTTCATTGTCGAACAATAGTCGTTGTTTACTTTAGACTTTCTAACTCAAAGAGTTCATTTTATAAAGGTTTCTGATGTAAAATTTGATAGTGTTCTCTTAAGAGAGGAATTAGGACAACAAACTTCCACATGCTTTGGTTCGTTAGTCAAAGGACCCTTGGTCTTGGAACAATAAGTGTTTTCACAAGTGTTCATGGTTGTATTTGAAGAGTGCAAAGGAGGTATGTTAGATCTATTGGTGTTATGTTGGTGAGTTTGTTGAGCTACAAAGGATTGCTTTCCTTTTTGTAAGAATATTGGAGGAGTTCGCATTTGCAATTATAATTATACAGGACACCTTGAGGAGATATACTGGGGAATACTATTTTTGGTTGAGTAGATACTTCTTTTAGTTGTCGAGGATCATGGAGGTATATCAATTGTAGTTATGGACCTTGTTGGGATGCTTAAGCATAACATAAGTTTCAGGTATCTCTTCTCAAGATTTGATGATGATTAGCTTTTTAGGTCATCAGAGAGGAGTGTTTTTTGTTGCGCCAAAGGTATCCACGTGACAACCCAATGCCCAAGATGCCTTACCTTGGTCTTTCTAACTACCAAGTTGGAGTTAGGCAAGTGTGAGCTAGGGTGAGACAAAAAGAAGAGTGTTGTTGCATGATGATTTTATAGTTTTTAAATTAGAGTGGACTACTTTGAGATTGACTTTGGACCCTAGGATCATTATTGGTTTCAATCTCCATTGGATGTAGCAATTGCAATAACATTATTTGAAGGAGGATTGTCACGACCCCATTTTTATGCCATCCTTTTTTGCCAACATTAGCTAGTTTATAGGGTTTCCCAAAGGTTTTTAGTTTTGCGAGGAATGTTCCTAAGTTTTGGGTGAGCTCAATTCTTAGTTTTTGCGAGTTTCAATGGTAGTTGCTATTGATAATAAGTGCTTGAACAATGTTAATTGCTTACATGTGTTTTTGGATTTTTCTAGGTTTGACCTCTTTGGTCCCTAGAGAGTGTTGCTATTTATTAATGTCGATAGGCATTCTACAATGGCAGAAAGGGTGGAGTGGGGTGATGTGAGTGTTAATGTTAACTTTTATCGTTCTATATTAAATATGACAACCATCTAGACATCAAAATTTTAAATTTTATTATAAATAGAATATACTGTTAAAAATAATTCAATAAAAACCACATGATATTACGAGGTAATTGGTAAATACTTGCTTATTAATAACAGAGACCGAAAGGTCAATTTATACAAAAGGAAGAGACGATGTTTCCTTAGGAAACGATCGTAAAGAATAGAAACATTCTATTCCAGAGAAAGCAAAAAACGAAAGCAAACTAAAGCTAAAGATATTTACAAGATAACCATTAACTAATAATAGATGTCTTATCTATTATTGTAATACCCTCCCTTAATGGTTAATCTATCTAACACACCAAGCTGTCCTCTAAATTTGACAAACTTATCAGGACCAAGAGGCTTGGTGAGAATGTCTGCAGTCTGATCTGAGGTAGGAACATACTGCAGATCTATAGTCTCGTCTTCAACCAGCTGTCGTATGTAATGACAATGAACATCCACATGCTTGGTTCGTTCATGGAAGACTGGATTCCGTGCTAACTTGATAACAACTTCGTTATCAACAAACAGAGTAGTCGGTCCTGCTGGTGACATCTGCATATCCCCACGCATCCGACGAAGTCAAACAGCTTCACATCCTGCCTTAACAGTCCCTCTATATTCAGCCTCTGTAGAAGAGAGAGAAATTGCCTGCTACTTCTTGCTGGTCCATGTGACTGCACCGGATCCCAAACTGAACACATATCCAGATGTTGACTTTTTATCATCAACAGAGCCTGCCCAATCTGAATCTGTGAACCCACTGAGTTTAGGATTAGAACTCTGAGAATACAGAAGTCCATAATCAGAAGTGCCCTTCACATAACGAAGCACACGCTTTGCTGCCATCCAATGATCAGCCTTAGGAGCTGTCATAAAGCGTGAAATATAGCAGACTGCGAAGTTGATATCAGGCCTAGTAGCAGATAGGTAGATGAGGCTGCCTACTAGTTGCTTATACGTAGTATCATCAATGGAATGAGAATCAGACTTGGCTGATAACTTGAGACCTTTCTCCATAGGTGTAGATGCAGGTTTGCAATCCTGCATTCAGAATTTGTCTAACAAGGCTCTGGCATATTTGGACCGAGAGATGAATATACCAGAAGACTGTTGCCAAACTTCAACACCTAAGCAATAATGCATGAGCCCAAGGTCAGTCATATCAAAAGACTGGCATAAGTGTTGTTTGATTCCCTGAATCAAAGATGCCGAACTGCCAGTGATGATCAGATCATCCACATAGATAACCAGAAGGATGATGTCACTGTCAGTAGTCTTGATATACAGATTTGAGTCTGAAGAACTCCTCTTGAAGCCTTGATCACTGAGGTACGTATCAATCTTGATGTACCATGCCCGAGGGGCCTGCTTCAAACCATAGAGAGCTTTTACCAATCTGAGAACCTGATGGTCTTTACCAGCAACCTTGAAACCAGGGGGCTGCGTCATGTAGACCTCTTCATGGAGATCACCATTCAGGAAAGCACTCTTTACGTCCATCTCATAGACCTTCCAGCCAAATTGTGCTGCCATGGCTAGGACTAATCTGATGGTGCTCATCTTTGCAGTAGGAGCAAAGGTCTCCTCATAATCAATGCCCTGACGCTGAGAAAAGCCCTTTGCCACTAAACGAGCTTTGTACTTATCCAAAGTACCATCTGATTTGTATTTGATTTTGTAGACCCATTTGCAGCTAATGGGTTTCTTCCCTGGGGGAAGATCAGAAAGGACCCAAGTGTTGTTCTTCAGTAGGCTCTGGTGTTCAGATTGCATGGCCTGTTCCCACTCTGGAATTCCTTTAGCCTCAGAATATGTTTGAGGTTCAAACACACTGTGAATGTTGGCCATAAGAGCAAAGTTAACAGAATATATAGTTTTGCTCTTTTTCCGAGTAGTTCTCCCATCAATGAGCTCATCATCATGAAGATCAACAAGTGTCTTAGCCCACCATTTAGGCTGGAGAGGAGAATGACCAACAGTAGTACTAGGAGATGCTTGATCAGCAGGATCTTGATCAAAAGAATCTGGATCAAACTCAGGTGAAGCATCTTCAAAACGAGGTGATCTTGCAGGAGAAGCCGGAGGTGGCTGTACAGGTATCACTGGCAGGACTGGAGCTGTAGGAGCTACTGGAGCCCTCCCATCAGGTGGACCTAATGGAAGCCGAACTCCCAAATCATGAACCTGCATAGGCTGGTCTGCTGGATCAGGAACAGGAGAAACAGGCATGAATGGTCCTCGCTGCTCATCAAAGACTACATCGCGGCTGTATATGAGACGAGATGTCTCAACATCAATAAGGCGGTAGGCTTTGTGAAGACTGCTATATCCAGCAAGCATCAGTTTCTGACTCTTGGCATCCAACTTGGTGCGTGAAGCATCAGGGATCCAAACAAAAGCAAGAGAGCCAAAAACATTCAGGTGACTGATTCTGGGCTTGCGACCTGACTAGGCCTCTTTCGGAGTTTTACCTTTGACCGCCACTGTGGGTGACCGGTTCAACAGATAAACTGCAGTGTTAACTGCTTCTGCCCAAAAACGTTTCGGAACATGTCTGTGTTCGAGCATGGAACGAGCCATCTCGGTGATTGTCCTGTTCCGACGTTCAACTACACTGTTCTGTTGTGGCGTGTGGGGTGTGGTGAACTGGCGTTGGATGCCATGTGTATCCAAGAAGCTGGAGAAAACATTAGAACAAAATTCCCCCCCATTGTCTGATCTAAGAGTAATAATAGATTTCCCAGACTCTTTTTCAACTAAGGGTTTAAACTTCTGAAATACAATAAATGCATCAGATTTCTTTTTAAGGAAATACACCCACATTTTTCTACTGAAATCATCTACAAACAACAAAAAATACCTGTACCCAAGAACAGAAGGAGTGGCCATAGGGCCGCAGATATCAACATGAACAAGCTGAAGTAATTGAGAAGCTCGCCAAGAATCGCCACTGGGGAAAGGTGTGCGATGTTGCTTCCCAGCCTGACATGCGTCACAAACTCCAAGGTGTTGGGTTTGAATCTCTGGCAAACCAAGAACAAGCTCATCCCGAGCAAGTTGTGAGAGATAATGCACATTTAAGTGCCCATATCGCTGATGCCAAAGTGTGCTGATGGAAGATCGCCGAGCAGCCATAGCTAAGTCCTGAGAATCACCAGAATCAGTAAGTCTGAAAAGACCATGATCCTCAAGACCAACTGCAACAGTAGACTTAGTCACCCGATCAGTGATGGTGCACTGATGTGAACTGAAGGTGACTGCCAAGTGTGGAGAATGCCGCAGCAACTGACTGACCGAGAGTAGATTTAGTTCCATCCTTGGAACGTAGTACACATCAAGGAATATGAGCTTCCTCCCAATAGACTGAATTTGAATGTTGCCTTTACCAACAACCGTGTACTCTTCTCCAGCACCAAAGATAACATAATCTGAATAAGGCTGGTAGTCAGTAAACCAGTCTCTGCATTGAGTGAAATGTCGAGAGGCACTTGAATCAATCTACCAGGCAGATGACTATACATGATCTGCGGGTCTTTTAGCCATGAAGGTGTAAAAGGCAAATTCCACCTGCTCAGTGTGCTCTTCACTGTTCGCTTTGGGTTGCGAACCTGATTGCTTAGACTGGGCAGCTAAGCGTTTCCGACATGCAACCTTCATGTGACCATACTTGTGGCAATAGTTGCATTGAATGTTCTTCTTTTTGGTACCATCGGATGCTGGAGCTGAAGACTTCTGCTGAGATGGTTGCTGAAACTTGCCCTTATCCTTCTGAAAGGATTTCGCAGCAAAGGCTTGCTCAGTGGAGGTGGAACTGGAGCTGCTACCGAACTGTTGTTTCCACCGATCTTGCTGAAGTAGCAGGGTGCAGAGATCAGTGAACTTTAGATCAACACCAGTAGATGTGATGTTGAGAGTCTCGATAAAATGCTCATAGGAATTTGGTAAACTCCAAAGAGCGATTACCACAATATCCTCTTCCTTCATCTTGCGACCGATGGCAAGTAACTGATCACGGATTTCTTGAATCCGATTCAGGTGTGCCTGGAGCGAGGTGCGCTCATCCATGACAATAGAAAACAGAGTGTTTTTCAGAAAGAAGGCTCTACTCTTGTCGGAAGTCTCATGAAGACCTTTTAGATGTGTCCAAATTTCGGCCGCTGTCTTGCCGGATGGAATCTGAGAAAGCTGGTCATCAGCTATGGAGAGTTTGAGAAGCATTACTGCCTCTCAATTGTTCAGATCCCATGTATCTTGACCAGGACCCGGAGAAGTCGGACGCTGCTTAACACCCAGAACAAGTTGATCGGTGTTTTGATATTCGAAGATTGCGATGATGCGCTGCTTCCAAGTTTCATAATTGCGACCATTGAATTTGGAATTATGCTTGAGCAGAATATTTGTTAGAGATGCCATGGCACGTTTTTCAATGAAAATTTGAGAAAATTTGTGAAGGCACATTCTTCGAGGCAAAAATACGGAAGACCCAGAAGAATCAGAGAATGACCCAAAAGAGAGCTCAAAAAACCCAGAAGGAATCTACTGTCGTTTTTTGAATCCGCTTGCTTGAAAATTGAGGCACCCAGAAAAAACGGACGACAACCCAGTTGAGCTCTCGAAAAACCCACCAAGAATTTGCAAACAAAAAAATTTTTCGACCCCAAAAATTAGGGTTTCGAAAAAAAAGGCCCTAGCTGAAAAAAGCTTGAAAAAACTTCAGATTTCTTGATGAAAAATGGTCGAATCTGCTTCCCAGAGCACGATGACAGACTGAGACGGCTAAGAGCATGAAGATTTGAAATAGAAACATGCAGATTTTCACCCCAAAAATGCGATTCTCCAAAAAATGGCCACGATTTCCATGCGATTTGCAGACCCGTAATTCGAGAATTTCTCCAAGCAGAAAAAGCCTAGGTGGGTTTTGGAGAAATTAGCTGAAATAATTTTAGAAAAATTTAAACAAATAATTTCAAGAAGAAATTATAAATTTTTCCAAAAAAATTTAAGTATTTAGCTCTGATACCATATTACGAGGTAATTGGTAAATACTTGCTTATTAATAACAGAGACCGAAAGGTCAATTTATACAAAAGGAAGAGACGATGTTTCTTTAGGAAACGATCGTAAATAATAGAAACATTCTATTCCAGAGAAAGCAAAAAACGAAAGCAAACTAAAGCTAAAGATATTTACAAGATAACCATTAACTAATAATAGACGTCTTATCTATTATTGTAATACATGAAATATTTGTTAAAATTATAATCTTTGCAGATATATAAATAATTTTGCTTACAGTAAATTAAATTTTAATAATTTTGTAGTGGATATCTATTGACATTTCTTTATATAGATTTTTTTAAGATATCTATACTAGTAGCAATGGTTCCATGTCACTGACTTTTTCTTGTTGGTGCTTGGAGAATATTGTTATTCATAGGATGACCTTGTGTTGACATCAACTATCTTCTAATTGCTTCACTTGGTTCTAGTAGTGTTACTAGGATCATCGATGATTACATTGCTTAAGGATTTCTTGGCCACTTGGTGTTTGAGATATTATTTAAAATAACCTTCAAAAATATTTAACTTAAATTTAATATTTAACATAATGTTATTTTATTTAATAACATAACTTACTTTTGGCACTTGAGAGATAGATATATGATGTTGATTTAAATTATTACTAAAGTGACTTACTTTTCGGTTCATTGGTGAGTTCTAATTTTTGATTAATAATATTTATTTTTAATTGTTTTTTTTATAAAATAAATTTATCTTATAACTTGAGTGGCTTAAAGTGTCCATGTTGTGTCCTCAATTGTTATGCCTAGGGAAAGAGGCCACCTATGGTGATTTTAAAGTTAATTTTATAAGCTCAAAATAGGAAACCATTAAGAGGAAATATTTAAAATAGCCTTAAAAATATTTAACTTAAATTAAATATTTAACATAATGTATCTAAGGTTGCTCCTCCTGCACAGGTGTCTGCTCCTAGCTTAGTATAGGTTTATGTGTGGACCTTCTCCAAGGGTGTGGTTGCTGTTGCAACGCCTCTTGCATTTGCTTCCTCCACTCCTAATTCCTTTTGCCATGGCGGTGCCCTAGATGGGCTTCTTTCTCCGACTTTTGGTGCTATTCTTGGTATCCCATCTGCGTTTCTTCCTGATGGGGCAACTCATGTTCCGACTTGTGCTATGGGAAGCTCTACCATCTTTATGTTGATGTTGTCACTTATGAGGTCGACATTGGAGGTCAGACTATGCGTTTGGGTTTTCTTGATACTATGCCAGTTGCAGTATGTAACTCGATAATGATTAATTTAGAACTTGATATAGTTGATGAGATCTCTACCTATGTGGATGATTTCTCATCAATTGTTGCTATATTTCATTTTAAGGGTTTTTGGCCCTCTCAATCGGATCTACACGCCTGGATTACCTGTGTTTCAGAGCCCATCATTTCGGAGACAACCTAGATATACCCTCTGGCTAGGGGTTTCTTTATTGTGAAATTTGAAACTGCTGAAGATAGAAAAGCCATCTTGCGTCATGGTTTCTCATGGGGTGAGAAGTTTCCCTTGATGGCTAAACCCTAGTATAAGGATTTTGACCCATTAATAGAATCTTTTAATAAGATCCCTCTGTGGGTTAGGTTGTCGAATCTCCCCCTTCACCTTTGGGTAGATTTTGTCCTGGAGGTAGTGGGGGAAGCCCTTGGAGACTTCTTGATGGTTGATACGGCTTCGTCCAATGTATTTCAGACGACGTATGCTCGCATTTTGGTTGAGATCGACATTTCCAAGGGACTCTCGAAAATGATTAAGTTGGCCTCTCCTCTTGGATCTTGGATTCAACATCTTGATTATGAGGGTATCCCCATCCATTGCAAGAAATGCCACAAGATAGGCCACCTTGTTGCTAGTTGCTCCTCTGAAAAAGTCTGCGTCTTGGTGGAAGGGGGTCTCAGATGATCACTACACGGCCCAAAAGGTCTCTTCTGTGTGGGATGGTGACTCTTCTCAGGATAGTTTGGTGGTGGATTTGACTGTTGCCTCTGATAGCCCATCTGTTGCCCTAGTGGTGGTGACCTCGTCTATTCACCCTCTTTCGGATTCTGTTACCGGCGATCCTACGAAAACTCCCCCTGTGGCTCCTTCTCAGGTTGTTGGTGGCCTATCTTTGGATTTTGCTGTCCCTATTACTAGTGATTCGATGACGGCTCCTCTTGTGGCTCCTTCTCAGGTTGCTATTGGTTCGTCTCTGGATACTGTTGTCCCTTCTTCTACTGTGGTCTTTTCCTTGGCTTCGGTGGTTTTGGGGGCTAGTTGTGGTGTTGCTGATTTTGCATGGCAAAAGGTTGTTGATTTCTTTTGATATGTCATTACGTTCTCAAAAGAAGGGACCAAAAAGGAAAGGTTGATGCGGCTGTACTATTTTTGGCTCTCCTGGCTCTTTTGGCTTGTAGTTCTTTGTAGGGTAGGGACTTACTGTATTTTCCCCTTTTCTCCATGGGGTTTCAGGTGCCTGGTCAAAACTTGTTTTTGTGGTTGTAATGTACTCTATTATCTGTGATGTCACCTTGGTCACCTTGTCTTGGTTGGCGACCTGTTTCACCTTGGGCTATAGTTTTATCTGGTATGGGCTTCATTGAATATCTTTTAATTTGTAAAGGGTTTTACGCACCCTTCAAAACCTATTTTCCTTAATAAAAAACATAGTTATTTTATTCAATAACATAACTAACTTTTGGTGCTTGAGAGATATATGGTGTTGATATAAATTATTACTGAAGTGACTTTCTTTTCAGTTCCTTGGTGAGTTCTAATGTTTGATTAATAATATTTAATTGATTTCACTTAATTTCTTTTTATAAAATGAATTTATCTTATAACTTGAGTGGCTTAAGGTGTTCATGTTGTGTCCTTGATTGTTATGCCTAGGGAAAGAGACCACCTTAGGTGATTTCAAAGTTTATTTTATGAGCTCAAAATAGGACACCAGAAGAGGAAATATTACATATATTTGAAAAAGTGAAAAGTGATTGAAAGTTATCAAATTCAAATTGGTTTTCCTAATTCTTCCGTCCCATTCAATAAATATGAGAGTTGACTCTCATTCTCATTATTCATATATGTCAACTTAACGAGATGTTTAATGGAATTTTAGAGTTTTGTTGTTGTAAGTTGATGATAAAAACCCTTTCTCTTTGGTCTAGTTTTGATGGTGAAATATTCACCCTAACTAGTTGGCATGTAAAGAATTCATTTATATGTGTCTTGGCTTGTAGGCAATGTTCTAGGATTGGAAATGATGAAAGTTTTTGGTGTGACGTGATCTTTTTTAGAGTGTTGTTCATGGTTGATGTTTTTTGGAAGCCTTTTTGGTATGTTGGTCTTCACTTTTTAGAGATACTAGAAGCAAGAGTTTTTCTCATAGTGCAATGAGAGAGAGGAATATCAATCTTGGTAATTCCAAATCGTCTTCCTTAGTTGGGTGCCCTCCTACAGGCAACCAATGCCATTCGCTTCCTATTTTGACCATTGGCATGTGTATTTCTTGTAAGGCCCATGTGTAGTGGAAATTTTTGTTGGACTGACATTTTATCACTAGTAGGCACTTCAATTGAGTGGTTTCACTCACAATGTTATTGGTTGATTGACACTTTTTTTGGTTGCTTTGTTGCACATATCACAATATTTGCACTACACAATTTCATTGGTTGGATTCATGGTTTCGACCATGGTCAATGCTCATTTAGTCTACTGTTGATTTATCTTTTTATTTTTTCTATTTGCAAGGTCCATTCACTTTTCATTAATTGAATTTGTTTAACCTTTATCAATTCAATTCACCCTTAGCATCACCCTTCGGGGACCCCTGACAACTTCTCCTCCTTGCTTATTTGCATCTTCTTGCTATTAAGATTATATCTTTAATATCTTTATTAAGATATTATCTCCTTAGTTAAATACTTTCTATAATGGTCAACTACTTGTCTATAGTCTGTCTTTCGGTCTAGATAGGAATGTTTCCTATCCTGTCTTCAATTTTGTTTCTAATTTTTAATTTCATCTTCAGTCTACTTTGTTTCTAAGTCCTTGTAATTCTTTACAAGGAACACATTTGTTCCTTTATTAATCAACCAATCATCCGGAAATCTGTTAATCTACCAATTCCTAAATCTTGTAACATGGTATCAGAGCCTAGTTCTTGAATTTTTTGAAAAAAATATAATTTCGTTCAAAATTATTTGCTTAAATTTTTCGAAATTTAGCTAGGTCTCTTTTTTTAAAATTGTAGGAAGATTTTTTTTGCAAGGTCTGCAAATCGAGGGAAATTGTGGACGATTTCATCTGCAACTCGCAATTTTCTTTTTCTTGCTCTTGTGTTTTTTGAACTTTTGTTTGTGGCTGAGGAACTCATGTTTTTTTTTGTGCTAAAAAAACCATGGGTTTTTTGATTCCGACTCAGTTACAAATGGTTCGCGTGTTCAAGTTATGACTTTTTAAGGGCAGATGCAAAACCGAGACCCTCCGCTAGTGAAAAATGGGAGTAGTAATTAAAAAACATGTAGTTTTTTGCAGACGATTTTTTGTGTTCGGCTCTGCAAACTCACGCCTTTTTTTGGTGTTTGTTCAACACACTCTAGCCCCATTCGTCCATGCACATTGATCCTTCAAGAAAACTCACCATTGTTATCAAGAAATCTGATTTTTTTTCAGCCTGGGCAGTTTTTTTTCAAAACCCTAATTTTTGGACTCGGATTTTTTTTTTGTTCTCAGATTCTTGGTGGATTTTTCGAGATCTCATCTAGGTCTTCGTCAAAATTTTCTAGGTACCTCATTTTTTGTTCCTTGATTTTCCGGCCGGTGGATTTACATTGTGACTGTAGATTCCTTCTGGGTTTTTCGTCTACTCTTATGGGTACTTATCATTTTTTTGGGCTAGCCTCAACATTGCCTTGAACTTCATGCAAATGACATTTTTTATTAATCTGATGTTGGAGGGCAATCTATGATACAATGGCCGCAATTATAACCACTGAAAGTAGCGCATGTTAACCATCTTCGAGTATCGTCATTTGGATGAGCTTGTTCTAGGCACAAAGACTCGTCTGACCTCCGACCAAGCCAACAACACAAGTTTTCAAGCTTCCTGATTAAGGTGAAGCTGCATTTTTTCCTTCTGAATCTATTTCTATTTTTTTTGGGTTTGTTGATTTTCTCCTCAAAATCCATTTCATGTTGTCTGTAATATGCAAGGTTGCGTGAGATTCTGGGTTTTACCGTTTTTTCCACAAAAACGAAGTTTTGTAATTGCAATCTATTTCGAGTCATAGCACTCTTTTAGCAAAGCTTCTTGGTTTCAACATTTTGTAGGTCCAGGGAGGGTCTCAATTATCCCAGAATGTTCCGACATCCATATGTTGACCATTAAGGGAGGGTATAAAGATAATATCTTTAATATCTTTATTAAGATATTATCTCCTTAGTTAAATACTTTCTATAATGGCCAACTACTTGTCTGTAGTCCATCTTTCAATACAGATAGAAATGTTTCCTATCCTATCTCTTTTGTCTTTAGTCCAGATAGGAATGTTTCCTATCTTGTCTTCAATTTTGTTTCTAATTTTATCTTCAGTCTATGTTGTTTCTTTTAGAAACAACGTCCTTGTAATTCTTTATAAGGAACACATTTGTTCCTCTGTTAATCAATCAATCATCCAGAAATCCGTTAATCTGCCAATTCTTGAATCTTGTAACACTTGCCCCCCTCTTCCCTCTTCCCATGCTCACACTTATTTTCGCTTCTATGATGGTGATGCAGAGCTCTTCATCTATCACCTTAGAAAGCTTCTCCTCCAGGACCCCTTCCCCGACTTTGGGGACATCACCTTAATGTTCCACTTGCGTTCCTCTTGTGGGAGTCTGCCCTTCTCTCCATTCCCCACTGCGCCTCCTCGCTCACCCCTTGTCCCATTTGTAGGTCTTGCCCCATGAATTAGTGGTTCGATGAGGACTATAAATCCTTTCATCACATTCTTCGCTCTACTCCACCCACTACTTCTTCCTCCTCTTCCTCTCAATTGAGGCTAGACTACCACTGCTTTCTTCACCATAATAAACAAAAGTTCACTTTAATGCATTGTAAGTCTTTTTGTGCCATGTTCTTCTAGTCCCCAGAGCTCTTTTGGCACACCATGTTTCCTCGCCAACCCCCCTCCCTCTACTCTAGACTTTCACTCCCTTGCCTCCCACACCTCCACACTCTAATATTCCTAGTTAGCCCCCTCTCCATCTCATCCTCCCCCCCCACCCGTTGTCACCTCTTCTCCTTCTCCCACATTAGTGAGGCAGTTAGAGTTACGAACAGTAGCAGAACTCTAGATGATGAAGGATTTCAAGCTGAATTCTTCAAGTTGGGTATCTCAGTCCTAGGTCCCTTTCTTACAATGCTCTTTAATCAAGTGGTTTGTGTTGGATTCCCCAACTCTTGGTCATGACATATTATCTATCCGATCCATAAATCTGGGCCAACCTCTAACCCCAAAAACTACAGGACCATCATGGTTGGGCATACTTTCTCCAAACTCTGCGACTGTGTTGAACGATATCTTGTCCAGTGAGCTCAATCAACGACATTATCAGGCTAGAGGTCAAGCTGGGTTTCGTTCAAATTTTCAAACCACTAATCACATTTTGACTTTACGGGCCATCATTGAGGAGGCTCACCACCGCTCGGCAAAAGTTTATTGTTGTTTTGTTGACTTTCGCAAAGCTTTCAACTTTGTTCCTTGGGCGACTCTCTTTCAGCGTCTTACGGACATCGGGATCTCAGAGATTCTTCTTATAGCTATTATGAGGTTATACGAGCGCGTTGTGGGTAGATTTAGGACTCCACAGGGCTTCTCTAGTCCTATCCAGAGCACTATCAAGGTGAAACAAGGTTGTCCTCTCTCCCCCACTCTCTTAGGCATCTACATTGACGAGCTTGAGGCTTTTCTCTGTGATTGTTTGCTCCTTGGCAATGGTTGTTATTTGACATCAGGTATTTATCTCTATTCTCCTATTTGTTGATGATGTAATTCTCCTAGCATTTTCTCCCAATGGTCTTCAGCGGCTCCTTGATGGCTTGGCCTCTTTTTGTGACTCACGTGAGCTAGTTGTAAATTTGGGCAAGACTCGGGTTATGATCTTCAATTGTTTAAGGACATCCCATCTCTATTTTTACTTCCAGGGTACTGAGATCGAGATTGCATCTTCATATACTTACTTAGGGGTTAAGTTTTCTGGACCTCGATTCAGCCTGAGACTAGCCATGTAGCCCAGAGTCAACATGGGGCTCGGCTCCCTTGCTATTCTTGAGTGACAGTGCTTTTGACACCACTTCCAGGACACCACAAGTAAGATATCTCTTCTTGACTCCCTAGTCAAGCCAACTATCCTCTATGGTTCTATTGTTTGGGGCCTCTCTCTCTTGGAGTCTAATTGGGCCTCTATTGAGAGAATCCAAACTCTTTTCCTTCAACACATTATCAGATGTCACTGCTTCACACCACACAACATCGTTCTGGCCGAGTTAGGTGCTCACCCTTTCAGATTGACCATCTTTGATTTAGTTTGGCTACTTCACCGGCTTCGGAGCTTCGTTGATTCCTCCAATTATCGTTACAGAAATTCCTACTTGGCTTATTGTTCCTCTATGGAGGTGGCGAGTTCAGACTCTAGTCATAGGTCTCATTGTTGGCACACCCGAGCCTTTGCTCTCTTGGGCTCGATTGGCATTAGTTTGGATCATCTTCCCCCCTTCCAATTTTCTCTGGACACTCCAACTCATTTTCTTCCACCTCGGTGGCAGTTGAATGAGCATGTTAGACTTGATATCTACAGATATTATGTTATCACGACTAGAGGAATCCCCCAGATGGGCTTTGTTTGTGCATGGCTTTCTATGTTGAGCACTTTCTTGAGATCCAGGACCATATCATCTTACGTCCCTAGTACCTCAGTCATCATTGGACTCACACTCTTCGCATCTTCTTAGGATCTTTTAGGGTGGGTTCTCACCGGCTATGTATTCAAATTGATCACCAGATTGGTAGGGAGGACAAGATCTGTTAGCTTTGTCACATTGCGGAGGTCAAGACCGAGTCTCACTTTATTTTTCGTTGTCCCATTTACTATGAGGTCCGAGGGAGATTCTACTATTTGTTCAGAGAGTGTCAGTCTCTTCCCTCATTCTTCAAATATATTGACCAACATTGTCTTGCACTCTATCTTCAAGAGACCATGCAGCTTCGTGAGTACACTATACAGCTCCAGCTTTGGTCGACATCGACCCCTACGTAGCTTATCACCTCTTTCTTCAGTCCTACAGTTCCAGCCTAAGGATTGAAGCGGCCTCTTTGTACTATCTCAATTCACACTAGATCTATGAGACCGCGCTGAGATTACACTCAACAACGTCCCTCTAGTAGACCTCAGAGGCAACCTTCCAAAGTACCTGATTCCTCTTGTCCACCTTTCCATTCTGGACTACTCGCTTGTGAGTTCATGGCTATTATTATTCCCTTTTCTTGGTTATTTTGTTGTTTTTCTTTCACGTTCTTTCGGCGAACACAGTTTGGTGCTCCCTTTGTTGGCATTTGCCCCTGTGTACTATTTCCAGTCCCTTAGACCCTTGTTGGTCTTTTATTGGACATTAATAAATTTATCTTATCTTATCTATCACCTATATGTGTTGCCTTGGGATTTGCAATGCCCTTTTTAATTTTTGGCAACATCATTTGTTTGGGTTGCATATTAAGTTTAGGTGGTCAAGCATCTCCATCCTCCATTGGTCAGTTTTATTTTCCTTGGCATCAAGAGAATGGGTTGTCAGCATGGTTTTTGCAAGTTTGTGTTTCATGGCTTCATTTTATTTGTAGACTTTAGTATTGTTCCTTCAAAATCTTGCCAATTTTAGGATTTCAATTCCTATGAATAGGTCTTTCCTATTGAGATGAATTGTAAATTAGTGGATGGGGCATCGAGAATGTAAGTCTCAAATTTGTTTTTGATTAAGGAAAACAAGTTTTGAAGGGTGCCTGAAACCTTTTACAAATCAAAATATTTTTAATGAAGCCCAAACCAAAAAATACAACAGCCCATAGGTGAAACAAGTCACCAAGCAAAACAAGGTGACCAGGGTGGCACCACAAATAACACAGTACTCATCAACCACCAAAATAGGTTTTGAACGGGCACCTAAAACCCCATGGTTACAAAAGAAATAGAGAAATAGTCCCTAACCATTTCAAACTACAAAGAACATTAGGCCAAAAGAGCTAGGAGATCCAAAAATGGTATAGCCACAAACATGCGAGGCCTCAAGATTCACCTCTTGGTCCCGTCTTTTGAGAACGTAATGCCATATCAAAAGATGGAGTGGAGGGTTTGACTTTTTTACCTTTTACAGTTTTCCATCCATCCTCCACCAAACCAGCCGTCTTCTGCCACACAAAGTCAACAACACTACAACCAGCCCCCAAAACCCCTGCGGCAAGAGAAGAACCACCACCACAAGACATTAGGATCGCAGCTAAAGAAGGGACAACAACATCTTGAGATGAAGCCACAAGAGGGGCTACAATCGAATCACCAATGACAAAATCCGAAGGAGGGAGAACCGAATAGGTCACCACTGTTGGGGCAACATTTGTACCATCAAAGACAACAATCAAATCCACCACTAAAGAGTCTTGAAAAGAGCCACCATCCCCAACAGAGGGGGCTTTCTGAACCATGTAGTGATCATCCAAAACCCCCTTCCACCAAGAAGGTGACTTCTTCAATCTAGACTTATCAGAGGAGCGGCACGTAACAAGGTGGTCGGTCTTATGGCATTTCTTGCATCTAAAGGTGATACCCTCATAATCAAGAAGCTAAATCCAAGAGCCAAGAGGGGTGGCCAACTTAATCTTTTCAGGGAGCCCCTTGGAGACGTCGATCTCCACAAGAATGTGAGCATACGTCATCCGAAACACATTGGAAGATGTAGTATGAACCAGCAAGAAGTCCTCGAGGGCCTCCCTATCGCCTCAAGACTAGATCCAACCATAGGTGAAGGGGAAGATTTGGCAACCTGACCCACAGAGGAATCTTATTAAAGGATTCTGTCGACGAGTCAAAATCCTTATACCAAGGTTTAGCCATCAAGGGGAACTCCCAAGAGAAACCACGACGAAGGATGACATTTCTATCTTTAATAGTAGCAAATTTTACAATGAAAAAACTCCTTGCCACGGGGTAAATCTGAGCTAATTCCGAAATGATGGGCTCCCAAACTCGGGAAATCCAAGCATGCAGAGCCAATAAAGAGGACCAAAATCCTCTAAAATGAAAAATAGCAACGGTGGAAGAGAAGTCCTCTACATAAGTGGAGATCTCATCAACAATATCAGACTCTAAATCAATCATAATTGGGTTACTAATAGCAACGAGCACAACATCACAAAGCCCTGAATGCATAGCTTGACTTTCAATGCTAGCCACATCTGCACAAGAGATGGCGGATCTTCTCGCAGCACCACTAGGCAGAGCAACTGGGGAAAGAGTCACCCCAGCAAGACCCATGGGCGCAGAAACCACAGAGGGGCCGCCAAAAGCCATGGTTAGATGAAACCCAACCCCATTGGCTGCTTGAGAAAGGGCGGGAGAAGACAATATTTGAAATCCAGCTAGGGAGCATTGCAGAAGACATAGTCTAGAGCAAATGAAGCATATGTGGAAGACATTGAGCCATATCCAGTAGCAACACCGCCCATGGAAGAGGCCTGCCTGGACGGAAGTAACGTAGAGGCCGGAGCAGAGGTAGAACCAGACGCGGGAGTGGGAGCAAAACAATTAGTCTCAAATTTGTTGATTGTGGGAGTTTTTCGTTATTTATATTATCTAGTGCCATGAGTTATAGTTTCAACAAAGGCTCATGTAACCTATGGAAGGCCATCAACCTACATATGCACATGTGGTGGCATATGCCCTCCAATGTGTGGTGGCCTACTATGAGTTGGAGTAGGGGTTGAGATCCTTAGGGACTTGGTTTTTTGGATCTTGTGTGGTGTGAGAGCCTGTTATTGTCTATTAAGTTCCACTCGACCCAAGAGCCCTATATTTTGCACTCATTGCTTTGGTTGTCCCATGGTGGAACCAAGAGCTTGATTTATTTGTTTTTCCTTTTATAGGCCTTAAAACTTGCATGACCTTTACAAATGGAAGTGAATTTTGACAAAATAGATATTGTCAGTTTATGGAATCTTTTGCTAGTTATAAATGACCACCTCTTATGCAACTTCTTCCTTAGCGTTCATAAGTTGCAACTCAAAACTTATTTTCACCTTTGATAATGGCGAATTTGTTTTTTCTCCCATTATGGGTGGGGAAAACATCAGACTACCATAGTCTATTAATTAACACAAGAGAAGCATCTACAATAATCACATCATGCCAAAGTTTATTTGTATAACCTTCGATATGAAATGCAATCAAGTTTTTCTGCCTCGTACACATTTGCCAATCAAATACCCGTTGTTGGCTACTGGATAGTTTTTCCATTTTCCATAGCACAATTTGTAGGCACTTTCAATGGATTGATTTGCCAACACATAAAGATCAACTTTGATTGTGGTTTGGAACCCATTCAAGTACTATTATAGCTTATTTTTGTCATCCTCTTTAGAACTTCTTTGGATGGCGAGTTTATAAAACTTTGTACTCCTTGATAATCATCTCTTTTTTTGCAAAGTTTGAATCTTCTTGAACAACTCCAAATTGTAATTCGTAGCCAAAACCACGCCTTTAAATTATTGGACCAACTAATCCCACTTAGAGATTCACCTTGTTTTGGACTTTGTCATAAATCTTAATTGATATGGGTATGCACATAAATTAATGCAAATACTTCCAAGTCTTTACTTAAAAAATCCAAGTAAATTCTAATATTTAACAATTTATACTAAATGATATTATTAACCAATATAATGCTAATATTTAATTGATTAAAATGCAATGGGATAACTAATTAATAGTTAATAAAATCAAATTAATAATTGTTAGTTAACCAATACAATATTAATCCATATTATAATATTAATCTAAAGATTAATCATATTATCAATTAATAGTAATATTAGTAATCTAAATGTAACATTTATATTAATAATAATTGATTAATATAAAATTTATCATAATACAAATGACTCTAAAGACAAAGCAAATAAAAAACCATATACTCTTGTGCGTCAATATTAAGGAAGAGGAGACGGTCAAAGAACCAAGCAAGTACCCACTAGCAAATGAATAGGTAGTCACATTGCTACATGTGGTAAGGCATATCACCCTCAATGGCAGTTGGTGACTTTTGTCTAACTTGACAAGGTAGATAATGGAAGCCATCAAATGATGAAAAGACACATGGGCGACAGAGGCATAAACACACGGAAATACTAAGATCAACGTGCAGTTTGAAGAAAAGAACATCATCTTCATGCATATATGTTGGAATATAGAATGGTGGGAAGAACAAATTCTCACTCTTCATCTCAATAACTTTATCTGTCAAAAATATATTAGCAAAACTGCCAAAAACATAGATTCCAAAAAGTGATTACCATGAGTTAGGAGGATATTCAAATAGATGGGGAATAATTCAAATTAGTGATGTGAAGGATCTCTTGCATCTAATCAAGACAGTAAGCAAGGGGAGAAGTTAAGGGTGAAATGCCTTAGGACAGAAGAAAGGATTGGGACTTTAAGGGTGACAATGATAAGTCCTTGTAAATAGTTAGCTATCCCATGTATTGCAAAGGCCTTAAAATTATAGCTTAAGTATGATTGTCTAACTTAGATAATTGTCCATAATTTAATACGACTACTCTCACGAAGAATATATGAAAGTATTACAACTCTTAAGACTAAGGGATATTTCTTTGGTTAAAAGATAAGAAGCCAATTTCGTATATCCTTCATTACTACAAAAGAGCATCAATTTTATATATATATATATATATATATATATATATATATATATATATATATATATATATATATATATATATATATTGGGAATTATATATTCAAATAACTTTATATGTATGTATGTATGTATGTATGTGTTGGATACAATTGTCTTATTGTGTGTTGTCTTTAATATTACACAAATGTCATATCAGTTGTCAATCGTGCTTAACAAGCTCACTTGGTCAACAACACAATTTTTCTTGTCTACTGAGCATTCCTGGGGATTACTCTGAAGACAGTGTCTACTGAGCTCACTTGGGCATCAAAATAAATTACGACAGAAAGTAGTGTTAATCGAGTTCTCATGGTTAACGAAGGAAAGTTGGTCAGAGTCAGTGTCCACCGAGTTCACTCGGTTGCCAAAGGTTTTTGCAAGTTCGCAGTGTTAACCAAGCATCCGTTGGTCAACACAGGAAATCATCTTAGGACCAGTGCTTATCGAGCAGGGTCGACTAATGAAGGATTTTTGTGAATTTGGGATATGAAGTTTAATTATTTCAAGTATTGATTCTAGTTGACCATGGTAATGTTTATTGGTCATTGTAATTTGTAATTTTGAGCCGACTTGATAATCTAGATGGTATAAATGAAAGGTCAAATTGAGATTCTAATGTGTGTGAGAGTGTATGTAGGTGTATTGATTGATTGAGAAGGAAAGTGTGCAAGCGAACTTGAAGGATGGTCAGATATCCTTGTGGAGCAGCACAGTAATATTCGATCAGGAAGGATCTAGCATGAACATAGATCTGTAATCAACAATTCAGTTGCATCACAATTAGGTCATTTCATTGTTACTTTCTTACCATTGTAGCAGTGATTCGAAAATTTCTTAATAGAGTTGGTTTAACAGCCAGTTGTAAATCCTCTAACTTGGTGACAATCCTATTGAATTGTTTTAAGACCTCTTGCAAGGCCACTCCTAACAAGGTGATTAAATACTTTAACAAGGTCACACCTAACAGTGTGTTTTGTAACCTTTAACTAGGTTGACTCCTAACAGGGCACACTTAAAACAGTAACTAGTTAAATTGGTGGTTTTTCCCATATTCGGTTTCCACGTTAAATCATGGTGTCTCATGTGTTCATGTTAATTTCTTTTATGCTTGCAAGTTAATCACTATGAATGTTTAAGATTAGTTAAAAGTAAATCACATTGCTTTTACCAAGTTACATCATTTTTTGCGTGTTTACCGAGTGATGGCAATAATCAGTTTTATTGTCAACATCCAAGGGTTCTGAAATATTTTTGTGGTAACTGATTCACCCCCCCTCTCAGTTGCTCCATCTATATTTCCAACATTATGTATGTATGTATTTAGAATTCAAGGGATCTGAAATATTTTTGTGGTAATTGATTCACCCCCCCTCTCAGTTACTCCATCTATATTTCCAACAGTATGTTTATATGTATTTAGAATTCAAGAGCTATCTTATGTATATGTTGATATTTATATGCATATATATCTTAAGCTAATTTCATAACCACTCACTAATACGACCAAGTGCACAAAGAACTTGTAAAGAGGAGAGTAATCCAATCACAGTGTGGAGAAGATTCTCAAAATGGGCTTTGTTCACAAGGAAGCCTCTTGGAGACTGTTTCTACCCGAGCATAATAGTAATGCCATATGCATTAGGGTTAGTGATTAGAAGATGAGTAAAGTATTGATGCTTAAGTGTGTATCATTGCTAAATATGATTTAGATGCATAACAACATATGATAATTATGGGACAACTAACACGATCTTAGCTTGAACCATTACAAATTACAATTCCTACGTAGACTTCAAACCCAAAAAGGGGGATTTTAGAGAAAATCAAGAAATGATTGGAAAGGGTTCACTTTAGACTTCATGCCCCTTAAACTTAGTTGTTGTGTACTTGAGTCTTTTAGGTTCTAATATAAATTCATTCTTTAAGTATTTATCTAGATCATAGATCCAAACCTACTAAATAATAAAGGAGATTAAGTTTTGTTCTATCTCTCATTCTCATCAATGTCCAAGCAAGTTTATCTTCAACACTCAATTCCTCTCCTAACTCAAAGTGTGCTTTGTTGCATGATTCTCTAATTGGTCTTTCAAATTCATTAACATCTTCAACTTGCTCAAGGATTGTCAACCTTTTTTGCATGGCTGCTTGTATTCTAGCTAATTCATTATTATGTCACCCCCTTGATCATTTTACTCATCATCATGTTCTCCTCTTTGATTTGTGTTGATTCTTTCGTAATCCATCTTCTCTTATGGTGAATATGAAGTGCAACACGTGCAAACTTCTAGTGTGGGATTATTGTTAACCCTTCTGATAACGTAACAACAAATGAGGCTATAACACCAATTCATATGATTGTGGGTACATGGTCTAATTAAAGACAATCTATTTATGCAAACCAAACACAAAAGCATGAAACTAATACAAAAGTACAAAACAAAAGCCAAATTCTATATGTAATCACGACAAAAAACCAAAGTTTATTATAAGACTCAAATATGAGAGAACCTAGATCACCTTATCCATTTCATCTCTCTACTTCCCTGTTTTGCCTTATTCAATAAGTAGGCCACCACTTGTAGAGGATCCTTCTTGTAATGGGCAACATGGATCAAGACATGACATTTTCTTAAGGTCTGGAATGTGGTCCTTTCATCTACGAACATGCTTCATTTTACTATGAAGATTTTTTTAATGATCAAGACCCTAACAACAGAGAAAAACTACCCAAGGCCTCAAAGAGAACAACAAAAAAATGTGGGTGATGGCTTTTATAGGCTATAAATGACTCTATAACAACACATGAATATAAATAATATGTTAGAATACAATAAACAATACACTAGCACAAAGGCTAGTAACGCTCCTAAAGAGTGGGAGGGTCGTGTAGTCACCCTTTATGGAGAAGTATGAGTCTAAGGACTATTTTTCGTTGCATTGTCAAACGACTATCCAAACCAAGTTTTCATAACCACTCACTAATACGACCAAGTGCACCAAGTTTTCTATGAGAGTATGATAGAACCAAAGCTGGGACAATCCCTTATGTTTAGGAAAGTTTTGATGGAGCAAAGGAAAGAGGAGATTAAAACTACATAAAGAAATAATAATTTTCAGACTATATGTAAATCAAGGGGTAAGTGTTATAAGGTTCTTGTAGACAATGAAAGTATTGATAACCTCGTATTAAATAAATGGTAGAACGACCTAGTTTGAAGAGGCTTCAACATCCTAGTCCATATAAGATAAGTTGGTTGCAAGATGGTCATGTAGTAGAAGTGAAAGAACAATGCTTGGTAAACTTTACTATTGACCATTTAAGAGATTAAGTCTAGTGTAATGTCTTCTCTATGAGTGCTTGTCACGTTTTGTTGGGTAGACCCTGACAATTTGGTAGAGGATCTATCTATGCTTGTAGAAGGAATATGGTTACTATAGAGAAGGATGGACAAAAGTTTACTTAGGGTCTGTTGAAGGAAAGAGAGAAGGGAGTAAGGAACATGAGTCTTGTGAAGAGTTGTTGTTCTAAGAAGCAAAACACAAAGATTATCCTAGAGGAGAGCATGGATTTTAATAAGGATCTTGTGGTTAGATATTAAAACAAGATGATACTAGATGGTAATAGGTGTAGAGTTATGCAATAGAAGACTTCGGTTGCAGATAAGAT
Source organism: Cupressus sempervirens (assembly GCA_028749045.1). Taxonomy (NCBI): domain Eukaryota; kingdom Viridiplantae; phylum Streptophyta; class Pinopsida; order Cupressales; family Cupressaceae; genus Cupressus; species Cupressus sempervirens. The sequence continues at coordinate 790,623,636 of CM053785.1, forward strand.
GGGGTCATGTGGAAGAGTTAACTCAAATAAGCAGAAGAAAGAAAGTGGTTGTCAAATTTCATTACTGTCGTATGTTGATACGAGGCAAAGAAAAGGTGAAGAGAAGGATAAATTGAAGGGTTTGACAAAAGAAAGAAAATAGATAAGAAGGAAGAAAGCTACAAATGAGGAAGACATTTGGATCAAGAATGAGCATGGGATTTACATCCCGAATATTGTAAGATGTTAATGAGTTCCTCACATGGAACATCTTTTCTCACCAGGGGTGTTTGATGAAGGAGCATCCTTGGGTTCTAAGCAATCTTCCATTAACCAAAAATATTTGTTCCCAGATATTCCCATTTTGTCAATTTTTTTGTTTGTTGTGGTGTTCCTTTGAGTTGGCTCATTTTTATTGTGTGAACCTTCTGTCATGTGCTAAACATTATGTGGGATCTATGTTTAGATTCACATCTTGATCTGTTTGGTGGAGATCCCTTTGATCTTGGCTCAAACCTATTTGTTCTTCACGTTTCATAACTTGATGGATTTTTCTGATCTTGCAAACTATTTCCATGATTTGTGATCCTTTGTGGCTCATTGTGTGATGTGCCTATGCTTGTGGATGACCTTCATTTTGGATCGTTATGGTGGTTCTTCATGATTTGGTCCCGACTTATGTTTGGTAATACTTTTTCCTCACCTTGGAGAATGTGGTCTTTCTTGGTTGACTTGATGCTTGTGGAGGCTCTATATATTGATCTAATTGTTTCTTGTGTAGGGGGGCGAGATGGCTAAGTTTGGGATAACCTCTTGAAAGTTCAAATTGAAGAATTGTTTGGATTTCCAATTGTTATCGAGCCTATATGCCTATAGTGTAAGCATGCATGTTGTTGGCCGATAGTACATGATTTCATAAATATATAATAAAGAAAACAACTTATCTTGCATTCTCCTTGTTCCTTGTTATTCCTTGTTGTTTTCGTTGAGTGACTCTTGTTGCATAGTTTGGACTCCTCTTTCAAGATCCTCCTATTGTGACTACATCAATAGATATTCCTATCAACTTTATTTCAAAGTAAAATGACACTTTTTCATAAACTTGAGCTTCCTAACAAGTAGAGATAAGATATGTATTGAAACGAGAGCTCTTTAACCACCATTTCCTTATAAATATAGGCAAGTATTAATTCAAATATTCAAGTAAATATGAAAATGATCACAAAAAACCACATCAAGGGCTATTGATTTAAAGAGCCACATTTCTCAAGCTAATATAGGGAAACTAGAAACTTATCCAATCTTCCCTTACATATCAAAAGCTCATATCCTTATTGTTCCAAGTCAAATGACCTTTCTTAGGGGTGAATATCCAACAATTGTTTGCACTTTTTTTTATTGATACAATTGTTTGCGGTCTCAAAAGGTGCTAAAATCTAATTTAATTTGGAAACAATTGGCACCACTACCTAATTTGCTAATATCCACTTAGAACATTTTGATCTTTCAAAAAACTTAGGAATAATACAACAAAAAAAATCTTTTCCTAATTGTGTTAATGACGCCATAGGCACTAAGCATAAAGCCATAAATATTTTCCTTGTGCAACTTTAACAAGCAACAAGTCTGATTAGTTATTTGTTTTTTATTAAGAAAAATAGGTTTTGAAGGGTACCTGAATTCCTATACAAAGCTAAAGATATTCAATAAGCACTATCTTAAAAGAAACAATAGACCTAGGCGAAACAAGTCACCAACCTAGCAGAGGGGCAACCCTGGTGATAGGAATGATAGTCACCAACCAACTCAAAACTTAAAAAGGCTTATCACAACAAGGGAACATATTAGTTATTTGTTTTCCCTATAGAAGACTCTTGAATTGCAAAGGGGCTGAGCATATTACATAAACCTCCAAAGACCCTAAAGGCATTCAACAACATATTTTGCCTGTATTTCCAAGAGGTTGACACCAAAGCTAATAGTTTCAAAAAGCATAGTTTTTTTAGATAGATAAGATCAGATAAGATAAATTTATTAATGTCCAACAACAAGCCAACAAGGGTCTAAGGGACTGGAAACAGTACAAAGGGCAAACGCTAGCAGGGGGAGCACAAAATGGTGTCCATAGAAAGAATGTGAAAAAAAATCAACAAAAGAACCAAGAAAAGGAATAACAACAACTAAGAACTCCTCACAGGGGAGAAGTGATCCATAATGGAAAGGTAGGCATTAGAGCAATCAGGTACTCTGGAAGGTCATTACCGAGTGTGATCTCTGTGGGATCTCACAGATCTTGTGTGACCTGAGATAGTACAAGGAGGCCGCTTCAATCCTCAAGTAGGGGCTATAAGACTGAAGAAAGAGGTGATGAGCTGTGTAGGGGTCGATGTCGAGCAAAGCTAGAGCTATATAGTGTGCTTGCGAAGCTGCATGGTCTCCTGAAGGTAGAGTGCAAGAAAATGTTGGTCAATATATTTGAAGAATGAGGGAAGAGATCGACACTCTTTAAACAAATAGTAGAATCTCCCTTGGATCTCATAGTAAATGGGACAATGAAAAATAAAGTGAGACTTAGTCTCAACCTCCTCGAGGTGACAAAGCCAACAGATCATGTCCTCCCTGTCGATCTAGTGATCAGTTTGAATACGTAGTCGGTGAGATTCCACTCTAAAAGATCCCAAGGAAATGTGAAGAGTGTGAGTCCAAAGACGAGTGAGGTACGAGGGGCGTAGAATGATCCCGTCCTAGATATCAAGGAAGTGCTCAGCATAGAGGGCCATATGTGAGCGAAGCCCACCAAGGGGATTCCTCTAGGTCATGATAACAGACTTTCTTTAGATGTCAAGTCTAACATGCTCATTCAACTCTCGCTGAGGTGGAAGAAGATGGGTTGGAGCTTCCAGAAGAAACTGAAAGGGGGGAAGACAATCCAAACTAATACCAATCGAACCCAAGAGGGCAGAGACCTGGGTTTACCAACAATGAGACCTGTGTCTAGAGTCCGAACCCACAACCTCCATAGAGGAACAATAAGCCAAGTAGGAATATCTGTGACGACCATCGGAGGAACCAACAAAGCTCCGAAGTCAGTGAAGAAGTCAAACTAAATCAAAGATGGTCCCCATTCTAAAAGGGTAAGCACAAAACTCTACTAGAATGATGTTGTGTGGTGTGGACCAGTGACACCTGATAATGCGTCGAAGGAAAATAGTTTGGACTCTCTCAACAAAGGCCCAATCAAAGTCCAAGAGGTAGGGGGCCCAAACATTAGAGCCATAGAGGACAATCGGCTTGACCAGGGAGTCAAGAAGGGACATCTTAGTCATGGTGTCAAAAACATTGTTGCTCAAGAATAGCAAGGGAGTCGAGCCCCTTGTTGACTCTGGGCTGCATGGCTGGTCTCAAGTTGAACCGAGGTCCAAAAAACTTAGCCCCCAAGTAAGCATATGAAGATGCAATCTCAATCTTGGTACCCTGGAAGTAAAATTGGAGTTGTGATGTCCTCAAACAATTGAAGACCATAACTCGAGTCTTGCCAAGATTTACAACAAACTCATGTGAGTCGCAAAAAGAGGCCAAGCCATCAAGGAGCCGCTGAAGACCATTAAGGAAAGATGCTAGGAGAAATACATCCTCAACAAATAGGAGAATAGAGATCAACAGCTGATGCAAGTAACAACCATCACTAGGGAGTGAGCAATCACAGAGAAATGCCTCAAGCTTGTCGATGTAGATGCCAAGGAGAGTGGGGAAGAGAGGGAAGCCTTATTTCATCCTAATAGTGCTTTGGGTAGGGTCGGAGAAGCCTCGCGAAGTCCTGAATTTGCCCACAACACACTCGTATAACCTCACAATAGCTGTAAGTAGCATCTTTGAGATCTCGATGTCTGTAAGATGCTAAAAGAGAGCCGCTCGAGGAACAGAGTCGAAGGCTTTGCAAAATTCAACAAAATAGTAGTAAACTTTCGCTGAGCGGTGGCAACCTCCTTAATGATGGCCCATAACTTGGAAATCCGTACGACCTGACCTCTAGCCTAACAATGTCATTGATCGAGCTCTTTGGATAGGATACCATTCATCATAGTCGCATAGATTTTAACGAAGGTATGCCCAACCATGATGGTCCTGTAGTTCTGGGGTTGGAAGCTGGCCCAAATTTATGGATCAGATAGATAATATGTCATGACCAAGAGTCGAGAAAGCTGAGACAAACCACTCAATTAAATAACACTGTAAGAAAGGGACCCATGACAGAGATACCCAACTTGAAGAATTCAACTTGGAATCCTTCCTTATTTGGAGTTTTGCTACTGTTTATAACTCTAACTGGCTCAAAAATGTGGGAAAACGAGAAGAGGTGACAACGGGTGGGGGAGAGAATGAGATGGAGAGGGGGCTGGCGAGGAATATCATAGAGGGTAGGGGTGTGGGAGGCAAGGGAGTGAAGTTCCAAAGTAGTTGGTGGGGTGGAGGGGGGGTGGCGAGGAAACATGGTGCGCCAAAAGAGCTTTGGAGACTAGAAGAACGTGGCACAAAGAGATCTACATTGGCAGCAAAGTGAACTTCTATTTCTTATGGCGAAGAAAGCAACGGTAGTTGAGCCTCAACTGAGAGGAAGAGGAGGAAGAAGTGAGTGGACTAGAGTGAAGCATGCAATGAAAGGATTTACAGTCCTCATTGAACCACTTTTTCATGGGGCAAGATCTGCAAGTGGGGGGAGGCGTGAGCAAGGAGTTGCAGTGGGGAATGGAGAGAAGGGTAGATTCCCACATGGCGAATGCAAGTGAGTGGAACATGTAGCTAATGTCCTCGGAGTCGAAGAAGGGGTCTTGGGGAAGAAGTCATCTGAGGTGATGGATGAAGAACTCCGCATCGCCATCAGTGAAGCGAAAAGAAGTGTGAGCATGGTGGACAGGGAGGGGTGGAGGTCACTAGAAGATGAGGGGCAAGAAGAAGTGGATAAGCAAGGGAGAGGTGTTGTGGGGGGTCTCTGAAGGGTGATGCTAAGGAGGGCATGGTCAACAAGAGGAAGGTGAGAGATGTTAAAGTGACAAATGAGAGGGATGACAGAGGCCATAGAGAGAACATAATTCACAACACTAGCACCCCCACCATGTGGCCAACAAGTGAAGAGTTCGGAGCCAGGAAAGGAAGAGACCCCATTCAAAATCACTAAGTCAGATGTTTCACAAATTAGAAATAAATATCAACCATACTTGGTGAAGGGCCCCTGACGATCCTCAGAGAGCCAATGCAAACCCACAAAACTAGGATCGAAAGCAGTCGTACACATGGAATCAACCCTACAATCAAGGAGGGGAGGTTGTAGGTCTTTGGTCCGCACGTTAAAGTCTCCCAAAATGATGATGTCCCCCATGGAAAAGAATCTGGTAATGTGCTCATGAAGGTCCTCATAGGGGTCCCCACCCTTAGTGTTGTGAACTGCATAGTACGAAGATGTTGGTGGGAAGTAGCAAACGGTGATATAGGTATCTCTATAGAGTGAGGTCCCTCAATCAATGTGAATCCATATGAACTTGGCATAGTTGTCGGAGTGAACCAAGGAAATAGTATTGAAAAGATGGTCCTGAATAAGACAGGCCACCCCACCAAAACCTTTGACCCCACTAGAGCACTAGACCTCGTTTATAAAAGAGGAGAGCCACAGATAGCCAAAAATATTGGGAAGAGGACATATGGGACTCATGTGTCTCTGTAATTAAAAGGTCGGTAGAACCAATAGCATCGTTAAGTAAGCTAAGCATAGGCTAGAGGATGCCATTACCATTCCAGCAGTTGAGGCACAAAGAGCCTGTGCTCAATTGCCGCTAAGCTCGTCATTTGGCCTTAGAGGCCACCCTCGAAACCTAGTCTATAGGAAAAGGTGTCGCGGATTACTGCTTTTAACTGCATATTTACCCTCTTGTCTGGCTACCATAACGAGGGCACGAGCTTGCTTGAGTAGTGCCACCTATGATTGGGTGAGGTCCTCATCTAGGTAGATCTTAGGGGAAAGAATAACTTTATCTTTGCCTTAAGAGTCCACAACCTGCCAGAGAGGGAGAACCAAATGAAGAGAGTGTCATCTGGGCCTAACCAACACTTGTCAAGAGTGATGCTTGAAATGTCCAGTTGATCCTTGAGGAAAGAGTATCCGGCAATTGAGGGATCATCATTGGAGGGGAGACCACAAACTCGTAGGTTTAGCGCCTAACCCACTCATCATCCATCTTCCCTCGTACTAACTTCTCAACCCCTAAAAGAGGAGCCTCAACCACAGAGTTACATAAAGAAGCCCAAGACTTCACCTTCAATTCAGTTTTCATTGACAGTGAAGAATGCCTATCCACGATCTCCAATTGTTTTTCTTTGATAGTGTCTAACTCCCTGAGCTGCATGGTAGCAGAGTCTAGATTAGCCTTGAGGCTTGTATTTTCAGCAACTAGAGATTGTACCGTATCTCATACAGTGTTGTTCTCAGCTTCCAACAAAGCCAACCATTCTATGAGTTTAATATAGAGTGAAGTTGACTGAGCAACAACATTTTGTAGGACAACATTAGTGGACTCCATTGTAGTCAAGCGATCAGTGAGCTGATGGAGTGTAATTGGATCAAATAAGGGTTCCATAGCTCATAAAGAAGGGTGCCTCCAAAGATTAAAAGGAAAACAACAATTAACACAAACCTAGTTTGCTACTCAAAATCTAGTTTCTTTAAGAAATTTGCATCGAATCTGGACAACTTGGTTGGTGTTTCACCACTTGTTTTTTGTTAGGGGTATCCAAGTCCCTAACATTCCAAGTAAAGACTTGTATTTCTAACCTAGAGGAAACTTCGTCAACCATTAAGAAAATACTTACTAACAAAAACCATTACCTATCTTGAAAGTACCTTTGCTAATGAGTAAAATCCAACAAATTTTCAACCTTACTCTTTTTGTTTTATTTCTATTGCTTGTCCTTTGAAGGAATAACTAATAAAACTTTAGCATTGGAAATGCCTCCAAAGATTCCTATACACCTAAACAAATCTAAAATCTACATTGTCTTGTATCCAACACATTCAAGACAAGTGTCCATTGATCTCAAAAGTGCAAAAATATTGATCCAATAATAATAGTGAATGGGAAAATCAAATAGTTAAAGAAAAAAGAAAACTAGGACAAATTCTATGTAAAAAGTCCATAGTCAGTGTCAATCTTGAGAACCTCCATGTCTATGCTAGTTGAGACTTGTATATGTAACCTTCACAAATATTTCTAGATTAAATGAAAGGGTCAAAAGAAAATAAAAATCATCCATTTTACAAAGTAGAATTTTATTTTAAAGTTTTTAGACCTCTTTCTTCATCCAAATACCTTATGAACAAAGAGAACCTAGAAACTTTGCTTAGTGCTTCAACCAATGATTGTGGCTTCTACATGGTTTGGTGTTTGGCCAAATTTGTAGCCAAAAGAACCCTTGAAGAACTATTGTAATATTTGTGTGTTTATTCTTCACTTTTTAACTATATAATAGGAACAATCTAATAATTAGTCAAGTGAACATTTGAGCTAAATTGGAGCAAAAGAAAGATTCTAGCCTATATTATTTGCCATGTTTATATATATATATATATATATATATATATATATATATATATATATATATATATATATATATATATATATATATATATATTTCCTTCAAATCGTCTAGATTTTGACTGATAGCTTCTAGATAATATCTACTTCAAAACTCTAAATTGATGCCATAAAACCTAAAAATATTTACAAGAGAAGCTAAAAAAGAAACGAGTAGAACTATGGATATAATTTTCAAAATTGATATTTCAATGATTCCAATCCTTAACTAGGCACCAAACTCTAGGTTTCCCAAATCTAAAATTGAATAATAGCTAAAATCTCCGAACCTCGCAGAGATTACACTCAGCAACGTCCCTCTAGTAGACCTCAGAGGTGACCTTCCAAAGTATCTGATTGTCCTAATGTCCGCCTTTCCATTTTGGACTACTTCTAGCCTGTGAGAAGTTCTTAGCTATTGTTATTTCTTTTTCTTGTTTCCTTTGTTGTTTTTCTTTCTTGTTTGGTGCTCCCCCTGCTAGAGTTTGCCCTTTGTACTATTTCTAGTCCCTTAAACCCTCACTGGTCTCTTGTTGGACATTAATAAATTTATCTTATCTTAACTTATCTTATCGTATCTTATCTTAAACCATCAATCAAATTGATCATCATCATCTAAGACAAAACTTTAATCTCCTTGACAACAACAGATATCTCTAGAGATGATTAAAATATAATTTTCCACAAATAATGAGACAAAATCAAACAATGACTTACTCTAAGATTCTCAATTCCTTTATTTCTTAGGCAAAACTACATTAGCACATAAAGCAACATTTTGAAGCCAAACCATGGCAAACTTATCTAACAAGAATAATATTACCTACAATCAAATTACAAACAAAAAGATTGATTGATCAAATAAGATAAGATAAATCTATTAATGCCCAACAAAAGACCACCAAGGGTCTAAGGGACTAAGAGCATATAACCAAAGAAGTAGTGGAAAACAAGACACCAAACGGTGTTTGGGAAAGAGCAAGCGAGAAACAAAAGTAACAAAGCAACAAAAGGAGCCAACGAAGAGGAAAGAACTAGGGATCCTTCCTCCATTGAAAGAAATCCAACACCGAACAATGGCTTGAAATATCAATGTAACATTGTTATCATCTATCACCTCCTTTTGAAAATGTATTATTATCATGTGAAGTAATTCTAACCCACTCTCTTCTAAACACACTTAACGTAGCCATAACATACCAATAGTAACTCATTATTATTTTTTATTGGAATTCTTATTTTGGAATTCTTTTATGTTTTTTTATATTACAATGTCTCTTCAAAACATAATAAACTTAACCATAACATATTGGTGGTGTCCTTTATGCAATTTTTCTTATGCTTTAGCAACATGTATGATTGTTTATGCTTTAATGTTTATGCCAACAACAAAAGTTACTAGAATTACTCAAACATCATTTATGTTATTTTAAAAAACATCAAGTTGCCAACTTCAATAACAACTTGCCGCTTCAACAACTTATTGAAGCTAGAAATTCATCACACATGCTTGAATCAAAATGTTTTTAAAATAACATTATGCATAGATAAGATAAGATAAGATAAGATAAGATAATTTTATTAATTTCCATCAAAAGACCACAATGTGGGTCTATGGGATTGGAAGCTTACACCAAGAAGAAAGCAGACAAACGGAGTACCAAATGATGTCCAAAAAAGAACAAGTACAACAAAAGAAGAAGAAAGCAGGAGACATAACAGAAAAGAATAGGTATCTGTCCTCGTAGGGAAAAAGTCAAACAAAGATTGATCTGTACGACTACTAGAGGCCTTGCGATGAAGTTGAGTGCTATGAGAGGAGTGTCGCTGGTGATGAGATCCCTTGTGGGGTCTCACAGATCTAGGATGGCCAATGTTAGGGAAAATGTACGATCGCTTCACACCCCGAGCTAGAGCTAAGGGCGAGAAGAAGGTCGTAATAAGTTGTGCCTGGGTCTAACTCTCGAGAAATGATAGTTGTAAAGTATGGTCACGAAGTTGTAAGGACTCACATAGATTGGGCGCAATGCAGCACTAATCTATATACCTGAAAAAATTTGAGAGGGATCTACAATCTCTAAACAAACAATAAAATCTCCCTCTAATCTTGTGGTATATAGGGCAATGTGCAAAACTTTTCAACTTTTGACTATGTGTTGTCTTCTTCTTTTTTTCTCCCTTAATATATAGTTTATTCATGAAATGACTCTAATGGTTTAGATATCAAAAATAGATTCAATCTTTTCCATCATCCCTCGGCTAATTGTATTATAGTAATAAATTTTAATTATAGTAATCATTGTTTGAATTGATCCACTTCCAAAAAGAATCACCCCCTTTCTAAAGTATGTTTTAGTCATTCCACTTCCATAAGCTTAGTATAATATTTTTTCTTAATTTGTTGAGATCTTTTCTTGTGACACAAGAAATTCTTTACCTTTTCCTAAGGCCCCTACAAAACTATATGTGATACAATTGTTAAATAATATTCCTATATTTCTAGATGTTAAACTTCCCTCTTTTGTGAAACTAATAGAACCATGAAAAAAAAACACGAAGTACCATGAAAACAATAAAACCAGTATAAGTGAACTATTATATTTCTCTCCTACTAAATAGATGCAAGTGAACCTACTTTTAAGGTCTAAAATAGTAACACATCAAAATATTTAATTATTTTCTATTTCTATCTAAGTTAACTCATTTTTTTGGATCTTCCCAAATGATGTGGCTTTAAAGAGTATTGGTTATTTACTAGGGAAGGACCCCACAAGCTAGGTCTCTCAACTCTAATCACATTGAGTATAGCCACTCTAAATCTATATTTAATAGATCAATTTGAGAGAAGAGTATATTTTTTTAGTTTAAAAAAAATCATAATACCCAATATACCATGGGATTTTGTCACGTTCTTTTTTCTTGCATATTCCTCATACCCTTTCATGTTCATGACTCAACATCCAGTAGACCTAGACATGCCTACAATTATGGTTGATCCACTACATATGTTGTAACTTCCCTATTCGGGATATTCTTATAGTTCTCCCTAAAATCATAATTCTAACTATAAATAAGGAATACAATATAGTTAGTAGTACAAATTTACCAATTGAAATTCTTGTAACAAGATAAATCTTTGATTGATTCATACTTTTTAAAAATCCATATTACACAAAGTATTAGTTACTTGGAAAGGTCAAGATAACATTTATTTTGACTAATCATTAGTATAAATTATGAAACCCTATAACATTCCAATGTGGATTCCTATAATAACCTTATTAGGAATTTATTGAAATGTTTACAAACCATATTTTGAAGGTTGATCGGCCTTGTACGATGACATGGAAGGTGGGTTGCTCTTCCACCTTTGAGTTCACCTTGGAGGTTTCTCCTTGTTCAAGCCCAAGAGCATGGAAGGTTGATCTTCCATTTCACCTCTTTGTCCGTGTGCATGGAAGGTTGGTCATCCATCCCATCCCAAGGTGGTGTACTTGGTGGGACCTCGAGCCTAAGGGCACTTCAAGCCCCTTGGACCATGAACATGACATTCATCTTAAGGTAGTGTACATGGCTCTTGTGAACTCATAAGGTTGTGCATCCTTCCTATTTGGAAACTATTTCCCTAAATTCAAAATAAAATATGAAACAAAATGTTTATTACATATAAGTAAGAGAAACATTTAGATTACTCAAGTTTTAATAGTTATTGTGAACATTAATATAGCATGAATACGTATATATACACCTAAAATTTAACTTTATCAACATAAATTATCTCTAATCTATTGGGTGCTAATCGATATTTGATTCTAGCCTTAGATCAAATTATATATATTTGTATCCCTTTCTTGGTCATTTAACGCCTTTCTCGATCAAGAATTCCTCTTTGTTACATCCTCCATGGTAGGATGAAAAGGCATGACCTTTTTTTATCATTATATCATTTAAAGGGAGATGTCCCTCGAGTAATTCATTATTATTAATAATTTGTTACGACCCTTAATTAGGGGATCACTACCAAGTAACCATATGTTGGTTCCCTTTTAAAGATTTACAACCCCAATTTATTTATTTATTTAAATTCCCTCTACCTTGGTTGTTTCCCTCATCCAAATGCCTTAAACCTAAGTCAACCCTTCTCAGGGAAACAATATATTTTTCTTTCAACTTGAATGCCTCGATTTTATTTACATATCTAAAAATTTGCATAAAGTAAAGACATTGAGGCAATCTCCTCTTGTGATACAAAATCAAATCCATCAATTTGAAAGAGTTGTATAAATAGTCAAACCACTTAATCTTGTAACTAACATTTATATCATTACTCAATTATATCAACTTAAGGTGAAAGATTTTTTTTAAAATGCTTACAACAAAATAGTGTAGATAAGGGGAGTTGCAAGATTAATGAAATCCCGAGTGATAAATATCCCAATACTAATTTAATTTTAATAATGTTTTGCTAAGCTAGGGAGAACAATTAAATTAAAGAGAAATAAGCTAACTAGAAAATAAACAATAAACATAGAGATAACGATATGAGGTGGTATAGATTTTAAAACTACATAACCTTAAAGAAAGAATTGAAGACCAATTGATGAACTACATGAGCTCTTTGTCCCAAGACAGTAGTGCGAAAGGTGTGTTGTCTTGTATGGACAAGGGATGAGAACCATACTAAAAAGGACTTAACCGATTAAATAGGATATAAACTAAGCTAAGAACAGTAATGAGAAATATAAAAATGATAATATAGAAGATACTTAAAGGAAAAGATAAGATAATGATATTAATGTCCAACAAGAGACCAACAAGGGTCCATGGGGCTGAAAGATACAACAGTGTAGAGAAGAATAAAACAGTGGGAGCGCCAAAAGGCGTCCAGGGAAAAAAAACACCAAATAGGAAAGCAAGAAAAAGGGCAAACAAGAAGAAGAGAGAGAGAGAGAGAGAGAGAGAGAGAGAGAGAGAGCGAGAGAGAGAGAGAGAGAGAGAGAGATGAACAATCCTTTCTTAGTACAAAGAAGTCTTGCACAGAAGGATAAGGCCCAAGACAAGAACAAAAGAAAACGACGAAGAAGAGAGTGAGAACCACCCCGACAAGGAGTAGGGATCCTTTCTCAAAGAAGAGAGAAATAAAAGGTTGAACAACTAAACAGACAGGGCACGACCAGGGGCACTGTGATGTCAATGAGTGTAACAGGAGGAGTGTTACTGGTGAAGAGATACATCGCAGGGTCACCTGGAATTGGAGAGGTTGATGCTAGGGATGCATCATACCCTGAGCTAGAGATAAGGGCGAAAAGGTCATGATAGTGTGGTGAAGTTGCTTGCACGTCATTTGGCCTTAAAGGCTGACCTTGACTCTAAAGGCTGACCTTGACTCTCAAACTATAAGAAAAGTGTCTCAACTATGAGGTTTAAACAGTCAAGCATCCATGACAAGAACTCGAGCCTGCTTAAGTATTGCCACCAAGGACGTGTCTTAGAATGCATCCCTAGGACATGTTGAAATTGGTCGTAGAGGCTAACCTCGACTCCCAACTAGCAAGAAAAGTGTCTTGAACCACCACCTTGAGGTTTCTGATCGCTGACCATTTACCCTCCTGTCAAATAGCTACAACAAGAGCCCGAGTCTACTTAATTTTTTTCACCTGTGATCTAGTAAGATCTTTATCAAGATTTATCTTGAAGAGGAGAGAGAAGAGCTTCCTCTTTGCACTAAGAGCCTGAAGGCGGCCAACAAGTGAGATAAGAAAAGATAAAATAAATCTATTAATGTCCAACAAAAGACCACCAAGGGTCTAAGGGACTAAAAGCATACAAACAAGGAAGTAGTGGACTACAAGACACCAAACGGTGTCTGGGAAAGAGCAAGCGAGATCAAAATAAATAAAACAACCAAGGGGCCAACAAGGAGGCAAGAACTAGGGACCCTTGTTCCGCTGAAAGAACTCCAACACCAAACAAGATGAATCTGGGCATGAAGGACCTCCGGTCTGTCACTGTTACTTGTTGGAGCGGTGCCATTGAGGAGTGAGAGTAGTACTAGTATTAAATTTGGTGATGAGGGGTTGATTCGTGACCTTCTACGGGGTCAAGCATTGCAAAGTGGAGTCTCAGAGATGCATCACCTCCCTAAGATAGAGCGTTAGGCATCTTTGATTCGTATACATGAAGAAATTTGTAAGGGAACTACACTCTCTAAATAGGCAATAGAACCTTCCTCTAATCTCATACTATGACGAGCAGTGAAAGATGAAATGGGTCTCTATCTCGGCCTCAAACAAGGAGCATAAACCACAAATTTGGTCCTCTCTGCTCATATGATGATCAATTTCTTTTTGTAACTGGTGGGAGCCGACTCTGAAAGATTCGAGGGATATGCGTAAGGCATGGCACCAATGCCACAATAAGTAGCTAGGATGTGTAATAACCCCACCAGTGATAACCAAGAAGTGTTCAGCATAAAAGGCCATCTTTGGACATAATCCCTTGGTCGGGTTACTCCAGGTCATGGTGATATATTGTCTATAAATATATGTCTTGACATGCCCATTCAACTCCTACGGTGATGGGAGGAGATGGGCAGGAGCATGCAATGAAAACTAGAAGGGAGGGAGGTGATCAATATCAATCCCAATAGAGATCATCAAAGAGGTCACCTGAGCATACCAACATCGATCACTTGGGGAGGGATCTGAGGCAGCAATGACAACATAGGAGCAATAGGCCAAATAAGAATATCGATGACGACCAGCTGCTGAGTCCATAAAGCCATGGAGACAATGAAGAAATTGGATCAAATAAAAAATGGGACTAAGTTTGAAAGGATGAGCTCTGAATTTTTCCAAAATAATGTCATGGGGGATGAATCTATGACATCTAATAATGCGTTTGAGAAGCAAAGTTTGAACACGCCCAATAGAGGCCCAGTCTAAGTCAAGAAGAGACGGCCCTGAACCACTGAACCATAAAGCATTTTCGGCCTAACCAAGGAGTCCAAAAGGGACAACTTGGACATTGCATCCTGGAAGTGGTGTCTGAAGCATTGTCTCTCTAGCATAGCAAGGGAGCACATCCCCTTGCCAACTCTGGGTTGTATGGCTAGTCTCATACTGAAGTGATGTCTCAAAAACTTGACACCAAGATATGTGTAGGAAGAGGTGATCTCAATCTCATGTCCCTAAAAATAAAAGTGCATATCAGAGCTCTTTAGACGTTTGAATACCATAACCCGAATCTTACTCAAGTTCACAGTGAGTTGTCATAAGTCACAGAAGGAGCCTAGGCTATCAAGGAGCCTCTGAAGATTCTCGAGAGAAGATGCTAAAAGGACCACATTGTCAGCATAAAGGAGAATGGAGATCAATACTTGGTGTAAGTAGCAACCATCACCTGGGAACAAAGCCTCTCTGAGGAAGGTCTCGAGCTCATCAATATAAATGCCAAACAATGTGGGGGAAAGACAACAACCATGTTTCACCCCAATAGTGCTCTGGATAGGAGGTGAGAAACCCTCAAGGGTCCTGAATCTACCCACAACGTTCTCATATAACCTCATAATAGTCGTCAATAAGATCTCTGAAATCTCGATGTCTTTGAGCCACTGGAAAAGAGTCCCTCATGGGACAGTGTCAAAGGCCTTACAAAAGTCTATGAATTAACAATGAACTTTTGCAGAGCAATGCTGAGCCTCCTCAATAATAGCTCGTAATGTCATGATGTGGTCCATGGTTTGGTAACCTGCATGAAACCCAGCGTGGCCTCTAGCTTTATAATATCTCCTATTGAGCTCTCTAGTAAGAATAGTGTTTAGTGTTGTGGTGTAGAGCTTGGCAAAGGTGTGTCCAATCATGATAGTCCTGTAGTTGTCGGGGTCCGAAGTCAGCCCGGACTTGTGAATTGGATAGATAACACGTTTTGACCCAAGCACAATCTAGTGATATCTAGTTGGTCTTTAAGGAAGGAGTAGCTCGTTGCAAGAGGCTTAGACGACTCTTGAGCTTACAAACCTGGAAGAGAAAAAATAGAGCTTACAACCCTCCAATCATGAAGACTCTTGACATGCTACTCTTTTGTCCATCCTAAACTCCCACACACAAGACAAAAAAAATGTTGTGGTTTATCTCAAATCATGGTGAAGTCAAACCCTTATTTTAGTGTTTCCACTAACATGGATTGACAAGATAGATATGGCAATCAATAATTAATATGAGATTTTAAAAAAAAATTAAAGATCAAGATACTATTGATATGCTTATGCTAAATACATGGGAGTAGGTGTTAATTAGGTGGAAAGATGGCTCCCCTTCAAGAGATGTTTGAGCTTAATAGAGAGAAGGCAAGAGCAAGCTAGTGTGCAATGGAGGTGAACGAGAAGTAATGGAAGTGTTGCAAAGAAAGTGTCTAGACAGCTAACTAATTGCATGAATGACCAATAGAAGACAAAATAGAGCCAAAATGGAGGTTTAAACCAACTCCAAGGATTCTTGACTTCAATAACCTACCAAAAGGAGGTATTATAGTGCTAGGTATAATAGATTTGTGAGATGAGTGTGTTCCTTGGACATCTTGATGATATGTATCATGAATCTAGATTGTCCACATGGTTGATAATTCCAACAAACAGAAGTGACTAGGCAAGTGGCTAAAGTGGAGGCTTCAATTGAGATTTTGATTTGGCTGAAGTAGAGACATTGTGTGACATGGCATTGCAATCTAAAGTATGAGCTAGAGATTATATCAAGATATGAAGCGATAGTAGAATGTTTTATCTATACAAAGTTGTCCCAAAGGAAAAATACTAAAACTTTATAAGCTAGTGCTAAACTGCATCATAACATGTTAGTTGTAGACAAACATGTTATATTTATAAGTTTAAATTTGATTGCAAAAAAAGATTAAACAATGGTGATCAAATACAAATATCATAATAGTGACCACTAAGATTATGTTGGTATGGTAGCAAGTTGTGGCATCATTAAATTTTCTCTTATACAATTTCTCACTCACTAAAGCCTCACTTTACAATAATTGGTCTCCTATGCTTCGTTATACTTGATTATGCTTTCTCTAGTTCAAATTCTAGCTTCTTCTCCACATTTTGGACCTCATGACCTTGTCCTTGCCCTCACTACAACTTTTTCCTAATAATCAATGCCTAAATTCAAACCCTATTATTGCTAGCTAGTAGGAGCAGGAAAACTTGTCCCATGTTGACTTGCTCCAAAATTTCAAATCCAAAATGTTAGGGAAAGGTGTAAATCCCTCTCATTTGATCATACATATCCACCTAATTTGAGACAATCAAGAGCATCCCAAGAGAAAGCAATCAAGCATCCTTCAAAGTATTAAGAAGGCCTAAATGCACCCAACATTTTGCATGATTCGCAAATGTCAAAAATCAAGATATGACAATTAAAGACAATCACATGAGAAAAGAGGCATGTGCACTCTGATCTAAACATGATAAGAAACCATGTCCCATCGATCCTGCACTAGCATATCATTATCCTCCTAATATTGATCATAGAGGGTGGAAGGTCGAGCCTAAAAATGTATGACTAAAGAAGCCCTAGGCTCCTCACAAGTGGCTAAAGCCAAGGATGAAGCTACTTAACATTTCCATCCAAAAGCTCCATTAAAGAAATAGTTAGTGATATTGTAAAGATAGCCAATAACACCAAAGATTGATTGATGAAAAAGGGGCAATGACAAACTTTGTAGAATCTAGAGCCTCCTCAACAACAAACATTGATGTAGAGATAAAAGTCACGAGAATGGATTTCTAGCAATGAAATTTGAGCACGAGACTTTTCTTGAACTTATGCTTTAATGATGGAGGAGAAGATTTTGTGTCCATATAGCAGGCGTAAGGACCTTGAGAAAGTTGTGATGGGAGTCCTCAAATACAACAACCTAGGCAAACATGACTAAATTGAATACAACCTGTGTATACAACATGTTGAGCTAGGAGAATGCTAGAATATTTAAAAGAAAGAAGATAAGAGTTAGCTCCATGAATAAAGAGGTGAAGTTCTAGACTCATTTATGGTGAGGCCCATCAGTAGACCCCAAAGCGATAGAAAACAACTTGGTTGATGGAACCAGATGAGATGAAGATTCATCAATAAGACTCGTAGAAGTAGATATAGATTTAGATCAATGGGACATGGGGACCAACAATGCACTTTCAACCTTCAAGTGGCCTCAAGTTCAAAAGCCCTTGTCCACTGACGAAGCTTATATTCATGCATAAGATAGATAAAGCATAAGAGAGAACCAAGAAGAGAAGCTTGAGAAGGCTTAGTAGCATCCTGCAACGATTATAGAATCGGGCTCAAATGCCCTTCTTCATCCACTCTAGGACTAGGAAAGTACCCTTGAAGGTTGGGAAATAGGTGCTAAGGGAGAAATGATCATACAACTACTTATCCTTGCCATAGATAGTAGAGCAAGGAATTTCTACGATGATGGAAAACTCAAAGGGAGAATGAGCCTTAGACTTTGGTAACACACATTTTATTTCCTTCTCTGCATTAGGTCAGGGACATGAGACAATATTAGAAATCCTATGGTCTTCAAAAAATAGGGAGGTTTCTCTTGAGAAGCATGCTTTGTCCTTAGCCCACGATGAAGAGGGAATTATATGCATAGGACACTACAAACTAGGGGAAGACAAAGATGTGTAGTAAAAGTAGGATGCACCATAAGTGCTATAAATTGAACCAATTTTTTAGATAGTTATATGGTTTTATAGTTATTATATGCTTTAAATGAAATGTTTTCTTTAGGAAGAAAGTGTTGCACTTGAGCAAGCTAAAAATGATTGAGAATAAATCCCCTGTAGAACACCAATGGTTCATACCTAGTATACTGAATTGTATGCACAATAGACTCATAGGAAGACTTCTAGCATTTAGAACCATTGAGGGGAATGCCCATAAAGAGACTTCCATGGTATGCCTAGATCCATAAAAAAGAGGTTTGGCTCAGGAATGACGATAAATGTTGTAAATGCCAGCTTGGATCTCTTGGAGACCATCAAGGTGGTAGAACCCATAAGGAAAATAGAAATTCCATTATGTGTTCAAATCGTAACTTTGTTCTCATTGTGCCTCGCCCAATGTAACCCATTCACAAAAGGACCTTCAATATTGGATAGACTATGTAGGCAGGATCAACCATAATGCACATCTCCATTGATCTTTGCAAGGACATATGAAGGAGAGGACTCTCTGCAATAGATGGGTTTGGAATGATAGTGATCGTGTTCGTAAATGGACTACCACTTGATGTAGGGAAGGATGCTACGAAAGTGAAGTTTGATTTCAAAAATTCTCCACAATGTAGAGAAGGGAATTTGCCTCCCTCATGATTGATGAAATCCCAAGGGACAAATAGCCCAAGGCCTATTTAATAGGCCAAATAAATGAGAGGGAGTGAATTATTAAATGAACTCTTTAATTAATATGGTGAATACTTAAAGCAATCATAAACTTATAATAAACATGAACTTGAAAGCACAAAAAATCAAGACCAGAATTTATGTGGAAGCCTAAGATGGGAAAAGCCATGGAGAAGTAAATTCTCATGAAAAGAACACCAGTTAAGATGATTTTTATAAAGGCTTACTATCAATTGAGCTAACTACCCATAAATAAGAAAGGGCATACAAATTGGTTCACTACATGAAATCGAAGATGAAAATGAATTCATTGCTGAAATAATTGTCATCGATAATCAAGAACATATATTGATGAAGGCACAACATAGAAGAACAAAAGAGCACAAAAAGGAGACTTTATATTATTTGAATAAAGATTATTATTACATGCACATTACATTTAGTAAACAACTAACATGCCTTGTAAGCTACAACATTATCAGATTCCAGGAACCCCATTTTCCTAATATCTTCCTTCCCCAAAACTTACCTTCCCACCTTTAAAATAGGTCTTAAATAACTATTTTAGAGTTGGAAATCAAAATACAATTTATATCTATTTGGCAATAGGCGCCAAAACAGAGGAATATAATTCAACTTTCAACCATGTGCAGAAATAGATAGTTCCCAAAAATGTGTTCCAACTTCTAGAAGGCATAAGTTTTGAGTTGGGACTCCGGCTGATGAATTGTTTACATTGCTAGAGAGTTTGTCGAGCACTCTGCAAACCTAAGGACAACCTTAGACTACTCTTTCTTCCCATTTTAAAAGTCGTATGAGATCATTCAGTGCCTCAAATCTAACTCCAAAGATTTTTCAACAAATTTTTAGAAACGTAAAACTTTAATAATTATAAATAGTGAATGGTTTTAACATGATTCTTTTAGAAAGTGTAATTTTACATTTACAAGCTTCCATATTACTTATGTCCCTATCTACCTTATAATTAAAACCCTCGTACAAAATAACATGTTTTTCCTAAAAAGTAGCAACTTCCTAAAAATTACACAACAGTGGAGTTTTGGAGAGCTGAAATCTGTATTTAATATGTATTGGGTGATGCAGGATTGCCTTTACACTATTGGATGCTCTTGCATTACAAATATGATATAATGGTTTGCTACCAGCTACACCAAGTAGCATATACGTCAATATATAGATCTCCTCTTGTGAGATTTGCAATCACTTAGCATAATACTCACATACAAGCACATTACAACAAATAGAATCTTCACTTTATTATATTAAACTATGCCAACAATTAGTTAAGTCTAATGCAAGTTGAAATAGGTCACACTAAAGGATTCTTGTGGTGGTAAGGAATGAAATGTGTTGTTATGTAGAGCCGAATCAAACTCATGGGTTAATTTTTTCCCACTTCACTCAGCATAGTTTTCCCCCATTTTTTTCTTACGAGGGTTTTGGGGGCAACACTCCCTTACTAGGGATTAAGGGGCAACGCTCCTTGCAGAGTGTTGTTGTAATGCCCAAGGTAGGGTCCTGGGGTCTGAAAACAAATTTACTATTGTAAAATGTGTCATAAGTTTTTTTCTTCTATTGGACAACATACTCTAGCCCTAAGTTTGTAAGTAGCATAAGTCATGTATAAAATGGCATAGGGTTAGGAATTTTATGATGTATAATGATTTAGTAGCTTCCTGCAACAGTATTGAGTTGCAAGGGATTACAAATTGTAATCAAGTTGAAATCACTGGATAATAATAATGGACTCATTGTTTGGTGGATGTAGCCCAAGAATTGGGTGACCCGCGTTAAATCTTTGTGTCTTATGTTCATTTATGTGTGCTTTATTCCTTTATGATATTGGTTATATTTGCATATAATTGTTACTTATGTCTCTCTAAACCCAAGAAAATGTGACATCCTGGCTCAATAAAACACATCTTGCTCATAACAACATGCTACACCATTGTGTCGATCTTCATAACCAACACAAAGGATGTATATATTACAGTGCAAAATACTTGGATTGAAGCATAATGATCAAAGTCAACATAGGGCCCTACCCAAATAAATGAACCACGTTATGTTGCAATATAAATGTGACCAGCACTGATATAGCTAAAGACAAACTTTTATGACACATGATTTGGAGCTCACTATCTATGCACATGACATGTTGACATCAATGACAACAAAAATGATAGCATCGACATTACATTCTCATAATCTCCCCTTGTCATTTATACCAACACTGATTAATAACAAAACAAAAACTCGTTGTAAAAAGATATCTATTGAAAATATAAGGTAGGCAAGGTAACTAAGAGGGGAGGGGTGAATCAGGAACCAATAAAACTTTATCTTACTTCACCAATTAATCTTTCATATAATATTTTGATCTAATTGCATGCATGAAAGAATGAAAGCAACAAAACATTCATAACACTTTGACACAAGATATGGTGACCTAGTAACCTTCCAATTAGAAAGTAAACACTTATCAAAACAAAAAGATTTGTGTCCTTGTTTTTTGCAATTGTGACATTTACCTTCAAACTGAGGATTCTCTTTACATTCACTTGCTCTATGACCATATTTATTGCAATTGTAACACTTTCCATTAGATTTTGTTTTTCCATTACTCCAACATTTGTTTGATGTATGACCTATCTTACTACAATGATTGCAAGTAGGTCTTTTATTCTTTTGAGCTCCTTGCTGAGATGATTCACCTTCCTCTGTGTATCCTATACCAACTTTGCCTCTATGTCTATACTGACTTTCCTCAATCAAATGATTCATGTTTTCCTGAGATTTCATCATTCTTTCATTAATTTGATTTTCAATGCTGAGATCATTATGCCATCTTTCATTCTCTGATCTTAGATTCATAAGTTCTTCATTTGCATTAGTGAGCTCATCAATAAAGTTCGCTTGCTAAAGGGATAGTTGTTGAATTTCATTGTTCTTTTCTTCCATCTCTTCTTTGGCTTTGTTTTTTTCTTCTATGACTTAACATTATTTAACTAATTGGATTTCTTGCTCTCTTTTCAACTTTTTGACTTGAAGATTGAAATTCTTTTCTAATAGGTCTTTGATTGCTTCATCTGCTTCATTTGAATTTCTTTCTAGACATGTCTTCAATTCTTTCTTTAGTGTAGAGAATCTCATTCATTTGTACTGCAAGATCTTTACTTCTTTTCAATGATTGAGAGAGTTGCTCATTTTCTTGCTTGAGTTGTCCAATGGCCAATTCCAAATTCAACTTTTCATTGTCAATAGCCTTATCTAGCATGTATGCCTCCATTGCCTCTGATATTTTCTCAAGTTGTTAAACTTTTGATGTGAGAACCAAAAGCTCTAATACCAATTGTTCGAAATATAAGGTAGGCAAGGTTATTGAGATTGGGAGGGGTGAATCGGGAACCAATAAAACTTTATCTTACATTAATCCTTCATATAATATTCTGATCTAATTGTATGAATGAAAAAATGAAAACAATAAAACATTCGTAACACTTTGACACAAGATATGGTGACCTAGAAACCTTCCAATTAGAAAGTAAAACTGTGGTGGGGATGATACCCATAAGCTTTTGTACTACAGTATAAAGTTTATCTATTAAGGCTTACAATTGACCACTTCAAGTGATCTATCATGTTAGGAGTAATAAGGACTATGAGGTCCACCTTGTTAGAGGATTTACAAACATACAATGAAGTAATGCATTCGATTAAGAGATTTAGCAAAAGACTGTTAAGTCTACCATGTTAAAGGATTTGACTGATGCACTTGTTACGATGAACCAGTGGCTGATCTCTGATTTGCAACTCTGATTTGCTAAATGAGATTTCTTGAATTACAATGATCATCTGACTATGATAGATAAATCTCTATTGTCCCTTGTATTGCTTGTAGTCTTCTTCAACTCACAATCCTACCCATCATATACTTCTTCACATACATATTTGGATATGATAAAATGTATTACATATATACCAATCCAAAAATCACAACATATTGGAGTCAACTACAATACCAATTTCATCATAATTCACAAAGTCAACCCAACTGTTGTAAATCTGTGATGTTCTGATACATTACAAACACTATCAACGGTCGACAAACTTTGACACTCAATTGAACTTGAAACTTGGTCCATACTAATCACTTCCAAGTAGCTCGAACTCGGTCAACATTGTGTGACTTGGTGAACACTGAGAAACTTAGTAGCAGCTAAATCACTTGTTTAACACTAGATGAGTCGGTCAACACTAGATTCACATTCTTAACACTACAAGCTCGATAGACACTATAGAATTTGGTTAACACTACGATCTTCTTCACTTCCATTGAATAGCTCGATAGCCTCTGTTATGCTCAGTTTGCACTGAACTTTTTCTCTAAAGCTCGGTAAACACTTTATAACTTGGGAAACACTACAAATTGACTCAGGTGCTTTGTAGACATTGTATTCTGACTACTTGGCTTGGGAACAATTGAATCACTTGGTTAATACTGCAAATTGAATGATAAGCTCGGTAGCAATGTAAACATTTGACTAAGCGTTGAGTTAGTAATAGACAAATTGACCTTAATGTCAACAATCTTCCCCTTTGGCATTAGTGACAGAAACACTTACCAAAACAAAAATCTGATCATTCAAAATTATAAGTAAAAACTTCCTTTGTTATCATTCTGTGTCTTCAACTCATTTTTGACTTTCAACTGTTGTGGCTCGGTAACATACTTTGTTTTACTAATTTTTCAAAATTGCTTTTGTAAAAATATTTATTTGTACAAGTAGCTGCATAATACTATACTGCTCCCCCATACATATATCTCTCCTATATACATATAAATGGAGTATAGCACATTTTTCCTCCTTTTACAATATCTTCTCCCTCTTTACATATTACACATATTCATTTCTCCCCCTTTTTGACATAAATGCCAAAGGTGTATAGTATCTATATAATAATGCCAAAATGTGACAAGAATTCAGAATGTACCTTCAGAATCAGTACCATTGTCTTGTCTCAATTCTCATGCAATACCTTATTTGCATGCAATGTAATCTGAACTTCTACTAATAATTCCATCATGTGATTAGCTATGGAGAAGTTGTTATCATGGTGTCTTTGCATGTGCAATGTGTTTCTACAATGCATCCATGTTGGGAAGAATCATGCCCTAAATTTCTGCAAGGGCTTCTTCCTTTAATAACTCTGCCTATAGATTTGTTAGATATTTGATCTTTGAATAATATGCAGAACTATGACTTGGGTTAAGTGCAAGTTGATGTGCACTTGCCTTCATATCTTCATCTATCTTGGACAGTTTATCCTTGATCTCCTTTGCGAAGGTAGAATGTGTCACTTAGTTTAACAAATAATAAAACAACATTATTAACAAATGTTTCCAGAGAACTAAGAATAGTAGATAACTCTACTTGATCTATGGCTATTCTTTGTGCAACTTGTTCCAACACTTTGTTCTCAAACTTTCTTTTAGCTCTTTGTAGCAGTTTATCCTGTCCATTTAAGTCTTCATTATATTTATGGATATTTTCTACTAACTAGTCTAGAATGGGTTGTTTGTCATCAACCTCAATACTCAGAGCATCAATAAATATGCTCTTTATGTCTTCAAGAACTTGATTTTCTTTCTTCTTTTCTTCTCTAAGTTTTTGCTACTTAGCTCTCATCTTTAGTAGTTTTCCCATGGTATTCATTTGATCAGGGATGAGGGTAGAGATATCCCAATTTGGAATAACTATATCCTCATCTAGATCAACTGCTTCTACTTCTTCTTTACCCTTTTCCTTTAGAATGGTAGAAACAATTTGTTTACCCTTCTCTAAGACTTTAGTACTCTGTTGAGACTAGTTCTCAACTTTCATTGTACTAGCTATAGATATACTTGGAATAGAAACAATTATAGAAATTGATGAACTGACATAGAAATAGAATTAAAAGTAGAAATACCTCATTGTTGCATGGTCAAACTTGATGATGGAGGAATTCGTTGCTCGGTAGATGAAGTGTTGGGCACTTCAATCTTTGAAACACTCAGTAGAACAGGTTCAAAGCTTGGTTGGGTGCTTGGTATAGCAGTGGTATCCACAACCAACTCGGTAAAAGTTTTCTCTGAGCTTGATTGCATTAAGGCTTTGCTCAGAGAATGAGGAAATGAGGCCATGGTTGTTGCTGCAATTTTCTTTGCACCAGTTTCCTCAATGCTTTGAATCCTTGGAAGGCTTCCTCCAGCAGCTTCATATTCTTCCTCATCATCATTCAGACTGACATCATCTTTAATTTCTACATCTTCTTCCTCATCTTCACCTTCCTTGTCATCAACATGAACAACAAAGTCACTGGGTTGATTCAACTAATAGATGTTCTTCCATGTAGTTGTAGTTGTCTTCACCACAGATTCAATATCCGTAAGCAATATCATGCAAGTGTTTAACTTGAGAGTAAACTTCTTCTCACTTTGTTTGAAGGATTCCTTTACTTCCTTCTCACTGAGACTCGAAATGGGTTGTTGAGTTGCCTTAGAGTCTGCTCAAAGATGTCCTTGGCAGTCTTCTTTGCACTTTCCCATCTAGGTTTTACTGCCTTCATAAGTTCATTAGGGATTTTTTGTGCAAGCTCATTTTGTGAGTACTTCCATTTGCCCAATTTAGTCATAATAGTATCCTCAATCTGCCTTTTCTCTTCTACATTGCTTGTCTCATATTTGAGAAATTTGAAACATGTCATGCCAGTTCCTTCTTCCATTTTCTTCAATCTTTCCTGAAGTGTAGGTGCATATCTTTTGAAGATTATCTGCTTGGCTTCATCTTCACCTAACTTCAACTTCTTCTTAGATTTAGTTGCCCTTTTGGTGAATACAGTACGAGAGGATAAGGCAGGTCTGGTTATGATGACCTTCTATTCTTCTTGGGAGGTGCTTCCTTCTTAGATTTAGATTCCTCTACCTCATCCTCTTTATCATTGTCTTTTATATCATCACCTTTTCCTTCTATTGACATGAGAGTAGAATTGGTTTGCTTTGTGCTTTTCATTAACTTTTCTATCCTCTTCCTTCCTTTGTTTACTACTTGAGGTAGCTTGATCTCAAGCTCAATTCTTGCCTTTGCTTCATCATAAGTATTGAAATAGGTTGCTTTAGGATCTACAGACTCATTCAATAGAGCTTCTATAATATCTTTGGTGTTATCAATGTTAACCTCATAGT
The DNA here is from genome assembly GCA_028749045.1 of Cupressus sempervirens. NCBI lineage: Eukaryota > Viridiplantae > Streptophyta > Pinopsida > Cupressales > Cupressaceae > Cupressus > Cupressus sempervirens. The sequence continues at coordinate 790,649,896 of CM053785.1, forward strand.
CTAGAGGCTTAACCCATGCCACTCTAGGTCTAACTGCCTAAATGTATACTTTGTCATAGTCAACCATGAAACAAATATCTTGCTCATATTCTTCGACAAGAATCTTGGGTATCCTAAACCTATTTTGCATCTTCTCTTTGAGTGATTGAAAATAATTATCGATTATGTTGTCAAAATTCTCACCCATTTCTGCTATTTACTCATTGATCTAATACAAAACAGGAACATCAGTGACAAAAACAATGATTGAAACACATTCTAATACTAATGTCAACCTATTTTCAACAAAATATAGAGATTTGTGTTTCATTTTTCATCCTTCTTTGTTATGTTGTTGTTTATTTTAGGTGTTTCTACCATTTGGCTAATGAGCATAAGACGTAGAAGATCTAATAAATAACAATTTAGTCAGATCAAGGTATCATTTACAATTTATCTTCCTTGTTAAACATATTTTTCACATTTACTTGCGCTTAGCATTTTGTAACATGGAAGCAACTAATAACATTTTTTTTAGATCATTGATAACTTAACGAGTGGGTCAAACTAACCATTCAATGTTGTTTGTAAATTTTATGATTAAAGTGGTTTTAAAGTTAGTAATTTTATTCAAACAATGTTTAGTTGGAACCATAACTTGAGTTGGTTTTTTTTATATAATTTTAGAAAAAATAAATAAACAAGAAATTTGGCTTTTGTTACTTTCTCACTTTGGTCGATGAGAGATTAATAAAAATTTGACATTTCCAAGAATCCCTATGCAAGAACATTCATATTGATGATGATGACAATTCAAATTTGTATTAGTTGAAATTTTGAAACCTTGAAAATGATACATATAAAAAGTAAAATCTTCCTTTTGCTTTAAAATTTGAAAAAATATTTTATACAAAAAAGATATGGAAGTGTTTTTTTTACTGATAAGTGTAAATAATAATACAATTAGAATAAACGTACATAGCAGCCCAAGCTACAATCACTTACAGACCCATTGCCACCAAAATTCATCTGGTAGACCATAACCAAAGTACATAAGACAACATATCTGAACATCTCAAAAAGAACTCACAAAACTCAATCATAATTTGAACTTTAGCATTTTTTGAGATTGTTTTGAACATATATTGTCATTGTTGTAAAGTTGAAGAAGATGGTACTTGATTCTATCCAAGTGTTTGTTGATCTTTGGCGCTTTCTTGTATTTGAGAGCACCAAAAAAAAGGTCTGAAATATGATTTCAGAATAAAACCTTAGCATTTCGCCTCCTAAATGGCTATGATGATTCAAAAACAAAGAGACACGTCTACTTTTCCATATATTAAATAAAATAAAATGTCACATAGAATCAGCAATGATGTACTTCTAGAGATTTAGGCCCAAAATAGCTTCTTTCCATTGTAAGTCGTGATAAAAAATGACTGGAATATTTGAAAAACAATAGACCATTTCCTTTTGGCCCAATCACACTCCCAAAAAATATGCATAAGAGTTTCATTACAATGACAAAATGAGCATTTAGCTGGCTGGGTTTTCATGCATTTAAGTCTATCCTCGACTAGCAGTTTAAAATGGAGAATTTTCCAAGCAAGAATCTAGGCATTTACATCCACTTTAGACCTCTAGATTTGAGTACCAAGTTTTCTCTAAATATTATCTTGAAATTTACAATTCCATTTAGAATTAAGCCTCTAACATAGCATAAACATAGGTAAGAGATTGCAATATACTTCCTTTAACGGAAAGAAACTAAAATGGTGTCTGGACAACCAACACCAATCTTTGGCAAAATTGCATTTAATAGGAGTACAAAGCTTCATAGACAACTCATGAGATACTAATGATTTAATGAAAATAATAAATCCTTTGGACTTATTATCTAACCCAAACTTGTTCTTAATGCTTGCCCAATAGTCCAAATCCATGGATAAGTCCCCAAAGTGCTTGATGCCTCTCTTGAATAGAAGGAGAGCGTGTCTAGGGAAGGAAACAATGAGGTTGTCCATGATATTGGATCATCCTATTCAACCAAATGGAAGGAGAGCCAAAACTAAAACCATGTTCCAGAGAGACTTTCCACTGCAAATGCTTGCAAACTTGTTGCCACGCTTTCTAAATAGGCATCAATTAGCAAGAGGCTCCAATCTGAAGAAGAAAAATGGGGAGGCATTAAGAGCCTATCTCCCCATTTTACAGCTTTCAATTTTGTTTTTATAGTGTCCTGAGAAATATGAAAGACAACCAATAGCTTCCATAGTTCATCTCCATAAGTTGCTTGAATTATCCATTTTGTAGCTAGATATACTCCTTGAGTTTTGGGATCCAAGATCCCTAAACCACCTTTATTTTTCGATTGATGCAATGCCTCCAAGAAGAATATTTGAACCCAACCCTACCACCCCGATTGGACCATAAAAAGTGACGAACTAATTTAATAAGGTCGTTGAATCCTTTGTTAGAAGGCATCCAACGTGATGAATAATTGACATGAGAGGCTAAAAATATGCGATTCACAACTTGGATCTGACTAGCCAAAGAAAGGAATTTGTTCTCCTAAGTATGCAGTTTAGTTTTTGATTTATTGAGGAACCATCTCTACATCTCAACAAGTAATACTCCTATCCCAAACGAAATACCCAAGTAGCGTGATATTTGTCCATGCTTAATTAGTCTCCATTTAGAAGGGATCCAAGGGGGCACAACATATATATGTGTCATGAGGAACTTAGTTTTATGATATGCTAGCTTGGATCTAGAAACAGAGCAATAAAGGTCAAGAACCTCCAAGGTGTTATTAACCTCTTCCTCATTTTTTTGCAAAAATAACATGTCATTTGCAAAATGTGAGTTGATGGTTGCCCTGTCACCATGAATAGAGATGCCTTTAATTAAATTCATTTGATTCTAATTCTCAAGTAAATAACAAAGAGCATAAAAAAACTACACATAAAGAAATGATGATAAAGGACAACCTTGTCTTATTGAGTGTTCTAGAGGAAATGGATCAAACATGTCATTATCAATTATTAGTTGGCATTAAAATCAAAAAATAGTATTTCAACATATTTACGGTCTAGGCAGTGGTCGACCATCTGCCATTTCCTTCAACTTAGTCGCTTAACCCTTTGGCATGCATAAATTATTTAGCAGTCGTCAATTCTGGGCCCCCTTTTTCTATAGTTCTATCTATTCCCAGGTGGGAGACGAGGGACACTGATTGAATCCATCTCTCATTTCAATCAATAATCAGTTTGTCTTTATCCCTCGCTTGAAGGTTGGATGTGAACTCCATAGGTTATCTACCTCCTTACTATATATTGCCTCCCAGCCCGGTTGCAATCTCTCAAGTTTTCTAAGGCATATTGGTTTGCCCTTTAGATATTTGACATGCATGCATATAGAGTGCATGTGACAAAGATAGCACTTGATAGACCTCAAGATGGGCACTTGAGTCTCATCTATATAGATAGGGGATAATAATCCAAGGGTGGGAGGAAGCCCTACTATTCTATGGGGGCTCCCCTTCATGATAGTGAAGGTTACGGGGCCCCCTTCAACTACATGTAGAGGTTCTCTTTATAGTTTAGGGATTGATTGAGTTTTTTCTTCAAGTGTGAGCCCTAGATAAGATAAGATGAGATAAATTTATTAATGTCCAACAAGAGACCAATGAGGGTCTAAGGGACTGGAAACAATACAAAGGGAAAACGCCAACAAGGGGAGCACCAAACAATGTTCGCAGAAAGAATGTGAAAGAAAAACAACAAAAGAACCAAGAAAAAGGAATAACAATAGCTAAGAACTCCTCACAAGCGAGAAGTAGTGAATGGGAAGGTGGACATTAGGGCAATTAGGTACTCTAGAAGGTTGCCTCTGAGGTCTACTAGAGGGACGCTGTTGAGTGTAATCTCTGCAAGGTCTCACAGATCTGGTGTGAACCAAGATCTAGGCTAATTTAAAAATATTTACTTTATTTACAATAATAATCAAAGTTACCAAAATTGACATTTATTATTCAAATAGTGGTAATGTTTTGAGATATAGATGACTCACTCAAATATTTATGAAAATCTTTGGCTTTAGATTAAAAAAAGTTTTAATTTTTCTATGTTAAAACCAATAAAACAAGAGTATTGTACCTCAATCTTCAATAGAACAAAAACAAAGTTTTGTTAAGCTTATGTAGGAATCAAGTAAATTGTATTCTAGGAGTTTTTTTTGTGTGCATCCTCTTTTATTTTTGATTGTTTGTGTTATTGAGGTCAAATTTTACTTAGAATTGATTATCTTTAAGCATATATACAATTGAGCACTATCACCTTCTAAATTTACATACATGGTTATGTAATTATTCTAACTTAATAAATAGCCTTCCAAGAGTCATTCATTTCACATGTATATATAAGAGTGAGAATTAAATATTGGATGAAGTGTTAAATATACAAATTTTGTCATTTCATGATGTTCATACATAAAAAGATGGACAAAATATATGATTCATATCAAATGGAGGAAGATGCATTATAATATTTAATTTGTATCAATCTTGAGACACATAATGTAATTTATTATTATTATTAAGCAGTCTAATAATGGGGTTGACTCTCACACTACTATAGCCCAAATGTTATCCAAAACAACTATTTACAACTAGGTCAAGAATGATCTTTAATACTATGTGAGCATCACATCTTCTGAACGACTACAAGAATGGATAGATAGCTCATCAAAAATCCACGGAAGAGGGAAGGGAGTGAGAGATTGCATAGTGATTCTTTTGTCATCAGTGGACAACATCGTAGCAATATTACAAGAAGGGTGCCCACCACAAAGGAATGGTAGTCACGCCCACTAGAGAGAGAGAGAGAGAGAATGCCAACAACAGGAACATATTGTTAAACAAGAACATATTCTTAACAGTTTTGAACTTCAACAACTACAATTTGGGGCTGAACATGAGTAACAACTATTAGAGAAGGGTTAGTGTCGTCAAAGATGATAGTATTAACAACAAGAGCTAAAGTAGGAGCACGCTCGAGGGAGAAATCATGAACCTGTAAAGAGTCATTAGAGGAAGAGTCAGGGGCTAGAACAATCAAATGATCATCATTTGCATCCCTCCACCTAGTGGCAACGCCTTATTAGCGTGAGATACAATAATTTATAGTTAGAAGGCCCCTAGAGAATCACTACCTACATCAAAAAAGGAGGCCCTTAAGATCAAGTGATTGGGTACAATGCATGCCCCCAACAATAACTAACTACATCTCTCAGAATGGATCTAGAGATTTCAATGTCAACCAAAATATCAGAAAAGGTAGAGTGGATCACCATGAATGTAGCCTCATCCGCCTTTAAGAAATGTCCAACACATCTACTAATGACCTTGAAGAAAGAATTATTCCAAAATGAAGGGGGGGGTAAGGAAGACGAACCCACATTGGATGCACACCAAGTGGTTTCGTAAATGGTTTAAAGGATATTTTCTATGGTTTGGCGGAGAGGTCAATTCCCCCAAAACCAAAGATTTCTCAATATCAAATCACATTCTTTCTTAGAAGTAAAATCTGAAATAAAAAGCCCTTTGCAGAAGGGAAGAAGCTCAATGTTATCATGGATAATAATCACCAAAGTCAATATCCTTACCTTAATTAGCTAAAGACAAAGAGCTACCTCCACAAAGCACAAAGGCTTGAGCCCCACCAAAAGGACCAAACTCACACCATTAGAGTTTTTTCTATGTCATCGGGCACTTGTCCAAGTGATACTTTCCTTAGGCTCCCCAACAAAGGAGACTTTGTTGAGGCAATTATTGGCACATCGACCAAAGTGTTGAATAAGTTGAGCAATATTTGCAGTCTTGATGCAAAGTAGCAACAAAATTAGAGGGAGAAGAAATATCCTCCTAGCTAGAGGGAAAAACACCAATAGAAATGGGGGAAAAATAGTTGTGGTAGGAGCAGGACATTAAGCAACAACAAAGACCTAGCCACGAACTGCAACAAGAGCAACATCAAGATTCTCTTCATGAGTTATATCATTCGAAACCTTTGAATCCCCAAATGACTCGGAAAGAGAGTCATCAACAGAAATAATTAAATGAGTGTTATTTGTAGCCTTCCACCAAAAAGCAACACCTTTGTGGTATGAGAGAGCAAAATCATAAACCATGTGTCTAGTAGAGAAGAAGCGCCAACAAAAAGGAAGGCCCTCATAATCTAGTGCTCGAGTCCTAGACCTCTCCTCGACCATAAGCACTACACCTCTAGTGAACAATGTCCAAATCCATCAAAGTATGGGTGAAGGTAGAATAGGCCAAAGTCATAATAGCTTCATCCACCTTTAGGAAATGATCATTGGAGTTCCCATTGGAAATTATCCAAGGTTTGATAGAAAGGGAATGATTCCCCCGAACTCATAATTTTCTTATGACCAAATAATGGTCTTCTAGGGAAGAGAAAGAAGTAATAAAAAAATGTTAACATAGGGAAAGAGCTCAATATCACCTTAGATAGAGGTTTCCAATAGTTGGAAGCCCAACTATGAAGATTTGGAATTGAGGGCCAAAGACTTGCAAATCTCCCAACTGGTCAATCTTGTTGAAAGAACTCAACATTTTCCACCACTTCTAGGCCACAAACCACCCCAACTAATGCCTTCACACAAGAAATGGGACAATCTTTCTCCTTCAAAGGGGTTGTGCAAAGCATTTTGCAATGAGCATAATTTTTTCTGCCATTGGCAACAAATTTTTAAGATTATGACACTTTACCATTCTCAATATTGGGCCCAATGCCATTGGCACCAGTCAGAAGAACAAACAATACATTGTGGGGTTGCAAAAATAAGCCCAACATGAAGACTAGAATTGTTATCATAGGGAGCCACAATAAGAGCACCCAATAGAAGCCCTACGACATGGTCTATCGCAAAAGATACACCGAGAGCAACAACCACATGCCCAGATGACTTGCAAGAATCCAGGCCAAACCCAAAACTTAAGTCATTAGGCAAAGACATGGCATAACAAACAAGCATAAATCTAGGAGCCAAATGGTTGAGTTGGCAGAGGAGACACCATTGGAAATCCCAATAACATCATAAGAGTCATTAACATTAAGGACCAACCCCAATCTAAGCACAAAATAGTCAAGCCCTCTAACTTAAGGACTCGACACAACTTTCAGATGTGACAAGAAAGTTAATGCCCAAGCCAGACATAGAAAGAAACCCCTTAGTATGAGACAAAGGATTCACATTCGTAGAAGTAACATTTGAAATCGATGAACAAACCATTGGAAAGAGCAAATACGAGCAATCATCTATCTCGCCTTTGTTTAAAATCGCCATTATATTGTTTGTGAGAATATAATATTAAATTTTACTTGGAAGATATTTTATATTATAATCTATTTTTAATTTTAATAAAAATGCTTTAATTTAATACAACATTATAAACATCAGCATAAGATAAAATGTGACATAAATTATATTTACAACGATCTAAAAAATAAATATCAATTACAAACTATATAGCTATATTAATCTTTAAAAATAAAAAATAGAAATTCTAAAATGAAATTGCAAAAATATGTTTAAAAATTAATTATAGTATTAAATTAAGCATTACTACAGAATTATTTAGTTTATTTAAATATAATTATATCTTTATTCCAAATTTAAAAAACCTCTTGCAATTATTTTTAACATCACCTTTCATAACAAGTTAGAACACGAAAAAAATAGACTTAAGATATATATTTACTTCATATATGATTATATATTTTACACTTATTTTATGTATATAAATATTTTATCAAAAAATTAATTTATTCATTTTACATATTGATTAATTAGGTTTTTTAATTGTTATTTAAATAGAAATTGAATGTATTTTGGTTGCTAATTTATTTTTAAAAGGTACTATTATTTCTAAATGAGTATCTTATATCTTTGGATAATTAATGGTTGTACATTTCATAAAGCACTGTCATATGGTTGGAAAGAAAATACACAAAATATAGAAGCATGTGTATCTTATGAACGCGTTGATCATTACGCCCTGCTATTTAGGGTGGAGCAATCTCTACATTGTTTCAATATGTACAATTTTATATCTTAAACTTCATTAGAAGTGGACTTTTATAAGAAACAAAAATAAACAAGAGACACAATGCGTCAAAGTTCTTGCCAGAAGGAAAATTTATAGATAGAAAGAAATGATATGAAGAAAGAGCTAAAAGGGAGAATGATATGTTACTTCAAGGACAAGTAAAGGTAGAATGATAGATTTAAGAGAATTAAAAAAATACTTATTTTAATAAATATATAAATAATAATAAAATTTATATCATATGAATGAACTACTTATTTTTACAAATTAAATTATAAGTTGAAATATTTAATTTAAAATAAATAAATTGTCGATTACTTAATTCGAACTACCAAAATATTAAGGTGCAGTATTAGTTATACAATTTGTAAAATAGTATAAATAAAAAATTATGGTAAAATTGTGAAATAGTAGATAGTAAAACATAGTGTAAACTTAAAGAAATAACATTTTACAATTGTAAAAAATAAACATCAATGTAAAACTCATAATAAATATATTTAAAAAAATATTTAACATAGATTGTAGACATTATTTTTGAGTGTGAGGTGGAAGATAAAATGATTTTTTTAATAAAAAATCTAATCAACTTGCCACCAATGTGAAAAATCTAAAAAGTTCTAATTAATGCATAATAGAGTTATTAGATAATATGTGTATTTTTGTTGAAGAAAATTGAATTTTCTCCCTACCAAAAAATAGTATGTTCCAATAAAATGAATGAAAAATGTAAATTTGTAAAATAATGGAAAATTAGAAAAAGATATAAACATTTAAAGTTTCCTTTAATCTTGTAAATTCTATGAATTGATAGATCAATTGAATTGAATAAACACCCACAATGGTATAATACCATCGATAGAAATAAAAATCATTGAGAAGTTCCAAATGTTTTTGGTCAATAAAATCTTTTTAATTATTTTTTAATTTAATTAAGATTAATATTTTTTTAATCTTTGGACTAATTGTTGGAGAGTTTCTTGTAAAGATTTGTAGAGATTAATTTAGATGATCATTTTATTCATATATAATAACAAATACAAATTAATCATTTCTTAGTAAATATTTATTATTCAATCTAATAATGTTATTTCCAAATAATAAATCATTTCTTAATATCAATCTACAAATTTTCTCCTTAATTAGCTAAATTTAATAATCATGTTCAAATTTCAATCCCATAATGTTATGCAGGTATACTCTCTTCCTACTTAGGACTTCAAATCCATACACCTTGAACCCTAGCCAATATTTTTACTTATAATACAACTCCAAGTCCAATTGCTAGTTCTTTTGCAAAACATTGAATCCAAAACCATGTTGGCTATGGGGCAACTTAAAATGTACCCATTCCCAATTTATGTTACAATATACCTCAATGCCATCTCCATGTAGACTCTCTTCCTACCTTGGACTCCAAATCCATACACCTTAAACCCTATCCAATAATTTCAATTAAAATACAACTCCAAGCCCAATTGCTAGTTCTTGAAAAAACAACTCCAAATCCAAATCCAAATCCATGTTGGCTATGGGGCAACTTTAAATGCACATATTCATGTGTGCGCTTTGTGGAACCGTGGACAACACCCGACTCCATGTACCACACCCAAATCCATGCACCCTAAACATTGGTAGATGTCATTCTTATGACCAACTTCAAATCCATGCAACCTAAACATTGGTAGATGTCATTCTTATGACTCCCCTTCAAATCCTTAAATCAATCATGTGGGGGATTGTGAACTCCAAATCTATGCTCAAACCCAATACCAATTCTTTTACTAATCAAAACTCCAAATCTATGCACCCTAAACTTTGACTACTATTGTTGACATTGTTACCCCTAAACCTTAGTTGATATTTTTGATAGTGTAATTTTATGGCTAATGTTGTGCTCATATGATACACTACTATAAACCTCGTCTAGATCTTGACCCATATTCTCCCTTGCAATTTCAAGACTAGTTAGAACTATAATAAGAACTCGCACCCAAGCACGCTAAACAATGCCGTTCCTTGCAATACAACCATCTACCTTTCACTGCCCGTGAATCACACCTTCAAACCCTTGTATTGTTCTTTGTTCCTTAGTAACCCCGGGCCCTACCTCGTAATCCTTTCAAATTTTGTGATCGTATAACTACTTCCCTCTAGATTCTCCTTTATAATTAATTATTGCATCATGACCCATGTAGAGCTTACAAAAATAAACGGATCTTAAGAGAACACCGTTCCATGCTTTGCTTAATGCAGCATCACATTCTACACCAAGCCTTAATAAAGTCTTAATATTCAAATTAGAAAACATACTTTAATCGAGAAATATTCGCGTCCGAATTTCATGCGCAAAGCACTATCATGTGCGTGGGATGAATATAAATAGTGTTTTAGGATAATCTAGGCCAGCTAATATGCAGATTTGATTACATGGCCAAAACGGGTTAACAAATTTTAAACGATGCGTTCAAGATTAATAAATCCCTTGGAAATGTCGTTTCTGGAGCTTTCGAAATGCCAGATCATGTTCAATTTTTCAAACTACAAAGTTCATTGATTTCGTGTATAGGAAGATTGGTTCTCTCGGCACTTATTATAATATAGCATTTGTCCTTTCGCAACATATAAGTTGCCCAGCTTTGGACCCTAACGTTTGTTGGCACGTTCACATCATCTTCCTCTTTAATAATGTGTTTTGATGACAACATAGGTCCGTCACAAGACAATTCCTCCGTTTAGAAATGATATTTTTATTAGAGGAAAAAAGCCTGTGCAGTTTGTATGCTCCGTCTATTTTTCTATGCTTTCTTGCTTGCTAAGGTATCATTAAGCTTAAAATAGTATAGCAAGATTTAAAAAAACGTAGAAAAATCAAAGGCGGCCGTAGCTTTTGTCTCTGCCGTTGATTGTAATGAACATTAGGTATCATCTTTAATGGAGCGATGTGTAGTAGCTTTGAAAGGCAATTTGACCCCACAGCTATCTAATCTATATTTGCAGGATAAAGCAATCCATTACCAAAGAATGAAAAAAATATAGAATGACAACCAATGTGAACAACATTGTAGAGTCTTTTGAGTATTTAATTGGCTTTGTAAACTTTGAATTTTCGCTAAATAAATCTCATTGCTGCTGGCACGAGTCTTGGGCTCGCCTAGCTATGCCAGCAGAATTTTACAACACAAAATGCTTTTCATTTGAATCAGACCTTTGCAGGCGAAATCACATTATAAATACAACACTCCCCTCAGCCTACCTAGCGCTCTTTTGCTGGAGCATATCAAAATACTTCAATAAACCATCTTCAACTTTTTGTTGCAGAATTTTCAACTAGTTGTCTCCAATCTCTGCACAGCTTGGGCATTTCATACCCCAAAATATGGCAACCTGGGGAAAAAACTGATCCAAATAGCAATCTAATAAACACCACACAAAAAATTCCCACTAGCCCCTAGTTTTCTACTCATTAGATGTGTTCAAGAGTGACTTACCAGGGAACCATTCTCTTGCAGGTCCTTTCCTCTATAATACACTTGGCTCACAATAGAACAATCCCTCTGGTATATCAATGTGGTGACTTCGGTGAGTGACCATAATCTATATCAATTTTATCAAGGCTAAAAAAGTGGTTTGACATCTGTAGGTGCCATCAAGGGGAGCACCACAGGCAAAAAAAACCTGTCTATATGCTAATTGCGTTATGGAACCCGATTTTAAAACACTCGAGCTTCCAATGCTATTCTTTTTTATTCCTCCCATCTCCTCCTGTCCCTTCTGGTTCACTTTTTCCCATTTGCTCTTTCTTATTCCTTCCATCTCCTGTTCCTTCTGGTTCACCTTTTCCCATGTCCACTACATTGGCCAGGGCAGTGCAGTTTTCTGTGGCAACAGATGATTCCACACTAGCATGCTTCGTCGCATTTGATGCTGGTACCTGAGTACCATTTGCAGATTTGAGTTCACCATGCACACCATCTTTTACTTCTCCATCAGATCTATTCAGTTCCCCAGATCCTTTTTCAGATCTAGTCAGCTGTTCCCCAGATCCCTTCTTCTGAACAGCGTCATATCTGCCTAATATCTACAGAGATTGCAAATGTTCCTAATTAAATATGGTAAATTTAAACAATAAAATGGAAAAAAATCAGACAAATACATTGAATTTGTGGCATTACCTGTAGGTGCTCTTGCTGATAAGGCGCCCTCTTCTTCTCTTGCATTGTCTTTTGCCTACTTTCATAAAACATAAAATCATCTAGTATAGATGTCTTTGAGGAGAAGTTCTTGAAAATATTTAGCATCTCAATACCCTGCGAGAATCTTATCTGCAGAAAGAAATGTGCCAAAAGTTATTTCTATATAAAAAGGTGTAACCGGAAACCCTAGGACAAACGTTACTCAGACGAAATTTACCTCTTGTGTGTCCCTGCTGTTGGTCACAGGCTTATTGTCATTGTTTTCAAGAATGATATGACGGAACTGAGAATTGGAAATATCTTTAATGATGTGCCATTTGACTGGGAAGTAGCCATTCCACTTGTCTTGTTGCCAAAAGGGCATGCTTTTGTTAAAATCCACAGGGCCAGTCATTTCAGCCACACCACAGAACTGGCCACTTGCATTAACCTGAGATCATATTTATCAACAAATGTTTTTAGCTCCTTTAATTCATGCACATTTAAAAGTAGTTTGCAGCTGCCTCAGTTAAATGACCACAACGTTCTCAAGAAAATGAACATAATAATGAGAACAAAAGATAATGGAGACTTACTGAAAAAAACAGAAACACTGGACAGCTTCCAGGCTTTCCTCCAGACCTCTCTTTGGCAGTTTGGTATGCCCCATCTAGTCTCTTGTTCCCATTTGGAGTGCTTGCCCATACACTGTATTTGATGCTCTTATGGACATCATCTTCACTGTAAGATTTTATTACAAAGAATAATGCATTTTCATATTTAGTGGGAAAATCTGCCAGGTTGTATTGGTCCCTCCCAGCGACTGGACTATAAACATCATTTCCAGGTAACTCTTGGTCACTTGGATCTACTGCAGTAACCCATGGATTTCTTGTTTTATTGATGCGAGGACCACGGTTCTGTTCGTTAAGTGCATCCAAGTTACCACTAGGAACTTTTCCCCTAAGTTTTAGTCTGTCACCACCACCAATCCATTCGTGACCATTGGCTTTAACATCTGCAACATGGCTGGTATACAACACAGGAGGCTTTCCTTGGTTACCCGCAACTTTCCCTATCTGAACAAATCCTTTTGGAACAGCTACAGCCGGAACAGTTGAACCGTGCTGTGGAATCTGCAAATAAAGTACACATATCAGACACGAAAATAATAAAAACATCTGAGTACCACTTCGGAATCATGCTGTGCATATCTAAAAATAAAGCACGTGCATCAGTCATGAAAATAAAAATATCACGCGCTAGACAATATCATCTTGGGAAACCATGCACACCTTCGCCAGGGATCTAAAACTCTGAGGGACTGTGGAATGGGACGCATTTTGCCCTCCAGGGGCAGATGAGGGTTGTAGTACCTCAGATGAATGTATTGGCCCTTTCGAATCCAAAGCAGCTGCTGGTTTCCTGGCTGATGCTGTCACCTTTGAATAAGGCACCGTTGCAACAGAGCTGTTTGTTCTTGGGACACCAGCGGCAGAGTTTCCATTCATGCCATTTCCATTTGCTGCAACTACCAAGCCTGAGTCCCAAGAAAATGGTGGGGCTACTTCTGATCCATATGCTGCTACAGGAGGCTGAAAGTAGGGTGGAGGGGTAAAAGATGGTTGATAGATATGACCAGTGTAATAAGGCTGATGAGCTAGAAATTGGCCATCCATGCCATAGACAGCGCCCGGAATGTAGGGATTATAGGGATTATATGCTGGCTGCGTGTAACCATAGCCGGGCACATAGTACAGTAAAGATCCATTTTCCGGATGAATTCCCTGCCAGAAATGGATGCCAATCAGACACCATCGCATCTCAAGCAAGAAGACTCTTGCTTAATGTCATAAAAGTTCACATGTTTTCATAAAGAATTGTAAAATTGAACACTTGACTTCTACAAAGCCTACCGCATAAGGATACTCCACGCCATCCATACCAACAATCCCACCATGTTCATCCCAATCATTGCCCACAACTTCGTAGCCTGTTTACAGAAGAGGTGCTAAGGAATACAATTATGCAACATCACGCTTGTACTAAAATCAGCAGATATAAAAGATGAGTTTACCTGGATAAACAACCCCATAGTAATTATTTGAAGGTGGGTAGTACAGCCCCTGTTCAACCATACCTTCTTGCTCAACCTCACTGCCCTTGGTACTAGCTGAATCTCCCAACGACGTGACAGAGGAGGTTGCCTCAGACGGACTCACATCTGATGCAGGTGCCTGGTTTCAAAATAGCAACCAAAATACTTTTAAAAATATATGCAGCATTGATGTGTCAGATTTCGCCCAATCGCACTAATTATATGATCACAAAAAAGAAGACACGGATCATCACTTCAATCTAAACACAACAAAGAGATCACCCAAAAACACCAGTCCAGGCAACATTTAAACTAAATCAAATAACTTAAAGAACGTTTAGAGTTGTTATGGCTCACAAGTCAGATACTAGCCCACGCTTGATATGATTTTAAATCACACCTGTCCAGGCAACATTTAAACTAAATCAAATAACTTAAAGAACGTTTAGAGCTGTTATGGCTCACAAGTCAGATACTAGCCCACGCTCGATACGATTTTAAATCACACCAGTCCAGGCAACATTTAAACTAAATCAATTAACTTAAAGAACGTTTAGAGCTGTTATGCTCACAAGTCAGATACTAGAACACGCTTGATATGATTTAAAATTCAAGGCACCCTTATCTACGGGTGGCTAGAGGGCTAGTAATATCAGCTTAAAAATTCACGATTGGAAAGTGCTGCGTCATGGCAAGAGGAATTCACTACATTCTAACAAATTATGAAAAATCAATAGCCTTGCAAGTGCAGAGCGGGAGAATTCACACTAGATCCCAACCCCACTGAAGTAAACAGCTTAACCATATTACAGAAACCAAGCAACCAAGATTCCAAAAGCAGCGTTTCTTATTAGAACAAGTTCATCTTCCACGACTCCAAAGGGATTTAAATTGTCATAAATCACTACATAATGTGCCACAATAAATCGCAAATAAATTCAGAAAAGCCAGAGAGAACCAAACCTCTATAAACAATTTTTTAAAAGACCAAAAAAATACTTTATAATTCCAATTCTATTATAACAAATGCCAGAGGCGAGATCAGTGAAAGTCACTAACATGGCTAAATTGGAAGTAGCACCAAAGAACTGACAGCCTACAAAAATGATTAAGCCACCTCAAAAAAAAGGAGAAATATATTATGCAAACCACACACCAATACAAAACTTAACAAAAAAAAAAATCAATTATTCTAGAGCACCGCAAGCAAATATACACTATTAATTCAGGTCTGAAAAGGCACATCTTACAAGCACTATCGATTTTTCATAAACGGGAGTCACTATAAAACCTTACTTGTTTTCCATTCGCTGATTTCATTTCTACTGCCTTTGGAGCCGTCCCAGGATCGATTTTTAAATCCTGCATCATTTCTCCAACCTCTGAACACGAGTGTCAAGGGAAACCCTCCTTCACAAGCAAAAATCATGTGACAGAAAATAAAAGACGCAACAACATAAACAAAATAAAAACTCTTCAATGAGCTACCAAACGACGCCTCGAAGACACTACAGCCTCAAAAACACTCAAACCCTAATTTAATCAACCCAACGGGTCTGCATAAAACTAAAATCGTTTGAAATCTTAAGTCCCAATTCAAATAATGAACTAAACATTGCAGACCGGAGTTCAAAACCTACTCACATAAAACAACAATCTTAGCTTGAAACACCCAAATGAACACCAAAAATCTGAATAAAACGTTCAAAAATACCATTCAAAAAATAGGAATCCCTAACGGCAGCGAGTGGAAATGACTGTACGCAATATAAATAGACGGCCACGCCCATACTCAAGCCACAACAGTGCTGAAACTCTGTTCAAAACATTAGTCCATAATAACAGAGTCCAGGCCCTGTCTATATACCTTAAACATTACTCGGCAGGGTTCCAAATCCCACATAAAACTATCAGTGCCAAACCCTTACTTTAAACATACAAAATGCAACAAGAACAAGGATACGTTTCTCTGGCTGAGTTTCCTCCGGAGCCGCACGATCAGACGCCATGGATTTGCACCACAAATCCCCGCAGTAAAATCCCTGATTTACGTCCTCCAGCTCTTAAAAAATCAAATAAACCTCACAAAAAGGACAAAACCGTCTCCTGCAATTCCTTCGAAAGCAAAGCCCTCAATCAAACCTGCGGAAACCTTTCCGCAAGAACAATAAGTTCCACAACCGCCGGACTTACTCAAGACCAACTTTCCAAAGCTCAAGACTTCAAATTCATACAAGAAACCAGCAAAAGAAGCCACAGTGGGCCTTCAAGCCCTAGTAAAACAACCAAAAGGCGGTATCTCGAAGCACTGCCCTTGGAACTGTACAGAACGTCAGAAAACCGCCAAACGGAGACCAAAGCCGAGAGGAAAATCCAAGCTCTAAAGCTACGATCTTCACAGGCGCACAGCAACACCAGATCCGTTAGTCTTGAACACCGCTTCGAGTTCTCTCGAAGCTCTGTGGCAAGCTTGCTTAGCCGATACGAAACCGCTTCCAAGAGCCACAAAACCGCCAAAAGAAAACCGCCGTTATAGAATCAATACTAGCGAAGAGAAAGAAGAATGAAAACACTTCAATGGGGTTTTGATTTATGGGGTGTTGGCTTTAAAGAAATTGGGAGAAAGAGGAAGAAGGGGACGCTCCTTCTTTCCAGAATAAAGTGGGCCCGTCTTGATCCGACGGTCAAGATTTGAGAGAATTTAGATGGACTCGTTGTGGGCCGTCGGATCCCGTAGTTTCGAGGAAAAGTAAAGATAAAGATGTCGAAACGGAGAGGAAAAATAAAGAAATAAAATTAAAAAAACAAACGTGAGGAAATGTTAGGAATTCTTTGGAGCAACCTATGGAGGTAAATGCAGCCATGTGTTTAGTTTGCATCAACTATCATCCTCTCCTATCTCGCCGAATCGATGGTCCTCGTGCTGCCACGTGGCCTCTTCTTTTGTGGAGGATTTTGTGTGGACTCTTTAAATCTTGCAAATCTCCATGGGAACGACGACTTCTCCACAACCCAACTTCATTGGTTTTTTTTTTTTTTAAATGAGAATTTGGTTTAGATGAAATAAAAAATATAAGAGAGAGTTTCCCAAGCTATTTATTTTAACGTTTACAAAATATTCTTGGGTGGATGATTTTTTGTTTGTTTTTTATTTGTATAATTCCAAGTTAATAGCAATCACAAAGGATGGGCACTTCTTAAGTTCTTAGATAATGCATTGTATTTTGACATTTCTTTTTGGTTGTCTTCATATATAATTCAATCGTTTCGAGCTAAGTAAGTTAATTGTTTGTAGTTATTGTTTGTGTTTTGGGAGTAAAGATTATTTTATGGGATTGGTTATGCCTACAAGTCATATAGATAAAAAATGGTACACTTTCTTCAATATTAGGTCAAATTATGTCAAATTTCTATTAAGTTAGGGTTGAGATCTTTCGTTTTAATTGTTAAAAAGTTTATTTTATTAGTAGTAATTTGGATAAGCTTGTGGTATTGTTAGTTTTTCTAAAATAGTAAAATAATTATATGTTATTGTAATTTGAGCTATTATAATATTTTTTTCTATAGATAAGTGTTATCAAAGAATACAACTCCCATCACATCGAAAGTGGATTAAAATAGCCATATCTTCATAACATTTCATAATGTAACCCTAGCACTATATGCATACATAGTGTTGACATTTCAGATGATTAAAATAGCCATATCTTCATAACATTTCAGAATGTAACCCTAGCACTAGATGCATACATAGTGTTGACATTTCAGATAATTATAGTTCATTGTCAGATTCCTTCCAAGCTCCATGAACTCGATTGCATTAGTTGCAAAAAGATGGTTTTCATCTGACCCCAACAATTTGCGAAAAGGGGGAAGATCATTGTTGATGGTTCCAATGCGATACACTTCCCAGCTATTATAAAAAAAGTTCATTTTTTCATTCCTCTCTCTATCTAAAGATGCTTCGATCGAATCCTTATTAAACCCTTCAGTTTCTTCTTTTGTTACATAATAGTTATTGTCAAAATAGATTCTTAGTATGCATATGAGCTTCCTTTCTTCCAACTCTAAGATTTTGTTTGCTACCACCTCACCATCTACTTCTCTAATGCATCTCAAAATCTTCTTTATGCAACCCTCCTTGGTATCGATTATATCTACCAATAAACATAATATGACCTCATATAAAAAGTGTAGACATTCAACTCAACGCATATCCATATAAGCAATGTGGCATCATAAATTAAAAGAAGGATTCAAGGATGATATAGATCGTTAATAGCTAAGAACTGAGAAAATAAAGATAATAACACATAGAAACAAGTGTAGAAACCTAAATCTGATTGCAAAATTAGGTAATCTTATTTAGTCATCTTCTAGGACATTATTGATTAACTATTCAAATTTAATTAATTAATCATCATCCCCTGGTTAATCAATTAATTTAATTAACTATAGTCCAATTGATAAAATCAAATGATAACCCAAAATCAGTTTATCAATTATATCCCCATTCCTCAATTAAATTTAGTCCCACATCCCCCATTTATTAAATTAATCTTTTAATAAATCTTCTCAAATCCCTAATCCAACCCATTCACTCATACTAACCCTATTTATCCAACTAATTAATCCCCCTCATTAATGCCATCAACTTGCCCCTCTCTAGCATGCCACTTACATCCTTAATCCCCTCCTAAACCTAAGTCTAAATCCATTATAATCATTTGCACAACTTTAAATATCATTTAAGACTTTCTAACCCAAACCAAAGTCTCCCCTCATATCACATCCCTCACATCCCCAATCAAATGCCATAAGTTCCCCATAAATGCCTCTTACAAGCCCACACCCCTCATAACTCCACCTTATCCCCTCACATTCCCCAAAATGATCACATTCCCTTAAAGTCTTCCATCCCCTCATGCTCATCCTCCTTGTGATAAGTATCTCTTATTGATTGGCTCCTAACAAGCACAATCCATGTGTTTCCCTTTCAGAACATCCCAGCCCTTCCTCACCAAACCACTCATCTCACATCCTAACCCTCCATCTCACTGCCCCTTGGCCTATAAATAAAACTCTCTCCCCTCACAATTCAGATAATCTCCTAATGCAAACTTATAATGTCATATTAACCACTACAACACAATCATTTTACACCCTTGCCATGCTAAATTCCATCCACACACCCATCGTTAAATCCTTCATCCATCTCCATGCTTGATCACCTACCGTTTGAAGCTTGAGCATATTGTGAGCACACATCCCCTATCTATCTAGACATATCAAAGTCATCGCAAGGCACACTTGAGGAGCCTACCATCTTTTGTCTGCTTTCCTCTATGGTGTTTTGCCTTTGTCTTATCACAAGTGTTGCTTCAATTTAGTTTGTGAATGTTAAATTTACTCTTAATGTTCATAGCATACTAGGTTTTTAACATTACAACAAGAAGCAAAACCCAACATATTTGTTTCTATTTACTCTACAACTATTTGCAAAACTCAAAATTGAACTCTCCTACCTACCCCCAACATTCTAAATCTCTTATTTTATATCTATTTTCTTGCTCACAATAACACCCACTCCTAATAGAATATTAATTCTTTATTTTTAATAATCATCAAACAATTATTTTCCACTATTTTGTTTTATTACTGATATTTCTAAAGAAAGAAACTATGGTCACACTCCTCTCTTAAATCTAGGGGATTGCTTATATTAAGTATCCTAAATCATCAGAGCGAATTTGCATAATTCTCCCATTCTTTTAAAAGTTTGACCCTCATGATTTAAAACTTATTTACATGAACAAACTTCAATAACTAAAACACTTGGACTTTTAACAAAAATAAATAAATTTGTGATGCAAGATTACTCTTTATCCCATGTCATTCCCTTCTTCGTAGTCACTAACAATGGGGCTCCATTTAAGAACAAGGACCTTAGACAACTTTGTAAGAAATTTAAAATCAAGCAACACAGGTCCTCCATCTATTATCCCTAAGGGAATAGCCAAGCTAAGGCCTCAAATAAAAATTGCTATTTTTTTTGCATTGGATGGTTCACAAATCATGAAGGGATTGACACCTATAGATTAATCTTGCACTATGAACCTATAGGACCACCATATGCACTCTCATTGGGGCTATGCCCTTTGCACTAGTCTATGGTTCTGAGGTTATCCTCACATTAGAAGTTGAGATTCCCTCTTTATGAGTCTCTTTGTGAGGATTGATCATCGATGAGGACTATAGGGCTATAAGGATTAATGAGCTTGAGACTCTATATGAGCGTCGAAAGGCTTCTTTTGATCACATGAGAGCTTATTAGAAATCATATGTCCATAACTTACAACAAGAAGGTGCGTCCAAGGAAATTCCAAGTGGGTGATCTTGTTCTTAGAGAAAACCCAAAGAATTAGCAGAATAAAGAGTAGAAAGGTAAGTTTGAGCCTAATTAGTTGTGTCCTTACATCATCACTACTGCATTTGGATTTGACACTTATCAGCTTTCTACTCTGGAGGGAGAACAATTCCCTAAGCCTATCAACATACTCCACCTCAAGAAGTTATATGCCTAAAAGGCTCTTATTGCTCAGTTGCTTGTACATGTTTTAGGATCCTAAAAAAATAATATATGATGCTAAAAAAATTCAAAAAATCAGAAAATGTCCTGAAAAAATTACCATCTTAGTGAAAACCTAGTAATAGGCACTTTGATGTATCACTAAAAAAATCAAATATCTAAAAAATATGAAAAATAAGAAGTCCTTAAAAAATGTTGCCATGTGTTGAAAACCTAGAAACGGTCACTACTTGAGACCCTTGCACCTATGTCTATCAGTCTTGCTTTGCGCTCATTTGTTTCACTTTGTCTTTCCTAGCTTGGAACTGACTCTCATCTAGGTCTAGGGGGTACAAACTACCTAGCTTATTAGGGTCTCTTTGTGCATAGATGTTTTCTTTGGCAACTTGCTCAACAGTGTTCCTCAACACTTCCCTTGACATTGAGTGTTTCTCAACACTTTCAAATTCCTTGGCTGTAGTCTAGGATGTTATGTTATTTCTTGTGGGAGTTGGCGTGCAAATCATGCAAAACCCAACTCCACAGAAGCCACAAAGATCACCTACAAGCAAATAACTTGTTACAAGGAAGAGAGAAGCAAAGGAGAGAAGAGTGGCTCTCAAAGATGAAAATATATTCAAGAGAGAAAATAATGAATCAAAAGTGTTACAAAATACAAGGGGATCAATCCTTATAAAAGGAGATCAATCATTCTCAAAAGGGAAACCCTAAAGAGATAATGTGGCATTTAATAAAAGAAAACAACTTTTAAATGTCACATTCATGAAGAGACAAAAGTAAAAACTCCAATAGTCAAATCTTAAGAGTCAGCAAAAGATAATAAACCTTTTACTCTAATACCTCGCCTTAAGATGAGTGACAATGCAACTACAAATAATGCATGCAAAGGTAAGGAAACTACAATGCAAAAGGAAACTTGGGTCCTAGCAATAAGTCCTGATTATGTACCCAATCACAACCAAATCTTTATAAAGCAGAGAAATAGAGAAAATCACATGGGGAAAAACTCTACTTCAAAAAGAGATGAGAAAAGATGTTGAAAAACATGAAAGGAAGGAAAGCCTCACTAAGACCCCCCAATGACAACTTCCTTCACCCCAAGCATGGTGCGAAACTAAAGATAGTGTGGTGATGCAAAAGATTTAGGGAAGATGTCGACAACCTATGCTTCTATAGGAATGTACTCCAAGAAGAGAACACCATCCTGAATCAACTGTCGGATGAAGTGCATGTGGATCTCGATATGCTTAGTACACTGATGCTCCACTGGGTTGCAAAAAATATGTATGGCACTTTGACTGTCACACCAAAGCATAGTGGAACTATCAGGAGAAAACCCAAACTCAGACATCAACTATTGAAGCCACAAGATTTCCTGACTAGCTAACACTGCTACTTGGTACTCGACCTAATTGATGATAATGCAATAGCAGACTGCTGCTTACAAGACCACGTGATAGGACTATCTAACCAATACATAAAATAAAGCTAGAAGTAGACTTCCTATCATCAACACCACCGTCCCAATCTGAGTTAGTAAACCCAATAATATGGGGGGATCTTGTAGTATAGTGAATGCCAAAATGTGTAGTTCCCTGAATGTACCTCAAGATATGTTTGGCAACTTGCCAATGGCTCTCATGACAATCATGGGAAAATCGAGAAACAAGACCAACCACAAAGGAGAGATCAGGATGAGTATGCGTCAAGTACAATAAACTACCAAACAACTATTAGTATAAAGTGGGAGCCACTAAAGTAGTAGGACAAGTGGTAGACAAGACAACACTTGATCAAAATGGTGTAGGAGAAAACTTGCAATCAAGCATGTTGAAGCATTGGAGCATATCACAAGCATACTTCTGCTAACATATAGAAATATCATCAGAAGTCTGAGTAACCTGTAGGCCCAAAAAATAATGTAGAAGACCGAGATCTATCATTTCAAACTGCTCCATCAATGCTCTTTAAATACTCTAAACCATGGAGGATGAGCTACCGATAATGATGAGATCATCCACATAGAGCACAAGTATCACAATATCAACCCCCTAAGGTTGAATGTATAATGTATAATCAGAATGACAAGGTGTGAAGTTTGTAGAAAGTAGGAATGAGTCCATCTTCTCATACCAGGTCTGAGGGGCTTATTGAGAGCATATAATGTATGTTGAAGCCTACAAACTAATGAAGAGTCCTAGATAAATCCCTAAGGTTGCTCCATATAAATCTCCTCATGAAGATCATCATGCAAGAACACACTCTTCATATACATCTGAAGATTGGTCATCCCTATTAGGCTGCTAGTGAAAGGACAAAGCGAATAGAATTTGTCTTGGTGATGGGGGTAAAAGTATTTGAGTAATCCATACCCTCAACCTATGAGAATCCCTTTGCAACAAGATGTGCCTTGTACTTATCAATAGAGCCATTTGCAACATACTTGGTACAATACAACCACTTGCATTGAACCAACTTTCTTCCTTTCAAATAAGAATACTCCTCATCCATAGCCAAATCTCACTCTAGATGTCTGGTTGCCTCTGAAAATCTCTATGGATTTGCAAAAATAGCATGACTCAGAAGACTAGAACTAGATGTTTGAGCTTGAGTACGATGGGTATCTGTAGGATCTCTTGCCAAAGGACCAACTGACTCAACTATAACATGGGCCCACCTGGGCAAAGGTGGAGCAACTGGTGGTGGTGGAGGAGGTGGATATGGTGGATCATCATCTACATCATCATTAGAAGATGGAACATCCTCATGAGATGAAGAGGAAGGAGTAGGCAATGAGGAGGAACCCAAGGAAGGATAATCAGGAAGAGAAAAGTGCTCATTAAACTAGACATCTCACCAAAACAAGACCTCTCTAGACTCAAGATCAAACAACTTCTACACCTTCACATGCTCACAATAGCCAATAAAGATGAGTGGTTTACGCTTCTTCTCGATAGATTTTCTCTAAGCATCGGGAATAAAAGCCTAGGTCTTCTTGCCAAAAACTTGAAATGTGGAAACATCAGGCTTGGCATGAGACCAAGCCTTCTCAGGAGTCATCTGTCACAATGCCTTATGGAGCATCTGATTCCTAATGTAGTTGGCACAGTTGAAGACTACATATCTCGTGACTAAATCATGCAATTTTCCATCTCGTGTAAGGTTTTGTTCTTTCTCTCGACAACACCATTCTACTAAAGGGTGTATGGAACTAAAAGCTGATGTAGTAATCAGTGTAAAAATATTTGAATACCTAATTCACATACTTCCCCTATTATCTGTGTGTATCCATTTGAGAGAGACCAGATTGCTTCTCCACAAAAGTCTTAAAGATTTGAAAGGAATCAAAGACATCAGATTTGTACTTAAGAAAGTACACCCATGTGCATCTAGAGAAGTCATCAATGAATGTGAGCACATAGTGGGCCCCTGAAAAAGGAGTAGGAAAGGACATAATATCACCATGAACCAACTCCAAGGGTGCCTTAACACCCGTGGCTATTCGTGAAGGAAAGGGGTCTCGATGATGCTTGTCAAGAACGCATCTACAACAAACACCATCAGTGCAAGACATCTATGGTAGCCCAAAAACAAGTGCCTATGTACTCATTTTTTGTAAATAACGGTAGTCGACATGGCCGAAACACTCATGCCAAAGCTTGCTCACAGAGTCTCTATGTGCAACAAGAGAAGACCCCACATTTTCTAAACTCTCAAAGCCATCAAACCGGTATAAGTGAGATTGGGATCCACACCGCCAGTAGCAATAACTAAATTAGGATCAAGAAGATCTCGAATAACCACATCATGTGGTGAGAACTCAACTGTCTTACTAGAGCCAGAAAGGAAAATCTGATAAATTGAAAGTGTGTGTTAAAATGTTGACACACTGTATGAATCATTAAACCCAAGATTGCTCAAGAATGAGATCTCAAATGGCGACTCATATCCCTCTATTCATGGAGTGCAAGGGTTTGTAATGGAGGCCCTCAGTTTGACCTAGTTTGTGCCCATGCAAGTACATCATAAAATGAGAGATTCAAAGAGGAAAAGCAAGAGTGCTAGTCTCCATGATCATCAAATATGCATGCAAATGAAGATGCAAGCTAATCTAAATGATAATAATGCAAAGCAATGCAAGAAAGAAAATCTAATCTATGAAAGGAAATTACAATGCAAGATTAATCTATGAAAACAAATATGACTCTGAGCTAATATGAAAATGCAAGGATGGAAGATGACGATGGGAGCCATGGATGCATGAGCGAAGAAGACAAGAAGAGAGAAGTTGCAATGAAGCTCCAATGTCCAAACCCTAAGGCTCAAACTCCTCCAAAATCACTCTCCAAACTTGCAGCATAACAATACCATATCCACTAACCTTATTATTCTTATGAAATGAGAAGGAGAGGGTTCCTTATATAGTCAAATGTGGAAGTGGGAGACTTCTCACAACCAATATAGGATAATAGGGTTTGATCCACGTGAGAGAAAAATCCACCAATGAGAAAAGAGGAGTGTTTGACAAGAAAGTGGAAAGAGGAAAACAGAATCCCACTTAGAAATATGTGCATTTAAGTGTAGAGAAAAAGGATTTTTATTTATTTTATTTCCCTTTTTCATCACAAAGAGATATTTAAGCTAGGAATTCATTTATTTAATTAAAAGAGGGATTTTCTTTTAATTAAATAAGATAAGATTATTTAATTAAAATAGAGATTTTAGTTAAATAAGATAAAATTATTTAATTAAAAGGGAGATTTTAATTAAATAAGATTTAAAAATTTTAATTAAAAGAGAGATTTTCTTCTAATTAAATAAGATTATTTTATTTAATTAAAAGGGATGTTTTCTTTTAATTAAATAATATTATTGATGAACTGATCAAACCTTAGGAAATATTGAAATAATTGAGTTAATTACTATTTGATCAAGAAAATTGATTTGAACTGAAATTTTTTTAAGACATTGATTCAGGAATTTGATAAATTGATTCCATCACTTGATAAATTGAAGAATGGGAGCCCATAGTCTAGGCAACCATTTTAGGGTGCATACATTTTCCCCTCTTTGACTAATGTGTGATTTTTATGGGAACACATGCAATTAAAGAATACAGTTGAAGTGTGAGATCAATTTGGGATCACAAAACAACCCAGACGTGTGATCGACAAATGGGAACACATTAGGACAAAGATAAGATGATTAAGAAAAATAAGATCAACACCATTGTAAATAGGTCATTGACATGTCCAAGATAAAAATCTCAAGCAAGGTTGCCTCAAGTGGAGCAATTGATAGGATTGATTGAATCAAGGATTGAAGTTTGATAGGTATTGCCCCCTCGTGATCGAAATCAAAATGAGATAGAGGACACTAGTAAATTTGGACTCAATTTTTGACGAATTTTGGTCAAAATTTAGACCCAAGTTGGTCAAATTTCAACCAAGCAGTTCGTCACTACTTTGATGAATACATTCGTCAAAAAAAATTTCTCTCTACTAACTCTGATTTGTCATTTTTGGTCAAAATTTTGACCAAATATTGGTCGAAAATTTTCAAAAAATGGTCAAAATTTTGACCAATTCTTGGTGGAAAAATTTCAAGAATTGGTCAAAAATTTCACCAATTTTTGGTCGAAAACTTTCAAGAATTGGTGGAAATTTTGACCAATTCTTGGTAGAAAACTATCCAGAATTAGTAGAAATTTCCACCAATTCTTTGTCAAAAACTTTCAAGAATTGGTCAAAATAATTCTAGCCCATCCCATGGCCAGGATGCCATGGTCACAACCAAAAGATTGGTCAAAATTTCAACCAATTGTTGGTGGAAAACCATGAGGAGATGGTCAAAATTTTGACCAAACTAAGTTGTTTTGAAAAAAAATACAGCAGGTGAATCCCCCTACGAATGCCTACCTGTGGACTCTCTCTTAGATCATCATCTTGGACCAGGGCAATTTCAGAAGAGGCTTGGCAATGGTTGTCAATCTATAGTGCATCTGTTTAGTGATTTTGAAGTTGATCTAATGGTAAGCCCTCGTTTAGCATTAGGTGGCTACTTGGCGCTTTTGCAATTTGTTATGAACCTATCATGGCTAATGGGAGATTTGATAACAAAATCTCCCAATGACCCTCCAATAGAACCAGTGCTAGTGTTCAAGAAAGACACATTTTCCAGATTTTGAATATTGGCATTAGCATCCTTTCTATTAGAGGGTCATGAAGCATCCTGATTGCTATGCAAGGGCTCCCCAAAGTCGTCTCTATGCAACTTCATTAGCACAATTTGCGAAATGGTTCGATAGTGGTTGTTGTTGTGGTTGCTTGGAAAGTGATCTAAAGGGTGAGTCGTCGTCTAACAGTTGTGTTGCTTATCATGAGTGATGAGGGAGCCATTTCCAAGAATGAGCAAAGGATGAATGCAGTACCAGATTCAAAATGAAATCAATGACATCAGATCTATAAGAGCATAATGAAGCAATAGCCCGTTTGCTATGCACAACTCCCTAAAGATGCTTTTCTTTCTCACTCCATTGGCACAAATTCAAGAGTGTGGTTCGACAGTGGTTGTTGTTCTAGTGTGTCATTGCTATGATTTGGAAAGTGATGGTAAGGGTGGAGCTTGCATCTAGCACTTGGGATGTTTGTGCAAGCGAGTAGAGGAGCTTCTATTGTGCAATCTTGGTCAGAACAAGCAAAGCTATTAGCACCATCACCAACCATAGATGAATCATTAAGAGCAAAGTCTAAATCCACAAACATTAGGGGTGTCAAGTTTGATATTCTCAGGCAGGCCCTTCAAAGAATCAACCACCATGAGGATGCACATGAAGATCTTCCATGACAGCAAGGTTTCAGCATAAATGGAATCATTGTTGTGACAATCGCCAAAATTCAAACTCTCATTGGGTCATTGCATCCATAGGTCAAGTGTCTTCATTTGGCTGATGTATCTGACATATCTTCATCCAGTGCCAGAGAAATTTTTTTTGAGTAGCTGAAATCCGTTTTATCAGATATGGAAGTAGATGTGTTAAGGATGTTGTTCTCAAATACATATATTTTTCTTTATCCTATTGGCATATCTAACTCCCCTTTTTTGACATTTTAAATGGATTTAGGCCTGTGTTTGCTAATGTTGCAAATTTTTGGTTTGTGAATAGTTTGAGACAATGGCCTTGTAATATATTTTATCATGTAGGCTTTACTTTTGATGGTTTAGAATTGATTCCATGAAAATGTGAATTTTCATAATTTCCTATATAACCTTTGCAATAAAATTAATGCTAAGCTAATTTTTTCAAGTATATAGTGGATTCTGACCATGGGTCAATTGTCTACGAATTGGTTATACTTCTTTCTACTTGGTCAGGAAGTGTTAGCCCTATGATGCCTTCTTGATGTAATCCTTTTTTGCTAGTCTGATATAAGTCTAGAAAGCTAAAGGCTCTTGCAACTTGAGTTTTCAGTGATAGAGGAAATTTACTTCTACTCTTTGGTAATGGGTAGACATTAGCATGCCATATAAGCCAATCATGTTGGGTGAAGCTACATGAGAGGTGGTAGACCTCAATTACATTTCCTTGTCATAAGGAGGCATTAGGTGCCTTTTCTAAATGTACATGCAATGGTCATGCATATGTCAAAAGTTTAAACCTTTTGTGATTTAGTGATTTAAGCACTAACATCATTTTAACATACTTGATGGTCAAGTACGCATAACATTCTTGGTTTGAACTTTACACCAGCACATGAGGTATTATTTAAAAAAATGATTTTATTACCTTTGAAAACAAGTGTAGGTGAAGACGGATATGCTTCCTTCGACTAGCATTATTCAACCCTTGTGCAGAAGCATAGAGGAGTATCTAGCACGAGGTACACTGTATTGTAAGTAAGAAATAGTCACAGTTCACAATTTTCCTATCCTACATCAAGTAAAGCATTGACAACAAGATGAAGTTTTGAAATTGTTTGCCATAATGAGACTAAGTGATCATATGTGCCCAAATGGTACTCCTCCATTTATATGATCAGAAGCTGAAGACTTCAAGCAAACAATCTTGATATATTGGCCCCCAAACAATAGATGATATTGGACAATAAGGGTATTCAACAAGAACAGTTGATTACATACATATTAAACATGATAAGCATCCAATTGTTCTTTTATTATTGTCTTTATTGTTTAAAGCATGGTGCTAGTGGAAAATCTATACTTAAGCTTATCCAAAGTATGATATGGGTTCAATGATCTTATTAGTCACCAACCTCATGAACATGAAGATCGTGATATTGCCCTTGATTAAATCGAACCAGTAAGGTTCACATAATAAACAAAGATTTCATGTTCTAACATGTCCATTATATGGCATTCCACATATTGATTGTAAAGTTGCTTTCATTAATATTCTAAAGTCAAATATGGTATCAAAGGAAGTATGACATAGATTTAAAATATTACTTTAGCAATGATCAACAAATATAATTTTGAATAGTATCAGATATCATTAATGATTACTTTAAGAAAGGAGAATGCTTGGTGGATTGTATATTAAGGTAGAGTTATCATCATAATTACTATAATATCCATTTATTATCATCGCTTTTAAAATAATGATTATTTGGTTTCAATTAGCAAGAGAACAAATCACAAATCACTTTGTAAAGAATGGTTAATTCATTAATTAAGTCTAAAGCGAATTAGTTATTTGATCAATGAATAGGTGCAATGAAGAGCTTCACATTAAGGATGCGTTGAAGAGATGCCACTCATCCATTCCTATCATATGATATTAAAAGTGGATTGAAGATCATTCCAATCATCAGCAAACATCTTTTCTTATTTCTAGTTGACATCCATTGTGGATCATTCAAGTTGAGCTTCTAAAGTCTAGAGACTTAAGGAAATCCTATATATGTCTTACAATTCAAGAACTATGTTTTGAATTTCTGAAACTGTATATTTTTTCCACTAGAATGTGTAATGTCATCAATACCATATACTACATGTGATGCAGAGTGTCCACCAAAACCCTTCAATCTTTTAGGATCTATCTGATCCAAGTTTCATTTCATCACATTGAAAATACATTAGAGGCATCTTCCATCAACAATAAATCCACTTCCTAATCATCTTTTCTTGCGATTCAATAATCAAACAACAATTAATCAACATCTATCAAAATATAATGGTAGTGTTCCTTTCTTTCTACTTTTATCTTCCCTCAAATAAATTACGGAAACCATATCTTGGTATCAACGAAGTCATTAAACATTGTCTGTGCACTTGCTAATTTTATTCTCTCCCCCATCAAATGGGTACACTGGTCATGGATGCACTTGTTAGAAATTTGAAGAGAAAAACATACTTTACATATAAACAATCAAAAATAACAATCAGTAGTAGTTTTTAAGATAACGCTTTCAACTCTGTAATCCTTCTTTTTGCCATTGGATTCTGATTGAGTTTCAAATTGAAATGCCAACTTTACTTCTCTTTCTCTAACATATGCACTGTATGTTCAATGTACAGGATAGATGGCTTAGGAAGACATTTGTACTCGTGGCAGCCAATGCAATGCATCAATTGAGTTGTGGTTTAAAAAAGTGAGCAGCACAATTGATTGCTCAAAAAAAAATGTGGTGAGTGTCGAAAAATGTGTGCATTTATAGAGTGTCTGAAGCTATAAAGATTTCCAAACTAGAAGATTATGTGCCTAGTGTTGTATCTCTTGGGCCTTATCATCACAATATTAATCCTCAGTTGTCAAAGATGGACCAACATATAATTTGAAGCGGTCCATAGAGTTTCATCTAGGCTTGCCATAGATGTGCCCACTTTGATTGTAGAGATCAAGAAGCTAGAACCTCAAATCAAAGAATGCTATGATGAACCAATACATTTGGATGGGAAATACTTGTCATTGATTTTAACAATGGATGCTTCTTTTATGCTTGAATTCTGTAGAATCTCAACGGTAGAAAAACCTAAGACCAATCCAAATCCCTTTAGTCTTTTTTTTTTCAAACATATCTTTTGAAAAACTCCATGTTTTATGCTATACTAGATGATATTATAAAGTTGGAAAATCAAATTTCACTCTTTGTTATCTTAAAATTACTGGAGTTGGAAGAAGAACAAATGATCTATATTATTTTCCTTTGTTGTATGGTATATCTCTTATTACAAGAAAGAATGATCTATATTATAATTTTTGAACATCACATAGTCATCGACTAGAGACAATATTCCAAATGTATTTTGTTGTTGTGATTACTTCCATTTTGGAAATCAGCAAATAAACCAAATTTAAACCCCATGTTTTAAACCATTAAATGAGAGGAAGGCCATGATAGTAGAGAATAACATAGTAAATTGTTGTGCCTCATATTCATTATAAGAGTCTATAAAATGGAGTGAGAAACATTAGTGGAACAACGTGATAGTAGAGGGAAATCTAGGAATAAAATTTTCTTGCATGTATTTTCCTATGAAACAAATAGTGTAGCTGTAACTTCTGAGGTCACCATGCCAACCGAGAGGAAGGGCCCACTCTTTGCAAGGCTGGTGACATGTATGAGATTTCACTCATATCTGCAAGATTGAAAATATTTCATTAGTATAAAAATTGAAAAATATTTCATCCATACAAAATATATTTACAAGTAATCTTTTTGAGCTGCTTACTTTTATAAATTTGTTTTTATAAATAGACAGTTGTCATTTATTATAGATAAACATGAGAGGTGGTATACACTGTAGGTAAATATTTTGACCACTGACCTTCCAATGGCAACAGTCATGCAACTAAGAAACTCATTCTAGTTCAAGGCAATGGACCTATATTGATAGATGCCCCCTCACATCATAGTACTCAGTTATGAGTTCCATACTTCTTAAAAATCATATGTGAACAGTGCAATATAGGGCAGATGCTCTCAAAAACAAATCTAGTTCAAAATTCAGTGTCTTACCACAAAAATTGGATGTGCAGTCCACACACACAGTGCTGGAGAAGTTGTGACAATTCCTCGTACCATTTTCTTGACATTAGGATCTAATGTTGCCTTCAAACATATATTATATGAAAGTCAAGGAGAGTAGATGCTAGACGCATTTAATAATCATATTCCCAATAAATAACTAACAAGAGGTAGAAAAGTAATGTGTTTAATTACTTTAGGATTGAAAATAAGAATTAGTAAATCCAACACTATGGAGCCTAGATTTTCATCAAATTTCGAGTCTCCATTTGTGAAGACATGTTAAAGATCAATGTCCCATCTTCAGATCACTACTCAAACAAGAGCTTGTTTATGGATTCCTATTTGAACACTATGCAAATGTGGAATTTTCATGCAACATTGACATATACAGAGAATTAATATGTTGAAAGGACATAAATAGCCATATATAGATGAGAGTATGCATTCTCATGGAAGGCTTTATGAGATATTATATGCCTCTCAATCTAATAGGTCTGATCTATCACAAAGGACATCTTGAAGATTGATATCAATTATAAAAGACATGATGGTCTTAAGAAGGCATGAATTCAGAGACGAGTGTATTTAGAGACTCAACCATATAAGAAGAGCCTTCAACAACAAAAGACACAATTAAACAATAGTGATAGTTTTGTTGGCAGGTATCAATCAGGATCAGTCTCGTGGAGCATAAAAAAGATGATGTATGTATATAGTTCCGAAAATATATCACCTAAAATCTAATAAGCATTAGGTCTATTCAAAGTATTCAAATGCAAATATAATTGACGTACTACCTGATCCTCACCAGACCAAATTATTGACCTTTTGTATGAAGATTGATTCTATAGAAATTAATTTCTTATCAGTACATAGCCAATTATCTCTCTCAGGATATGTGAAAAAGTGTGAAAAAATGTTTCACCCTATAGAAGGAGCCTTCTCTTTTTCTTATGGATAGTGAACATGTGTCACCTTTTTCCTCCTTTCCAGTGCATGGCTACTAACCATAGTAGCTTCTTAGAAAACAAATTACAAATGTAGTGTGGACATAACATGAGGAAGTTGGATGAACTTATGAACTCTTGGAGCCCTACAATATCAAATTTTCCTAGCCAGGCATGCTTTGGCTCGCTTAGAGCAAGAGCTCAAAATTGCTTCCTAGGCTTTTGAGGGCCCTTCCTTTTGCCAAGAGGAGGTACATAGAGTACACTCACTATCCCCAAGAGGTCGTACTATTTCTACGATGGGATAGTGAGTTACACCATTTCTAATGCCAACTACCTGATTCAGGACAATAGATTGGCAATAAAGAAAATAATTTACAAACAATAAAAAATGAAAAAAAATACACCTACTTTACTGAACCAAAAATGTCCTAAACTAGTATAACTACAACACTAAGTGATACAACAATCAAACTAACTCTCAAAAGTTTCCTTTACTCTCAAATTTGCCTTCTTACAGTCCAAAAACTAACATTCCAGTATTAAGTCATGCATGGAAAAACAAAAATATTTGATAAATGCATTGATAGCTCTTTTAAAAACTATTTAATAATATTATATAAAATTTGTGTTCTAACAATCTACAACACAAATTTACCTATATAGGTCTAACATAAATATTTGAGTCTTACTGATTATTAATAACTTCATTTACCTACTTTCTTCATATGCCCCCAAAGCTATTTTGAGAGAGCACTTAGGCTTGCAGGATTTAATTGTAGTTTCTCTACAGCACTACGAAAGAAGGGGAAAAAGAGGAGACTGAATTTTATCTATGGTCCTCTTTTCGCAAGAATCTCTTCTCTCATTTTCTATTTTGGCAGTTCATAACGTAAAGCCTACAATATTGGAATCTTGTGAGTCAACTACAATATCTATTTGGATGTGAAATATGTGTAGTATTGAATTTTTTTATTGGTACATTACAAAATAGATACATTTGCAATATAAATTGCTCATACATCAACAAGTTGCTATAGTCAAAATAATATGAACAAATGGAGAAAAATAGATTTGTACAACCTCAATATGGAAAGGAGAAAATAGAAAAAGGCTTGAGAAATTAGAATGAACAAATCAATCAAACCCATAAATGCAATCAGTTATAGGTGTTCTATAAAATCTTTGTAATGATTGAGAGATGAATTACTAAATTGCATCCATTATTCCCAACTAAAAGAATTCTTCCAAAGCTTGGGTTAGTGCTATTAGTGTTGCCATTAAGAATTACTATAAGCTTATTTCTCCCCCCCTATTCAGCTTTGAATGACAATGACATAATAAAAACAAATACACCCCATGGTGCACTCTAGAGAACTTTGTAGCTTTCACTACCTGCAATATTGGTAAAACTCCTTTGAATGGTACAAGAATTAATCAAAGTAGTCACTGTAATTGAAGGAATGTTGAGATCAAAACCCATTCCAGTGTTTGATTTACACATAACCTATGTAATTGAGAACCAATGGTGCTAACCCATTTATGTTGCATAAGAATGCAACATAATCATCAAAACTTGGGATTTAACCATATTAATGAAACTCAGTTCTTGCATATTATGATTTTCTTCTATGCTTGATATTTGAACTATTTTAAGAAATAATACGAAAGATAATGGCCAAAAAAAAAAATTTAAATATCCTATTCATTGACAATGAAATGAAAGAGCTAAGAAGTGTATAAAATAGGATCTTTTGTCAAAATACGTTTTTTAGCTACCATGAGAACATGCATTGCAAAATTAGATAGCATTTTTTTTGAAGAAATAAACTGGAATTCGTACTTGCATTGAAGATCAATCTTGGATCTAAAAGAAACAGTTGGATTCACCGACCCACTTCCCATTTCAAAAGGGGTGGTTGGAGTAAGACCAACATCAAGATTGTTATAGAAATGTTGTGTCATAATTGGTAATCATTACTTGTCATAGACTGATGCAGTAGTGGATAGTGTTGAACCAATGGCTACTGGGTTGAAATTTATGTTTCAAAAGAGCTGTCGCACCTTCTATAAGTGGTGTTGCTATGCCTCTCCCAAATAACATTGCAAAATTTGACCTATTTAGTAAGAAATTTGAAGCATTGAGCTCTCTTTTGTCATTTTTTTTTCAATATCATGCAAGATATATAGTTCAAGATTGAAGAAAATCATAACCTATCACATTGTATCAAGAAAAATAATTCATGTCAATATAACTGATTAATGTCGTCACTAATTCAATCAAGAAACCCATCAAGGGGATAATCAGAAATAAGTATAATCATATGAAGATTGATTGGTAACTCAAACCTAGATAGTGTAGGGATCATGTTACATTCCCATTCAGGTTCTTTTGCTAAAGGTAGTCCTTTCTACCTGGGATCGGGTCTCAAATTAGCCAAATGTAACACTCACCCATGTGCAACCTTGTTGATAGAATCACTATTTAATTAGGAGGTTATACTTAGCCTATTGATTGAAACATGTGCACTTTATGTTCCTTATTTTGAAGGATTAATATATTATGTAATTCTTGGATGGATTGGCAGTAAAGTTGGAATTATTAATGGTTTACATATATGGAATGCAATGTAAGTAACTATGAAATTGTGTTTGATGTGTCTACACCATTCGCATGATGAGAATTTCTATTTTCATGTTGCTTCAGCTATTTTCCCTTGATGTGTGATTGCTATTTTGAGAGAGCACTTAGGCTTGCAAGATTTAATTGTAGTGAGACAATGAAAAGTTAACTCATACTGGAATCAAGGGACTTATCTCATTGCAGAAGTATATGTTACTATTCATGCACCAAAGAACAAATCGAGCCTTGTAATGTCTAGTGTATTTGGTGTAGGGCACTTTGACCATCTCCCATGGAATCTTGAGTCTTATTTAGTATATTTTTAGTCTTGATAGATTAGGAATTATTTGTTTCATATCATGTTATTAGGTGTTCAAATTAAGGTCATGTTGACCAATTTCATGTTTTAAGTATTATGAGTCATAGTGAGTAAAAAGTGGGAAAATACCATCAAAGGCATAAATGGAATATATGATAATGTCAATACATCATAAGATGATGATAAACCTTTTAAAGTACCTAGGAAAGTATATTAGAACAAAAAATGCAAAATGTGAAAATATGTAAAAATTGCCAAGAAATGTTTTCTTCATTTTCTTTGCAAAATTAGCAAAGTCTAGAAGGTGAACAGTCATTCATCTTGTTCAAACTTCTTAGGGAGGTGAAAGGTCTTATTTTTTGATATAAAACAATGCAATTTCATTTGGAAAAAGGGTATAGAGAAGAAGAAGAGATGTGGAATAGAAACATGCAGATTATGATGGATAACTTTGTATAATACAAGTCCTTTTAAAAATAAAAATAAAAAATCTGCATATTCTAATATTTGTTTACAACAATATGCTCTTCCTTACTTTCTCATGTTTTTAGTGATTATTAAACTTCCTTGTGAAGGTGATTAAAGGTGTGGATCAATATGAATGCAGCATATCATGAGTTAGTAATATGGTTCTTTGTATTTATGGGTTGAGCAACAAATTATTTGTAGTTTTTAGAATTGTTAATCACAACAGTCGTATACTTATATTATATAAAGTTTGGGAGAACTTAAAATGGATGTTTTAGATTTCCCTCCCATTAAATAGATGCCTTATATTGATTCCTTATGCCATGAATCAACATATTAATTGCTGTCATATGCAATAAAAAAACTCGGAATCAACATTTTGCAAAGAAAACCATGATAGTGTCTTGGTTGGAGTTGGCCATATGAATACTACTATAGAATATTAGAGTACAAAGGAACCTTGAGGAGAGTAGAATAGAAAAGAAATGGAGTCTTTGGGTTAGTTACCTTATTCAATAAAGAAATCTTCAAAGTTACACAGATTAGTGAATTATGTCATCTACCAATGAGTGGAAGCTTGAAAGTCAAAAGCTTGACATTGACTTTGACAAGGTTATGTTGTGTGGAAGTTTTGTGTTGTTATTTTTGGAGAGTAAGTGAGGTTAGGAAGAATATATGTGTTGTTAGGCTTCTCCGTTTAGACTTAGCCTACATTTGAATTATGTCAATATCAACAAGAGATATCTCAATATGCCTTTAGTTTGAGAGGTGTTTTGGAGAATTTGAGTTCTTTATCTACCTTCCAAGGGAGGCTATAAGGTAGAATAATTTGTATTGGTATTGTGAAGCCTCTAAGGTGTCTAGAACCTTATGAATAGTAAAGGTACTGTATTGGCAATGACTTAATTCCTTTGGAAGTTTATAGGGATATGGTGTTGATAAAGATCTAGGAGGTGTGAGGTGATGGAGCTATTGTGTGGTGAGGTGTGAGAGGTTGTTGTGTGATTTTTGTTAAGGTATAGGTAGAGACAACTGGAATAGGTGAAAGTGGCACAAGGAATACGCCATTCACCTTGTCTCTAACCTTAGAGAATTGAAGGGGATAGAATATGTTATGCTTAGGTAGGCTTGGAAGAAGCATAACCTAGTTTGAGAGTTTTTGTATTAACAAACAAGTATCATCTCCACCATTACTTGTATCAGTATTGCATATAGTCAAGTAGATAATATGTATGCTCTTAAAAGAATACATGGAAATCAAGCTGTGAGATATTATGTGAATATCACATAAAACCTTTGGCTTGGTTGAGTTTGGTAATGTAAACAGTAAACCTAATTTAAAATAAATTAGACCCATTAAATTATGTTCCAAAATCAAGATTGGCACAATGTGTCTAGCAAGAAATAAGAGGGGTAGGAAGATGCCAATTGTCAAATGCAGAAAAAGAGTTGGGAAATGTGTAAAAAGCATTATTGAAAAGAAATGGAGTTGGAAAAAGATGAAGAAATGAAGTGAGCAACATGATGAGAAGAGACAATGCTAAGGGACAAAGAGAATCTCTACAAGCATTAATGAAGGAAGGTGAAGCAAAGTTGAGAAGACATTTCCTTTTAATTAAAGATTTGATGGTTTCCTCAAGATTGAATAACATGAATAAGAGGAATAAGGCACACCCAAGTAGAGAAAGAGCAATGAAAAGAATGGTTTTGGAATGCTATGAGGAAGTAATCAAGATAAACAAATATGGAATGACATTGCTATGAATATATCAGCAACGTGATTTTACTGTTGGAGCAGTAACAAAGATGGATAATGATGTTTGACCAATTCTAGAAGATATTCAGAAGGAACGTTGAATCCTTTGCATTTCTAAATGAGAGGATTGAAGATGAGGAGTTGTCAAATGTTTATTGATCAAGAAGTTTCACAGAAATGACTTCTAAGAGACATGCTTTTATGGCATGTAGAGATAGTGAGAACTGGTAAGGAATAAAATCTTTGCAATATCATCGCTTCCTAGCTAGGTTCCCACTACTTCACTTGCAAGCCTCATAGTGGTGGGGCTAGCTTGGTTGATAATGCACTCTCCAACCAGTTGTTCCTCCATTCCATCTACCACTTCTCCATTCTTAGTTACTTGTACAAGTCTTGTTGCCTCTTTCTTTCAGAACATTTATCCAACTTTCCCAAATCAATTATTTCATATGAGACAAATTGTTAGTAGTGTCCTCTACATTCAGGGTCAAGATTGTCACATATACATTGTTCAAGTTAGTCTTCTCCATAATAGAAAGCATCCAGGTCTAATAAATGGAGAGCCCTTCAACAGGTTAAAGAAAGCATGGGTACACAAATTCACTATGATTTTTAGAAGAAAAGTAAACAACACCATCAACGGTTTTAATATTTTACAACCTTTAGAAGAGATTGGGCCTCGAGAATAACACCTGAAAGAAAACTGCTAGTAGCAGCTAGTTACATTATCACACAATTCCTCACAGTAGTGATAAAACCATGAAAATTTATTGAAAACAACAGGTGAAGTTTGGAAATGCCGAGATGAGAGAGAAATGGGATTATCTTGCCATGCTTGGATTAAGAGGAGGTGTCATCATGGTGATCCCTTGTTGTTGCCTTTTCTCATTCCCAATCCAACCTACATGACACCAAAACACAAATCAATTGAAAAAATCCAAAGCTTAAGATCTAAAAGCACAAATGTATGCATCGAGCCTTGGAAGAGAAGAAGAACCTAAAACAATGGAATTCCTCTAGCTCCATGCCCAAGTGCAGGGAGTTCCACTCAGCATATGTCGACTGATCTGTGCAAAGAGAAAATGGGAAAAGCCCCAATATTACCTGTGAATTTCTTAACATTACCTAACATGCGAATGAAGCCCCAATTTTGTTGTTGCCCCTCAAAATATAACTTACGACATAATATAATGCATATACTTTTTTCATTTTTTGTTATGACCTGAGTTGGTCAAAATTTTAACCAACTTGGGAAAAGTTAGGAAATTTTCGACCAATGCAGGGATGAAAACAAAAAAAGAAGGTGAAATCATAGCTTTGGTCAAAAATTTTGGTAGAAAAACAAGTGCAAATGTACTAGTGGGAGAAACAACAAATTGAACTAAAGATAAGGTTCTTAATGTAAGATGAAAGATATAAGGATCATAGAACCAAGGTAGATCATCAAGCATGAAATATTATGCCCCAAGGTTGAATTAGAAGAAAAGAAGTGGGGTGAAAGCGAATGGAAGATAGAAGTTTGGAAGAGGTGGAAATAAATGGAGAGAAGAAAGATGCCTTAAAAAAGAGAATGCTCCAAAATTAATCAATAGTTTAAGATAGAAAATTTTGATTGACATCATGAAATAAGATAAGGAAATGAAGATCAAAACATGACCACAATTGATTAAAAGTCCATAAGAAAGATGAAGGAAAAAAAATCCTCTCAAACTCATAATGCAACCTAAAAATGCAAATTAACATGAAGTCTAACAATACAAGCTACATGAAAATGCAAAGGTGTGCTTGCAATAGAGAAACTGTAACATAGGATTTTGTGTTCATCATTC
Organism: Cupressus sempervirens; assembly: GCA_028749045.1. Classification (NCBI taxonomy): domain Eukaryota; kingdom Viridiplantae; phylum Streptophyta; class Pinopsida; order Cupressales; family Cupressaceae; genus Cupressus; species Cupressus sempervirens. Next base: position 790,689,801 of record CM053785.1, read on the forward strand.
ATTAGTGAATGTTAAGGAACTTATTTTCATCATTGGGCCTTTATTAACGGACATCAAAAAATCACACAATCATCACTAGTCAAGATGACTTCGATGTTAGCTTACCCAATTTAATCTAGCAAAACTATGCTCGCATCAAGGCATAAATGTCAGGATGACCATAAGAGTGAGACTATGTAAAAATAGTCAAGGATGATGCCTCAAATCTCATAAGTGTTTCAAGGGGACAACAAGAGACACTCTAGAATTTCAAGACCACACCCACAAGAAGAAAACAAATAAGAACATGTCCCATGTCCCAAGTCCTCTAGCTATGCATACCAGAGAGACTTATTAGACAAGACACTCAATGAAAATCAATAATACTCAGCACAGAAATAAAATATCATGACATAGCTCAAGCATTAAGTGTTGTGTTTAAAAATTTAAGCATGTTAATTGATACTGAGTTCTAAGGATAAGGATCAAATTCTTTCAAGTAGGTAAGATCACATGACAAAACTGGGTAAGACCAAACCAATAATTGTTGAAAAACACTCAATATCAGGGGTTGTATTGAAAAATACAGTTGGGGTGGTGTTAAAAAAAATACCATTTGCAAGGTGTCCTAAAGACTAATGCATCCAAGAGACCAAAGCTAACACAATTATGCCCCCTAGACAAAGAAAAAGACCAATTCCAAACCAAGGCAACAACGACAAGGCATGATGGAGCAAGGCTAAGTGTCAAGGACAAGTGCTAAGAAACAAGGGTGCGAAGGCCTCAATTAGTGCTCGTTTCTAAGTTTTCACCACTTGGATTTTATTGCAATTTTTTTTTTTCATTTTCTTTTTGGAATATATAATTTTTTTGGAGATACATCAAACTGCCTATTGTTAGGTTTTCACTAAGATGATCATTTTTTCAGGGTATTTTTTGATTCCTGAAATTTTTGACAATATATCATTTTTTTTGGGATTTTTTCAGGATCATTAAGTATGTACAAAGGATGCCCCAAAACAAAATGGGCATCAAAATCCCAAGCAAGATCACATCATGTAGTCCTAATGTCTAGCAAGGTGGAGGACAAAAGGGATTAACAAGTTGGTGGAAGAGCTGGAAGACAAGAGAATGAAGGAGAATGAAGAGAAGAAATCCTCAAGGGAAAACTCCTCAAGAGTACCCAAGCTAGGGAAAATTTGTTATGTAAAACACATTTGGACAAGCAATGAAAGGCCAACATTAGATAAGTCACAAAAGTGTAATGCAAAAGAAAGAAAGGATGTAGTCTAAAGGAGTAGAAATGTCAAGAGACATCATAGCATCGTGATTTACTCTTTTTTATTAGATGAAGACCACATGAGAAAAGGATAGAAAAAGGCTAGAATAAATGGAGGAAAATAGATATGAAGGCTAAACATGAAAGGAATGAAAGCAAGATCATTGTAAGATAGCTCACAAGATAGCCAAATGTTCATGTATAGGTCAACATTGTCAAGATCAAAGAGAGACAACATAATGGATGAAAGATGTAGAACTACACATGACGCCAGATTGCCAGGTTTTCATCATGGTGCTTATCCCAAGCACCATAAGGGAGTGGTTTTAATCATAGTACAAATGTATTTCTCTTTAATTTTGCTACAAGGTGCCTTATTAAAAGGTTTTCACTAAAGCACACTTTCAATGTTTTCATTTTGTTTTTCTCTTCTTCTATTTTCTTATTTTTTGGAAGAAGGCAAGATTTTTAGATAATGTTCCTTGAAAGGATAAACCATGATATGCCAAGGATTCAGAATGATATGATCAAAGATGCTAATAGGGAAAGGAAGATGGAAGATAAGGTTTTATGCAAAGCGAGTGAGCTTGGAAGATAGGAGGAATAGGAAAATGAGGAAAAAGGATAGAACCTAGAAGGATAGTGAATGGAGGGATTGTGAAAGGGTAGATAGAAAGGAAGGAAAGATCAATGTCAACGCACACCTTGAAGGGTGGCGAGAAGATGGAGGAAACCTAAATGAAGGAATACGTGAAGGAATATGGTGAATGGATAGAAGAGGTTGCAATTTAGGCACATAGAATGGAATAATTCTTTTAGAAGAAGATGAAGTGGAAATATTTGGAAGCTTGAATGTCAACTTCACTTGTTGCTCAACATTAGACTCTTTCAAAGAGACTTTGAAACCCATATAGTCATAGGATTTTCATTACTTTTTGATGATTTAAAGAGAATATATTCAATGATGAATTTTGGAACCCATACTTGTTTTGTAGTTCTCTTCTTAGATATCTCTTTTGACTTTATTCCCCTATGTCGATTACAGGAGACATGATGACTTATTTTTTAGATGGATCTTGTATTTCTTATTTTTCTTGTATTGAACATTCAAGTTACTTCTAAAAGACTTGGGACTTGTGGAAGAAGAAGGAGAATATGACTGGTTTATATGGATGGGTGGATGAAAAGGATTAAAGGATATGCATCTACATTGACCTTGAGGAAAGATAGGAAATGGAGGGACGTAAGAACCCAAGATGGATAGCAAATTAGGAGAGTCAGGAGTGGAAAATGAAGGGACATGAGGACCCAAGATGGAAGGAAGACATGAAGCCCTTGGTATTGGTGGAGGAAGTCCAAGGATGGACATGGAGGATGAGAAATGATAATCAACAAGTCCAACATCTATATGACAACCAATGACATCAACATTTTTAGAGTGAGCATTAAGATTTTCAATAGGATCATGAGCATCTTGAATAGGAGAAACTTCTTTGATAGGATTGTCTGAAGCTTGAAAATACTTAGGAAGAGTAGAAAATGGAAGCAAATATGGAGTGGTAGAATAAGAAGATGGAATACTTTGGAATTGACAAGGATCTTTCGATAGCATAAGCATAGAATCTTTTGATTTTCAATAGGCTCAACATTGGAAGTAGCAACATCCTTTTTAATAACCTTAATGGAAGAAACATCTTTGGAAAGTGCAAGTGTAGTAAGGTTATCTTGATTATCCGTAAGCTCAACAATGTAAGTAGTGGCTTGATCTTTCTTAGAAGACTTAAGACATTGTGGAACAAATGAGAAAGGGTGTGTGGGATCAAAATGGATAAGAGACATCTGTTGGAAATATTCAAGATATGTCAGGTGACTGAGAGGGGAGGGGTGAATCAATAACTTCAAAACTTTAAACAATTCAACACTTTAACCATATATATTATTCACCATTCATTCATCTAATCTACTGCATATATGAGAGATCAAACATTCATAACACATGTACACAGTGATTTGGTGATCCAGAAACCTTCCAAATTAGAAAGTAAAACTAGGGTGGGGATGATACCCACAAAACTTCGTTACTGTAGTACGAAGTTAGCTTGTTAAGGCTTACATTGACCACTTTTGGTGATCTACCCTGTTAGGAGCACAAAGGACTGCTAAGTCCACCTTGTTAGAGGATTTACAAACATACAATGAAGTATGCACTCTGTTAGGAGATTTATACAAAGACTGTTAAGTCTACCCTGTTAAAGGATTTACAAAAATTGATTCACCTGTTAGGATGAAACAATGGATCTACTTACAACTTGATTGCTAATTAGATCCTTGAAGTATAGATCACCTCATGTGACTGATGAATCTTTACTACTCCTTGTAAACCTTGCTGAATACTCTGCTCTGCTGTTGATTCGCTTTTGTTCTTCTCAAAGCATTACATATCTTCCTTGACTCTCTTATACATTCATTGTAAATGATATAATACATTACATATATACCATTCCAATAATTACAATTGCAAGGTCGGCCAAAAGACAAGTGAACAAAATATTACTGAGTTGGCCAAACAATAGAAAACTCGGGTTCTTCAAGCTAACTTGGTAACCTTCTGATACTCAACGTCCATTGCATTACTCGACATCATCATGTACTCGGTAGAAGTGAAGGCTCTATCCATACTAATCACACAATGTAGCTTGGAACTCGGTAACCATTGGAGACTCGGTAACCATTGGAGACTCGGTAGATATAGTATCACTCGGTAAAAATTGAATCCTTCGTTTACCTTGCTTTCACTTGGGAAACACTAAACTTTCATTATTTGGTAGACACTAGACTTCCATCACTCAGTAAACACTATGAAGCTTGGTGAACACTGTATGCTCGGTAGATACTGTTGGGCCACACACCCACTCAGTAGCTTCATGAATGCTCAGTATGAACTGCTTGACTAAACACTCACTTAGTAACTTCAAGAATGCTCGGTATGAACTACTTAAGTGATGAACCTACAAGGTAACCATTGAATGCTCGTTATACACTATAGACTGAGTGATGAACTCGGTAATAATTCAGAATCGAGTAAGTGTTGTTACTAATGACAAATATAATATAATGCTAACAATCTCCCCCCTTTGGCATTAGTGACAAAACACTTATAAGCCAAAACATATGTACATAACCTGACTCAATGAATTTTGTTTTTTCAAAATTGATCTTTGTAGAACTGTTGCATATACATTTCTATGTACCTTCTTGATGACTTATAATGTATATACAAAGATACTTATGTACACATGCTAACTCTAATGAGTGCTAACTCCCCCTTTCACTTATAGTGATAACTCTCCTCATTTATTATTCAATCTCTCCCCCTTTTTGACAATAATGCCAAAGGACTACATATATACAGTTTATATGACTACACCAAAGTGAGATAGAAATTCTTGATGTAGCTTAAGGATGATGGAAAAAGTATTATCCCAAGTCTGCTACAAAATTTGACAAGTGGAGAGAGCAATTTGAACTTCGGCTGATAATTGGATCATGTGATCAGCCACTGAGAAGTTCTGATCTTGGATCAATATTTTGCAATGAGCAATATGTTTTTGCATTGTGTCCATGATAGGAAGGATCATGTTCTGGATGTCTATGAGTGTAGACCAGATCCTTGCTTCCTCTCTCAATAGTTCTGCCTGTACATCTACCAAATATCTGATTTTGGTGTGATGGGAGGTTGTGGAGGAGGAGTCCACCTTTAACTTGGATGCACTTGATTGCATATCAATGTCAATCTTATTTAGCTTGTCCTTTATTTCTTTAGTAAAACCAGAAACATCACAAAGTTTGGAAAAAAGTGATGCTATATTATTAAAAGAATTTTCAAAATTACCAAAAAAGTTGACAATTCAACTTGTTTGATTGCTATCTTTTGAGCAATATGCTCTAGCATCTTATTATCAAATTTCCTTTCAGCTTTTTCAATTAGTTTCTCTTGTCTGGAAGAATCTTCATTAAATTTTTGTACTGCCTCTTCCAACTGAATCAAAATGTGTTGAGTAGAATCTACTTCACCAGCTACAGCATCTGTAATTATATCCTTGGCATTCCCAATTATTCTGTATTCCTTATCCCTTTCTGATCTTAACTATTTCTGTGTAGCTTTCATCTCTATGAGTTGACTGGCTAACCTCATCTCTTCAATGGCAGCATTGTCATAGTCAATCTTTGGAATCACTATTTCTGTGTCTAAGTCAATGTCTTCTCCAATTTCCTTTCCAGTGATTAGAAGTTTTAATGGATGCTTTTGTTTGACTTCTGTGATTACTGGTTTGACCTTAGGAATAGACACAATAGTGGAGATAGAAGGGCTAGCAGTAAAAATTGGGATAGGACTCAAGGATTGAATGCCAATAGAAGTACTAACCAGACCAAAAATTGAAACACTTCCCAAAAATGGTATCGCACGTGGTAGAGTACCCATAGTAGTATCTAAACTGATTGGAGTCGTAGTGGATATAGATAATGCTGATGAGAACAAAACTGTAGAACTTACTGGAATTTATGGAGACAAAATTGTAGAACTTACTATTACACTCACTGATGGTGAAGGAGCTAAGGAGGCTGACTCAGTGGTTGAAGAGGTGACAGACAGCTCGGTAGATGAAGTGCTTGGCACTTCTGTTTCAGATACCTGGATTTGGGAGGTGGCTAGTGAGGATTGAGCAATTGATGTGACTGTTGTGCTCACAATCTCACTTGCAGAAGCTATCTCCAAAGTAGATGTAACAGTCTTTGGTGGAGAGTGAGGAAGGGATGCAATAACTTATGCTGCAATTTTTACTAGATCTTCATCTTTTTCTTCCTCAAGTGCTTCCTCCTCCTTGTCTTCTTCCTCTTTTTCTTCCATTAGTGCATGCAACTCTCCTGGAGTAACTGTGATGGATGGAGTGCTATCAAAATCAGCGTTGTCACTGCTATCATCATCCTTGATTTCAACAAGATCATCACTGGGCTTTTGCAAATGATAGATGTTCTTCCACATGTTTGTTGCATCTCTTACAACATGTTCAATGTCCTTAATTAAAATCAAACATGTGTGAAATCTAATCATCATTTTACCTTCATTGTTCTTTATTGCTGCCTTTATTTTTGCTTCAATAAGACTCGGTAGAAGATTCTTCAGGGATTGCTCATATATGTCCTTGACCATTTGGGTGGTTGACTCCCATCTTGATTGCAATCTCTCCAACAGCTCTTTGGAGATTTGAGGGGCAAGCTAGTCTGGGGAGTATTTCCATTTTCCCATCTTATTGAGTACCAGTTCCTCAATCTGCATTTTCTCTGCAATAGTCCTTGTTTCAAATTTCAATGCTTTGAAATTTGTGATGCTAGCTCCCTCTTCCAATTGTTTTAGCCTTTCCTCAAATGTGAGTGGAGGCCTGACAAGTACAGTTTCCTGCTTGCCTTGTCTGGTTCTTCTAGAGAATACTACAATAGGCTTCTTCTTAGGTTTGGTGATAATCACCTTCGCTTTCTTCTTTGGCAGTTCCTCTTCTTTTTCAAATTCAAGTTCTTCACCTCCTTCTTGTTCTTCTTCTTCATCCTCACCTTTTCCTTTAGTAAGCATAAGAGGGTTGGTTGCAGTTTTCAACTTTGCTATCTTTCTCTTGCCTTTGCTTATAGCCTGGGGTAGCTTGATTTCAAGCTCAATTCTAGTCTTGGCTTCATCATAAGTGCCAAAGGCAGGAAGCTTAGGATCTACAGGCTCATTTACTAGTGCTTCAATAATGTCCCTAGCTTCATCAATATTCACCTCATAAGGGAGAGGTTTCACCCATGCAACTCGGGATCTGACTGCTTGAATGTATACCTTATCATAGTCAACCATGAAGCATACATCATCTTTGTAATCTTCAACCAGTTTGGGTAGAATTTAGAACCTGTTGTTCATTCTTTCCTTGAAATCTTCAAAATAATTATCCATAACTTTTTCAAAGTTTTCACCCATGTCAACAATAAACTCATTAATCTGATATAAAATTGGAATATCTTTTCTTCGTAAAACTAAGCCCTTTGATGGAAATAATTTTTGAATATAGAAAAATAAACAAATTAACAGGGAACCAAATTTGTAGGGATTATTCTTTGAAGTCCTTATGCTATCCATGTTCTTGTTCAATTTTTTCAACAACAATTCTGACATGTCAAATTCAAGATTTTTCTTCACAATTTTGAATGCCAAATCAACAGCCTCATAGGGCACACTATTCAAATGACTGGAGCTATATATTTTGTGGGCAATGATGTGAATGCCAAACCTTAATTCAACATCAGATACAGTGCTAACCTTCAAACCTCTACCATCCCATTCAGCTAGGGTTTTGTTCTGTAACTTCTCCCAACCTAGGGTTTTGGTAGTTTTTGCTTTACTTAGCATGGGGAGATCGGTAATCTTATGAATCATCTTCTTGGTGATTAAGACTAGCTGATCTAACCATAGTTTCCCATTGTGAACATGACTGAGTAAGTACCTAATCCACTTAATTTGGAAACTTCTTGGCATATGCGAGATATGGGTTAACCCTTTGGTCTCTAGATGCTTATACTCGAGTTTCAAAGAGCCATCAACACTCATTTCTCCTAGGGCATTGTCCATCTCTAGGTTTCCAATCTCTTGAACAGAACATTTGAAATGTGCACGAATGTCATTTATGAGAAGTACCTTTGGTGGAGTTTGTGATTGAGCTCCATTAGGGTCGAGTGATTTTGCAATTTTTGGAACTAGCTATATTCATGTTCATGTAGTTTTTAGCTATATGAAAGAGTTCTGTACATGTATAGCACCTTACAGTAGTGTCCTTCTTCCTTAGGTGATGTCTTGCACAGTTTATACCAATATGTCCATATTCTCCACAATAATGACATCTGCACCAGGTATTGTAGTCCCATCCAAATATTACTTTAACAAGTTGTTCAACTGGATTGAATGATTTGGATTTGCATTGGAATGCCTTGTGACCATGCTTCTTGCATTTGTGACAATTTCCTTCAAATTTTGGTTTCTCCTTGCATTCATTAGCTTTATGACCATGCTGACTGCAATTGTAGTATTTACCATTGAATTTACCTTTTCCATTGCTCCAACACTTGTTTGATGTGTGACCTAACTCACCACAGTAATTGCAAGTAGGTCTTTGATTCCTTTGCGCACCTTGTTTGGAGGTTTCACCTTCTTCCTTATAACCAAGTCCAGCTTTACCTTTTTGTCTATGAAGATTCTGCTCACTTTGTTGATTTAATTGAGTCATGTCTACTTAAGATTTCATCATTCTCTCATTGATTTGTTTTTCAGCATTTAGGTCATTTTCCAAACTTTCATTGATTTGTCTTTCAGATCTTAAGTCACTTTGTAAGCTTTCATTGATTTGTCTTTCAGTGATTAAATCATTCCTCAGGCTTTCATTTTCAGATCTCAAATTCATAATTTGTTCATTTGCATTAGATAGTTGATCTATAAGATCTTATGCTGAAGGGATTGATTATTTCTTGTCTCTAAGTCTTCATTTGCCTTCTTTCTCTATTCCAAAACTTCACATAGCCTGATTGATTGGATTTCTTGTTCTCTTTTAAGATTTCTTACTTCTTCCTATAGAGAGCCATTCTTTGCTAGGAGTTCCTTGATTGCCTCATTAGCTTCATCTGAACTGCTTGATGGTAAAAGGTCTTCAATCTTTTCTTCAACATACTGATGGTCATTCATTTGTCTTGCAAGTTCCTTCCTTCTCTTCAAGGATTGAGAAAGATGCTCCTTTGCTTCTTTGAGTTGAGCCATGGCCATTTCCAAATATAGCTTTTCATTTTCAATAGCTTTATCAAGTCTAAATATCTCCATTGTCCTTGATCTTTGCTCAAGCTGTCAAACTTTATCCTGAGAACCACAATGCTCCGATACCAATTGTTAGAAATATTCAAGATATGTCAGGTGACTGAGAGGGGAGGGGTGAATCAATAACTTTAAAGTTTTAAACAATTCAACACTTTAACCATATATACTATTCACCATTCATTCCTCTAATCTACTGCATATATGAGAGATCAAACATTCATAACACATGTACACAATGATTTGATGACCCAGAAACCTTCCAAATTATAAAGTAAAAATGGGGTGGGGATGATACCCACAAAACTTCGTTACTGCAGTATGAAGTTAGCCTGTTAAGGCTTACATTGACCACTTCTGGTGATCTGCCCTGTTAGGAGCATAAAGGACTGCTAAGTCCACCTTGTTAGAGGATTTACAAACGTTAAATGAAGTATGCACTCTGTTAGGAGATTTATACAAAGACTGTTAAGTCTACCCTATTAAAGGATTTACAAAAACTGATTCACCTATTAGGATGAAATAGTGAATCTACTTACAACTTGATTTCTAATTAGATCCTTGAAGTATAGATCACCTCATGCGACTGATGAATCTTTACTACTCCTTGTAGACCTTGCTGAATACTCTGCTCTACTGTTGATTCACTTTTGTTCTTCTCAAAGCATTTCATATCTTTCTTGACTCTCTTATACATTCATTGTAAATGATATAATACATTACATATATACCATTCCAATAATTACAATTGCAAGGTCAACCAAAACACAAGTGAACAAAATATTACTGAGTCGGCCAAATAGTAAAAAACTCGGGTTCTTCAAGCTAACTTGGTAACCTTCTGATACTCGGCGTCCACTGCATTACTTGGCATCGTCATGCACTTGGTAGAAGTGAAGGCCCGGTCCATACTAATCACACAATGTAGCTTGGAACTCGGTAACCATTAGAGACTCGGTAGATATAGTATCACTTGGTAAAAACTGAATCCTTCATTTACCTTGCTTTCACTCGGTAAACACTACACTTTCATTATTCAGTAGACATTGGACTTCCATCACTTGGTAAACACTATGAAGCTCGGTGAACATTGTATGCTCGGTAGATACTGTTGGGCCACACACCCACTCGGTAGGTTCATGAATGCTCGTTATGAACTGCTTGACTGCACACTCACTTGGTAGCTTCAAGAATGCTCGGTATGAACTACTTAAGTGATGAACCTACAAGGCAACCACTAAATGCTTGGTATACACTGTAGACTGATTGATGAACTCGGTAATCATTCAGAATCGAGTAAGTGTTGTCACTAATGACAAATATAATATAATGCCAACAACATCATGAAAAGGATTGGATGATATGGAGGGTTCTTGATCTTGATCTTTCTTTATGTTCTTTTCTCTATCATTTTTAGAGTCCTCTTGACATGGAGCCACTTCTAAGAACAAGGAAGCATGTTGGAATTGTATGGAAGACTTTGGAAGAGATTATGAAAGACTAGCTGAAGTAGGCATTATAGCATATGAAGGCTTAGGTTCTTTAGGTTTAGCATTATTGAAAGTATTTGCAGCCAAGTGAGGGTTAGCTTGAGTTTCTTTAAGAGGTATTCGTTGAGGATAACTATAGGGAACCATACGAAAAGTATCAGGACCTTTGTTGGATGAAGGATTTGTGAAAGATTTGAAAGACTTGGAAGCTTTAGGAGATGTACGGGTATTGGAGGAAGTAGGGGATGAAAGGGAACCATAAAAAAACAAAGGTTCATCATTGACCTAATCTTTCTCGAGAATGTAATCTTTATTTTCAATATGAGAGTTTTTAGAGGAGAGATTCTTATAGTATTTACATTTATAATTAGTGTCAAAAGATTTCTCTTCCTCAATAGAAGTAGATGTATCATCTAGGTATTGTTCACAAAAATCATCAAAGTCTCTTTCAAAATTAGATTCATATGGATCACCATCACAATCTATCCAATGTGACGACCCATTTCCAATAAGCATGAGCACATGACTAGGAGGACTCTTAGGAATAGAGGTTTCATAGGTATTACTACATTTTCCATCGTCATGATCATCAAAGATGGGTGTGTCACTCTTCATGGAAGAGGTATCACAAGGATTGTCATGTTGCTCATTATGGCATGTCTTGAGAAGAGAAGTAAGAATCTTGGGATAAGTAGAAGAGGAATGAGATCATGAAGAAGAGGAAGGTGAAGACCTAGTGGAGGAAGAAGACTTGGATGATGAGGAATGTGAATGATGTATAGAAGAGTCATGGTAAGACTTGGAAGATGAGGAAGGATGAAAAGACTTAGAAGATGGAAAAAAATTGTAAGAAGGAGATTGTGACATGATCAAGCGTATCATCCTAGAAAAGGCATCTGATTCAATCAATTTTTTTTTTTTTTTTTTCATAAAGTTATCACACATCTAGAAGGACTAGTGGAGGAATAATACTCTTCAAATTGAGCAATGAGTTCGAGATCATCTATTTTCAAGAGAGGTTCCTTAACAATATAGTTGAAATTCATGGTTTTAGAAGAGGAGGAATCAAGCATGGAAGTGACAAAAGATATTAATAGAAGAAGGTACACTAGATAATAAGAGGAAAAGAATCAAGAAGATGTGAAGAGTTTCGAAAGAAGAGGAAGAAGAGAAAGGATGGAAATGGGAGACTAGGAAGACATGGAAGATGTGGAAGAAAGAAGACCAAGATTCATGTTGTGAAACTTGATACCATTTGAGTTCATTTAGATGTTGAGAAACATGTCATAGCACTTTGGAGGAGATCTTTGAAGTTTGGGCAACTTTTATGACAACAAGAGTTGGAGCCTCTTAGGGTTGCTAGGTAGGAGTGACTTTGAATGGGTGCACTAGACATTTGGGATTGAATCTAACAAATTTGGTTATAGATTTGGATAGAGGACCGAGTCATCTTTCCAATGCCCTTTGAATCATCAAAAATGAAGATCATATGTAAAAGTTATGGAAATTTTAGCATAGGTTAATTTTTTCTAAAATTAGGGACGAGCTAGGACTATATAATGAGGCAATAGTGCAGGACAATAGGTTGATAAAGTTGGTTTTTATCACTTGAAAACTCAAATTTGTTTGTTTAATTTAACTAGCTAAGTTCATCAATAGATTTCTAATCATGTATCAAGCACATAAGATGACAATTAGGGAGTTCAAGTAAACAATTGTCTTCAAACAATTAGCAAGGGATAAAGCAACCTTGCACATGAACAAGAATAGTGGCGTAGTAATCTACTCCCTAAGGACTCTACTAGTGTATGTTCTCAAAATTTTTTTAAGTCACACACATAGTTCTACACAAGAAAAATTTGTTTGCACAATGATTTTTAGTAATGATCAACTCTACAACTCTTGCAATCTCAAGTGGGCAAAATCCAATCCAGATGCAAGGGATAAAGCAACCTTGCACGTGAACAAGAATAGTGGTGTAGTAATCTACTCCCTAAGGAATCTACTTGTGTATGTTCTCTAAATGTTTTTCAGTCACACACATAGTAATGAGCAAGGGATAAAGCAACCTTGTGCATGAACAAGAATTGTAGTGTAGTAGTCTACTCCCTAAGGTCTCTACTTGTGTATGTTCTCAAAATGTTTTTCAGTCACACACATAGTCCTACACAAGAAAAAGTTTTTTGCACAATGATTTGTAGTAATGAACAACTCTGCAACTCTTGCAATCTCGAGTGGGCAAAATCCAATCCAGACGCACCAAGCTTTTGACATAGTCCAAGAATTTAATCAGTTAGGAGCTACTGAGGAGATCTAACAACCCAACAAGAGACCACACCTATGGAGATTTATTCCACAAGGACATTTATATAGCAGTTGTTGCTCTACAACAAGAGTGGCTAATATTGCTTGAGATTCTATCTACGTGGTTTACCTAATAAAGAGAGTGTCCACTATAGTTAACCCTCTCTAACAAGGAATACTCACAACATGGACCACATGAGGACTTGGTTCAGATTCAAGATTTCCAAGTTTCTAATACACCAAAACATAACAAACAGATTAATTGACCCACTAGATTACTGATACCAACTTAACAAAGTCTTTCTACTGATAATGATTTTTGTTTCTCTCAAGAGAGAACATACTATCAGTTGCCAAAGACTCGATAATGTTTGAACCTAGAGTTAATCAACGCCTTCCCTAGCTACAAGTGGTTATGTTGTCAAGAAGAGCTTGGAGCCCACTCTCTCAAGATCCTCAAATAGTGTTAATAGGGCTTAATTAAGATGTGTAACAGATATAGGAGAAAATAAATCTATGTTCATTCTTTTATAGCAAAAATTGAAATGTGCTTATGAAGGCAGGAAATCACTAAGACACATGAGAGATTCATTTTAATAAAAGGAAACCAAATGTTATAGAGCTTTTAAACAAAATACCTGGTAATCCATGCAACACAATTAGTAGATTTTACCTCATTTTAATTTTTGTTGAGCTTTTCCACGCAAGCAAGCCACAAACTCTCCAACAAGCAAGACAAGCAAACAAACAAACAAGATATGCAATGTATACTCAACTTATGCAAACCCTAGGGTTAGATATGAAAATAAATTGTTAGGAGTAATAATAACCAAAAAATAATCCAAATGAAAACTCATATCATGCATTGAACCATGTGAAAAATAAGTGCAAGCTAATCATTAAATGTCTTTTTTTAAAATTTTGATTTTTGACCTAGTCAACAAGATTGGACCTATATGACATGAATTCGGATCCCAAACCCTAAATGTAGAAAAGAGACCCCTATTAAAAAATAGAGATATTTCAAAAAGTGTTATAATTTTAAAAAAGATCTTTTCAGTTGTGTCCTAGGAAGCCATTTTTAAAAGTAGACCAGTTTTCATAAATCAACCAAATGAGCTATGATATTGCATCCAAATTTAAAATACAAAGAATGGAACCCCTATAGAATTTAAAGACCTTTCTAAAAATGTAAAAATTTATGAACAAAATGTTGATTTGCATAGAAAAATAATTTTTTATGAAAAATAAAGAAAAATATATAAAAAATTCAAAAAACCTCAAAAAAAATCTGAATGTTTTATGAAGCTTCCCTAATATATCCCCAACCTGTAAAAACAAATTCAAACCAAAACTTCAAGCCATTTGGTAGATATGATCAAATCTTTGAAAATCTAGGATTTTCATCTCCAAACAAATCTGCACATGGGGATTAGCTCCAAAAATAACCAAAACCAACATGTAAAGGTGGGTTGCCCCATAGTGGGCACAAAAAATGTGCATTAAAATGTTGACACGTTTCTATGAATCATTATATCCAAGATTTCTCAAGAATAAGATCTCGAATGCTGACTCATAGCTCTTTATTCATGGAGTGTAAGGCTTTGTAATGGACGCCCTCAATTTGACCTAGTTTGATAAATCAAATATAAATAAATAACGACTCATTTTTTGCACATATTTCTAAGTGGTGGGCTTTTTTTTCTCACTTTCTTTTTTAGGGATTTATCCCACATTGATCTTGAGGATGCATTCCTATCTACACTTTCCTTTATAAGGAGCCCTCTCCTTCTCATTTTGATAGATCAAGATTTATTGTTATGCTATAAGTTTGGAGAGCGATTTTGGAGGAGAGCTTGAGCACTTGATCTTAGATATTACAATTTCTCTTTTATTGTCTTATTCTCTCATGCATCCATGTAAATCAATTTTGATTTCTCTTGCACTTTCGTGTTAGATTAGATTTATATTGCCTTTCATGGAATAATCTTGCCTTTGAATTTCCTTCCACACATTAGTTTTCTTTCATGTGTTGTTATGATATAGAATACCTTCCATTTTCATTTGCATTCATATTTGATGATCATGGAGACTAGCACTCTTGCTTTTCCTCTTTGAATCTCTTGTTTATGGTGTACTTGCATGGGCACAAAATAGGTTTGAACTGAGGGCCTCCATTATAAACCCTTGTACTCCATGAATAGAGAGTCATGAGTTACCATTTGAGAAATCATTATTGAGCAATCTTGGATATAATGATTCATAGAAGTGTGTCAAGGTTCATAGAAATGTCAGGAACTAGAAGAATGTCTTGAAGAGAACCACCATCAAATGAAATTGAACCTAGATCTAGAACTAGGAGTTGTGTAGAGTCATCAACTGTAATATATGATCTGACACTATGAACAAGTGTGGTGACCAAATCATGTGAATGAGTCATATGGTGTGAAACACTACAATCAATGATCCAAGATGATCCTAAAGACAAAGCTCGTGCATGAAGAGCACAACCCTTCCCCGTAGATGAGGAAAATGGCCGAGGAAAGGAGATGTGGTGTTATCGCACGGCATCCTCTAAAGCTTCTAATCATTTCCAACATCAAGAAACTGGATGTCCTTCCTTGCCACAAAAACTGCAATGATCACTTGTGGACTTCTTAGTCTTGGAGGAAGACTCACCAAATTTAGAAGAATTTCCCTTCTTAGGGTTGGATTGTGGTTTGGAAGGAGACTGTGTAGATGGCTTGGAGGGACTCTCATGACCAACTAAATCTCTCTTGGGCTTCGATGACTGCTTCTTCTTCACTATAGATGATTGTGCAACCAATGTCATGGTTTTTTATCCTTATAGAGAATCCAACTGGGAAAGCTCGGCTTGTTCTCTAGTCAAGTGATCATAGAATTCCTCAAATGTTGGCAAGGTGAAATTAGTGCCCAATGCATCCATAGTAGAGTGAAAAGTAGAGGAGAAAATATGAAAGTTTCCCCAAAGCTTAGACAAGATCAAGAAAATGTACTCTTTATTATCTTCATCTTGCCACAACCTTGTAACAACAATCTTTGTTGCTTGAATTTCACCATAAAGTCCATAATGGTGGGAAAGGAACTAGGTACAAGTGATGTAAGCTCTGCCTCAAGCTGAAGTGCCCCAAACTCACTAACAATACCAAACAAAGTCTTGAACTTGAGCCACATTTCTCGAGGAGTAGTACACTCATCAAGATGAAAATGTAAGCGATCTACAATATGGAGAGAGATAAGACCCATGGCCTCATCTATCTTATTTATATGTTGATATCTTAGAAATGGATTTTGAAATAGAGGTTGATCCTCATCCAAACAAGACCACAAACTCTTAGAACAAAGTAACCATGTCATGGCAATTGCCCATGTGTGATAGTTATGTGAGTTTAGAGGAGCTAGACAATAAGAGGTGGTGTAGTGCAAGGTAGGAGAATCCCCAAAGGAGATGTCCTAGCCCCCAACAGATAACCACACAATGAAAACTCAATAACAATGCAAGATTTGAACCGAAATCACAATAATTTATTCATAGACATGATTGATTACATGCAATGTGTCGAGCTGTCAAGCCTTCCCGATTATGACCAAAATACAAAGGATGTAATAGCTCTACAAGATCCCTCAAGATCCAATCCAAACCCTAGCTAGTCTAGATCCACAGTCTGGTAGAAACCTCCAAGGAAGATCCAAACTGGTGCTCGCAAGCCCACCAAGTAATCTCCTTGTTTTCCTAGCCACAACTACTAGTCTCTCTCAAAATTTGCTCCTCTACCACCTCCTCTTCTCCAAGATGGATGAATAATCACAATCCTACTATAAACTGGGTCACATTCGACACTCTATCCATAAACTTAGGAAAAAATCACTCTCCAACTTCTGTCCACACTCACTTCTCTTTTGAATGAATGAATAATGGCTAAAGACTTCACCACACCCCCTACTTATACCCAACTAAGCCACAAGTCATCCCAGTAAGCTAAAAAATAAATAGCCCTTATATTAACTACATGAAGAGCCACAAGTCGACCTCTAGCAAAAATTAAATACAAATGTCTTTAAATTCTTACAATACTTATTAAATACATTAAAAATCAATTAACCAAGACCCAAATAGGTCCATTCAACTCCACAAAAATCCCTAAATCATGCAGGATGGCCAACTACCCTAGGATGCTCTTGCATCAAGAGGTCTCAACCATTGTTTTAGAGAAGGTGTTTTTGGTTTTGAAAGATATATGTTGTATTGAAGTAAATGATAGAAATAATGTATAGAAAAACACCCCCCACAATACAAGAAATTGAACCCCAACAGCTAAAATAAAAGCATATACAATGAGGAGAGAAAAAAATTTAGTTCAATGACTTATATACTTTTGAAAGGTTCTAATGAAAAGTACAATAGATCTAGATAGAGCACAGCAACCGCTTTCCAATGCCTTTTTGTTGGCTAAAAATGGAGCTCAGATGCAAAAGATACGCCCCCCCGAGTGTAAACAAGGGGTTTGGCCTTTGATAGTGAAAACAGGTTCCTAAACAATATCAAAATCTAATGAAACCTACACTATCACATAACTCTTGGAACTAGCTTTTGGACGATAAACCATTTTCCAAAAATGGAATCTGTATGCTCAAGTTATGAGCAAAAAATTGAACACTACTCCTTATGGCCTAGAAGGGTATCCAATGTGCCTATGTAGTGCTGAAGTTAATAGGTCACTACATTAAATTTCACGGTCATCTCACAGTCGGAGGACATGTTGATGTGGCATGCTGATGTAGCATAATGACATGGTGGTCACATGTCCAAATGACATGGCAGGCAGAACCAGGTTGCTGACGTGGCACTTGCCAGATGGCAGTGTTGACATGGTAGGGTTTGCCACATGTTAAGTGAGGAAAATGTTGCGTAGTAGCTACGTTAGTTGGTGGCCATAGGAAGAGGTGGTGGTGGAGTGGTTGGGTGGTGGTGGGTCTACAACAACTATTTGGTGGTGCCTGCCAGCCACTCATAGGTTGCCACATGACAGTGTGTGGGTGGTCTGCCCAATTTATTTTTTCTTCTTTTCTTGCCTCATAAGGCACACTATGGCCTCTAAAGCCAACAATGTCCAAATGGGACATATTACATATGGAAATGGGGGTTTTTGGGTGCTTTGAATCTAATAATGAGGTTTATTTGGGCTCAAAGTGCTCCAAAAATTTCACCAACCAAATCCACAAAAAATACACAAAATGAGAAAGAAAAAAAAGCCTCCAATAACAATTTTGTCCAAAATGGACAAAATTTATATGAAAATGGGGGGGTTTTGGGCCTTCTAAATCCAACAGTGAGATCTATTTAGAATTAAAGTGCACCAAAAAAATGAACCCCTTTAGAACCTAGAAAAAGGATATCTAAAACCCTTCAAACCAAAAGCTTCAAAGAAAACCTTTAAACAAGAATAGGAAGTTGCAGGAAATGGTATGATACCATGTAGGATTTGGTGTGCAAATGTAGTGCAAGAGAATCTAGAAAAATAAACATAAAGATTATATATTTCATTAACGTTTGTTTTGAAATGTCAAGTTAGTATTTGTCAATATATTTGAGTAAGCATGTAAGTCTAAGTTAAGCCTTGAAATCAATTTGTAATAGATTGTCAAAGTTGTCTAGTATGGTCAAATTGTGTAAATAAACCCATAGAAGGGTAAAATTCCATGAAATTTCATATGTAGTCTATTTTGATATGTTAGTAGAGGATTTATAAAGTAAAAAGGTCATTTTATGAGAAAATGCAAAAAATTTTCAAATGTGTAATAAAATATTATCACAAAAAATTAACAATATGTAAAGTTGATGTAAAGAGGAAGGTCAAGAGTCATAGGAGGTATCCAGTAGTTATAGGAATTGAAAAGACATTAAAATATCATGTAATGGTCGTGATTTATAGAAGGGAATGGTTGGAAATCTTTTTGAGAAGAATAGAAATGAAACAAGTTTTTATTTTGAAAGTTTTATGTTAATTTTCTATGTAATTTTTCAGAAACCTGATTGTTGTTTCTATTGATATAAATTCATATGAAAAGAAATAGACCTAAAAATTATATTTTCGGAAAGGTATTTGAATTATATTTCTTTTAGTTTTGGTTTGGTCAAATTTCATTGTGTTTTGAAGAAATTCTGAGCATTTAAGTACAGATTGGTCTGAACCTGATTTTTATGTGAGTAGTTTTGAGAGAAAAGTGATAAATTTTATTTCAGCTATCATTTTGAGCTACAACTTTGAAAAAACATGTTTAACTAATATTTATACTCTCTCATAAAAGGAATTAGTTTTATCTCTTCATTTGTGAAAGTTATGATCATCTCTTCTCAAGTGGAAATTTTTTTCCTAGTTTATTGATTCGGTTATAAGTCTACAAAATGTGTAATATTGCCATGCTAAGTTATGCAGTTGTGATTATGTGATTTTTGATTCCTTGTATCCTTGAATCAAAATGATGCAAAATTTAACTTCACAGAAGCCACAAAGATCACCTGCAAGCAAATAACCCATTGCAAGGAAGAGAGAAGCAAAGGAGAGAAGAGTGGCTCTCAAAGATGAAAATATATTCAAGAGAGAAAATAATGAATCAAAAGTGTTACAAAATACAAAGGGATCAATCCTTATAAAAGTATATCAACCATTCTCAAAAGGTCACACTCATGAAGAGACATAAACCAAAACTTCAATAGTGAAATCTTAAGAGTAAGTAAAAGATAATAAATCTTCTACTCTAAAATTTCTCACTAGAAGATTCAAGTCCCAAGAAAATAGTCATGTGACTTACATACACACACTTGAACATTAAACTTGTTGAGATTTGATTGATTTATTTTTTTCTTTATGTGCTATTTATGATGGTTTTATTTTCTAAGTGTTCCATCCTAATAGTCTCTCAAGGATGTCATGGACTAGAAGAGTGGGGGCATGGAGCATGCTTTACTTATTTTCTACTTGAGGGTATACTTTGTTGACCTACAATGTCATGAGCATTTGTACTTTTCCTACTTGACATTTTGGACCTACAACATATCATCCTTATTTGTTTCTGTAAGACCACACTTAGGGGTTATCCTAGTGCTTATGCCTTGATATATGTATAATTTGGCTATACTAAACTTAGGGAACCTAACTACACTAGTCATCTTGACTTATATGTCTTTGATGCTTAGGTTGGGTTCCCACAAACCTATCTGATATAGATCATGTTCATCTCCTCGTAGTTATACTAGTGATAACTATATGATCTTTTGATGTCCCTAATAAAGCTTAATGATGAAAATTAGTGTTTACTTATGTGTCCCTTGCAATTGCACATTTGTTAGCTAGTTTTTGTTTTAGGACTCACTTTAGTTTAGCTTTTGCATACTGCATGTTGAGAAAGCTATCTCTTTATCTTTCACGGACATATTAGCTAACTGTGTTGACCTCCTTTTCTTGCTTCCTCTTAATCATGCCTTTCACTCCTTGTCGGTCTTATCAACTTGATACTTCTATGATTCATATCATCACAAGGGGTTAATCTCATTGTCACAACTAATCTATCCAAGTGCTAAATTTTCAAATCACAAGTCTACATCATAACATGAGAGCCAAAATATTTTTGAGAGAGATATATCTATGAGTATATAAACATAAGATGAGCATACATAAACATGAGAATACATATCAACATCAGATAGAAACATCAGGACAAATGCTAAAATACGCATAAACATACACCGCATAAGCCAGAAAGGAGACAAGTGCACAATTTTAGAAATCAAATCCAATATCTCATATATAATAATGAATCAAGTACATGTACAATATGAGATCCAAAATCTAGATAACTATCTCAAAATATAAATCAAAAGTACCACAAGGACATCAACCTATCTCTAGCCCTAGACCTAGGACTGACTCCCCCCATCATGAGTATGATGTGGCTATGGAGGGGGTTCGTTCATCTTGTTTGGTGGCTAATTTGACCTCTCCACCCTCTGTGAATAGAGAGGCACCCATTTTCACACTAGAAATGCATCTATGTATACTCTATGATAGTATGTTGCCTGCACTCCCTATCTCTTAGACTCAAGTTGAGCCTTTGCTAGATCCTCTTACAAGGATCTCTTTCACCCGTCATCCTTTACTCTTGCATCCACTAGTTGTTGATCTCTCACTGCAATAATCATTTGCAACTATTGAAACTTTGCCTCCAAGGCCATGATCTGAGCATCCCGAGGATCCTCTCCCACTCTAATCATAGGTTGCTCTTGCCTCCACTCTACCATCTACTCCCTAGTCCTCTCCACCCATGACTACCTAATCGGTCTCTCCTCCTCCTCATCCTCTACCTCCTCCATCTCCAACTAACTCCATGACCAAGTCTGACTATTCAATGCACCCCAAGAGATGTTTCCCCTCTCCCTCCTCCAAGTACCTCTCCCTCTGTCCCCCACCATCTCCATCATCATCACCACCATTCCCTCCTTGACCTTCATCTCTCAACAACATGTTTGGAATAGTGAACTGAGGGAATGGGTGCCTCTACATCTTCTAAGCATAGGTAGGATCCATCCCCACATCTATGACATCTCAGAGGTTGTCCCATCTCTCACATCATATCTTGGTTGTATCCTATGTCAATGTAATGTAATCTAGCATTGAAAACCATTCGAGGCTCTCCTCCCCCCTGAACCTGGTGTAGGTAGTAGTCTCAATGGACATTACCTTTCATTGCCCAAAATGTCTCCAAACCTGGCTAATCATGAACCACTCCAAGATCTAAGAGTCCCTGCCCAGTAGTGGTCTATTGTAAAACATATATCCATGCTCATCCACAACATGATCCCAAATCTCACATCTGACATAAGGCCTCTATTCAAAGGAGGACAACTCATCAAATAATCTTTGATAATAGATAATGTCTCTATTGTGTGACTGCACTATGAAGTTGGACTATTTGTAAATGAATAGATATCTCCTCTCTCAGGGTTATACTCATGGTTGAATCATCACAATATGATCCCATGCCCATACTTATGGTAAGACAACCCCACATGCCCATGTCCTCCCTCCCAATAAATTATCTCATGTAACTCATGGTACATGTTTGCAAAGATGGCTGGCCCCATGCCATTTGTCTTAGCTGCCCTACCAGATCCATCACCAGTCTCCCCCAACCCCACAAGAAGCCCTTCTAGCTCCTTTCTATCACTATGGCCTGTTCCACTATAGAGCATACTATACAGGCCACAAGATATTGCTCTCTATACTCCTCCACTAGTCTCTCCCAACTCATATGTATGTCTATAACGGTCACATCCTCAAACAATGCCTGCACTCGAACCCTCCCCTTTGTCGAGGTTTGGTCATAATAAAAATGTGACACACAAAAATAATGCTAGTACTCATAGTAAAGAAAGGATGAGGCAAAGAAAACTATCTAAACATGCTCATTATACTTATCAGATCTTCATAACACAATACTCATAGGATGCATTATACATTATCCAATGTAATGGTGGCCTCTCTAGTGGGCAACTGGAAGGTGTTGTGCTCATGACTGTGCCACCACTTGGCTAGTATTGTCAAAAGGCCATGCTTTTCTTGGATATGGAGAAATTGCAAGACCCAGCCAACACTACAACATCTGGGGACAAATTGTGATGATAATTAATGACGAAGGTCTAATATGTGATCATTTTGATTTTTTTTTAAATTGTTCGTGATGTCATCGCAATACTGATGTCGGCATTATAATTGTGATGCCCTCACGAGCATAAAAGAAAAATATAAAAATATGACAATCATGTTCCATTTCTTTTGAGTTTGGAGAGTTGCATGTGAAAGAGGTGGATAGCTAGGAACGAGGGTGGAGGCCCTTGTGATCGGTTCATTTGGTTTATGTGCCCTCGTGATCTTTGCATTTCATTTTCGTGCCCTTGCTTTGTGATTTCATTGTTGTGTCATGCTCTTGCTTTGTGATTTCATTGCCATGTCGTGCCCTTGTCATCTACGTGCCCTTACTTTGTGATTTTCTTCAAGGGAAAGAAGAGGTACCTATGTAAATGTTTTTTTCTTTTCCTTGTAAACATGTATGTCTTTATATTTCCTTATAAACATGTATCTCTTTATATATTTAGAGAGATGTTTTTCAAGGTTCTTATTACATAAATGATCCAACTGCATACATATTCTAAAATCCAAATAATAAAACAATAAAACTCACTCAACCCATGCCGAGTGACTTACCTCAAGATCTTGCACAAAAATAATGCAGACTACAAAAAATGGATAGAGTTTGCAAGAAATTTTACAAAAACTTATCATAGCAGATATTTTTAGAAAGAAACAAACCATAAAATTGTTAAATTGCTCTAGTTGTTAATTAGCTGGGTTGATTACAAATTCCTGTAGAACTATCATCAGATTAGGTACAATAAAACGGACAATCAACTTTACCAAAAATGATCCATCTGCATACATATTCTAGAATCCAAATAATAAGACAATAAAACTCACTCAACCCGTAATAAGTGACTTACCTCAAGATCCTACACAAAAATAATGCAGATCACAAAAAATGGGTAGAGTTCACAAGAAATTTAACAAAAACATATCATAGCAAACATTCTAAGAAAGAAACAAGCCATAACCCAATTAAATTGGTCTAGTTGCTAATTATTTGGGTTGATTACAAATTCTTGTAGAACTGTCATCATATTAGGTACAATAAAATGAGCAATCAACTTTACCAAAAATGATCTACCTGTATACATATTCCATAACATTGGCCTCCACGTCATTTTACTTATTGTACAATAACATCATAGGGATGTTGAATTTTTCAAATAGATGTAGAGAGTGCATTGTTGCATAGAAATATTCATGAGGAGATCTATATGTATCAACTTAGGGGATTTTTAAGGAATTCCATGTTTCTTGTAGTATCCAATATTCATTATATGGCCTCAAGAAAGTCCGTGGGGCTTGGTAGGAGAAGTTGAACTATTTTTTTCTCTCTTCTAGTTCCACTCATTGTCATTCCAGTCCCATAGTTTACACTCAATAGCAAGAGGGAAACAATAAGAGTGGTATAATTTTTATCTTGGTATTATATGTAGATGATTTGGTCCTTACAAATAGATCTCACTCTATGATTCAAAGTGGTCAGTGAACATTGATGGAGATTTTTGACATGAGAGATCTTGGGCGTCTAAACTATTTCCTTGGGATTGAGGTTGTCCAATATTTCCATGTGATTCTCATGTGTCAACAAAAGTGACATGCTTTCAAAGGTTTGGCATGCTTGATTCCAAGCCTACCGCCACACTCTTTCAACTGGGTATTGTGTTGAATACCAATAACACTTCTTTATTAGTTGATATTTCATTTGGAAATATTTTATACCTAACACATACTTGTCCTAATATTTATTTTATGGTTGACCTTTACATGCTCACTTTTCTCATGATCCACATGAATCAGTGGCAAACTATGAAATACATTTTTAGGTACATACTATTCATCAAGCAACTCTTGCATCATTGGCTTCAAAGATTTAGATTGGGTTTGTGATTCTGATGATTGGAAGTCTACTTCTAGCTTTATTTTTTTGTAAATCTTGGTTTAGGCCTTATTGCATTTTTTTGAAAAAATTAATCTCTAATTGCATTATTATCTACAAAGGATAAGTATAAAGAAACAATTCTTAATAGTCAACAGGTTTTATGGCTTAATTAGTTAATGATAGAGTTTCTCTTTCATCCTAATGGTCTCATTATTCTTTTGTGCGATAATTAGAGTGCTATTCACATTTTGTGCAATCTAGTGGAGCATTAGAGGATTAATTGTATTGAAATCCACATATTCACTATATTTAACAATTGATTCAAGATGATATTCTCCACTTGGAGTACACATTGATAGAGGATCAAGTTGTAAGCATCTGTGTAAAGCCTTTGACATCTCCATGCTATCTTTAGTTGTGTTTGATTATTTCAATGAAGGAATTTGTCTTTGAGGGGTCCTCTTGAGGCCTCCCTTTATTTTATTTTTACATTTCATATAGTTACATCTCTCACTTTTTGAGAGGGTTTTTTAACCATGTGGTTTTGCTCCTTTTTCTTCACTTTGAGAGGCTTTCATTGTGCAAGGGTAGTTAATAAGGTATTTTGTTGTTTGGACCTATTCATAGATTTCATGCTTAGAGAGTTTGCAATCTTACTTAACTAATTGCCTGCATGTTCAAGAATATCATCATAAACATTTTTATTCATAATTAAGAACATGTTTTGTACATTCATGCTCTAACTTAAGTTCACTTAATTGAGCCTAAATTTATAATATTCTAGTCTAGTTGGGCTCTAGTTTATACATTGTGTATATCATGCACTTCTAACTTGATATCTAGCTCTATTATACTATAAATTTAGTTTGAGTTATCTCGTAATTGTAATTCATATTGCATATTATGACCTTTTTTTTAGGAATATGACTCCCTATTTGAATTTTGTTCCCTCTATTTTTTCTGAAGTTTATGTACCAAGATCTTACTTTGTGCATACGTTGATTTTTATAAGTAAATGATGATTAGCTAGTTTAGTATCTCATTAAATAGCATTAGACACACAAATTATTTATTTAATTGAACTCCTTTTTGATTTTTTTATTCATATATTTGCAACCACTTTCCTGACTATTATCCTAAGATGATATGGGATTTTCTATGCATCATAAAAACATGGAGAAAGAAATTGAAAATCTATTCTACAATATATAACAATAGAGAAACAATATGGCTGGAAGAAGCAAGGATTTAGGTTAGTTGAAGATGGAGAAATGATTTTTCAAGTGAAAATAATTTGAACAATTAGTTGTTCCCAGCTAGTAGGATCAAATACAAATTTTCAAGGTGATAAAATTGCATATGCAGATGCATCACTTGCATGTCAGACATGAAGTGCGTTCCCCAACTTATAACAAATGGTTGGACATAAAGGCTCCATATGCTAGCCCAAAAATCCAAGGATGTTGAAGAATAACTTCAATGAAGAGTTGAGTGACATTACCTCTAAACCTCTAAACATATTGAGAAACATTTTGTGGTCAACATTGAGGCCCTTTCAAGTGATGATCAAATAGGGCCCTAACGTGCAAATGTCTTAGACATGAATTTGAGCACCCAAGATCCTGATTTAGGACTTCAATCATGAGGATGAACTAGGTGAGATCACCTCCCTAACATGGCTATCAAAGTGAATGTGATGGGGAAAATAATAATAGTCCAACCCATTAGGAGTTAGCAAGGTAGATCTAATATCAACACCATGTTTTTGCTTCTAAGCTAACAGTTCTTCAGGTGCATTTTCTTGTAAAACATTAATTTTGTTGAACAATTGCAAACTCTTAGAAAATGTGTTCTTGTTTTCTGTTACCATTGATAGGGTTCCCTTGAACAAAATCAAAATGAAGAGGCATAAATACACCTAATTTTTCTTTCAAAACCATGTGTGCAAAAATAAACATTAAGTACAACATGTCCAATATTTTTGTAGATATACACATTAATTACACCAAAATTTTCTTTCAAAACCATATGTGTAGATATAAGCATTAAGTACAACATATCCAGTATTTTTGCAGATATATACATTAACTACATCAATTTTTTCTTTCAAAACCATATGTGCAGATATAAGCATTAAGTGCAACATGTCCAATATTTTTGTAGATAGACACATTAATCACGATGATGATGCTTCTACTGATCACGATGATGATGATGATGAGGATGATGATAAGGATGATGATGATGATTATAAAATTTTACTATGTATAATTCATATGTGATGCTAATATTCGATGTAATTTTAAGTATATGTATCATGAATTTTTCAGCTACCATAAGACAATTGATTTACTATTGTAGAAACGTGAAGCCCTTTCATGAGCATCCCACACAGTCTCATGGATCATCACATATAAGTTAGTAAACCCCATAGAGATTAATGTCATTTACCACTTGTAAAATATCTCTCTCATTATCACCCATCTCTCTTATTTCATGGAGTCCAAGTACCAACAAATAGGTATTTGTTAAATTTATCTTCCTTGAGCGAGGAAAATGTAGGAATGGAAGAAGAAAGTGAGATATTTAGTATGTCTAAATAAAGGAGATTAACTTGAGGTCAAAATATCAGAAAGAAATTCAACAAGTACATGAAATTTTTCCTTGCTCAAGGGGGGCTATGTTCTTATGATGATGAGAGTAAAGGCGACTTTGATGTGCCCTTTAGGTACAAAGATCTACAAAAATAATGGGTCCCCAATGAACTTCCTCCAATAAACATTGATTTTTGTGTTGGAGAGAGGATATATCACATAGCACTATTCTCATTACATGGTTTGGGCCTATTTTCCAAGGATGCCATAAAGGTCTCTTACAACAAGGTTGTTGAATTGATGGAGTATGTTAGACCTTGCTATGATTACAGTAGTTTGATGCAGATTGTTAGATAAAAAATAATAATGTGTAGGTATGCACTTGTGGAAATTATATACAAAAAAAAGTTAGTGAACAAAGTAAAATAGTAGCTATATACATTGACAGAAGGCCAAAAGCGTTAGAGAATATTACAGGTTTTATAAATAATACACGACCTATGTTAACTAAGAAGCAACCCAATTGCATATTTAAGGCACGTGAGGGAAATCACATATTTGTATGTGCAATAAAATCAATATGTGGAGATGAAGAGATTCTTATTGATTACAATTTGAATCGCATAGATACAAACAAAGCCACTATCATGGGTGAGGTGGTACGTACTATGCACATTTAAAATCAACTCCAAGCAATGAAGATAAACACACCATTAAATTTGTATATATATATTGCTAACTTAGAATAATAACACGTGTTTTAAATGTCTTAATGATTTTTTTGAAATGCAAGGCTACAATATGGATCAACAACCATAGGATATGTATGACGACGATGGTTCTTCTTCTCAATAGGTAAAACTCATTGTTGTTGTACAAATTAGATACAAGAAATATATGTTATGCATATTTTTTATTATGTTTTATTCATCACTACTATTCTGGATTGATTTTAAATATAGAGCTAATAATATTGCTCTCGCAAATGAGTGTTGATCAGGACAAGGAAAGGAAAAAGTAGTCCACGAGGATGAGGAGCCGAGCCATGATGAGCTAGCTAAATTTACTATTGATTTTAATTCAACATCTGATCCTATGGTTGCATTGAAAAATTTTATTAATGATATGGGAAAAAATATTATCACTAGTGACATTAACTCAACCTCAGACTCCCGCAACACAAGATATGATTGATAGGCTGACCCTAATTTGTACATATACAGTAAGTATTAATATGGTTTTTAATTATAGAATAAGTTCAATAATGATTTTATAGCATACTCTTTTATTTATGTCATTAAATAAAATGCATGTGTTATTTTCAGAGGATGGTAAGGATGTTAAGGGGTGATCCCCTAGAGGATGATACTTCAGGTGGTCAAGTACATCGCATGTTCTATCCTACACTTGTGTTTTTCTTGAACAATATTTTTTTATTAGCTCTAACAATATTGTTTTATTGTGCTCTAACAATCTCATTTTTTAGCTCCTACCATTGATCCTCTATTCACTACGCTGCTTGCTACAAGGAATAAAACCGAGGAGGCATCATCAACTGCACATTTGGCAACATGTAGCTTGGTGACAAATGTGGTGGCACCGCTTATTGGTAAGCCAATTCCTTTCTCTCTCTCATTTTTCATGTGTTTATTTCACTTGAACTATTATTTCTTAGGGGGCATTTTGTAATATTCGACTCATTTTATGCAAGAAGCGATGAGGATCTTCCTAGGTGTTCCCGTGTTAGATGTATGGGAACATTAAAGAATTGCGATCAATTTCTCATTAGCAATGAAGATGGTCTTCCCCTGAAAGTACCCCAACTTCTAGGTACTTTAAAGATTGATCCTTTCTTTTACTATACAATCTTATACTCATAATCAAATGCACTAACCTCTCATACAATCCCTTGCAATAACTACTAATCACATTATTATTTTGTAGGGAATAATATATTTTATGAAAAACTTACTGATGAATGTTTGTGTATATTTGGGCCAACCATACACACAGGGTATCATATTTTGATTTCATTTCTAGATCATTTTTCCTTAATTTGATCAATTTCTTCAAGTATATTAAAAGGTAGCTTCAATTCATTTATGAATCTAATAGTTTTTTCTTTTCTTAAAAGGTGGAATTTGCAAGTGAAAGAGTTAAAGGACCAACTTGTTGATGCCATGAAATCACTTTTTGGACCCAACATCTTTCAAAGACTTAGCCTCCTTGAGAAAGCGAGCCAAGCTTTGAAGTATATTAGGTTCAACTACGAGACGCAAATGAAAAAAAAACCCTTGTTATCAGTGGGCCCCCAATATTCCCATTATTGAATGGGATAATCTTGTAAAGGATGCCACTGAGATAAAAGCAAGAGATGATGGAGAACCAATACCACCCGAGGAAAGAAGGTATGTCATAATATTAAGAATGAAATTATGTAATATTTACTCTTAATACTTATGTGAGCTAACACATTTCAAACTTCACATAGTTTGTCTAACACATCAAAGACAACCGAACCAAGAAAACAAAAGCACAAGCAGCATAAGCTCGGCTCAAGTGGATATTCAAAACTTACTGCACGAGTTGTAGGTATAAGTAAATGAAAAATTATATGCAAATGTTTATGAATTGTAAACAATTTGGATGAAATTGATTGCAAAAAAAAATTCATGATACCAAGCAAAAATATAGGCCATGGACTTTAAAAAAACAATCTCTGAAGAGGACAAGAAACTACGCTACATAAAAGGCTATACAATTGTGGCTGAATGACTCTGAGCAATGAGTGTACAAGGTTCTTCTACTCAATTGGTCGATGAGGTAAATAAGTCAATTGATTTTTATTTCAAATTGAATACTTTAGCAATTACTATATTTGATATTAAGTTCCAAAAATATAAGTCATTATGTAAGCAAACAATGATTATATGTTTGATATACATATTAAAATGAATGATTAAGATTTCTTAGTATTTGTCTTGTATTTATATGTATATATTGTTGATAAATGCACTAATTATTTACATTGGATTGCAGCTTGTCAATCTTCATACATCAGCCTATTGTGGTTTCACAAAGCACGCCCCATTTTTCTTAGAAATGGGGACCCCTTACTTTATTTTTTAGCTTTCCAGATCCCTGGTTTGGAGTTCGAGTCTTTTTTAGGGTTTTACCTAGTGGTTTTGGTCAAATCCAAGTGCCAATTGAAAAACCTAGATTCTAAAAATCATCATCGAAGAGGATAAGCCATCTTTTGGAAGGAAAAATGCACACTAGCACACCTCCTGAGGTGGGCTAGTGTGCTAAAAATAGTATAGTAGAAGGCATTTTCCTCTTTGAAGTGCACAACAACATAGTTGCACACCTCAAAGAGGTGCATTGGGTCCTAGGTCTATAAAACCTAGGGACCCCCCTCACCCCTTTACTTCATTTTCTCATTACTACTCCAATTGACCGCATTATCACACCTCTCCAAGTGTGCATCACCGCCCGTCCTCCTCTTGCCATCACATTAAAACACCCAAAAAGGTGTGCAATAGTGCACCTTTTTGTTTTACTAAACTTTAAAAACTTAAATGTTTTTTAAAAAAATTCACTAACACCCTAGTGAAGGTGTATAGCTGTGCACCTCCAACATCCCTCACAAAGAAAAAAGGTTGCACGTTTTGTGCACCCTTTTTGCGCCCAAGCACTATAAGGGTGTGTATCAAGCGCAACCCATGAGGTGCATTGGTGCACACCCCCATATATTAAGGTTTGCTAAGGATAGGCGCACCTAGCACACCTTCGAGGTGCACTATGTGCACCTTTATTTTGCATCAAGGTTAAAATTGAGGTTTTAAAAATATTTTTTAACAATTAGGATTTTTGGGTTTCTTCATGTCATCGTTAAGGTTGATATTAATTGATTATTCTTTGACACCAAACTAATAGATGTTTTTGTGTAGATTCAATGGCTTCTTCATCATCCTCCCTTGCTTCAAAGATGGTTCCCAAACAAGTTTCAAGGTGCTTTGGCAAAGTCACATTTCCAAGATGATTATTCAGAGATTTGGGACACCGAACTTGGTCATACAGACTTGAGCACACTCCTAGCATTGTGCAACAAACCCACCAAAAGATCCCCAATGATTTCCACTTTGATCCGATCAGGACTTGTTAATGCAACATCACATCCACTATCAGTACAATCCTCATGTTGATCATGATGTTAGCAAAGAACTATGTCTCTAAAGAAAGGGTTGTAAAGAGTATAACTAGAGAGATTTTCCTAGATCTTCGACCCAAGAACATAGAGAAGGTGTTTCATCTTTTGAGGGCAGATCAGTTCATTAGATTAACCTATCACCAAGCAAAAAGATGGTACAAGGAACATGTACATGAAGCATTTGAAATCATCCAATCCTCATATCTTATTGAGAAGACTCCTTTAGGGCATAAAGCAAGAAAAGTGGACATGATGAGAGGATACTTGAAGGAAGATATTGGATATTCTATCATACTCTTGAGTAGAGTCATGGGGTTGCTAGTGTTGGGACACCTGAATATATGGATGGTGCATTTTATTGAGACTATCAAGACGACAAAGATGCTGATTAATTGGGCTTCTATTCTTAGTGAGAACTTGGATGAGCAACTGATGACGGTTAAGAATAACCAAAAGTTCTATATGACATCATATTTGGTATATTTGTTAGCTGCAAGTGCGACGAATTGTCCAAGACTCTACAAAAAGGGTAGCATGCTAGATGCAAATGCATGGCCCTATATAGTATATCCTCAACTAGTGAAGAAGAAGCTTCTAGAGCACAACAAAGAATACAAGATAGTGAATGATGCATTTATATTCACAATAATCCAGTTTAATGAAGGGGATTATGCGAAGAGAATGTCATAGGAGGCAACGAAAAAGATTTTAGAAGTTGGAGCCTACTACATTCAATATCGAACATTCAAATATTTGAGGGTAGCGAGTACCACTATCAACCCTAAGAAGCTCCCTAGGTATCCTAGTGACGGACTCATTCTATTGGAGATAGCTCGACAACTCTTATATACTTACGACAAAGTTAAGAAGCAATATAAAATAACATGGGTATGGCCTATTATGATAGGACCATTTAGTGTGGTCCAGAGACAAGATATTCCATCTTTTGAGCTTGAATGGGATCAATATCCTTTGGAGGAATATAACTCTCCTTTCCCTTATTTTGATAACATTGGAAGGGTACAATGTTTGGCTAGCAAGACATTTTAGCATGAAGATGCAATTGAGGATCACTGGATGAACGTAGTAGATGACTACGATCTCTATATAAGGGATTATTGTAGGATGAATCTTTATCTGGAAAGAAATGCCTTGAAACTAAAGATCCCTTTGAAGGCTATGCAACAGGATACGAAGGATGTTAGGAACAAGATTGGTAATCAACCTATCATGAATGCTAAGATTGACAAAGAAGAAAACTTAGACATCAATCATAGCGCTAGGCATGTTATCAAATTGAAAAAGGATTGGATCAAAAGACCTTTCAAGTTGGATCCAATTCCTCAAGCGATGGTCTTCCACACTCAAGCCTGCCCAACAAGAGGTCAAGGAGTTAAGGTTACAGTGCCTACATTTATAGCTCAGTCCCCAATGAGGCTAGAAATAGTGCACCGAATTGATAGAGAAGTTGGATATTATCAGGCTTAGAAAGGTAAAGATAAGAGGAAGAGGACTTCTCCTCAACAAGCTGAGCTAGAAGGGGAAGCAACTCAAGCACCTCCATAGCTAGGGGAAGAAAATGTAAGAGGGTTGGAGAATGTTGAAGCTATACAAACCTAGGAAAACCCTCAAGTACTACCAACTAAACAAGGAAAAGGATGAGTTGAAACGGAAATACAAGCGGTGTCTCCACCTCAATAAGAGGTACAAGGCTCCCCATCTGCTCCTAAAAGAAGAAAGATTAAGACTCTGGCAAAGGGGAGACAAAAGGTGATTAGGAGAGTGATTCCTTTCCCATCAGTCCTAGAAGTTATCCCAGAAGGAGAAGAAGAAGAGGATGATGAGGATGAAGAGGATAACCTTCCTTTGAATTGAAGGACTCATCTTGCAA
This sequence comes from Cupressus sempervirens, assembly GCA_028749045.1. Lineage (NCBI taxonomy): Eukaryota > Viridiplantae > Streptophyta > Pinopsida > Cupressales > Cupressaceae > Cupressus > Cupressus sempervirens. Next base: position 790,723,034 of record CM053785.1, read on the forward strand.
GAGCTATAGAGTTATAATAGAGAAGAAGCTCCATAGTTACACCACCATCCATTCTTGAGCAACCTATTCAATCTACTACATTAGAACATGAGCTACAACAATGGATCAATAAGCAGGAGGGTGAAAACACTGATGTCTTTCAGATGTCAGATTTTGATTTCATGCCCATCGGTACTGAATTGATGGGAGACAAAATAATAGACACTCCAACTAATCAACCTTAATAGGAGGATTGGAATCAGCTGCCACCAGAGCCACAACGACCTAAAGTAGCTCCATCATCACCCATTCAAGTCGCATTTTGTGTAGATAAGGGATTAATTACTCCTTTTCCTCTAAACAATGAAGAAGAATAGGTTCAAGCAGGACAAGAGGAAGAGCCACAACAAGTATCCACCAATGAAGTGTCAAAGGAAGGACAAATAAGTGAGCAACCTCAACAAACTTCCCAAGACACAGAGGTGAGAATTGTGGACTCCACAGATATAGAGGCTCCTAGTGTGGATCTCTCATTGGAAGGAGAAGACTCCAGAGAGGAGGGATAAGGGTAAGAGCATAGCAGAACAAACTCCTTCGTCTTCAAAAGGAAAATCCCCAATAGAACATGTTCCAAGATGGTTTTGGAAAGAATTCATTAGAGACAAAAGGTATCAATTCACTACTAAGGAAGAGGATATGATGGAATTGATTGAAGTTCTTAGGAAACCTGAGTCACCACCAAAGGATGCATAGGCATTAGCCTTTATCATGAGTGATCAGAACTAGGACTTATTTGTTCACGTGGCTATCCCTCCTCCACATGCAGACATTGAAGAATTGACTCCAAGAGACTATTAGATCAAGGAGGTCATGGTTGGGAAACCTATGTTGGACACGGCTAAGTTGATGGTGACAACAAGAATTAAAGAATTTTTTAGGCACTTAGAACAGGATGCGGCAGAATTGATAACACTTTGGAGACAGATTGAGATCCTAAATGGATATCTAAATGAAGTTGTTGGTCCTTTAGATCCTGCAAATCCCAAGGAAACTTTGAACACAACATTGGAGAAAAGGGATAAGGAGACAATACAACTTGATCCATTTCTAAGAGGTTGTCAATAATGGTGAGAAATTTTTGAAGAAAAGGGTGTACAGATTATACATGGCAATCTAGAGCCGCTACACTATATGCAAGATAATGCGAATAAGCTTATGACCATTTTGAATCAAGATTTTGGTTTGATGGATAAAGTATATACCTGGGGCAAAGACTTGTAGGCACTACAATCAATCAAAGGCCAAAGGTATCAGATGTTAATGGAGGTGTATAAAACACAAGAGCTAGATAAGATTGACGATTGGATAGAGAAGATTGCGGATGGCAATAAAGTAATGGAAACATTACATGTAGAGATTCTGAAACTCAAGGATCAAACCCAAGAGAAAATTTTGGAGGTAGAGAAGCATTATAGTGATGCGTGTTCAGACATTTTTGAAGATGATTCAAGGGAAAAATTGATAGATGTAGAGGTAGTAGGTGAGAAATTTTGGAAGACTTTTGAAGAAGCTTCTAATGACGATGACATTAGACAAGCATTCAGAATGGAGGAAGCATTATTAGAGTTGGTTGTGAAACTCATAGATTTTGTAGAGACTCGCATCAAGGTGGGCAATTATAGGTAGAAAGTGAAGGATAAGTATGAAGCCTTAGATTTTCTAGATGTAGCTCAAGTTACTGGGATCATTGAGAAATTCAAGGGAAAATACCCAAACATGGCTCTAGTATAAAGAGGAATAAAACCCAGAAGCTAGAATTTCAGTTTTTACACTTGGTGAAATTTTGCATTTTTTGAGCATGCTTCCACTAGGTGCATACGTGTGCTACTTTTAAGGTGTACTTTTTTAGAGGTTTTCTAGAAGATTTTGAAGTATTTAGAGGTACACCGACAATTAACTACCAGATCTAAATTCAGGGCTTTCCATGCACTAGAAATGCATTCTAACGACAGTTTAACTCCTACAGATGCCTAGTAAAGATGGAGCTTCTATTTTTGGCACTTCCAGATACTCCTACATCATCTAAAGGCTTTCTTCTTCTTAGTTTATTATGCTTTTTTTTTTTTAAGACATGTAAAGTCTCATGCATCCATTAAATAATATAAATAAGGATGGAGTCCTACATAGCACCTATTAGAGAGTCAGTTTGTATATAAATAGATTTGTTTTATTAGTTTAGAAGTATATGTTTACATAAAGATATCTCTCACTCTCAACACAAATTGAGGAGAATATTTCTTATAAATTTAGGAATATAATATGTATTCCAGGTCACCATTATTTTGGTGCAATAATATATGATATTGGTGCTCACATTTGAAGTGTAGCGATTCTTGCCTAAGTGTGTTATATTTTGTGGATGTATGTTCGTGGAATGTAATTGAGCTAATAGTTTTATTGTGTTATCCTAGTTGTGCGATCTTTTAATTCTTGTGTTTTCTATGAGTTTACAAATTTCGCCGATGTACTTAGTTTGAGAAGAGATCACCATATTATTCTTGCATAGCTTTTCATCTCGCATGAGCGCACTTTCTGTGGTCTTGAAATTTGATGAAAAGTGAAACATCTTACGATCACTGAATTCCCATCAATGATTGCATTAGTGGAACTAAGGAAGTGCTTCTCTTATTTTCATTAGTTACCCACCGATCTTTTCAAAGGCTTAACTTGCAGATGCATTGTTTCCATGGCTTATGGACGTCAGGATTTTACTTTCATGTTATTTTCTTAAACTTCTTGTTACCCACCTTCTTATTTTCTTTTACAAACACTTGGCTAATTTAGGAATTCATATAGTTGCATTGTTATATTACATTCATTAAAAAATACAAAAATACAAAAAAAAAAAATTCTTTTTTGTGTGTTTTATTCTTTTGAAATAGCGAGTAGATTCTACATCTTATCCAAATTTCTTGAACCAACAAAGGCCTCCCTGTGAATAAATACATTTATCTTCAATTGAGCAAATTCTAGTAGGTTGCAAGATTACCTAGAACCTTGGAGTTGATCGCAGATTAGCTTTTCAAGAGAGGAGTTTGAAAGGATTCCTACTGTTAAGCATCGTACAAAAGAACAACTCAACACAACCGAGCACCATGGAGGTGGCGATTCGAATGTGGATCCTAGTACTCAAGGTATATATTTTCTATTTGATTCTTGATTTATGAATTATTGAGACAAGTAAACATTTTAAATTGAATTTGGTGCAGTAATACAAATTTAACTATAATATGTGTTGAGATTTAAAAATCATCTTGTATTGCAGTTGCAGGGGATGCAAAGGTTGTTCTTGATGAGCATGTTGAGGTCCAAGCCAATAAGCTTGATGATGTGGTTGGACAAGGTAAAGAGCACTACAATGTCCTCTAAAATATTTAAAGTCTCATTTTAAAAAAAAAATTAACCCTTTTATTTGTTATTGCAAAGGACTTTCCTTTGCAAAGGACTTCAAGTGCATGTTCATGAGTGTGAAGAAATATCGATGGCAACATAGATATGCCTTTGCAATAATATAAGGGCAAAAAAAGAAAAAGAAATGATTCATGTAACTTATGTAACTTATTTATGTAACTTGTTTGATAACGATTGATGTTTTATTTATGTTCTATTGAATGTTCATGTGAATTTTCTAATGAATCTTATGTTTCAATGTTTTTTATTAGATAAAAAAGTTTTACAAGGATCCTGAAACCCAAGTTTGAAACAAAACAAAAGGCTGAAAATAAGCAATTAAAGCCCAGCCAAAGGACAACGGCCAAACAAAAGGTGACCAAAGTAGCAACAAAATAGCCACCAACACAGGTTTTGACTAGGCTCCTGAAACCCAAAGAAGATAAGGGAAAAAAGTCCCCATCCATGATACACAACAAAACACAATAGGCCAAAAGCCAGGGGACAAAAAAAGTATGATAGGCCAAAAAGACCAGTCATGCTTTGCCTTTAGATCCCTTCTTTTGAGAACGTAATGCCATATCAAAAGAGGTAGTGGACGGCTTGATCTTTTTTCCTTTTACTACAGTCCATCCATCCTCCACCAAACCAACAACCTTCTACCACCATAAATCAGCAACACCAGAGCCAAGCCCAGAAATCCTTGAGACCAGGGAAGAGGCCGCAATAGGAAAATCTACAACTAGAGAAGAAGGCATAGGTAGGACCAAACCTGATAAAGAATAAGTGGAGGGCATGACCATATTTCCTTTTAATGAGGTCCTTCCAATCCCCACCAAACTAGCATCCATCAGGCTCTGAGAAGCAGCAATGCCACAACCAGACCCTGAAACCCCTGAAGCCAAGGGAAAATTTGTAGTAGAGGAAGATACAACAAAAACAAGAGAGGGTAAATCAACCTAAGAAGGAGCTAGAGAGGTTGCTACCCCTAGGACACCAGAAGATAGAACAATTGCATCCACTAAAGGAGCCAAAGGAGGATCCTCCATCAAATCATTAGAAGACGAGACAACAGAAACTAAAGACTGATTTGCTGCAACCAAAGGTGCCAAAAGTTGATCCTTTGTCAAAGAGCTAGGAACAGTAGAAGAATCCTCCACCAAAATATCTTGAAGAGAGTCAACATCACTTGTAGAGAGGACCTTGTGGACCATGTAGTGACCCTCTGAGGCCCCTTTCCACCAAGAAGGGGGCATCTTCGGTCTAGATTTACTAGCGGAGCAGCCAGAAGCCAGGTGACCAGTCTTGCAACACTTCTTATAGCGGAAGGGGATACCCTCATAGTCAAGAAGGATATTCCATGATCCTAATGTAGAAGCAACTGAAATCATTTTTGGAAGTCCCTTGGAGACATCAATTTCAACCAGTATGTGAGCATACATTGTTCGAAAAACATTGGATGAAACCTTATCAATCAAGCAGAATGCACCAAGGGAGCTCCCCACCTCCTCCAAAATAGAATCTACCCAAAGGTGAAGAGGGAGATTCAACAACCTAACCTAGACAGGGAACATATTAAAAGATTTTGTCAATGGGTTGAAATCTTTATGCCAAGGTTTAGCCATCAAGAGAAACTTCGCTTCCCAATAGAAAACATGGTGAAGGATGGCATCTCTATCAACAATCTTATGTTTCAATGTTAATATGAATGTTCTAATGAAAATAATGTGTTATTGAATATTACATTTTATTAATAGAATAAATGAATTTTAGATATTAATGGGGAATTTAGATGTTAGGGGAGGGGAGGGGAGGGGCGGGGCCAAATGAGCTTTCACCTTCATGTGGTTGGCCCTAATTAGTAGAGAATATTAAACTATTCTCAAAACCAAGTGAAGCTTAATATTAACCTATGGTTGCATGATAACTAACTATGTGAATCTCTTAGTTTCAAGAAATGCAAAAGGACTGTAATGTCCCCATTTTAGCAGTTGACCAAGTGTGTGTGCGTTAGCCTTGTTCTACATGGTCCCGAGGGCTAACGAAGGGTTTAATGGGATCTTGGAGTGTTTTGGCCTAGTCATTTCCAGTTTGGGCCAAAACGAAGTTGATTGACTCAGTTTCAGGCATACTTACTATTTTTAGTAAGTCGGCAGGACACAGTGCAAGTCAATTTTGGTGATTGGATTCGATACTCCTCGGTGAGAGCTTTCCGATGAGCTATCACTCGCATTATTCAGAGTCTGATTGCTAATACATTTTAATGCCTGAAGCTTTATTAAAGTAACGTCTAATTTAATTGTAAAATATTAAAGTGTTACTTTAATATTTATTTTATGGTGATGTGTACCCAAGGGAGACATAAGGGGTATTTTAATATATGTTTTATATTACACATCTTTATCCCACATTGCCCATATGAGTTGAGCGGACCCGTGGGAATAGAATAAAAGGAAGCATTTGTAGCTTCATTAGGAGGTTGACTATGAGAAGAAATTGGTGTGTGAGTTGCAGCTTTGTTCTTGGCATTTGAGGACGTCTATCCTCTCTTGTAACATTCTAGATGTCATTCCCTTGGGGTTTGGCCTTTGGAATTCTTTCTTATTGGCTTCATTATCAGGCAGTTTAGTTGCATTTCCGACTACAGGCAGATTTGATATTTTGCTCATATCTTCTTCACTACTTGTCCGACGCTTATGCCGCTTGGAGGGAATGGTATTATGAAGGTAGTGGACTGATTGGAGGACAAAGTATTGTAGCAGCAAGTTCATAAGCATGGGCTGGAGTATTATGACAATATTGCTGAAGTAATTAGTGAGTTGATAAATCTGCCATGTATTTGGTTTTATGAATTCTGAAAATAACATTTTATCAGCAACAGTTCATTTCCACTTTGCATATTATTGTAGTTTCTTTCGTTTTTATGTTGTATGATACCAATTCCATGAACGAAACACAACAAACAAATAAATGTTTGATTTCCAGAGTTATAAGGGGTTTTAAGAAGTTGAATGCAAACTGTTTGACATAATTCCTTTCAGCAATTTGGTTTAGTTTTTTGGGACATCCAAGGGTGTCCATTACAAGGACGCCATAGTCAAACTCATTTATTTATGAAATTTAGTTGCAGTGTGTGAAGTATTCAAAATAATGGCTTACTATGAGATTTCCTCAAATTATTGCTCTATAAGATATTCTATTATTTCTATTTATCTACAATCATGTTTAATTGCATTTGATAACTTTTGTTGTAAATTGGGAGACATGAAGAAGATTTGAATAGTAGAAACAAATGATATTATATCATTCTAAAGTATACATTGATTCATGAACTATTCTCATTATTTCTTTTGAGTGTGGTGATATGTTGAATAATATTATAGGGAGGAAGCAGAGAATCCTAAAGTCTAGTCAAAGATTTGTCTTCAAAACATGGCCAAATTAGCAAAGGAGGCCACCATAATATGTTGTGTACTTGAACCTATGTTTCATTTTTTTGATAGTGGGAAACACTAGTCCCTTCAGAATCGACTCACACTATGTGTTCTATATGACATGCAATGCTTAATGGAGAAAGCAGGTAACATTTATAATTTCACGACTTTATAACCCTTGTTGCAAATTACAATATGCAAAAGTCAAACTTTATTGGCTATATCTCTAGCTAGATTTATATATGATATCTACTGATTTGAATTTTGAATTATACTTTCAAAATACTTTGGTTAAATTATAATTTATACATGAATATTTCAATTTGTAGGTCATTCTAGTAATTTTATATTGTCCATGCTCATTAAACATCTTGATCACAAGAATGTTGTAACACTAATGAATGTTTTTAGAAACTTTGGCCAATGTCGAAACTTTAAATTCTTAGATACTTGTAGGAATTGTGGTGAAATCCTCATTGAATTGGTTCTTAGCCAATGATAATATTAGAATGCTACAGGACTATCATGCTTCATAGAATATCATAAACATTTACTTGGCAACACTGACATCAATGACCTATTATTATTTAGTGTGTTGGAAGAAAAACATTTTCGTATTTCTTTGGAACTCTACAACTGACATGCTTCCATGCAAGAATGACATTTTATCTGGCGACGTTTACTCAATAGTGTGACTGTGACCTTGCGAATAAGGTTGAGCTTGATTTTTCCTTCATCGTAGAATAGACTCATTGATTACCTTCTTTGTCAAGCAAGAACTATTTTTAATGTTCCTTCTATTAATTAATTCACACACACTTCATAGGAGGGTCTATTCATATATTTCCTAGCCTCACGGTTATTCGTCCTGTGCCTAGGTTATTCTGTGATCTTGCCTACTATTGTCTAATTTTGGAGTATAGTCATTGTCTCAAGAATGAGCAAAAAAATCTTGAGATAGCCTTTCTTGTATCGACAAACATCTATAGACATTATTTCAAACTCCACAAAACCCACCATCATAGAAGAATTATCTCTCTAAATAAATCCAATCTTTCTCTTAACTAGGCTCTAATACGATGTTAAAGATCTCATTTAAGATCAGAATTATGATTATTCATCAAGTCTGAAATCACCAAACACCAAAATGAGAGAATATTAATAGATTTCAATATCTCTCTTAGCTTTGAGAAATTGGTATAAGTATGTTAAAGATCTCATTTAACATCAAAGTTTTGATTATTCATCAAGTCTGAAATCACCAAACACCAAAATGAGAGAATATTAATAGATTTTAATATCTCTCTTAGATTTGAGAAATTTTCTAGGCACAAATTGGAGAAGATAAAACAAAGAGTGGTGCTTTGCCTACTGCTTTGTCATACAACATGTATGTATAAGCTTAAAGAAGAGATGCCCAACATTGTACTTGTGTCATTTTGATATGACAATTTAGACATTTTCAGACCTTGGGATACCACTTTCTCCATTGTAAGTTACTATTGAAAATATTCATTGGACATCTCTGTTACTAAGGACAAAATCCTATACCCTTGATGGTATGATTTTTATATGTTTTCGTTGTTGGTCAAAACCTTTATATTATGTTGTATGACATAAGGAGAAGTGTTATTGATATACTTACAATCTGGTCCAACTTCCATTAACTTCTAATATAAATAGACCACTATATTCTTCATCTTCTATTTACATTCTCACTGGGACTTATTTTTAGTTTTCTATTGATTATTCATCATTATATTTTCCAATTTGCTTCCAGTGTTTTCAAATCATTCTTTCTTTGTTTCTACCCAATTGTCTATTTATTCTCATCTCGAATGCATCCTTTTGGAATAGGGTGAAATCATTTGTTAAACAAATGATTTTTATTTTGTGGAGTAATATGTTTACAAGAACAATAAATAAATCCTTGTGTTGTTTCCATTGTAAAAAAAAATGCATCTTTAATCTCACACAAACCTTGATCCAATATTTCATTTTATCCCCCAAGTTTTCGGGATGGGGAGGATGGTAAGGGACAACAATTAAAATAAGGAAATTGATAGAAGCATAGAAAAATTTCAATTATTCACATCATAACATTGTTAAATCATTCATCATTAAACATAATGAAAGCTTAATTCATAACATTAGACTTGAATTGAGATTTCACGTGAGAATTGATAATCAAATCAACAAAAAATGCTTCCACTGTCAATATGCACAAATCTCATATAACAATTACAATAACAAAATGCCCAAGGAGACAACATTGAGGCCTGAAGTTTGGGTAACGACATCATCTATGTTGTTGCTAAAGGAAAAGATGGTTTTGGTAAGCTGAAATAATTTTCCCAGCAGATTGAGGATAGTAACTTTTGCTGAACTATAAATTGTTACTAGTAAGTTGATCCCCAAAAATGGTTCTTAGTAACTCATGCAAATTGTAATTATTTTTAATAAAAATAACTTGATGGCACAACACACAAACTTACATGGCATGGAAATAAATTGAAGTCTCAATTGATTTTTAATTGGTGGAAGCATCTTGTTAGTCCACTACAATGATTTTGTTGTTGTCTTTTTCTTGTTAAGTTATTTGCTAGATGGTCGGCCCTTGTTTTCATTCAAAAACCCATTTTCTGCATGTTTGCCCCTTTATGTTTATTTTGGCCCAATTATTATCATGTATGCCATGTCAAGAATATAATAGCCTTCGTAAATGAATTATTGCCAAAGGGAGAAAATGCAAGGTTTATTTTGGTGATTGTGAACCTTAGCATGTGCTTAACTTATCACCTTTTATGCCTCTCACACTCTAGTTCAAGATAGATTTTGTTATGTTTATTATATCTCACTTAAGCTCCTTTGTATTTTATAAGCCTTTTCTTGGGTTTTTGTTCTTTTGGAAATTTGGTATGTTTAGCATATTTGTGCTCATACAAACTCTTGAGAAGAAATGTATTGTAGCTTTTGTGCTTTTAAGTTATAATAAATTTAATAAAGCTTTTACAACATTTGTGCAAACACATATGACCTCAAATCCCTTCAATATAGCTTAATTGTTGATTGTGATAATTTCAAATAGCTCGAAAACTTCTTTCTCAACATTGCTAATAGTTGCAACATTGCTTTCATCCACTTTAGTGTCAACTTGGTCCTTCTTTTCCCATCTTCTTTTCAAATATAGAGGGGAGTCTTTGGTTGAGTGAAGAAGATAGGAAGAACAACTAGGTCCCTAAGGATCAACTTGCACCAACAATTTATTTTACATCTTGGATCATTTTTTGAACCGTGTGGAATTTAAGTTTTTTCTTTTTATTAAGTATCATGTTATCCTAGAGTATATTAATTGTTAGATATGGTGTAGCATACAAATTTTCTTGTTTTAAATTTTAAATGAGTTTTTTAACAATTGGATTAGATAGATGTAGATCTAAATTATTGTTGGTAGACAAAATTTATCTGTGCAAAATCATTTTAAAAAGAAAATCAATTGTAGTGCAAGCCAAACCAACCAACAAACAACAAAAAAATAGAAATCAATACATTGATAAGTTTTCTTTTAAACTAAGAATAATTCCTTCATCCAAACACTAAAATCATGATCAAAAAGTAGTGAACAAATTATAGTATAAAAGCATTCATTTTTGGCCGAAAAGCAATAGGAAAAGTTAGTTTATTCAATCATTACTTTGATGTACTTATTTTTCATCTAGTTCTGGTTTATTTACATGTAATTACAATAAGGGCAAGATTTGTTGTTTTGTTCATTTAGAATTAGATTTCTTTTTTGGCTGCAAAGTGTTTCCTTTCATGCAAGCATGAATACAAGAACATAGAAAAGAAGGGTTTCCTTTCATGTAAAGTCATTCTGACCCAAAATTCCACTTTAATCATTCGTCTATGATATCTTTGGATTTTCTTCATCAGCATGTGGTCTTCCAATGGAAAACATGATCATCAAAGTCCCTGATGTGCTCGGCCATTCTCATGGCTCAGGTGATATTCTTAGCTTGCATGTTTAAATATTCTGTGTATAGTCACAATTGTGGACCAAAATTTCTAAACCAAACCAATTTGTTTTTTGTTTTTTGACAAAATTAATTAATTCTCTTGATAAATCACGATGAAAAGGGTCTTTGGGAACGATGAATTTGGTTCCTGTATGGAGTAAAAGTTGGTCTTTGGAGAATAGACCAACAATAGGTGATCTAAAGGAAAGGGTCAATGTTATTTTTTCAGCCTTCATGCACGTTGAAGATAAAATGAAACACATCTATGTAAGGATTTTTTAAATGTTGATGAAATGAGCCAAGTGAAAATTGTAGATTTGTGTTCATATATTTTTCTTGATTTGTTCAATGCTTCAATGTAGTCAATTAAATAACTTTTGAGATGGGAGCTATGCAAAGTCATGAGAAATTGTGTTCAAAAAAGTGTATGTGCTATTTTTACTTGTAGGAAAAGGTGTAAATAAGTAATTGTTACTATCCATTCTATGAGATTAGAAAATAGATATCAAAATACTCGATAAAATGTTATGTTTTTTTATGTACAAGGGAAGAAAAATTGATGTCGTGAGAAAGTTAGAAATAAATGGCAAACAATAATATGCAATTTCTGTCACCATTCTATTAATTTAGCAATTCATCAATAAGACTTCTGACATATAGAATGAAGAAAGATAGATGTGAAGAGACTTATTTTAAGTCTTTGTATTTGATTGTGTAGCACCCACTATTGCTGGTGATTAATCAAGGCTGAAATTATAGTATAGCATGTCTATCTAACCTAGTTGAAATTAAGTTCTAGTCATAACTTGTAGCACTAAAAGCCTACAATCAGATCAAATAAGAATATTCTATGACCATAACTTGAAATTGGTCTTAGAATTGGTTTTAGGCTAGGTTGCATGGGTATGTGATCCACATCCCTAGAGCACATACCCAAGTACTAGGTACACATACCCAAGTTTCAGGTACTTAGTGAAGAGCATCATAACTAAGATCATTTATTAAGATTTCTAATTTTTGTGTTAGTTTTTTTGTTTGCGTATCAGATTTTTTTTTATCAAGATTAATATGTAATCATTGTAGATTTGTTTTGAAATCCTCCTCCATAATATCATTGTTTGAAGGGTCCTCCTCCACTTCCTCTTCCAACAGCCATTAAAAAAAAAAAATTAGCAGGTCATCAAAATTGTGATGGCTTGATCCGATAGATATCTATCGCACCTATGGCACTGTTGTTGCAAACTGTCACCATTGCAACTCCAACTCTAACGGATGGCCATCAACCTTTTAGCTCAGGTAACACTATTGCGATGATATAGTGAAATTGTCAGATATCATAATTGCGACAAAGACCTATTGCAATTATGACAATGTGATGACAAACTCTTGGCCTTGGTTTCTACAAAATTGCAACAACATTTGGTGTCCAAATTGTAACACATAAGCTTACCACCGCAATGTGCAATGCCAAAAGTCTGACGCCAATCTAACGAGAGCCAATTCTTGGTATTGTTGTTTGGGCGACAAGTGGCCATCAAAATTGCGATGGCCTACCATCACAATTTGGGTCCAGATGTAGTAGTACAAATTCCATGGTCTCCAACACTCTCTCATGCTGCTCATCCAAAAAACATACTAATCTCAACCCCACAACCTTGGGGGCCCTAATGATCATCCCTAGAAACCATTTACATAACCAAACCATGCAAAACATGTCAATACTTGCTATAATGTATCAAAACAAGATCATAAAGGCTCCTAATCTATTATGCAATTGCGAAAACTGAACTAAATGACAAAAAAATGACAAAAATGCTAAAAATAGTACCATGTAATAATTATTTCTATTATTGGGTGATAATTATGGTTGCATTTGTATGATTTAATACTTCACATAGTATCTCTATGATACTTTCCAACTGTGTGATACTTCACACCATATCACACAACTTTGGGTGGTAATCGTATGATAATTTTTCCTATATCCATGTGATATTATATTGATACCAAAAGTATGGTGTGACAATTTATACAACTGTCATGCAATACTATAACATGATATTTTACACAAAACCTATAAAACCTATGAAAATACCAAAAATGCTCAAAAAATGACCCAAAATGCTTTAAAATTTAAAAAACTCATTTGGGCACCATATTGTGGAGGTTGGTTATGCAACTGACTATGCTCGAAATGGTATATATGCATCAAAATACCTCCATGCACTATTGTTTCTCTCTCAAATGTGCAAAGCTCTCAAAATCACAAGAAGACAAAATGAATTGAAAATCACTCTTGGACCCCTTATATAGTCTTCTAACCCACTTTTGACCTAATTTTTGAACTCCTTGGAATTGCACAAAAAATGCATCCCTAGCTATTTTTGTCATCCTAGATCAATTTTTGGGGCCAAAATGGAAATTAGAGTTTGACTTGATGGTAAAAATCACATTTCAAAGTTTCCTTCTTTTATGCAGTTGGGTGACCTTTTGAAACCTAATCTTCAAATATTGCAGAGTATCATCATTTCCTCATTCCTTTGTCATTTCTACTCTCTTCCATTCTTCTTTATCATTCCATTTCATCTTTTTTTCTTGCTTTGACCTAATTTTTGATACTTTACCTTTATCATCGAAGTTAGTCAAAACTAGGGCATCTCTTCACTTATTGGTGGTCACCCTTTGGTTTTAATCACTTATCTGTCATCATGGACCTCACTTTATCTTGATTTGATCACATTTCACTCATTTCTACATCTCCTCTATCTTGTTTCACTTTTGATCTCGAGGGGGTAGAGATATTCTATCATCATTGCAAATTGCTTTCATGTTATGTCTATCTCTTTCTGCACTTCGTTCTTTAGAGTTAGATCGCTTTGCTTCTTGCTTGACTTCTTCATTCTTTGACGTAATATATTCCTAGATTGATCACACATTAGTCAAAGAGGGGCAAATGTAATCACCCAAAACTTGTCATCTAGACTATTAGCCCCCTTCTTTGCATTTTTGCTAAAATTATTAAATCACTTTTTTTTTAATCAAATCTTCAAAAATTAATTTATTCAATTTTATCCTATAGTTTGACCACTATATCCTAAGTTCTTATTTAATCAATAGGAACATGTCCCCCGTTTAATTAAATAAAATACCCCATTCATCTCGTATCCTGAGTTGCACACATAAAAGTATTTTCCCACTTTAAAAATAAAATAACTCTTTTTGTCTCACATGGAGACACAAAAATCAATTCTTTGTGATTGGTGGAAATAATTGTGCAAATGGATCATGCAAAATTCAACTCCCCACCCTTGATTAGATCCTCTTACTTCATGATCTCCACCACTCATACTCCTTTAATATAGGGATCTCTCTCCTCATCTTGGATTGAATCCTTCATCAATACATATCTTCAACACACTTTCCACATACCTGTAGTGCCTGCCCCTAGTTCGCATTTCTGTTATCATTGTCAAATTCTTTTAGGTTGATTTTATGCATTGATTAGTTAGAGATACTAGATTTGTAATATTATGATATTATTTCATGACTTTGATTACAAATATATCGGTTATTATTGCTTAGTTGATTTCATTCATGTGTTGTTAATGATATTTTGATGATCCTAGTTAGTAAATGTGGGTTCTTTTATAAAAATGTTAACATGATGTCTTTAATGATGATTATGTTGTATTGATAGAGATGCATTATTACATGTACGCAATTGATGTTAGACTTGTGATTTTTACGATACTTACCCCATACTTGCATGTGTATGGTGTGCGTGTTTATTTTATCTTTCTGTCTGAAGTGTTTGATGTGGTTAAGGGAGGGAGTCGTAGTCACCTACTAGTCGGGATCTACACGATGAACCACTCCCCGCCATTGTCTGTTTAGTTTAGATATATTATATACATGTACATGCTCGTCTTTTATGCAGGATGTAAGTACTGGGCATCGACTTCCCTAAATTGCCAGGATGAGTGTGCCCTATTACAAATACTCAAATGGTGAGAATGGGAAGATAATGATCAGGTCCAATCCTAGCCATAAGCCTATAATACTTGTCCTGCAAGGAGGACTCGTAACAGACTGTCTACCCTTTTTAAATCCGTGAGTCCTTTGTGCGTATGTTGTTTTGTGAGTCTTTGATGAATTTCTATTAATTAAGTCTAATTAATAGATTAAATTAATAATTTAATTTAATGGAAAATTATTATGATATTTTGAATATTTAATTATATTTAATTAATTGAGAAATTAATTAAATATAAAGAATTAAATTGAAGATAAAAGTTTTAAGATTAAATTTAGAACATGATAATATTTATTTAATTTAATAATAATATATTTAGAGTTCATTTTTAAATAAATGCTAAATATTATTGTTATTTAAGTTAATAAATATTTTATCAATTAAGTTTGTAAAAATTTAAAATTTAAAATTAAAAAGTGAAAAGATATTAATTTATGAAAAAGATTTAAGTTTGCATGAATAGTTTTAAATATAAGAGATTAATTTAAAAGATAAAATATGTGAACTTGATTAAGATATTTTATTATAGTGCGCATGAGATTAAAGTTATAAATTTATTAAAGTAAAGTAAAGTGGAAAGTTAAATAAAGCAATTTAACAATTCACTTAAAGTGCATGAAGGAATAATAAAAGAATATTTTAATTTAAAAAGGAAATTAATTGTGCATGAACAAATTAATTAAATTAAATAATTGTAATTTTAGAGTTGTGGTCACAGAAACCCTAAAAGGTAATTAGATTCTATATTAGAGGTTTTCGGGTCATTATTGGATATAGAAGTTTTTCGGACACAGGTTTTCAGGGCAGACACAGGTTTATGGAGGGCAACTTGAAGGATTTGGAAAGAAAAGAATTTTATGTGGCTTGAAAGATTTTGCTTGCAGTAGGAATTTGCATCTAGTTGTCAGAGGTTAGCATCAGATCTAGGTAGGATCTCGTGGCTTGACTGTATAGTGGGTTTCACTCTTCAAGTTTATGTTTGCTCCGTGTCTTTTGCATGTGTTGTTTTTCTGGTATGCAGTATTGTTCTTGTTTGAGAAATATCTGTACATGGCTTAGATGAATACTTCGTTGAGTTTATTTTAGAGGATTGTATTTGAAAAAGAAATTAGTTAAATACGAGAATCTATTGGACATTGAAATCAAGCTTGAGATTTAAAAGATAAACGTCCTCTTTCAATAGATTTTAAGAACGAATATTCATTTGAAAAAAAAAAAGTTCAGAATAAAAATAAAATTTTTGAATTAGAAATTGAATGGTTAAACTTAGTTTTCCTATCAGAATAATAATGTAATGGTTTTATATATATATATATAAATTGTATAATTTATTGAAATGAATATAATAAATTTTAATAAATAAAAATTATAATATTATAAAAACAATTTTTATCTTTATATATAATAATTTTAAATTTGTTTTAATAAAATTCGTATTAAATTTTAAATGAAATAAAAATAAAAATAAAAATTAAATTAAACAAACTTACCTACTTACCTTATTGCCTGTATGGTGGTCGGCAGCCCCCACGCATGACTGTACCTGCGATGGGAGGCAGTTTTTTTTTTAAAATACTGCCGCACGCCTGCCAAAACAGACTGCACGGCTGAATTAAAGGTTGCGGCTTATTTAATAAGGCTGCCAGCCCATAAAGCGTACAGTTTTATAAAAAAAAAGTTTATTACTATTTTAAATAGTTTATTAAAAAAAATTATATATTAATTGAAATCGCTTTCAAACTTGTTTTACATAGTTTTTTTTGATATAAAGCAAATTTTTAATATTAAAGTTTTCTAATTATAGGTTTTGCTTATTAATACTAACGTATGTTATTAAATAAATATGAAATGTTTATTAATTAAAGTATGTTATTAAATAAATATTAAATGCTTATTTAATATGTATTAACTAGTTTTAAATTATAAATGAGTTATAATAATTTTAAATTTGTTTACACAAATTAATATTATTAATTGGTTAATTGACTTAATTTATGAAAGTATTTAATTTAAGTTTTAAATTAAATTATTATTAAAGTAATTTTTTTAAATCATAAATTTAGAACTGATTTGAATATTTTTATATATTAATTAATTTGATTAACTATGATTTAATGAGAATTAATTAATAAATAAAGTTGTATAAGTTGTAAGTTTTATTTAATTTTTTTGTTCTACTCGACTCTATATTTCCAAGTCAAACCAACTATTAGAGTATTATGGTTTCTATGCAATGTCTATACTTTTGGATTTTTGGAGTCGAATAGATGTTGACCAGTCTAGGACGTACACCAGAGGTTTTATGTAATTTCTTTGATACTATTTTGTGGTTGAATGTCACGATGTGTTTTGTGATTCAAATTGAGATTATATTTATGAGATTTACTTTATGGAGCATTTATGTGTACTTGAATGGGAGAACCATCTTATTATCAGGTTGCCTGTTAAGGAACCGAATTGATCTTTATGAGTGTTGTGGTATGGGACACAACTGTGGATTATGTGCTTAGGAGAGGTTGTCTAGGTACGTGACTTGGGAGTGGCTTGCATAGGGGTTCGAGACCCTAAGTGGTCAGTGTCAGGGTAACCTAATGCAAGTTATGTTATAAGTGATAATCTAGTAAGTAAAATTTATGGGGGGTAAACACACTAAAAAGATAAGTTAGAGATATTTGATCTACCCATGCCTTTAGTGCTTGTATAGACTAAGGATGGGAATGAGATGAGTGCCTCGTCTTCTTGAGAGGGCTTTCTAGTTTCCATATGTGTGATGTTGAGGGTCCGGGGTTCATAGTAACCAGTCCAGGGTAACTCAACGCTTGAGGGTCCGGGGTCTCTTAAGAGATCAGTCCAGGGTAACTCAAGCAGCCATGTGATGACACTCCCTAGTATGTAGCCTGAGTCTCCTCTATATATTTTGTGTACCTCTAGTGGTGTACTCATTGTTGGTGGTGTATCTATTGTCGGATGTGTTTATTATGGTTATTACTTTCATTGAGGATGATTGGTGATTCATGGATGTTGTACTTTTGACATGTGGCTTTTGACTTGAGGTGATTATCTTTCGTTGACTTTATCTTATGATCTTGGTATTTGGTTTATACTTGGTTTGTGAATGATGTTTGGTTATGTGGTATCGATACTGGATTGAGTGTTCTTACTTTTGGATTATTTTATCTTCTTGAGTAGTATGTGTTACCTTTGAGGTAGTTTTGGCTATTAGGGGTACCTTGCCTAGGAATGTTTTATGTTTGATTAGTCGTATGTGGATCGTTCATTATCTTCCCTGCACGGTGGGAGTGGAAGCCTGACTAGGTAACCACGCGGTCGGGAGGTAGTGCCTTCTTACCATTTGGGTTCCCCTCACATTGCTAGCTGTTGGATGTTCATTGCAGAAGATGTACCTTTATCATTCTTATTTCTTATCTCAGAGACTTCTTTTCAGATGATATATATATGTTATCATGTATTCTGATGTATTGTATCTATTTTCACATACCCTGCGACATGTGCAGTGGATGTTATTTAGTGGACGTACATTCATTGTATTAGTATACTTATGTATTTGCTTATGCGATTATGTATTTGTTATTTCTTTATGTTCATGAGACATTGTACTTGGAACTTAAACTAATTAATTTAAAATTATTAAATGTGACTCAACGTACAGGAACTCTTGAGGAATTGAAACTGTACCTATATTTGCATATGTGTATTTGATGTGTATGTTCGTATTGCTTCCACATTAATGTTATCTTGATGTTGTTTATAATTTTTTTTTAAAAATAGTTCAGTAAACTTTGTCACATATTAGGTTTATTTCTCTTGGGTTCCCAAGCGGGGCGTTACAATACCAAGAATTCAACTATGTTGTCTAGGAATCTCAATTCCTTCACAATTGTAAAATGACAACCCAACAAAAACTATGTTCCTCAGCCTCAATCATCACTAAATAACTCAGTCAACATTAATATCTTCACTCTGTTTATTTTATTGGCGCTCGATCCAATTTTTCGTTAGTTTGTCTTTACTGGTGCTCAATCGACACCATATTTGCTTGGCTTTTACTGTTCACTCAGTCAATGCTAGCATAGCTTGACTTCAACTATAAGTTCCTTAATATTATGCTTTGAAGCTTGATTAAGCCTATTGATTTGTTCCATCATGATCAACTCTTCTACGCTTCAACACAACTAACTTCTCCACTTAGTGATACGATTAAACAACACATTATCTTGTCAAAGTTCAACTGATCAAGTGACCTTTGTAATTCCTCATAACTCAACCTTTTCACTAGGTCTTCTTTTTATCTCTTCTTTTCAAAACCTCTTCATCAATCATCTTGATATGGCACCCTACTCAAGTATAAAATTTCTCACAAATAAGGTTTGACATCAATGACAACATAACAATTATTCCAATTGTAGTTTCCAACAATCTCCCTCTTTGGCATTGATGATAATACCTCTAATTGTCATGCAATCCAAAAATTTAGTTAAGTGTAGACTTGATTTGCTTCAATCAACTTCTTATGCATCCAATATTAAATCTTCATTCGTATCCTTAGTTTTATTTTGATTCTTATCTCAACATCCAACAATCACTTTGATCTCAACTTTTAGTTTCATTATGATTCTCATTCATGCACCTCTGATATGAAACACCTCTACTTACAACACATCTAGTTATAAGAACTTCCTCGTATCATATCAGGACATAGATCTCCCTCTTTGATATTAATCATCTGAATTTCTTTAGTATCTTTGAATAGAAACACCTATGTACATACTTGTCCCTCTTTTACTATTTAGAAAATCTCTCCCTCTTAGATGGTAACCTCTGAACTTCTCCTTCTTTACTAATGTTTCCATGATAACTTTTCTAATCTCTCTCTCTTTCTACACTATATTTATGGTAACTGCTAAATATCTCCCTCTTTGACAACAATGCCAAAGATGTTTCCAAAGATACTTCTACATCTTTAGTAAACTCCCTCTCATACATCTTCAACATTGACACAAGGAGGGATTGAAAAACTAGGGTTGGAGGCACACCTAACTATCTAATCACCTTATTGAGTAACCATAATGGAAACTAATAACATAGAGAACAAGAAGAAGGAGAGATAATAGTAAACACTTTATTGATTCATCCAATTGTCAATATACATGCCCAACTATAAGGCCTTTTCAGTTGTGGCCAACAAGATTTACAAAATTATGGACTTAGAGCTTTCACAAGTCCTTAATACAAACTTCCAACTCTTCTACTTCACATTCCCATATTGGGTCTATAAGTGATCTATCTCTTACCTCCTCTCTTTGACCCAAACCTAAACATCCATATTTATACTTGCCAAAATAACTTACAAAAGATTTTAGATCATTACATAATAGAAGGCCAACCTTCAAAATGGTTTGCACACATCCCAAGACAAGATCCTTACGTTAAATTTATGATTCAAATTAAATACATAAGTCAAATCAAACTAAAGACCCATCACAAAAAAAATTGGTCAAAGAAGGAATCGAGCATTAAAAAATATTAGGTTCACTCATTACATGAAGGAACACTTGGCCAACACTAGACAACTCGACACATATTGGAACTTGACAATAACTAGAACTCGACAACAACTAGCACTCAGTAGTAACTGGAACTCGACAATAATCGATACTCGACAATAACTGGCAAAATAAAAATAAAAAAGCAGGATTAAAAGGCAACCTAGGATGCTCCTAC
The DNA here is from genome assembly GCA_028749045.1 of Cupressus sempervirens. NCBI lineage: Eukaryota > Viridiplantae > Streptophyta > Pinopsida > Cupressales > Cupressaceae > Cupressus > Cupressus sempervirens. Next base: position 790,743,688 of record CM053785.1, read on the forward strand.
ATTAGGAAAATGTGGTTGAAAGAAATGATTACCCTAAATCATTGAAATGTCACAACTTGAGTTGAATCCAACTCAAATTGAGAAATCCTTGTAGCATATTCAACTAGTCTGTTCTTCCACTTCACCAAATATTCATAGTAATATTTTCCTCTTGTTCATTTACTAACTCTATGGTCCAATATCTATTCAACCTCTTCAATTTTATTCTTAGGATAATCATTTGGTACAACAACTTCAATATCTGACTAATGATACTTATGCAAATTAGCAACATTTAATATAGGAGATATATCCATGTCATTAGTTAACTCAACTTTGTAAGCATTACCACTTTCAAGCTTCCTCAAGATCTTACAAGGTCCAAAAAAATTCATTTTCAGCTCACTATATGTTCCAATGGGAAATATTCCTCTCTTCAAATGAACCATCACCTCATCACCAACTTCAAAAACATGATGTCTCCTAGACTTATCAACATGATGATTACTTTGTTCCAGCTTCAATTTCACTTTCTCATGCAAAAACTTCATAAAACCAGAATATTCTTCCCCTCTAGCACTTCTCTTCTCTTCACTAGCAACATCCCTCAAATCTGATACTCCTCTAGGCTATATTCTAGTAAATATCTCAAAAGGTATTTTTCCTATACTCCTATTCACATAATTACTATATGCAAACTCAGCTTGTGCCAATACAATATCCCAATTATTCAACTTATCTCCAACTAAACATCTCAACAAATTACCCAAGCTTCTATTCACAATCTTTGTTTTTTGATTTGTTTGTAGATGGAATATAGAACTAAAATTCAATTCAATATCCATCTTCTTCCACAAATTTCTTTAGAAATAGTCAAAAAACTTTCTATCTCTGAATAATACTTCTTGGCAATCTGACAATCTCTTTGAATAAAATCTCAACATTATACATAGCATCTGATGTCTTCTTACATGGTATGAAATGTTCCATTTTAGAAAATCTATCCACAATAACAAAATGGAATCATACCCTATTATTTTCTTAGGTAATCCAAGAACAAAATCCATCTTGATATCACACTAAGGTTTCTCAAGAACATAAATAGGTGTACACAATCCAATATTCTGACTTACTCCTTTTGCAACTTGACAAATTCCACAACTCCTTAAAAAATTCTTAATATCATTATACATTTGTGGCCAATAATACTTATCCTTAAGCAAACTCAATGTCTTATCAATTCCAAAATGTCCAGCCAATCCACCACAATCATTTTTCTTAATCAAATTAACCTTCATAGAACTTCTTGGTATGCACAATTGAATTCCTTTGAACAACATATGTTCTTGAATAAAATACTCATCATACTTCTCATTTGACTTGATAGATTTGGTGCTCTACACTCTCTCCACGCCTAAGAAAAAATCAAGGTCAGTATCATATAACTCATTCATTTTATCAAAACCAAGAACTTCAACCTTGGTCTCTGTTAACAAATAAAATATTCTTCTTAATGCACCTACAACTTGGTTAGTAATTCCACTCTTATACTTGATCACAAATGTGAAACTCTACAAGCACTCAACCCACTTCATATGCCTCTGATCCAACTTACTTTGACTTCCCACATATTGTAAAGCTTTGTGATCAATATACAACACAAACTCCTTAGAAATTAAATAATGTCTCCATTTCTTCAAGGCTTGAACAATAACATAAAATTATTGATCATACACATAATACTTCTTGTTAGCATCATTCAACTTCTCAGTAATGAAAGCAACAAGTTTACCTTCTTGACTCAACACAACTCCTATTGCACTGCCACTTGCATCATGTTCAACTTAAAATAACTTATTGAAACCAAACAAAGCCAATACAGGTAACTCAAAAACCTTTTGTTTCAAAGTCTCAAAAATCTTGTTGGCTCCATGTGTCCACTTGAAATCCTTTTAATCTCCTCTCATTGTCTTAGTCATAGCTTTACAAACAAAACTGAAATATTTTATAAACTTTCTGTAGAAACTAGCCAAACCATGAAATTATCTTACCTCACCCACATTCTTAGGTGTAGGCCATTTCAAAATTGGTTTAACCTTCTCAGAATTCATTCTCAAACTATCAATTGAAATCACAAAACCCAAATACACAATCTCCTCTTGCATAAAGGAAGACTTTTTCAAATTAATCAACACTATCTCCTTTTTCAATCTCTGCAATACTTGCCTAACATGCTCAAAATGTTCTTCCTTGGTCTTACTAAATATCATAATATTATCCAAATAAACAATCACAAACTTACCCAAGAATCTCTTGAAAACTTTATTCATCAACCTCATGAAAGTACTAGGTGCATTAGTCAAACCGAAAGATATTACCAACCACCCATACAAATCATCTTTTGTCTTAAAAGTAGTCTTCCATTCATCACCTTCTCTAATTCTGATGTGATGATAATCACTCTTCAAATCAATATTGCTAAAATAATTTTCTCTACTCAAACAATCCATTATGTCATCCATCCTTGGCACAGGGAACGTATATTTCACTATGATCTTGTTAATAGCTTTGGAATCAGTACACATTCTCCATTCTCCATTCTTCTTAGGTGCCAATACAACAAGTACAACACATGAACTCAAAATTTCTCTAATCAAACCTTTATGCAACAACTCATACACTTGTCTGTTAAGTTCTTTATTCTCCATAGGTGTCAACCTATATGTTGCTTTATTCGAAAAACTAGCTCTAGGACTTAGGTCCATACAATGACGTATAATTTATACTAGTGGTAAACCATCATGTATATCTTCAACAACAATCTCTTCATACTCATTCAAAAAACTTTCAATTTTTGTTGGCATTCGACTAACACTGCTAGTTTTTTTTGTTACTCAATCACTATCTACTGCTCAATCATTACTATACTCTTTCATTTGGCCATTATTATCATAACTCAACCCTCTTGGAATTATATCAAAATAGACTTGGTTATTTTTTATTTCCTTCTCAAAATGCTTTCTATTAACCATGCAAAGTCTTATAGAAGTACAATTGATCTCATCAGGATGCTCAATCAAAGGCATCAATGTATCCATAACTCTAGTCAACCAAATAGTATATCAATTCAATATTTCATCATACACAACCAGTTTATCATATTGCCAAGGTCTACCCAATAAAATATGACAAAAATCCATAGGCATAATATCACACAGAACCTCATTAGAGTAATATCCAATCTTTAATTTCACAACACATTGTTCACTTACCAATATCTTATGTTCATCCTTGATCCATGAAACATGATAAGGTTTAGGATACTTTAGCCTCTACAGCTGTAACTTTGTAGTCATTCCTTCTGATGTGAAATTTTTTTAACTTCCACTATCAATGATCACTTTGTAGCATTTCCCAACTATCTTACCTTTGGTCTTGAAAAGACTTCTCCAATGAATAGGTTCTTTATCCTCAGTTTTCTCACTACATAGAGTCCTTCTCACCATCAAATTTTCTCCAACCTTACGATCATTCTAAAGGTGCAAAAATTCAACTTGTATCACAATATTCTTGCTACCACTTTCATTTTCATCAGAATATCCACATTTAAAGGATCTATACCCTTCTTTTCCAAATCTAAAGCAATTACCATGAAAACCACCTCTAGGATAAGAATTGCATCTTCCTTAATAAGAACTAGTATCTCCTTAGTAAGAATTACCACCTTTCAATTTGGTCTTGCCTTTATCCTTATTTTTGCACTTAGGTTTGCCCTTATCTTGCACATGATTTTTAGATCTACCACTTTTTCCATAATATCTACCTCTGCTTCTCTGGAATCTACCACCTCTACCTCTCTGTCTTTGTTCATGCTTCTTTGTCAACATTCCATTAGCCTTCAAGAAATATTGATATGCTTCTTCCACACTTTCCAATTTCACAAAACTTATCTCATCTTGAATTCCAAATCTCAATTCATTTAGATACCTTGTAACTTTCTCAACCTCATCATCCACATGTCCAAATCTAATGTCCATTCTATTGAATTCCTTTGTATACTCCTTCACAATCATGTCCTTTTGTCTCAAATTTTACATCTTTCTCAATAAGCTAACTCGATAATCAACAAGAAGGAACTTCTTCTTCACCTTGTTCACCATTTTCAGCTAGGTCTCAATCTTCTCTTTTCCCTTTCTCTGTCTACCAGTTTGTAATGCTCCCATCATAATGAAGCATGATCTTTCAACCTAGTGACTACAATCTTCACCTTCCTATTATCGGGAGTGCCTTCAAACTCAAAAAAATTCTCCATATTAGAGATCCAATCCAACACAATGTTGGTGTCCAAATTCCCATCATAAGGAACAACTTCCACAACAAGCTTTGAATGTACCATAGATAACAGTCTCAACAATCTTCCTCATTCTAATCTTCCTCATGTTCTAGATTAGGATTTGGTTTCATTTCTTCATCATCACTTACATCATAAAGATGGACTCCTCTCCTCTAGATTATCTCCACAACATCTACTATGGCTACAATTTGTCTCAATATTTCCATAATAGCAATGTTAGCATTTCCTCTACCTCAAACCATCTTTACAAATGGGTTTCTACAAGATTGTAACCCTTTGCAAGTTACAAGTCAAATCCATAGTTCTTCCACCCTACAACCAAATTCAACTTAGGGTTCTACATGATCCAATCTCCTCAAGGATGAACCTCAAGTTCTAATACCACCTGACACGAGGAGAGATTAGAAAGGTAGGTCCGGAGGCACACCTAACTATCCAATCACCTTGTTGAATAAACGCAATGAAAGAAAATAACATAGAGAACAACACCAATGAGAGAGAGAGAATAGTAAATACTTTATTGATTCATCTGATTATCAACATACATGCCCAACTATAAGGCCTTCTAGGTTACAACCAACAAGGTTTACAAAATTGTAGACTTAGAACTTTTCATAGGTCCTTAATTTGGACTTCCAACTCTTCTACTTCACATTCCCATCTAGACTCTCTAAGTGATCTATCTCTTACCTCCTCTCTTTAACCTAAACCTAAACACCCCTATTTATACTTGCCAAAACAACTTACAATAGATTCTAGGATTATTTCATAATAGAAGGATGACCTTAAAAATGGTCTACACACATCTTAAGACAAGATCCTTACATTAAATTCATGATCCAAATTAAATACACAAGTCATTTCAAACTAAGAACCAATCACAGACAAACTCGGTCAAAGAAGGAATTGAACATCAACAAATATCAGGTTCACTCGGCACATGAAGGAACACTTGGCCAACATTGGACAATTCGACACATATTGGAACTTGATAGTAACTAGAACTTGACAACAACTAGAACTCGACAGTAACTAACACTCGATAGTAATTGACAAAATGAACAAAATGAGAAGGATTACAAGGCAACCCATGATGCTCCTACATCAAACATGTAGATATCTCTTATTCAATTTTTTGAACTAGATTTATCTTTTGTCATATTGCTTATGACTAATTCAACATCTTGTGTTACTCTCCTCACAACTTTAGGTAGGTCCTAAAGTGTAACATTTTGCATCAACTTGTAAGATATTTTGATCAAAATATTTGATGCAAAACTCCATCTCAACTTAAGTCACTTCAATTAGGGGAATCAACCCCCAATTTATCTCTTACATATTCATGTGCATCCTTCGATAAAGCTTTTGTGAATATATCAACTATCTATTCCTGTGTATTCACATACTCCAATCTCACTACTTTGTCTTGTACCAACTCTCTCAAGTAATGATACTTGGTAACAATATGTTTGGTCTTAGTTTGCATCACCACATTTTTAGATATGTTTATAGCACTTGTGTTATCAAAAAATATGACATCAGGTTCAATGATCTCTTCCTTCATTCCTTTCAACAATTGCTTGATCCATACTATGTTAGAGCAATTAACTGCTATAACTACATATTCAGCTTCTTTTGTAGATTGGGAAATGCAGTTATGCATCTTTCTTGTCCATGAAACTAGTCTCTTTCTTAGAAAGAAAGGTCCAGTGTTTGTACTTTTTATTTCATCAACATTACTAGCCCAATATGCATCAGTATACACTTTTAATTCAAACTTATCATTCTTCTTGTAATACAATTCATAATCCTCTATTCCTTTCAAATATCTTAATATTTTTTCATAGCCATCATATGATTCTCCATAGGATTTGCATAAAATCTAGCAACAATCCCAATTGCTAGTGCAATATCTAGTCTGCTATGAACAACATATTGCATCTTATCAATCATTGATCTATATATGGTTTGATTCACATCAGCAAAATTATCATTCTTTGAAAGTTTATGTCTAGTAGCCATGGGTCTTCTAACTAGTCTCGAGTCTTGCATACCAAAAATTTTAGTATCTTATTGATATATTTTGATTGTGCAATATAGATACCTTTCTTCATTTGATACACTTGCAATACAATAAATAATTTGATCTCTCTAAACATAGACATCAAACTTTTGACTCATTTGACCTGCAAATAACTTACATAGTGCATCCAATCCTCCAAATATGATATCATCAACAAATATCTTAGCCAAAAGTATTGCTTTGTTAGATTCAGTCTTCAAATATAAATTTCCATTATTATTTGTCCTTGTAAAACCAATCTTCATCAAATATGTATGCAACATTTCATAACAAGCTCTATGGGCTTGCTTCAATCCATACAAAGCTTTGTGCAACTTACATACCATATCACTTTTATTTGGGCCAAAAAATCCTTTAGGTTGTTCAATATAAACTTCTTCTTCTAGAATTCTATTCAAAAATGCAAACTTGGCATCCATTTGGTATACTTTGAATCCTTTGTAAGAAGCATATGTAAGCAGAGTTTTCACTCCTTGCAATCTTGAAATAGAGGCAAATATCTCCCAATAGTCAATAAAAACTAGTCTTTCTTTATTTCTTGTGACTTTACCTTCTCATTCAACTTGTTTTTGAATACCCACTTTGTTCCAATAACATTCTTGTCCTTTGGTCTAGATAACAATGACCAAGTTTTGTTCTTCTGTGTCTGCTCAATCTCCTCATTCATAGCTTGAATCCTAAAATGCTTCGCTCGAAGATCCTTGGAACACAAGGATAAAACATGCATTGAATAATTTTTTTTCTTAAGATAAGTTCCTTAACAAAAACAACATAAGGTAACCAAGTGCAAGAATGAAACATCTAAACCAGATGATAAAAATAGGGAACACAACTAAACTCACATGTTCACCTATACTAGTGGAAGTCTTACAAACACTTCCAAAGATCCCTAAGAACACAACCATAACATATGAACCAATGATCACATGAATCATGAGAATATACCAAGGGGTCATTCTCTTTCAAACCCAAAGTAAAAGCTCCTAGCATGGTTATACAAACAAGTCCATTTCCACTAATCATATCATAAGCAAGAATTCCAAGAAGAGACCAACAATAGTCACCCACAAGGTGAGGGCTCAAAGTTACAACCACTCATCTATTGGACATCATGTTGAAATAAAAATGTTAACTCCTGAAATTTGGTTAAGTTTAAAATCTTGAAGCTTTAAGATTTGGTTAAGTCTGAATTTTGAAGCCCTAAAATTTCCCATAATTTTTATCTTAACTCGGAGAGGTCTAGAACCTATCTCAAATGAATCATCGCATATATTAAAATATATTTTAATTATAATCAATTTATACTTAAATGATATATTTTAAACCCCATAAAATCTATTTTCAACTAGGAAGGTATGGAATCCAACATTGTCTCCAAAACCAACTTCCAATCTTTCCTCAACCAAGCCAAAATGTCCACTATTTCTCGCATAAGGGAACATTGATCTATAGTCTCGCATGAGGATTTTCATTATTGTGCACGAGGATTTTCATTCCTGCACGCAAGGAATCACATCACTCCTTGCGATGATTCTCATTGCTTTGTGCAAGGCTTTGCATTGCCAGTTAACGCAAGGCTTTATTTCTCCATGCAAGGAAGTACATACTTGCATGAGGAAGTACATGGTTGTGCGAGGGCAATTGTATGCCCACGTGAGACAATACATTCTTGTGCGAGAAACTACCCTTCCCATGTGAGAAAAGACAACAATGAAACAACAAGGCAAGAATAAAATGCATTAAAAACATGAAACCTCCACACCAAGGACTACCAAATCTGCATAAATCAAGTAATGATCACTCGAGAGCATAAAGGAGATCAAATAACATAGCCTCTAATCATAGCACCAAATGAAAACATGTAGAAAGAAACATCACAATGGACATATAAGTGCATAAATCACTATTTCAAGAATGAAAACATAAGCAAAGAGCCATCGAACTAAAAACACCTGTGTTGATTTTGTCCCATCCATAATAGTATCATGAGATCTCAAAGGCCCTAGTCATCCCCCGAGCATGAATCTTACATTACCAAAAAGATAGTAGGAGTTGTATCATGAGATCATTCTTACCAATAACCCACAAATAATATCATAATAAAAAGTGCATCCAACATGTTAACCTACCAATAACATCACTAATCCAAACAGTGGTAAGAAATCTCATCTAACAATATGATACAACGTCATGATAAAGGAATGCACAAAGTAAACATACTAACATCATCTAAATATGATATCAAATGCATCTAAAGTAAAACATAAATCACAAGAGAACATACTCTGAATACACCGAAGTACCAAGTGAATACCCAACATTGGTCTCAAATCGGAAATAGACCATCTCTAAACACCACTCCCCTATAGTGGTATAGGTAGCTATTCCTCCCAACCACGTGGTACTTTTAGGAACACTCCCACCATGCTTATGGAGATAATGACCTGACCACAATCACAAAAGACAAACACCCATGGCTACCACACACACCAATCAAGAACATGATACAAAATGTCTATATGATCATGAAGACAATGCAATACATCAGGTCACTGGTCAGATCCACTATGGATAGCTATGTAGGGACTCTAGTGGAGTGTCATTACTTTCCATTGGGTAGTGAAAGTACTTCAAGCCTTCGATCAACTCCCTCAAGAGGCCAGACTCATAATGTATCTTTAATCGACTCCTACAAGAGGCTAGATACTATGCCTTTGATCAACTCCCTCGAGAGGTCAAGTGTTCCAAAATCTTATCTTTCATTAATTTTTAGTACCCATTTATTAATTTAGTTATCACTTGTTAGAAAATATTTAGGATACCTTCTCATCCTTGACCCCATGTTGATTTATACTTGGTAATTCATCGCTATCCTTTGACCTCAATTTTTATAGAATCTAGAGATCTTAGCTTATAGATCTCAAATCCATACTAGTTCCAATTTCTAGTAGTTTATAATTACAATTTTCTATATATGAGTGGATCCTCCTCTTTCAACTTTAAGGTGAGTTTTGTGCTTCATTTTTTATTTCAAAAAGTTTGTATTTGTGTCTGATTTCTTATCATTTCATGTCCTTTTTCTTTTATACAACTTTGTTCATTACTTGCACCTCAATTGTTTAATTTAATTTCACTTCATAATTACCTAATTCAAATAAATTTACATCATTATAAATGGAAATAAATTTTTTCTAAAGTTTATTCTAAATATAGATATTGATTAGAGACTTCTATTTGGCTTTGGCACCCTCCCTTGGTTTGTACCAATCTAGTTTTGATCCCCTTTAATGGATTTCACTTAAAGGTGCTTCTTTCACTTTTCTAATGTGGAATAAGGATTTACACACTACAATCAAAAAAAAAAACATGCCATAAAACCCCACACACATTCTAAACTTATATGTTACATTTTGGCAGACCCTCTTTTGTTACACATTTTTGGAATAACACCTTGATTTGTGAGCTAGATCTTGCATTTATTTGGTAGTTAGATCTTACCTTCTTTATTTTATAGTTATTGCATTTGTTTCATTACCTTTAGAATTTATTTGTATTTTCATTATATTCATTTTTATATTTTTCCTTATACATGAGCTTTATCACTTTGATTCTAACCTATATCATCCCAATCAGAAGAAGTCATTGACTCATGGGTTTCTTTTATCTTAACTCTTCCTTATTTTAAGGGACTCTTGATGAGACCACCATGCTTCCTAATGAACTTTATCATAGAAAATAACATAATTCCTCGTGTTCTTCCCATCACAATTATAAGACCTTACATGTTCCTCTCGCTCAAGTTGAAATTATTACCAATGAATTGGATAAAATAAAAATTTGGCTAGTGCAAGAGTATCATAACCCTAAGGTCATTTCTACTATATAATCCATAAGGAAAATTATTCAAAATGATGAATATTTCATTGACCTTTTGCATAGTTTTTTCCACCTTTTTAATTCCAATGTTAAACCCTTGGTGAATAATGCTTAAGAGATCATCGTCATTCTCCCTCCTATGAGTTTTGAGCCTTATCTCCACATTCCCAATTCTATTCCTAGTGTTCCTACTTATGCACCACCTATTATCACCACTAATCTCTAATTTTTCAATTCTACATTCATAAGTGTTCCTAACCCCACTCTCCTTATGGATGTTCCAAGTGTTTTATTGCCTTCATCTATACTCTCTTACAATGTTGTTCCCTTTAAATATTCTAATCCTCTTCCAATATGATTCATACTTCATATAGCATTAATTCTTGGCACAAACTTAGAGGTAAACTATTTTGAGTTGACATGTAAATTACATTTAATGATCCATCTTGTTACATATTTTGACGTGGATTACCGGTCCCTATGAAAGAAAGTTAACCAATTAGATTAAGAGGCTAAAAGGAAAGCATCTAGATCATTGATTTTATTATAGAAGATTCTACAAATGTCTAATTTAGGGAAGATACAAACCCTATTATGAAAGGATGTGAAGTGACGTGAATGCTTATGCAAATAAATTGTATTTGGAGGTTGCAAGAATTTTTTTGAAGTGATAGAGCATAGCAACCAAGTGAAGGAGTAAAGAGCTAATTAATGATATATCAACTAGAATATCATATCAAAGAGTAGAAAGAGAAGATCTGTAATTGGCATTGTGAGTGAAAATAGAAGGATTAGGTACTGATACATTTTGGCAAGTGAATCAGGGTAAATATCTTAACAGAGTGGTCCTAATAGGCCTAAGTAAGTCTCCTAACATAGTGCTTAATTAATTTTAAGTTTTAAATCCTTTAATCAAGGTAGACCTAGCAGTCTTATATAGCTCTTAACAAGGGAAGACCCCTTACAGGTTGATGATTAGAAGTGATCACATTTGGAGCCTTGATAGGTGAACTTTATTACTACAATAGTAAAGATTTGTGGGTGTCATCCCCACCCCAATTTTATCTTCAGCTTGGAGGGTTTTTGGGTAACCAAAATCTTTGTATTATGTGTTTACTTTTAATATTATGGATGTGATGAACAATTAGATTTAGTTTCAGCATTTCAAGTTTAAATTTGTGTTATTCTTGATCTAGATATGAGATGGATTAAGTGGCGAATATAGTTAAGTTGTTTTGAAGGATAAAAATTTAGTGATCCTGATTCACACCCCCCCACCTCCCCTTCTTAATATCTCACCTTCCCAATAAACTTCAAACAATTGGTATCAGAGCTTTATTCTCTTAGAATAAATTTAACCACTTGAGAGTTGAGATCTTTGAGATGGAGGCCTATAAATTGGGAAAGACTATTGAGAATCAAATGGTTGACATCTAGATCATAATGTAGCAACCTAAAATAGAAAGAGAGGAATTGAGGAAGTCCTTAAATAAAAGAAGAGATATGACTATCTAGTAGTATCACACACTTAATCAAGAAGTGGACACCAAAGGAATGTTTGACAATGGAAATTCCAGTGCAAGTGATGCAGCTATAACAAACCTATGGGAGAAGAACAAAACTATAAATGAAAAAGTTAGAGGATTGAAGAAAGAACATGAAATCCAATCAGTACAGATATGTGAGGTGACTAAATAGGTAAAATAAACTAAAGAAGAAAAAGTTATCAAAGAAGAAGACAAAAGACAAATGGTTATCAGGCTTGAAGAAAGAACATCTAATGTGTAGAAGCTTACAAACACTCAATTTTACATGATGAATCAATTGCTACTTGTAAATCAAGAACTAAATTGAAAAGACATAAAGATTGCAAATCTAAGATCACAAAGTGACCAATTGAGAAATGAGTTAAGATGTTAGAAAGAACACTTGGAAAGGATAAACAAACCTAGTGAAACTATAAGATATTTTAAAGAACTGATGAGATCACCAAGGTCATCTGGTGATACCTTTGGATTAGAACATATCAAGCACTACTAATCTAATGAAGAAGGAGAATCATCCAAGAGTGGAGAGAAAAGAAATGCAAATCCAAGGAACCAATGTACATGGTATCATTGTGGAAAATTTGGACACACAAAAAACATCTACAGAAGCAAGATTGGTAAGCAAAATCCTAAGCCTAAGTTTACTGGTAATTGTTTTAATTATAAGAAACAAGGTCACAAAGAACATGAATGTAGATAAAAGGTTAGAAATAAACCTATTGCAACTAAATTTGAGAGATATTGTTACAATTGTCGAAAGTATGAACATAGAGCACATAAATGTAGGTCAAAGGTGAAATCTAACTAGAGACCCAAAAGGCAAGTAAATGTACCTAAGAAAGGTAACCCTTACAATTGGGATTACGACACATGGTGCAATTTTCATTATTGTGGAGAATATGGTTACATTTCAAAATATTGAATAAGAATACATTTTAGTTGAAATTACAAAAAATGGTTGAATGGTAGCATAGTTTGTTTTAGTTGTCACAAGACTAGACATGTGAGCAAAAACTACAGGACCCAAGCACCAGCACCAAACAATGAACACATAAAGGGAAAAAGAAAAGTGGATGTAGAAAAAACAAAGAAGGAGATGAATCAAACCTAGAAGAAGAGGGTAGAAGCTAGAAGCAATGGAACAAGTGAAGCTGAGATTACCCAATCCAATACAAAAGGTGATCACACTATCTCAAACTGATTAAGAAAGGAATGTAAGGAGCTACATATTCAAATTACATATCATACATCATTTCCTAAAACAAAGGGTGCCAAATTTCATATTTTCATAAGATAAGATGCATTAGAATAGATGAGTAGAAAGATCTAAGCAATGAAATTGATGACATTGTTAGTGTCAAGCATTAACAATACTATATATATTGACCAAGTATTGAAATATGGACTGAATGCCTACAACAACCGAGCTGATGTGTTGGCAAGTTAAATAATATTGACCAAGTTATGTAGTGAAGACTGGGTTAACAAAGATGTAATAATGGCTAAGATAGTTGGATTCCACCTAATGAAGTACACAACATTTATGAGTTCCCTACTTTGAATGAATGAAGGTATATAGTGTGAATTTGAATGTATTTCACACACCCTACATTTAGATTTCAAGAGTTTGAGCGATTTGAGTGAATTGTGAAGTGATTCCAAAGGTGATTGCAAGTGAATTTGTTGTTGAAATGTGACCAAGCATTGATTATCAATTGTGTCGAGTTACTCAGGAAGTGAATCTCAAACCCTAAAATGTGGAAATGGCATCTAGATCATCTTTGACAAGGAGGAACCAAGGTGAAAAGGTTAGTAATGTTCAATTGGTGAAGAGTGACACTTGTCCTCCACCTAAATACCAAGTTATTCTAGAAATTGCTATGAAAGGAGATTCAATGGGTGTTTTATCATCGATACCACCTAGGATTATTATGATGCATGATGTACAAAGTTGATACATGTGTAAGATCAATGAAGTTGGAGACTGCAAGATTTGGTTAGCATATCAAAAATTGTGTGATGAAGGAGTTTTGAAGGATGAATTCAAGATTGTGGAGAAGAAAGGGTTAAAACTTGCCCTAGATTTTTTGAGAAATTTTGAAATTGAATGGATTAAAGTGGTGTTGAGCCAAATTCATGACATGGATTTATGGCCGGTGAAAATCAAAAAGAAGATTATAAATGCAATCATAGGGTATCCCAATTTTGATAAGAAGAAGACCATAAGATGCCAAAGAAAAGAGACTATTGAGGAAAACAACAAGGTCTAGTGTAAAGGACGTGCCATGTCAATTTCAACCATTACAAATTCATTGATAGATTTCTCAGTGAGAGTGATTGCACATAAGTTTTCCCACTCAGGGTGACTAAATAGTGTACCATGTATGGCAGTAGAACAAAATTGTGATGAAAGACCATGAATATGATCTTGTAGAGCTCTAATAATTGTAATTGGTAGGGACTATTTTATCAATCAGGAAGGTGAAGAGCTCAATGTGTAAATTTGGATCATTGATAATGTGCATCTTCTTTTTATGTTCAAAGTTATTTTCCTACTATTGGTAATGTTGTGTGGGAGCATGGAAAACCTGCTCCTAGGAAAATAAGTGAATATATTGCAAATCTATGAGACATTTTTGAGAATGTATTAGATGGATTTCTTAATGAGTTCAAACAGAAGAACAAGGATTCCTACATCCTTAGTAGAGAAATACTATAATGATGTTTGTTTTCTAGTTGACACTGATTACACATATTTTCAGGTAGTTAAGCCAAGGGCAAAATGTCTTAAACCATTTACTTATGAAATTGATATCGATGATCTAAGTGCAACAATCATTACATTTTTCATTGAGGATGTTGAAGAAAAGTTTGATCCCTTTCAAAAATATGAGGAAGAAAAAGAAAGGATAATTATTGATGTTAAGATTGCTTCATTTGACAAGAAAAGGAAGGAAATGATTAAAGACCTAGAAGAAAAACCAGGCACACGTGGCCGACATTGTAGCCGACATATGGCTGACATACGACCGACATGTTGTAACCCTAAAATGGCATAAAATACTTGTATAAAAGGGTTTAGGGTTAGGTATTTTCATTATGTTGTGATGCAAAATTGCTTCTTGCGGCAGTATTGAGCTATAAAGGATTATAGACTGTAATCAGGTTGTAATCACTGGATTATAATAGTATTAGACTTGTAGTTTGGTGGACGTAGCCCAGGGATTGGCTGAACCATGTTAAATCATGGTGTCTTGTGTTCATTTCTATGTGATCTATTATTTTCTGTTATTGGTTATATTTGCATGTAGTTTTTATTTTTGTTTTTGGTTTATCCTAACAAATGGTATCAGAGCAAGGTTGTCTTTCAGTTTTTCTTTGTAGGAAAGTCTCACGGTTAAGTGGGAGTCTCATGGTTAAGTGAGAGCGATGGCAGATGAGAGTAAGATGAGGGTTGATAGGTTTAATGGGCAGAACTTCCAATTATGGAAGATGAAAATGGAAGACTATCTTTATCAGAAGGATTTATGGAAGCTGTTGGAAGGCAAAGCCAAGAATCAGGTATCTATGTCAAATGATGAATGGGATCTTTTGGATAGAAAGGCACTTGGAAGCATTTGGTTATGTATGGCACCATCAGTGGCATTTAATATTACAAAAGTGAAGATGACAAAAGAGTTGATAAAAACCCTAGTGACACTGTATGAAAAGCCCTTTGCTTCAAACAAGGTATTTCTCATGAAGCGTTTATTTAATATGAAAATGGAAGAAGGTGGATCTGTTGTAGATCATTTAAATGATTTTAATACTATTACTAGTCAGTTATCTTATGTGGGTATCAATTTTGATGAAGAAATTAGGGCTCTCTTGATTTTGTGTTCTTTGCCTAAAAGCTGGAATGGCTTGGTAATGGCGGTGAGTAATTCTGTTTCTAGATCTAGTACCCTAAAATATGATGATGTGATCGATGTTGTTTTGAGTGAGGAAATAACTCTAGAAATCATGGAATATCAAGAGGAAAGTCAAAGGGGAAGAGGTCTCAATTGAGAGAACTAAACGACTACTGGTACTATGGGAAACTAGGTCATAAAAAGAAAGATTGTTGGAATCGAAAGAAGAATGAAGGAGATAAATCAGATGGAGACAAGGAGGAAAATGTGGTAAGTAAAAAATCTGAAGAGGATGCCTTTCTTTTGTCTTTAGAAAGTGTTGATGATTCATGGGTTTTAGATTATGGTGCTTCACTTCATGCTACACCTCATAGAAATTATTTCATTGATAATGTCCAAGGAGATTTTTTGGGCTTGTTTATTTGGGGGATAATGAACCCTGTTAGATTTTTGGAAAGAGAAAAATTAAGATTAAGTTGCAGAATGAGAATCATTGGCTACTATATGAGGTAAGACATGTTCCAAGGCTGAGTAGGAATTTAATTTCAGCAAAGCAACTCGGTGATGAGGGTTGTGTAGTTACTTTTAATGATAAAAATTAGAAGGTTTCAAAAGGTTCCCTTGTAGTAGAAAAAGGTGTGAAAGTAGGCACCTTATATCTTTGTACAGGTCATATTGTTCCTTCTATTTTGATTGTTTCAGAGAAAAATGAATGTTTAGGAACAATTATTGCAGTTGAGCAAGGAGAACAAATAGTTGCCATAGATTCTGATACAGTGTTGTGGCACAACAGACTTGGGCACATGAGTGAGAAAGGTATGAAAGTACTTCATTTAAATAAAGTTTTACCAGGTCTAAAATGTGTTAATATGGATTTCTGTGAAAGTTGTATGTATGGAAAACAAAAGAGAGTGAGTTTTGTAAAGATTGGGAAGGAAAATAAAAAGAGAAATTAGAGCTTGTGTATATAGATGTATGGGGACTAGCTCAAGTATCTTCCTTGGTGGCTCTTATTATTATGTTACATTTATTGATGATGCAACTAGAAAAGTATGGTTTTATTTCCTTAGACATAAATCTAATGTATTTCAAACTTTCAAGAAATGGAAATGCTTGGTTGAAAATGAGACTAGTAAGAAATTAAAATGTCTTAGATCTAATAATGGTGGTGAGTATTGCAGTCACGAATTTGAAGATTATTTCTCCACTAATGCTATTCGTAGACAGAAAACTGTTCCAAGGACTCCACAGGAAAATGGAGTGGCTAAAAGCATGAACATGACTATAATGGAGCGTGCAAGGAGCATGAGGTTGCATGTTGGGTTGCCCTTACACATGTGGGCAGAGGCTATCAATACTGTTGTGTATTTGATTAATAGAGGTCCCTCTACTCCTTTGGGCTATGGTATTCCAAAGGAGGCATGGACTAGTAAGAAGGTGAGTTATTCTTTTCTCAAGACCTTCGGTTGTGAAGATTTTTCTCATATAGACTCTGAAAATAGAACCAAGCTAGAAGCTAAATCAAAGAAATGTGTCTTTGTTGGATATGGCATTAATGAATTTGGTTATAGGCTTTGGGATTTTAAAAATCATAACATTGTAAGAAGTTAGGATTTCATATTCAATGAGAAAGTATTGTACAAAGATCTATTGTAGCAACATGAGAAGAAAGAATATGATTATGTAGTGTTGGATGATACTCTAAAAGCTAATGTTTCAGCCATTCTTCATGATGTGCAACAACCGCAACAACAAATACCACACACACCGGTGAATGTTAGATAGTCAAGAAGGCAAATTAGACCTCCACAAAGATTTTCTCCCTCTTTTTATTCTATTTTACTTACTGATGCTGGTGAACCTGAAAGTTATGATGAAGCTATGCAGGTGGAAACTAAGATTTAGTGGGAGTCTACAATGAAAGATGAAATGGACTCTTTGTTGAAGAATAAGACATGGGATTTGTGCAAGTTGCCTATAGGTAAAAAGAGCTTTATAGAATAAGTGGGTTTACAGGTTGAAATAAGAGGAAGGAGGTAAGAAAAGATTTAAAGCCGGGTTAATTGTAAAAGGATTTGTACAGAAAAAGGGAATTAATTTTGATGAGATATTTTCCTGTGTTGTTAAAATGACTTCTATCTATATTATTTTAAGTCTTGTGGCTATTGAAGATTTTCATTTAGAGAACCTTGATGTTAAAATAGCCTTCCTTCATGGTGATTTGGATGAAGAAATATATATGGCTCAGACACAGGGTTTTGAAGTCAAAGGTAAGGAGAACTTAGTGTGCAAATTGAAGAAAAGTTTATATGGCTTGAAGCAAGCACCTCGGTAGTGGTATCTAAAATTTGACAGTTTTATGCATGAGCATGGACATAATAGGTGTCATTTTGATTACTATGTTTATTTTAAGAGGTTGGATGATGATAGCTACATTATTTTATGCTTATATGTTGATGATATGCTTGTAGCTAGGTCTTACATGGATCATATTAAAGGGCTAAAATGCCAGTTAGCACATGCATTTTCTATGAAGGATTTGGGGGCAACAAAATAAATCCTTGGTATGAAGATTTGCAGAGATAGGAAGAATAGAACATTGACACTATCTCAGGCTAATTATGTTGAGAAGGTGTTGCAACATTTCTCTATGGAGAATGCTAAAGCTGTCAGCACACCTTTACCTGGTCATTTGAAGTTGACTGAGGAGATGTGTCCCAAGACATAATAAGAGGAGGATAAGATGTCCAAGGTACCCTATGCTTCATCTGTAGGAAGCATGATGTATGCTATGGTATGCACTAGGCCAGATATTGCACATGCAGTGGGAGTCGTTAGTAGGTATATGATTCATCTAGGAATTGAGCATTGGAATGCAGTCAAATAGATTCTCAATTATTTGAGAGGCACATCCAATAAGTGTTTACACTTTGGGGGCTCTACTACTAATTTATAGGGCTATGTTGACTCAGATTTGGCAGGGGATATTGATACCAGGCGGAGTACTATAGGTTATGTCTTTACTGTTGGTGGGGCAGTCGTGAGCTGGGTTTGTAGGTTACAGAAGATTAATGTTCTATCCACTATAGAGGCACAGTATGTTGTTGCTATAGAGGCAGCCAAGGAGATGATATGGCTTCAGTTCTTCTTGGAAGAATTGGGACATCCTCAGAAGGATAATTATTTGTCCACAGAGAGTCAGAGTGCCATTCATCTTGCAAAGAATTCAGCTCTGCATTCTAAGACCAAACACATACAGTTGTGGTACCATTTCATTCAATCAGTTTTGGAGGATGGACACTTAAAGTTGGAGAAGATACATACAAATGACAATCTAGCAAATATGTTGACAAAGGTTGTAACAAGGAAGAAGTTGAACTCCTCTTTAGCTTTGGTTGGTCTTCTAGACTGAACATGTATAAAAGAACAACAAAGTCTAGGGTGGTTTGATCTAGTGGCAGCCCCATGTGGTAGTGGCATTGCTATAGGATTAGTCTCCAAGTGGGAGATTTTTTTTTAGTGTGGAACCTGATCAATCCCTAAGTGGGAGATTGTTAGATTGTGGTGACTGATCAAGAAAGTACTGTACATACTTCATATGGTCGTGGCCGACGTTGTAGCCGACATATGGCCGACATGTTGTAACCCTAAAACAACATAAAATAATTGTATAAAAGGGTTTAGGGTTAGGTATTTTCATTATGTTGTGATGTGAAATTGCTTCTTGTGACAGTATTGAGTTGTAAGGGATTACAGATTGTAATCAAGTTGTAATCACTAGATTGTAATAGTATTACACTTGCAATTTGGTGGACATAGCCCAGGGATTGGGTGAACTATGTTAAATCATGGTGCCTTGTGTTCATTTCTGTGTGATCTATTATTTTCTGTTATTGGTTATATTTGCATGTAGTTTTTATTTATGTCTGCGGTTTATCCTAACAAGAATCCCTAGCACTTGTCTCACCATAGGAAAAGAAAGAAAAGAAAGTCATAATTATAGAGCCTGAGGTGAAGAAATCTGTAAAGAAAACTATACCTAAACCCCTCTCTCTTCCTACACCAATCAGACTGAGAACCAAGGTAGCTACATTAGCAAGTGTCGATCCACCATTGAGAAAGGGTGTCTCAAGAATTAGTAAACCCAGTGAAGGTTCTAGTGGCACAAGTGGAGAAAAGAGAAAATTTTCAGCCACCAAAGGTCAACTAAGGAGAAGAAAAATGATTATAGAAAAGGATGATTATGAGGAAGATGAAGAGAAGACAAATTTTGATGAACCTAGTCACTACCAAATAGTTATACATACAAACCCTAAATCAATTAACGAGGTATGTGACAATATTATGAACTTTGTAGGCTTATCTGGCTTTAAGTTTATAAGTTTTGGTACATTGAGTGTATCAAATAAGACTAAAGTGGAAGAATCCATGTTAGACATGATGGAAAATTTTAAGAATACACCTATAGAGATGGGTAATACTATTCCTAATGAGTTGTATTATAGAATTGATGCCAAATGGAAACAAACAATACAAACTGAAAGGTAGATTAGAGAAGGAGCATTAGCAAATATAATACATGATTTAACAAATAAGAAAATCATAATTTTTTTGAAGAAATATAGGAATAGATTTGTTCCTAAATATAGAGCATTTATTGTATTGAAACATAAAATTGATGATGTTGTAAAATAGAGTGAATTATTATGGAAGAATATTTTTGAATTGACCATGGACAACGAGGCTAACAAGGATGATAAAGGTAAGGTTACTAGAAAATCTCAATAGGTCATTAAAAAGAACATATATAATGACTTGGATACACTTGAAGAAGCTATCTGAAGCTATCTGAAAATAGGTCAAGGAGAGTGAAAAAGGTATTGTAACTATAGAGGATGTTCATACAGATGAAGAAGATAAAGGTATGTCAAGCTCACAAGAATAGGGTAATGTATCCCCTATTCATTCAACCACACCTAATAGTCCTCTAATACAATAAATAATGGATTATCCTAAGGTAGGAGAAACACAAGTTCTAGTTGTAAATCCTACTACACAAATTCAGTTATCATCTTAGACACAGATAAGTGTCAAGGAGTTAGTAAAGGAAAATGAATCAACTAAGTCATTAAAAGAAATGAAAGACAAAGATAAAGAACCAAAGGTAGATCAGTTTACTATAGGTCAAAAAGGACTACAAGTCTCAGGACTTCTATTAGAGGGAAACAAGGAGACAAAGCCCAAAGAAAAGGAGCAAGAAGAAAATAAGATTGATGTATCACAAATAGAGCCAAGTGTGAGAGCCCACATTCTACCACTAGCTACTTCAAATTCCACATCTGCACAATGAGTGCAAGTCCCTACAACACAAATCATGCCAAGTGTTATTTTTTTTGCCCCTAGCACTGATGCTCAAGATAGACTTAGTGATGAAACCCCTCACCCACTCTATCCTTATCTATGTTGAGTAGCAACATGCCTAAAAAGAGAAAAATGAAGAAGAAAAAGATAATATCTTTAGGTAAATATGTTACATTGGATGTAGTGATTGGATTGCCAGATTGGGAATTGAAGAATCTATCATTTGAGTAGATAGTCATCTTGCAAGACACCTTGGCAAGAAAGAAGAGACAAGAAGAAATGAGATGAGAGAAACAACAAAAACAAGTGTTGCATGATATCAAAGATATATTTGTTAATGCATTTGGAATTAATCATATTAATGAACAAGCTCTTATTATCTCTTAGTTGGTGAAAATTGTTGAAAAGGTCAACCCTGAGGATATAGAGAAAGATTAAAAATTGATGGCCTGGTCTAAAAAGAAGTTTGAGAAGAAGGTACTTTAAAAGGTCTCTACTGTTATTGCATTGAGGAAAGTTGAATTGTTGGAACTTGTATAGAGTCTAGAAGAACTTGTGAAGAAAATCCAAGATTTATACAATATTCTTTGTGATGTGCCTAGATTCACAAATGAATTTCCAGCTAGCATTAAAAATATTGAGGGTGCTTTAAAATCTTTAGGAAACTCTATCTTTCAATCTATTAGATCAAGTTCAATGCATTACAATAGATTATTATTTGCACAAGGGAGCCTAGTCGAGCTACACACAACAACTAGTCGAATGAGGAATAAACTTGTCTCTATACAATTCATGTTAATACCTCATTTGGAGGTAATGCAACATGAGTTAGCTTCAGCAAAGGATCTAGTATAATCAAATCATAATCTTTCTATTGTTGATAGCTTGATTGACTTAGTTGCATATTTGGAGATCAATATTAAAGTCTTGGAATTAGTTACAACCACATGGGATCATGCTCTTGCCATGATCATACCAACTCACAAGATATTTATTGATAAGTATGCTTTAATTCCATCCTCCTAACACGAGCAAAAGACATGATTGAGGGGGCATAGAAGACGATTTGAAAGAAGGAAAATAAAATTGATTATATTCAATGAATACATGGACAGTAGAAGACAGAACAAAGGTATGACAAAGCTACATCAGCCTATCTAAGTCATGTAATATATGTAATGTGTATATGAGTTTGATGTTAAAAAAAATGTAGTCCCATATGGACCGAGTCATTGACATAGGGGGAGTACTATCATTTTTGAACTATATTGTAATGATGTAATCATGACAAAGTGTTTTTTTCATTTATGTCAAAGGGGGAGATTGTTGATCTCTCTAGTTTTGTTGTTTATTAGTATCAAATACTTAGTCATATAGTCATGGAAATATGAATAGTTAGATGTCTTGATGGTTGTCATTTATGGAAACATATATTCAGCATTTCAAATGCACATTTAGAGACAGAAAATTGTCTAAGTATTAGACAGTTTGCATCAATTTAGAGAATAGATCTTAAGAGTACGGATGATGCGCTGAGAGTTATCTTATGTACAGTTGTGGGAAGCTTCATGACACTATCATGATGATGTGTTCTAGTATGTAGATGTGTGAAAACAATACAGTGCAAGTTATAGTAAGAGCCAAATTGCTCACTAGGTCCTAGGTTGGTCAAAAGGTGTTGAATGAGCCAAAAAGTTGCTCAATAGGTCAAACATGATTAGGGATGGGCAACTAATGTGTTTGATTGCCTAACTAGGTCCTAGGTATCTTCTATAGGGTCCTAGAATGGTCCTAGGTGAACCCATTTGACCAAAAGTTGTTGAAGAGGTTGATAGTATGCCACTCAAGGAAATGAGCAAGGGTGTCATACTAGATTTGGTCAAGGACTAGTGGCCAAAGCCAATCAGGAAAACATAAAGAGTAAGAAGAAAATCACAGAATGGAGAGATGAGAGTGAGAAAGAACATGAAAGCCTCATAGGGGAGACATCTGACAAGGGCAAGGATCCAAAGGTGGAAAAGGATCAAAGTGTTTTTGGATGCCTTTAAATCCCTTAACAAAGACAATATGGAGCTTATTCTTTATTACTATGGTAGTTTGAATGGGGAGGAATCATTGGATTGGTTGAGGCCATAGACAATCAATTTGATTACAAGGAAGTACAAGGAGAGAAGAGAGTGAGCTATGCCAAGGCTAGACTCAAGGGATCAGCACTAGTATGGTGGAACATGATGCAAGATGATAGAGTAGCAGCAGGGAAGAAGAAGATTGTGTCTTGGGGTAGGATGAAGGTTGAGAGCCCAATTCCTACCCACAAACTATGAAATTCAGATACATTAGAGGTTGCAGAACCTAAGACAAAGGGACCTCACTATGAGTGTTTATACTAAACAATTTAACAAGCTAAGCCTAAGAGAAAGAAGACAAGAAGAAGAAGTGGAAACAGTGGCAAGATACCTCAATGGATTGAGGTAAGGGATTCAAGATGAGATTAGCGTGATGCCTCTTAGCAGTATGCATAAATTTTTTTAACTAGCTTTAAGGGGAGAAGAGAAGGCAAGGAGAAGGCATGATTCACAACAAAGAGGCAGAGATAACAGAGGTTTCAAGGGCAGAGGCAACTTTGATTGAGGACTGGGACCAAGTAGGCTAGAAGAGACTCACACTAATAACAGTTATGGGGGTAATCAAAACAAGAACACATTTCAAAGAGGGGACTATAGAGGAAGAGCACCACCTAGGGGTAGGTTCTAGTCCCAAGGTAGAGGCAATACTATTTTTATAGGCAGATGTTATAACTATAACCAAGTGGGCCACACTATGGGAAAATTTCTTGAAAAGGGTTCCACTTCATCCATGGGAGAAAGGAGAACACAATTGGTACAAGAGGATGACACCCAAAGTTTTGCATCACCTATTTCTAAAGCAGGACCAGTATTAGATGGTGAGAATCTGATGTTAAGGAGGACTTTGTTGAAAGTCCCTAATGCGGTTGAACCACCTCAAAGAAAGAGTTTGTTTAAGACCACTTGCAAGTCACATGGAAAGATTTGTAGAGTGATAGTCGACTCTAGCTCCACTGAGAACATAGTATCCAAAGAGATGGTAGATAAGTTGAACCTCAAGAGAATACCTCACACTACTCCTTACAAGGTGTCTTGGTTGAATATGGCCCAACAAATATTGGTGGATGAACAAACAATTGTGAAATTTGAGATAGGAGAATACAAGGACAAGGTGTTATGTGACATAATGCTTATGGATGCTTGTCATCTTTTGTTAGGACGTCCATGTTAGCATGATGTGAAGGCTATACATGATGGGGAGCAGAATAGTTATGTGATAACCAAACAAGGTAAGAAATTACAGATGGACCCTTTGACTGAGCCTCAAGAGGAGAAACATGTGGGAGCAAGCATGATGTTATTGAGTGGGAAGGAGTTGCTAAAGGATATGATGAAGGAGAAAGGAGTTTATTGTGTAGTAGTGGTAAGACCTAGGGAAGAAACTAGGAGAAAGTCCAAGTACCTCAAGAAGTGCAATAGTTGTTAGAGAAGTATCATGAAATAGTGGATAAATGGGCTACCTAGTGCATTACCACATATGAGAGAGGTAAGTCACCAAATAGACTTAATACAAGGGGAAAATCTACCTAACAAGGCAGCCTACAAGATGATTCCAAGTCAAAATGTTGAGATTGTAAAACAAATACAAGATTTGTTGGAAAAAGACCTAATAAGGAAGAGCTTGAGCCCTTGTGTTATACCAAATGTCTTTGCACCTAAGAAGGATGCCAAATTGAGGATGTGTACTAACTCCAAGGCAATCAACAAGATCACCATCAAATATAAATTCCCTATGCCAAGGATTGAAGATTTGCTAGATAATTTGGGAGGCTCTTGCCATTTCTCCAAGGTGGATTTGAAATCAGGGTACCACCAAATTAGAGTTAGGCCCGGTGATGAATGGAAGACAGTTTTCAAGACAAATGAAGGGTTGTATGAGTAGCTAGTAATGCCCTTTGGCTTGACAAATGCCCTAAGTACCTTCATGAGGCTAATGAATGAGGTTCCAGTAGATTTCATAGGAAAGTTTGTTATTGTGTATTTGGATGACATTTTGATCTTTAGCAAGTCCAAAGAGGAACATATGAAGCACTTGGAGATGGTCTTGAGGAGGCTACATCAAGAGAAGTTGATGATCAATCAAGAAAAGTGTGAGTTTCTAAAAACTGAATTGGTATACCTTGGGTGTTAATGTTTTAACGTCAAAAGAAGCAAAACATGGATTATTTGATATACTGATCTAAGCTTATGAATGAATTAAATTACTATTGATTATATCAACTACATGTATGTAAGCATATATACATATATACATACATACATATATACATATATATACATACATACATACATACATACATACATACATACATACATACATACATACATACATACATACATACATACATACATATATATATATATATATATATATATATATATATATATATATATATATATATATATATATATATATATATATATATGCTTATGTACATGTAGTATTATGAAGTTGATTATCAACATTCATTTAATATATTGTGATCAGGTTTCATTTGTTATCAACAACCTTTTATATATTGTGATCGGGCTCCTTACTATTGGTAGATATATATTATCGTGCCTAATTACATGACTTTTGGTTGTTGGGCTTATAAATAATCACATAAGTTGTTTTTGTTATGAAACATGCCTCCGAAGAGGCATGCTTCTACGAGGCCTTTAGACCACACAAACACATGACTCTTCAGAGTCATGTGCTTTGCCCTCTTATATATATGCCCTCTGATCACAGTGAAAAGCAATCAATTCATGACATTCCACTACCTGGGATCATAGAAAAGACATTTGTTTAACATTTCATTTTGCTGATATAATAACATCAAATATATATCATCTCCATTCATTTCAGTATATAGTCAAAGGAAGGCAAATTGTGATCGTTGGTAAAGTCATAAAGGAGGAAATACTTTCAGCACTATTCAAGTAAGGATATTCTTTGCAGTTAGTAATTTTGTAATTGTTTTTATCTATCAGAGATCCACAAAATTTAACATGGTATTAGAGCTATATTGATAGGAAAACTATTACAAAGTATCTATTCAATCTGAAATTTCAAAAGCTAAAAGAAAGAGTTTTTAAAACATATTATTAAAATGGTGAATCATGTAAGGATAGAGGATAGGCTAGATGGAGCATCAAATTTCTCATCCTGTAAAATTAGATTATTAATAGTATTAAGAGAAATGGAATTGGAGAAATATATTGAATCAAATTTACCCATGCCTGAAAATGAATCAGAAAAGGTAACTTGGAAAAGGCATAATAATGAAGCAATGAAGATCATTATAGATTCAATAAAAGATCATATTCTTCCTTCTATAGCTAATCTTCAAACTGCATTTGAAATGTTCTCCTCTATTCAAAATACATTTGAAATCAACAACATTAGTAGGTTATTAACTTTAAAACAAGATCTACTATATGTAAAGATGAAAAATGGAGAATCTATAACTTCATATTTCTTAAGGATTACTGAATTAAATGATCAACTCGCAACTATGAATAATCAAGTTGATGACAAGGAGCTAAGCATGATTGCTCTTAGAGGTCTTCCTCTTTCATGGGAAACCTTCATTCGAGGTTTAAGTTCATGACCTGAACTTCCAAAATTTGATCAATTAAAGAATGAATGTACTCAAGAAGAATCTAGACTAGCTTCAAGAGGACTAAGTACAAATCAAGAGGGAGACATCCAAGCACTGTATACTAAATCGAACAAGAAAAGAAAGTTTAAACATAACAAGAAGGAATTCAACAAAAATCACATATCTCACAAACAATGTGACTGGCCCAAAGTTAGATGTTTTAAATGTGACAAGATTGGTCACTCTTATTATGTATGTCCAGAGCAGCAGAAAATTCAAGAAACATTAGCACAAGTTAAAGATGAAAATGTTGAGAAAGTAGAAAAAGAGAATTATGCATTCTATTTAGCTCTCTCAAGTGAATTAAACACTAACCACAATACTTGGATCATAGATAGTGGAGCTTCTCATCACATCACTGGATTTAAGGATAAGTTTGAAACTTTCACTAATCATGCATCAAAAGAAGTAACCATTGGAGATAACTCCTCTTATCCTATTAAAGGAATTGGTTACTATTCTATACAACTGAATTATGAAATTACACTTCAACTCAAGAATGTTTTATATGTACTAGGAATCAAGAGAAACCTTGTCTCCATCTCTGGACTTGTTAATCAAGGATACAAAATTGCATTTCAAGAAGATAGAGTTCTATCTTGGCCCAAGAAATCAAATGTTAATAAAGCCATCTCCATTGGAGTCAGAGATGGGAGAGTCTTTATAAGCTTTGTAATAATCAAAATCCTAACCTAAACTTAACTCTTTTTTATGATCATTCAAATTCCCCTGAAGTTTGGCATAGGAGACTAGGTCATCTTAACTATTAGGCGTTATCATCTATAGGAAAAATTGTAAAAGTTCTACCTAATCTGAAAGCTGATCATTCAAGTATTTGTAAGGGATGTGCATTAGGTAAAAATACTAAACATTCCTTCCTTAAAAGTGATCATAAATCCAAATCCATTCTTGAACTTATTCACACAGATCTTTGTGGCCCTATGTCAGTCCCCTCTCTTAATGAGTGTCTTTTATATATAATCTTTATTGATGATTGCTCTAGGAGAACCTGGATATATTTTCTAAGGAAAAGGGAGTCATCTAAGGTCTTATCCAAATTCAAAGAATTCAAAGCCTTAGTGGAAAGCTAATCAGGTCAAAAGATCAAAACCCTAAGGTCAGACAATGGGGGTGAATACATATTTGATATCTTTAAAAACTTCTGCATTTCTATTGGGATTAAGAGGGAGTTTTTTGTACCTTATAATCCTCAACAGAATAGAATAGTTGAAAGAAAAAATAGATCTATAGTTGAATTAGCCAGAGCTATGTTACATGATCACAATCTTAATTATTCATTTTGGGCTAAAGCATCTAATACAACAGTCTACATTCAAAATCGATGCCCTCACTCTGTATTAGAGAATACCACCCTAGAGGAAGTATTCATAGGCATTAAACTAGATTTAAGTCACCTGAGAATATTTGGATGTCCAGTTTATATTCACATACCAAAAGAGAAAAGAATGAAATTAGAGCCTTCCAAGAAGAAGGGAATATTCATTAGATATAGTGAAACTACAAAAGGATACAGGATCTACATTCCTAGGCAAAAAACAATTGAAATTAGCAGAAATGTAATATTTGAAGAAGACACAGCCTTTAAAATTTCTAGTAATAGTGATGAATCCATCTCTAAAGAAGATCAAACTACAAAAATTGAGAGAGAGGATGATTCTGATCTCTCTTCCATGTCTAATCATAGAGAGCCTAAAAAATCAGTAATAATAAAAAGAGACCTCTTTGGGCTAGGAAAATGTTAGAAGAAAATCAAGTTGAACCAGATGAAGTAATTCAGGAAAGCAAAAGGACCAGAAACCAATCATGTTATGTTGCATTGCTATCTGAACTCATAAAATCTGAGCCTGCTAATGTTGAAGAAGCACTCTCACATCAATCATGGAAGGAAGCAATGATTGAGGAATATAACTCTATATTAAAGAATGATGTATGGGATGTTGTACCAAGACCTAAGAACAAATCAGTTGTCTCTTTCAAATGTTTTTTTAAGATTAAAGATGCATCAGATGGCAGTATTGAAAAATACAAAGCAAGATTTGTACCTCAAGGGTTCTCTCAAAAAAAAGGCATTGACTATGAAGAAAAATTTGCCCCTGTTGCCAGGTACACTTTAGTCAGAATAATCCTAGCAATTGTAGCATCCAAAGGATGGAAGGTACATCAAATGGATGTAAAAACAACATTTCTCAATGGCAAGATTGAAGAAGAAGTCTATATTGAACAACCAGAAGGGTTCAATACTTTTGACAGTAAAACTCATGTTTGTAAATTAAAGAAAGCACTTTATGGACTCAAACAGGCTCCTAAACCTTGGTATGAAAGAATAGATAACCACCTATTGAAGTTAGGATATTCCAAAAATGAAGCTGATCCAAATCTGTATTTCAAAACTAATGGTGATGATATGATTATCCTTGTATTATATGTTGATGATTTGCTAATAACAGGTGAGGAACATCTCATAAAGAAATGTAAGAAAGAACTCACAACAGAATTTAAAATGAAAGACTTATGGTTACTTCACTACTTTCTGGGATTAGAAGTATGCCAACAAGACAATTGTATTATTCTAAATCGAGGCAAATATAGAATTGATAATTTAACCAAATTTGGAACAATGGAACGTAAACCGGCTGCTACTATGGAAATAAATCTACACAAATTGAAAGATGATATGAACAAATTTGAACCTGTAGATCCTACTTACTACAGACAAATTATTGGATCCCTAATGTATTTGGTAAATACTCGTCCTGACATATGCTATGCTACTCATGCCTTGAGTCAGTTTATATGTGCACCTAAGAAGATACATCTACATGCAGCTCAATACATATTGAGATATCTAAAGGGCACTATTGGAATGGGAATCAAGTATGACAAAGTCAACATTGAACTTCTTGGATATTCAGATTCTGATTGGGTTGGAAGCTCTGTTAAGCAGAAGAGTACTTCAGGATATTGTTTTAATCTTGGATCTGGTATGATTTCTTGGTCTAGTCAGAAAAAAACTTCAATATCATTGAGTTCCACTGAAGCTGAATACATTGCATCTTTGTTGGGTGCTAGAGAAGTAGTATGGCTATGAAAGTTGTTATCAGATCTCTTCAAAAGACATTTGAAGCCCACTATGATTTATTGTGATAATCAAAGTTGCATTAAAACTTTCATCTAATCCAGTATTTCACAATCGCTCCAAACATATTGAAATTCCATTTCATTACATCAGAGACATGGTGAATTGAGGAGTTATTCAACTAGAATATATATGTACAAATGAGAAAACTGTTGATATCCTTACCAAGCCTCTTGCTAAAGTGAAGTTGAAATACTTCAGAGAAAAACTTGGTATGATTAATTGTAATAATAAAATTTGAAATAAAATGTGCCTCATTTGAGTTTATGCTTCTATTCGTTACTTAGTAGCATTTGATATGTAATGAAAGGTGACAATTTTTCATGGACATATTCATTAGAAGGAAATTATTTACAAGGTGACGATCTTGTAAATAATAAACCTGTGTGTATTATAAGCATCTATATGGGCATCTCTAGACATTGCTTAAGTGCAAGTAGAGATTATATGGATATCTCTAGACATTGCTTAAGTGCAAGTAGAGATTATATGGATATCTCTAGACATTTCTTAAGTGCAAGTAGAGATCATGAGAGTATTATGGGCATCTCTAGATATTGCTTAAGTGCAAGTAGAGATTATATGTGTATCATGGACATCTCTAGACATTGCTTAAGTGCAAGTAGAGATCATGAATGTGTCATAAACATCTCTAGACATTGCTTAAGTGCAAGTAGAGATTGTGAAAATTTAATCACTATGGACATCTCTAGACATTGCTTAAGTGCAAGTAAAGATCATGAATGTGTCATGAACATCTCTAGACATTGCTTAAGTGCAAGTAGAGATCACGAAAATTTAATCGCTATGGACATCTCTAAACATTGCTTAAGTGCAAGTAGAGATCATAGGATATACTTTATATTGTTCAGAGATTTTAATACATATTGTGCTAATTACATGATGATTTTGATTCTAATCTATTAATGTTTTACTTCTCCCTTGCTAAAGAGGGAGTGTTAATGTTTTAGCATCAAAAGAAGCAAAACATGGATTATTTGATATACTAATCTAAGCTTATGAAAGAATTAAATTATTGCTAATTATATCAACTACATGTATGTAAGCATACATACATACATATATGTAAGCATAGATACATATACACATACATACATATACATAGATATGCTTATGTACATGTAGTATTATGAAGTTGATTATCAACAATCATTTAATATATTGTGATCGGGTTTCATTTGTTATCAGAAGCCTTTTATATATTGTGATCAAGCTCCTTACTATCCGCAAATATATATTATTGTGCCTCGTTACATGACTTATGTTTGTTGGTCTTATAACTAATCATGTAAGTTGTTTTTGTTATGAAACATGCCTCCGAAGAGGCATGCCTCTATGTGGCCTTTGGGCCATGTAGAGACATGACTCTTCAGAGTCATGTGCTTTGCCCTCTTATATATGCCCCTTGATCACAGTGAAAAGCAATCAATTCACAGCATTCCAGTACCTGTGATCAAAGAAAAGACATTTGTTTAACATTTCATTTTGTAGATATAATAGCATCAAATATATATCATCTCCATTCATTTCAGTATACAATCAAAGGAAGGCAAATTGTGATTGTTGGTAAAGTCATAAAGGAGGAAATAATTTCAGCACTATTCAAGTAAGGATATTCTCGACAATTATTAATTTGATAAGTAGGAGATGATTTCCACAGCTAGTCAAATTGTGATGTGAATATCAGGATTTAACTGTGTGATTTTTGAGTCAAACTTGACTCAAAAATCACACAGTTAAATCCTGATATTCACATCACAATTATTAATTTTGTAATTGTTTTTATCTATCAGATATCCACAAAATTTAACATTGGGTTTGGTGTTTCCAATGGGCATATTAAAATGGATTCTAACAAGGTCAAGTCCATATTGGAGTGGCCAACACCTAAATGCATAGGAGATGTTAGGATTTTTCATGGCTTGGCATCTTACTATAGGAAATTTTTGAGAGGATCAGTCATGTATGTGCACCTATCCTCAACACCATTAAGGGAGGTATCAAATGTCAGTTCAAATGGACAGAGGCAACAAATAAAGGGTTTGAGCTTTTCAAAAAAAGGATTGCAACCCTACCTACCCTAAGGTTTCCAAACTTCAATCAACTCTTTTTTGTAGAGTGTGATGCTAGTAAGCTAGCTATTGGAGTAGTGTTAAGCCAAGAAGGACACCTTGAGGTGTTTTTCTCTAAAAAGATAAATGAGGCAAAATAGAGGTACTCTACTTATGATCTTGAATTATATGCAATGGTCCAAGCCTTAAATAAATGGAGGCACTACCTCCTTCCAAAAGAATTTGTGGTTTATACAGACAACCATGCCCTTAGCTTCTTGAATGGGTAGGAGGAACTAAATCAAAGATGCCTCAAGTGGGTGGAATATTTGTAGGCATTCACCTTTGTGATCAAGCACAAGAAAAGTGTGAGAAACAAGGTTGTAGATGCTCTCTTTATAAGAATCCTAGCCATCCAAGAGATCCAATTGTAGAGTGTGGGAATGGAGGATCTAAGATACCTCTACAAGGAGGATAAGGACTTCAAAGAATCCAATGAGGTGTGTGAAAAATTCAAGAAAGGTTTTTAAGTAGATTTTAATGATTACATGTTGCAGGAAGGTTTTCTATTCAAAGGGCGCCTATTGGGCAATCCACAATGTTCCACGAGGGAGAACATAATCAAGGAAAAGCATCGAGGTGGTTTAGGGGGACACTTTGGAGTGGATAGGACCCTTGAACAAGTCACTAGATACTATCACTAGCCTCGGTTGTAGGCTGATGTAAGAAGGTTTTTGGAGAAATGTCATGTGTGTCAAAGGGCTAAAGGACATAACAACAATGCAAGGTTATACCGACTACTCACCATACCACAAAGGCCATGAGAGTGCTTGAGTATGGACTTTGTTTCATGACTCCCTAAAACACCTAGAGGACATGACAATATATTTGTGGTTGTGGATCATTTTGGCAAGATGGCACACTTCATCCCATGCAAAGAAACAAATGATGCTTCACATATAGCAGGTTTTTTCTTCAATGACATAGTGAGAATCCATGGTTTGACACTCAACATAGTGAGTGATAGGGAAAGTAAATTCATAGGGAATTTTTTTGAAAACCCTTTGGACGATGCTAGGAACCAATCTATCCTTTTCTTCAGCCTATCATCCTCAGTCTGATGGGAAAACTGGGGTAGTGAATAGATGGTTAGGCAACCCATTAAGGTGTTTGAGCAAGAAGCATGGTCAATCTTGGGATCATCTCATAGGGTAGGCGGAGTTTTCTTACAATGACTCCATTAATAGGAGCACTAGTAAGATCCCACTCGAGATTGTGTATGGGACTCACCCTAGGGGGATTTTGGACTTGAGGGATCTTAGTTTACATGACAAAAGGAGTGCACAAGGAGAGTCATTTGTAGAACAGATGAAAGAGTTGCATGAGCAAGTTAGAAAGACATTGCAACATCAAGGGAAAAGTACAAGGCAAGGGCAGATAAAACAAGGAGGGACATGTAGTTTAAGGTGGGAGATTTGGTGCTTGCCTACCTTAGAAAAGAGAGAATACCAAAGGGACAACCATCCACTTTGTTGATGAAGAAGATAGGACCTCTGAACATCTTGCACAAATTTGGGAACAATGCCTATGAAGTTTAACTTCCTCCTGAATTAGGAATTTCACCTATCTTTAATGTGTGTGATTTGTTTCCTTACAAAGGTACCCATGCTGGTACTGAACAACACACTCTTGCAGACTTGGATGGGGCAAATTGGGTTCAAGACTTACCAACTCCCCAGCCTTTGCAACTAGACAGCATAACAGATTCTAAGGTGATCAAGAAGACTAGGAAGGGCAACTACAAGACCTATTTGGTGAAATGGAAGGCACTACTAGATGTTGAAGCCACTTGGATGACTGAAGCAAACATACTAAGGCATGGGGTCACCATTGAAGACCTCTTAACTCAAGGGACTTGAGTTCTTTGTCCCAGGGGAGTATGGTGCAAGGCACCTTCCCTAATCTTGGTAAATTTGGTTTTTGGAGTTTTCAGGGGTTAGTTAAGTATGTGCGTGTGCTTAATACGTTCCAAGAGTCCTTGGAATGCAACTAGTCCAAATGTAAGAGCCAAATTGTTCACTACGTCCTTGGTTAGTCAAAAGGTGCTCAATATGTCAAATATGTTTAGGGATGGGAAAAAATGTGTTTGATTCCCTAAATAGGTCCTAGGTATCTTATCTAGGGTCCTAGTATGGTCCTAGGTGGACCCATTTGACCAAAAGCTGTAAAGAACAAAAATTGCTCAAAGTTGCAAAGTTGCACAAAAAGTTGCTTGAGCAACTTTTGCAATTTTTACAAAAAGTTTCAATTAGTGGTTTGGAAAGTTGTAACTACTCATTCTTAGGTATTTAAGCACAAGGATCATACTTTGGAAGGTTAGAAGGTTTTCCACTCAGATTATGCACATGTAGGTCTGTTGTACAGACAATTTTTTGAGGTTTTAATTGTTTAATGTTCTAGTACGGCTGTGTACGGATTGGCACAGGAGATCAGGCTCACGATTCTTGTAGAATAGTGTTTCCTTGTTCTTTTTCATATTCAAACTTGGATTGAAGTTTTTATATTAGCAACTTGTAGCATTTTCTTGCTAATTGGTCTAAGAACTTCCTTCACAAGGTTATTTCTACAAATAAGGCTCTAACCTAATCATCCATGGTGGAAAATGGGTGAACCTTGTGGGATGATAGGTTAGACATTTTGCTTAGTGTTTTTGTTTTGTTTTGAATTTTTGTGTTTGGTTACCTTGTCGTGGATTGATGCCCTAGGCTAACTGTTGGGAGTAAGTAAGCTAGGACAATTTGAAGAAGTTGTTGCAGAGCACACCAATGATCAAGTTGGATCAAACCAATGGAGTTATCTAGAAGCCCTAGCATGTTACCTTGAAATAGAAAGTGATTTGGAAGGTTGATTTGATTTTTGAAGAGATCTAGAAGCTTTTTAGTGAAGACTGGTCTAGAGGCCTAAAAGATAGGCTGAAAACTAGGGCTTAAGGGTGAATAGGGTTGTGGGTGTTTTGTAGCTCTAAATTTTTGGAATCTTGGAGTGCTAGGTGATTGATTTCAGATTCCTAAGGTTTTTCATGAGGTTGTTTGGAATAATTTGAAGTATTGGCACAAAATAGTGTCCCTAGACCTAGAAGCAAATAGGCCTAATTAGCCCTATTTGGGAGAAGTGAGTTATCTTTGGTTATTGTTGTGACCAGAAGCATTGAATAAGGTCAAGAAGGTTATGGTGGGTATCTACAACATCAGTAGACTCCAAGGGAGTGGGAGAACAAGATCCTAAGAAAGGATTAGGGTTCTAAGGGAATGAAGGGATAGTAGAACTAGTGCCTTAAAAGGGAGATTAAGTCTACACCAAACAAACTATACCTAGGAGTTAAGTTGGGAGAAGAGTCTTGGAGGCTTGGATTGGTGGAAAGATCAAGAAACAAGAATCATCTCTTGATTCAAGATCAGAACCTTAATTAAAAGTGGTTAATTGTTAGAACCCTAGACCCTCTGCATCAAATTAACAATCTCCCCCTTTGACATGATTGAAAAAACATTGTCATGGAATATACATTCCTTCATGCATAAGTCAAACAATGTCTCTTCTTTGCTTGGTTTCTATACAAAATCTTCAAAATCTCAAAATTTGCAAAAACTTTGAAGTTACCTTGCTATTTTACTCCCCCTGAGTAAATGCTTCATTTCTATTCGTTGACTCCTTTTGGGTAGGTATCTACCTTGAAAAATTCTTCAAAATTTCAAAATTTGTGTGATCCCCCTTTTTGGACATTGTCATTTGGGTGGCACACTAATAGTGTGTTGTCCAAGAATGGCTTCTGTAACTCCAAAATAATCTTCAAAGTTGCATCCCGATTGTCTGTTATTGCATTTAGAGATTGGACATGTATTTCTAAATGTGCAGCAAGGTCAACTAAGCCTTCATGTGTAGAAAGATGGGTATCTTTCTTCATTAGTGTTTCTGCATAGGTTAGTTCCTTTTGCAATACTTACATGTGAGTTGTCAACATGGACTAGATATTGATCAAAGTGGATCGAATATGTGCATCCTTGGCTTGCAACTCGGCAAGCATACTTTGAGTCATTAGTAACTACTAAAAATGTAACTAACTATTACCAAGAGGTTGTCTTAATGTTGTACCTATGAGGTTCAAATCTCCTTGCAGCTAGTCAATATCCTGGTGTGTTTCCTTAGTGAATATATCCACACTGCATAGCTTTGTGTATAGAAAGAAAATATTCTCTAACACCTTCCTTACATTTTCCATTTTGGTTGCAAGATCAACCTAAGTGCAATAGCACTAGTTATCTTTTCCAGAACCTTTGGATGAAACTTCCTTTCAGATCATTCTAATAGTTTTACATTAGTTTCTAGGTCTTCATCCTTGATCTTGTCCACAATGCTAACAAGTTTCTCTATAATAGGCTTCTCTGCATTTGAATCTGAGAGGCTAAAAGCATCAATGAATATATCTTTGATTTTATGTAACACTTGCTTCTTCTTGTGCTCCCACCTTTGTATTTCTTGCATTTTCTTTCATTATAGAGCGTCCTGAAGAATACTCATTTCTTCAATTGTGATTGTTGATAAGTCAAACTTAGGTAACTCAATCACCTCATCTAAGCTGACATCCTCAAACGATGTAGCATCAACACTCTTTGGTGTGCTAGGACTCGACCTTGATATTTGCAATGGGGTGTCTTGTGTACTCGGCCTCTGAAGAGTCTAATTGCTGAGAGGAGATGTAGAGACTGACAAAGTAACCAATGTCTATTTGGAATTTTCTCCTCGGGTGCAGCAGTCAACTTGTCCTCTTTAGTCTTCTCTCCTTCTTTATGAGCTTCACCATGTGATGCTACAATGGGTACAAGGCTAGCTTCCTTACTCTTGTTCACTTCAGTTCCATCCTTATCAATGATTACTATAGCTAGCAAACCTAAACTATTTAGGGTCGGCAATGGCATAGTTGTTGGTTGTGCCTTTGCCTCTTTCATCTAAATGACTATGGTAGGCATTGTAGATGGTGTCTTTGTGGTGTCATCATTCTGTTCAAGGTTTACACTTTGATCATTCTATTGATCCTTTGTTTCTTTCTCCTTTACCTGTTTATCTAATGAGGGCACATTTGGTGTGACATCCTCAAATGATGTAGCATCAGCACTCTTTGGTGTGCTAGGACTTGGCCTTGATATTTGCAATGGGGTGTCTTGTGTACTCAGGCTCTAAAGAGTCTAATTTTTGAGAGGAGATGTAGAGACTGGCAAAGTAACCAGTGTCTGTATGGCAATTTTCTCCTCAGGTGCAACAATCAACTTGTCCTCTTCAATCTTCTCTCCTTTGTGAGCTTCACCATGTGATGGTAGAGTGTGTACAGGACTAGCTTCCTTACCCTTGTTCACTTCACCTCCATCATTATCAATGATTACTATAGTTGGCAAACCTAAACTATTTAGGCTCGACAATGGTGTATTTGTTGGTTGTGCCTCTGCCTCTTTCATCTGAATGACTATGGTAGGCATTGTAGATGGTGTCTTTGTGGTGTCATCGTTTTGTTCAAGGTTTACACTTTGATCATTCTATTGATCCTGTGTTTCTTTCTCATTTACCTCTTTGGCTAATGGGGGCACATGTGGTGTATCTTGATGGTTCTCCCCTGCAGATGCAATTTCTACCTTTTGTATCTCATCTACTCTCATCAATATGGGATTAATGCATGGAATGGTTGCATTGGTAGAGTCTTGTTGTGGCTTCTTCAAATCTTCTTTAGTTAAAGGATTTACATTTTGAGATGTATTAACAGGAACATTCTTGATAATAACTGAATCATGTTGACTCTCTTGGTCTGCATGTGGGGGACTGGTACTCAGCAGCTATACATCTTGAACATCATGTTCTTCCTCTTTTGTTTCTTATGTTGCCTCCACATTACCTTCCTTAGTTGTATCATCTTGTGCTTTCTCTCATTTCTCTCCCACTTCTGTTGTGGATAACTCATAGATTGTTTTTCGTAATAAGGTGTTCTAGGTTACCACCTCCTCTACTTGTTTCTTCAAAATATGAAATGTTCAATATTTGGGAGCAAATATCCCTTTGTATTTTTCCATTGCCTTAGCAATCATCTGCTTATCCAAAGTAGGGATAACTTGGGCTAATGTAGCCTCTCTAATTTTCCTTTTAGTAGTTAAACTGAATTGCCACTTTTGCTCAAATATAGAATATAGACTCTTTGGTATAGAGTTAGCAATCTCAATTGGAGTGGTCTTAAAAGTTGCCATCATATCATATATGGCCTTTTCAATACTATTCTTTCCTACACTCCTTAACTTATCAAAATCTATATGAGTGAAACTTGAAAATTTTGTATTAGTCTTAATATTGACACATAAATTGTCAATGTCAGATGAAAGATTGTGGCTTACCACTTTGAGTTGACTTACGTCATCAAACTTGGTCTTCTCTTCATCTGAATCTCCCTAAGATTTATACTTGCTCAGTTTCGTGGCAGGTTGACTCGACACTACTGTAGCATTTACTCTCTCGCCTTTGGCCTTTGTATCTTCTTTTGCTTATATAGTGGTAGCCCTTATGCTTGACCTTGTCAAAGGCACAGCTAACTTTTCTTGTGTCTTCTTTGCATACTTCTTAGGTTTCTCCACTACCTTCTATTATGCTTTTCTCTTCTTTTATGTTTCCTTGGGTGCTTTCTCGGCATCCTCTGCTTCATCTTTATCCTCACCCAATCCTTGTGTAAATTCAAGAGGTCCTTGACCTTCTTCCATTTCTTCATCTTCTTCTTCTTCGTCTTCTTCTTCTTCTACTACCCCCTCTCCAAACTTCTCTTTCAATTTCTTTACAATTTTGTTCTTCTTCCTTATGATAGAGGCAGTCTGCAAGTTAATACTTATTCTAGACTTTGCCTCCTCCTAGTTACCAAATGATGTAGCATCCTTGTCAATCTCCTCTTCCAATAGTGAAGTGATGGTTGTTGAAGCCACATCAACATTGATTTCATATGGTAGGGGTTTCAACCATCTAACACTTGGTATAGTTGCCTGGACATATGTGTAGTCATCATCAACTAAGAAACACATCATTATAATGTTGTTCCACTAGTTATATAGGGATTCTCAGCCTTTGCTTCATTGACTTCTTAAAGTCCTCAAAGTAGCTTGTCATTACAGAATCAAAATTATCTCCTAATTGTTCAATGAATTCACCTATCTATTGAGTAACAGACCTATTTGACTTCCACACTACCTTGCCAAATGTGGGAAAAGTATTATGTACATAAAAGAATATGCACATGATGAGAAAGTCAAATTTACATTGTGAATTCTTAGCCTTCCTAATTGCTTCCAAATTCTTTGAAAGTTGCTAAAGCTATAACTTGGCTAGGTCGTAGGAATGGTCACGTTTTACAATCTTGTAGCTAAGGTCGACTACCATGCAAGACACATTGTTCAATTGGCTAGACTAAAAGAAGTTGTGTGCAATCACACGTACTGCAAATGCTATCAAAGGATCTTGGACTGTGTCAATTGGCATTCCTCACTTGTTCCACATGGCTCCAGTATTCTTCTCGATTGTTTATTTTGCATCGCTCCTCATGCTCTTTGGTCTATCTAGGGTAGGATACCCAGATACTCTATGAATGATTTTCTTTGAAATTTTGATGGGTCCTTCCAACCATACTTGATTGTCGTGAATTATGCTTAATACATTTTTTATCTATTCTATTTTGAAGAATTGGGGAGAATCTAGGGCATGAGTTAACCCTTTTCTCTCAATGATTCTTTTTTTCTTCCCTTATTTCCATGTCTCCAACCTCCCCAACCTTGCAAGTGTAATAGCATCACACATCTTGGATCATCAAAACCTTCGGTGGTATCATGGATAATGCACTAGATGGATCTCCCTTGTAAGCGATCTCAGGGATGGCTCGAAATGGAGGTTGCCTCATGTCATTATTTATCAACTGAACATTGAAAACTTCCCCTCTTTCCTAACCATAGATGAAGAACTCACCACCATTTCAATTCGCTAGGGTTTGCGAAAACGAAACAGTGTAACTCAACACAAGTAAAATACCTCTCAAATTTGTTGAAAGTTGTCAAGTTGCAGTAGAATCCTATTTGCAAATGCTTGAATCTCCTTTTGCAAATCGCCTTCATGTTCTTCAAAATCTGGTAAGTGTAAATGACTCAAAAATTGACTATATAGCCATGAAAAACTTGCATTTATTGCTCAATGCTTATACAGCTGTAAGCTCGGTCAATATAAGGTTTCCAGAATGTTTGGCTAACATAGCAAGCTCGGCTATCACTAACATTTCTCTTCTACTCGGCAATCATTGTAATACCTCAAATGCTCGACAACAACACACAAAACAGTATAACGATAGATTGTCTCATACTCCTAATCACTTTGTTGCATCTTAATTCATGCTAATAAAATCTTTTCACATCTTAGATATTTGGAACTGATGCATAATGTAACTTTACAAGTGTCAATTCCACACAAAATCAAGCCCTACAATAATCTACCTCTGCATGCACCCGAACTATAGAAAGTTTGGGGGCCCAATCGGGCGCTAGCCCTTCCCTAATAAATAGTAGGGGGTAGGGGTCATGAGAGCCCTCCTAGCCCTGCATCTGTACCAATAATATACATATCCTCTTAGTGTAGGGGGGTTCATGCAGATGCGGGGCTATTGAAACTCGGTGAACACCTTTAGGATGCAAAAAAGAGAAATTTGTAGCTAGATAGCTAGTAAAGTAGCATCACTGACATTGAAAGCGAAGGTGCTTGCAATCCAAAGATTGAGTATAAGACTTATCTCCAACCATGAGCGTCACGTCCCCTGGTAGTGGAATGGAGATAACCATGTCAACCAAAATGTGAGCAGAAGCAGAGAAGCCCAACAAAGTCATTATCTCATACACCTTCAGCAAATGACCATAGAGCTTCCAATGGCCTCAAAGCAAAAAATCTCACAAAAATGGAGTGGTAGATTAGGGAGATGAACCCACATGGAGTGCCAAATTGGAAGATTGGAGTAGAAGGAGAGGGGTTGAACAAGGTTTTCCGAGGTTTGGCCAAAAGATAGAACCCCCCAACCCTGCAACTTTCTTACCACCAAATCATGATCTTCAAAGGAAGAAAATGGGGCAATAAAAAACACCTTCATACAAGGGAAAAGTTCAACGTTACTAGAGACAAAGGGTTTCCAAGAACTTATTACCCAAAGATGTAGATTTGAGAGAAGGCCAAAGACCAATGAATCTACAAACCAACCAAAGACGTTGGTAGCAAACCACATTTGGGTCATGCATCACCACAAAGGAGGTCTTGGCACAAGTAATGGGTTAGGTTTTCAACTTTGGAGGAATAATGCCCCCAAATTTGGCAGCATGGGCATAACTTTGTCCATTACCAATAACAAATATTTGGAGGGGAGTGTCATCCATAGCAACTCTAGAAGTAGAAACCCCTCCACCTCCAATGTAGCAAGAATACCACCAACTAAAATCTCCAACCTAGGCAACGAAGATGCATAGGGAAGAGAAGTCGCCCTCTATCCCCTAAGACAATAGAATGAGACTTAGACAAGGTGGCAAAAGAAGAAATCCCCTCCAACAAAATACCAACCACAAAAAACTCATTGACAGCCTCATCGAG
This sequence comes from Cupressus sempervirens, assembly GCA_028749045.1. Taxonomy (NCBI): domain Eukaryota; kingdom Viridiplantae; phylum Streptophyta; class Pinopsida; order Cupressales; family Cupressaceae; genus Cupressus; species Cupressus sempervirens. The sequence goes on from CM053785.1 coordinate 790,785,467, forward strand.
GACAACAACAATAGTTAGAGATATTGCAGAAGCAGTTGCAAGCACAATGAGCTAAAGGCAGAGACATTTCATTTTTTTCTAAATGTTATTCTCTACTATCTTTTGAATGTTTCTTGAACATTGGCTGTAAGCTCTACACTTTGGATGAAAATGTGTCTATCTTGCAAATTGTGACAATTTTAATGCAACAAAAGACATTATATTTTTCAAATGCTTTAATCTTAATAGTGAGTTTTTCTTTAGGAATCTATTAAACCAATCTATAAAGCCATAAAGAAGATGTTAACATAATTTATACCTAAGTAATTACTACCCCTCACGTGCATGTTGTAGATCATTGTTAATGCCCATAATTTGCGTTATGTATGATCAAACTACATATATGGCATTTGAAATGAAAGGGTTAAAGCAAAGTTGAACTATTTGACAAGCACCCATATGAAAGAATGCCTTACATCAAATAAACAAAGTTAAAATTCTATTGAGAAAGACAATTCTAGTTGCTACTTTATTTTCTTAGGAGTGTAGTAGCGAAAAGCATTCTAAAAATAATATCAATCCTCATACCCTCAAACCTTTGTAATTATTGTCAATCTCAATGATTTTTTTAGTGGCAAGTCTTCGGCAATTGGCGATTCTATCTCTTTTGGTAATTGTAATTTTGCGAATAAAACCTACATATGGGGTAAACCAAGTCACTGAGATATTACATAATTTGGGTCCAAATCCCAGGCTAATCGCCCATTAGTTTACACATAATTGGTCCAATCATGGTCCAATCACTAATGTAATCTACATTTACCGCACAGTTCTTTTAAATTTCTCGCCAGCGTTTAGCTAATGTCTTATTATTGGACAATGTTATTTCGCCCTTAGAATAAAATAATATTTTCCCCACGGTCGAGCATCACCTACCATTTTGTCGATGCATCTCCAACTACCCCGTTTAGCCAACTATTTTATATTTTGGGCTTTGGGACATGTTTCTTGGTTTCAAGGAGAATTAGAATTTATATAACGTTTGAAATTAGGCCTAAAATAGAGTTGAGGTCATTAGTCAATCTTACATCAATGGTCCATATTAATTCCTTTCACCATAGCAATGATAACATACAAAGTGATGACAACCAAGTTGACAACAAAAAATGACACATTATTAATTGAATCTTAATGGATTTGCACACTACAAGTACATTGTAGATTGTACACATGGCATATGGGCCATGACACACCTGTGACTTTGTAAATTCACCCAAAAATTAAATAATCTCTTTGTAGCAAAAGACAAATTAGACAACTATATTAATATTTTGTGCTATATGAAACAATCAATTTGCCTCTTACATTACAAAAATGTTTATGACCAACAAAAAAGCGCCCACATTTATTTTTTATTATTAAATTTTGATACAGAAAGGAAAATTTCACCAATAGAAAATAATTTTCTCTTGCCTTGAACAAAAAAATCGCCCTCGATTAGACATTTGTCCTGCACATTAAATGTTGAATTCACAAGCATTTTACATATTTTTCTCAGAAGAGGTTTCTTAAAGCTATCGCTGGTCAATCTGCTACCTAAAAACTCAATTCAAGCAAGGATATGGTTTTAAAGAAGCCCACAACTATTTGATCTACTTTGGCTATCAAGCTAGATGTTTGAATTGTTGTTGCAATGCAGAGTTGGTCAGACACTATTGCACTAAAGGTGGCATTACCAACACTAGTGGTAATAAATGGTTTGTGGCAGAGCCAATGGTTGTCACCCACTAGTGTTGAGGGTTTCAAGCCCTTTGATACAAATCTACAAGCACCTTAAATAGGTATGCAAGTGTCAGGTCCACTGCACGCCATTGGAATGTTTATTTATATTAATTTGTTTAAATTCAAAAAAACGTTCAACAATGATGCATGTGCAAGGAATGTTTTGCAACAAGACAATCTTTACGGACAAGCAAAATTTCTTACAAGTTACAAGCAAAGTGCTAGGACTTGGACATATGGACAAGTGATACATAAACTTTTGGGTTTCCAAACATGGTGGTAAAATTTGACCCAAGTACTCCATATCAACTACTTGTAGAATCTCTAAGGCAAAACTCGTATATAACCATCATTGAACAAATTTTAAATGCAACAAAAGGTAAAATATATATTTTGATTCCTTTAATCTTGATGAGGTATATTTGTTAACAAAATTCTTAAAACAACCAACAAGATGAGGCCATGGAAGATGATCTTAACATGCATGAAGTGATCTTGCGTTGAAAAGCTCAACAGATCTTTATAGACAAGTAACTCATGTTGGTGCAGGAGCACCTAAAGTACAAGAACATGATAAGGTTAAGATTCCTTATATGAGATATTTAAATCCATTTGAGTCATTTATGTTGTATTTGGGTCAAGATGTAAAGGCTATGAAACCATTTCGTCATAAATTGTAAAAGTTGTCAATTTGCCCTAGTTGTCCTAGTAGGGTCATGAATTAGTCAAGAGGTCAAAATATGTTTGTAAACCTAAGGAAGGGTAAAAGTATTGTATATGGTGATTAATATTCCATTATGACACATTTGTAAGGTTGGTACAAAGTTGTGAGGTCAAAATTTCTAAAATGTAAAAGTTGTTTAAATGTTGCAACTTTAAAACTTTGCAAAAAGTGCAAGAAGAATGTAATAAGTTGGTTCAAAAGTTGGTTGGGAAGTTCTCAACTATCAAAAATCCTATAAAAGAATTGTAATGGTCGTTCCAAATCAATTGATGAGAATAAGGAGAAGAAATAATCATTTTGGACAATTTTGGTATTTTCAACTATTGTTATTTTGATTGATTTTTCTGTATTTGTGTTGATTCCAGGCCTTGTACGACCATGTACAGCCATGAAACCCTATATAATCTGTATATTTGGATAGTGGTATGAGTTATCTTTCTTCTCTCTTTGGTTTGGAGCAATTTCATTCAATTTTGAGGAAGTTATTATCATTTTGGTGAAAGTTACTACTTTCAAATTTGAGAACTCTTGTAAACAGTCATGTTGCAGCATTTGGTATGAACACATATGGATGGCTCAGGAAGTCTAAATGTATTCATTGGAAAGATATGTGAATTACCTACCATTTTCTTTTTGTTTGAGACATTTTTATGCAAATTTGTGAAAGTTATGAAGATTTGAATGAACTAGTTTTTAAATGCCTTCAATGGTGTTGCACGCAAAGATTTGTGCTTATACAATTGTTTATGTATTGGAAAAACTAAATGGCTTACAGATTTGGAAACTAGACTCACAAATGGATAATGTGGAATTAGCTTGGGGTTAATTGAATTTGTTTTGTGAAAGATATTGGATGCCCTAGGCAGGGTTACATGTTTTACTTCTTATTTATGACAAAGAAAACAAGTCTCGATGCAAACAACATTATTTATAAGTAGTACATTATATTGTACTGAAATTTGGATATGTTTTAATAGGTCTAATTTGGAATTATTACACCAAAGGGTTTTTCAAGAAGATGTTTAAACCGAAGTTATGAACAATGGAATTAGATATAGAAATCAAGATATGCAAATGGAGAAGAATTGATATTTTTGTGTTGGAGATGCCTCTATATAATGAAATTATTTCATGGATTTTGAAGGGATCAGCATGTATCCCACTGATTGGTTGAGTTTTTTAAGATGCTCTGCATCAAATTGGTATCAAAGCTTGAAGATCTTGAGTGTGTGGGTAGAGCGCCAAAGGAGGCAATCCACACGAGGACCTTAAAGATTTGGTTTTGATTTGTTGACGAGTTTTTGGTTGCAAATGCTCATCCATCTTACTGCTAAAATAGAGATGTTGTGTTGTTGAGTTGATCGGTATGGAAGTTCTCTCAAGGGCCATGGGAAGGTCCAATGAATGCCAAGAGACTAGAGAGAGAGGCAAAGTGAGGGACTCCTAAGTGAGGCACATGGAGAATTGATTTTGGTGAGTTTAAAGTAGCATGGTAAAAGTGGATCTTTGACTGATAAAGCACCATGCAAGTTGCAGCCATTAATGCTCCACTGATAGGAGAATTTGATAAGGTGATTTTGAGGGTAGTCCTGTGTCCTTAAAGGAAAATATGATGGTGATAAAGGAATGAAAAGGCAAAAGCAAATGAAGGTAAAGATGAAGATTTTTTGTCTTCTTCTTTTTTTCTTGTAAGTTATTGGTTCCATGTTTCTAAGAGAGTTGGAAACTTTTCAAGGTTGGTAGTATGGTGCAGGAGCACCTAAAGTACAAGAACACGATAAGGTCAAAATTCCTTACATGAGATATTTAAATCCATTTGAGTCATTCATGTTGTATTTGGGTCAAGATGTAAAGGCTATGAAGCCATTTCGTCATAAATTGTAAAAGTTGTCAATTTTCCCTGGTTGTCCTAATAGGGTCATGAATTGGTGAAGAGGTCAAAATATGTTTGTAAACCAAGGAAGGGTAAAAGTATTGTAAATGGTGATTAATATTCCATTATGACATGTTTGTAAGGTTGAGTAAAAGTTGTTTAAATGTTGCAACTTTAAAACTTTGCAAAAAGTGCAAAAAAGGTTAAAGAATGTAATAAGTTGGTTAAAAAGTTAGTTGGAAAGTTCTCAACTATCACAAATCCTATAAAAGAATTGTAATGGTCGTTCTCAATCAATTAATGAGAATAAGGAGAAGAAAGAATCATTTTGAACAATTTTGGTGTTTTCAACTATTGCAATTTTGATTGGTTTTTCTGTATTTGTGTTGGTTTTAGGCCTTGTGCAGCCATGTACGACCTGGGAGCCCTATATATTTTGTATATTTGGATAGTGGTATGAGTTATCTTTCTTCTCTCTTTGGTTTGGAGTAATTTCATTTAGTTTTGAGAAAGTTATTATCATTTTGGTGAAAGTTATTGCTTTCAAATTTGAGAACTCTTGCAAATAGTCATGTTGCAGCATTTTGTATGAACACATATGGATGGTTTAAGAAGTCTAAATGTATTCATTGGAAAGATATGTGAATTACCTACCATTTTATTTTTGTTTGCGACATTTTTATGCAAATTTGCGAAAGTTATGAAGATTTGAGTGAAAACTAGTTTTTAAATGCTTTTCAATGGTCTTGCAGGCAAAGATTTGTGCTTATACAATTATTTATGTATTGGAAAAAATAATGGCGTGCAGATTTGGAAACGAGACTCACAAATGGATAATGTGGAATTAGTTTGAAGTTATTTGAATTTGTTTTGTGAAAGATATTGGATGCCCTAGGCAGGGCTACATGTTTTACTTCTAGTTTATGACAAAGAAAATGGGTCTCGGTGCACACAACATAATTTATAATTGGAATATTATATTTTACTAAGATTGGATATGTTTTAATAGGTCTAATTGAAACAATTACACCAAAGGGTTTTTCAAGGAGATGTTTAGAATCGAAGTTATGAACAATGGAATCAAATATAGAAATCAGAATATGCAAATGGAGAAGAATTGATGTTTTTGTGTTGGAAAATGCTTTGTTTTGCCTCATGAGACGCCTCTATATAATGAAATTATTTCATGGATTTTGAAGGGATCAGCATGCATCCCACTGATTGGTTAAGTTTTTTAAGATGATCTGCATCACATGTGCATGTTGTAACTGAAGTAACCGCATTGCAAATGCCCCTAATGTGCTTTATGCATGATCAAACGGCATATATGGCATACAAAATGAAATGGCTATGGCCCAAGTGGAACCATTTGGCAGGAGACCATATGAAGGCACATTGTCTTACATCAAGAAACTAAACAAAGTTAAAATTTGATTGAGGAATCGATGGAATTTCTAATTCACATTAGCAAAAACCCTTTTAATAGTTAAATGCATTACTGCTCTGGATATGGAATTTATAACTCCACCACCCTAAAATTGAGTTATAGATGAGGCAACTGATGTCATTTAAAACTCTAGAGCAACAACAAAAAGAAAAGAAAAACACCTGAACACTTCTGTAAATTCCTAACTTCAAGTAATGAAATGTGACGGACTACACAATCTTAATTTCCTCATGTCTTCAGAAAGAGACCTATGCTCACCCAAGTTATACCAAAATGAAACCTTTCTAGGATCTTTCAAGAGCTAGGCAAAGTTACAAAGAGTAGTAAAGCAACACAGAAGCTGGAGAGGATCTACTTTTTTAAATCAACTGCCCTTGGCCTCCATAATCCTAGCCTGTACTTGTGTGTAAATCGTAGAATCAATTTTCTCTGCAGGACAAGCATACAAACCAATGGTATTAGCTAAATACAATCTACCATACAAACCAATGGTATTAACTGAAAACAATCTACTAACTTAAATGAAATAGAATTACATAATGTATAACCCTTGCACCTCTTAATCTCCTAATTTTAAAATGTACACAAGCTTGTTACAATGCCATTAAGCCTTTCAGAAACACGTCACAGGTATTTCTGTTTTACCCTTCCACTGACCCTTGTAGTTTTAAGGGTGTAGCTGTTAACTGCGCTAAGGTACCAATATTATCAATAATTTTATGAGATTTTTTTCAATAGTTGGGAAGTGATTATTTATTAGCATAATCAAATAATTTGTTAAATGCCAATTCATTATTCTTGCAATGGCTTCCTGTTCCAAAGTTTACTTCCTCTGAAATGAAAAATTGTGAAACCATCCAATATTTTTATTGCTTAATAATAATCATATTACAATATCTTGTTATTACTTTCCTAATTTCCAGCCAGAATCTATTATTTTGTAGTCACTAAACATTTATAATAAATTTACAAATAATAATATTTTCCTATTGATTTACAGAGTCTAAGCTGAAATCTAGGTTTTCAAGTGAGATTGGCTTGAGAATATTTCAGTGTCTTCAAATTCTTTGTTGCAGAATATGCCACAAATTCTATCAGTTCAAAAACATGGCAAGGCTACCCAGCCTAGTAACTACTACAATCAATCATCACTCTATGCTTAGATTGCAGGAAATTCTGTATGCAAAGCATATACCAACAGAAACATGATATTAGAGAAGAATCAAATACTCTATAAACTAGCATTAACATTCTTGCAATTTGTCCCTTTACAGAAACGAGAAGCCAGAGATGCTGCAGGATGAGGTTCAACTTCAGGCGGCTCAAGCGGCCTATTATTTTGCAGCATATTCCACAGTGGTGCCCAATGAGGCTCAGCAGGTGCCCCGATTTTCCCAGTATGCTCGAGAGTCAAGGGGTGCATGACCACCACCTAGGCCAGATATGCCACCTCCTCCTCCTCCTCCTCCTCCAGGAGGTGAGGGTACTGAGCAGAGTTAGTTTACATTCGCAGCAACATCCTTATGTTTTAAGCTCTTCTCATCTTAATTAAATGGCAATAGAAATAAATATTCAAGGACAATCATCAAATACTCCATTTTCCTATGTTTTGGATTGTGGATAGTCCAAGTTTTGAAAGAGACTCACAAAGATAACCATAGCATGAATTAACACCATCTGCTTCCACTGAATCCGACCCCTTGGAAGATTGTTTATTAATAAATAATCGTACCATAGCATACAAAAATGATTCTTACATGAATCAAAAACTTCACATAATTGTCATTCATCGTGTGGGATACCAAATTCACATAATTGTCATTCATCGTGTGGGATACAAAAATGATTCTTACATGAATCAAAAACTTCACTTTCAATTGCTAATTCTATGATGTCTTCAGGATACCAAATGTTTTCCCATTATACTTTCACATATAATAGCTGATTCTATGATGTCTTATCGCTATCAAATGTTTAACAGTAGCATTAGATTTTCCCAGCCCTCTAACTCTCTCATTCACCACTTGAATGCATATTCCTTTCTGGGTTGTTTAAAGCCCTCTGACCCTATCATTTACCACTTCAATTAATGGATATCTCTCATGTTTCCAGGATTTATTTTCTAGGCAAACATTCTGTCCAAATTAGAGCTTGCTGGAACCAGCATGAACTCTGTAGAGTCATTCAGGTAGGCAGGCACAGAACCAGATTTGGACACAACACACAGAAAACCAACATACCTACAATCCACCTATTTTTTGAAGCCCAACACCAGCATGAAATACAGAGAAGAGCAGACACTGGGCCAGGACCATGACAAAATTTTAAAAGTTCTATTTTTCGTTGTGGGTTCTTCCCAGTTTTGTTCAGATCAATTACAAAACAACATGACAGAACCCTGGATGGCTACAGTATAGAAACGAACCAGTTTCTAAACTGGGATTGGAGCTGGACTTGGATCTGGACCTGTAGGCTGACAAACCAGTTTTGAGGATAATATGAGGAGCTAACATCAATCGAGTGCATAAAGTTGCAAAATATTCATTCCAAAAAACTGTGAATGAGGTGGCATTTATATTACAAAGGAATTTTGAATAATCATACAACTTCCTGAAAATTGTAAATTCTTTTTGCCACCACATTTGTGAAAATGCATTGCTCAACCTTGTAAGCCTGGCAACTACCTCTACCATGGAATCATTCTTTGTGATTTAGACAACCCTATCATGGACCACATAATATGCTTTCTTCCCACATTAATTAGGAAAGGGTTAAGTGCAATAACAAATCCAAAGATTTATTGTTTCACCATTTATTCCTTTGGGAGATAGAAACCCCTTCCCAAGAAAATTCTACATGATCCGTTGACATCATAGAGGAATCCAGAAGTGTACTCTAACCAGTGAAGAAAGAATTTACTGCATAGGTATAGCTGGAATCGCCTCAAGATCTACAAAGATTTTGGTTCCCTCCAAGTCGATTAGACAAGCTGCTTGATCAATGTGTCTTGTTGTTTGCAACCAGTTCAACTTCAGTATATGAATTGAATGAAAGAAAGTCCAGTCATTTTCTTGTTGATGTTTGGTAGCTTCCGTCGGATAAACCTATATATAATTATATATGAGAGAAATTAATATTATATATATATATATATATATATATATATAACAACGATTAATTTTTTTTATTATATTAATTATCTAATTAATGAATAGACGTGCACCAGGGACATGTCTCTTCATGGCTTATTCTCAATTTAAATAAGAGGTTGCTGCCATTTGGAAAACAAATACAAAATACAATGGCAGTGCTTAGTACATTTGTAGCGATCCTCAAAAAATCAACATTGTATCAGAGCCAAGTTGCAGGTGTAAATCGTACCTTGTATAATAAGAATACATCAAGCAATACATGGAGTGCAGAATCTAATAAAGATTTGATTAGAGAGGAGTAAAAAATTGTTCATGATCGAATGAGTACGCATTTCTCTTGTGAATGAAGACCTGTTTTGTCGGATGGAAAATGGATGAAGAGATCAGGCAGTCAAGTCCATAAGCCCTATTTGCTGCTCATGCTGCTCACTTAAGTCAGGTCAACGTTACCCTCTGATTGTGGAAACAAGGCAGAAATGGAAAAGAAAGAATGGGAGCTTAGGTTAACTTCATATAGAGCACATATACTGTTGAAGACCTGTACATGCGAAAGGCTTGCTAATGATGCTGAAACTGGATATATCTTGGCGATAATCATTGTATCTACTGATTTATTTTTATTTATTTATTTATTCAAAGTGGTGTAAGCCATATCTCCAGAATAAATAAAGCACAGTTTGTATGAAGTGGAGGAGTGGTATTATAAGGGGACAGACATCATTCAGCTTAAGAGAAATGCAGATATTTGCATACTGCATGTTAGCGACACAACTTTCCATTCCCAGCTCCGTCATCTGTCCAAAGAGTGACACCATCAATGTTTAAATTCAAATATTCTTCATGAGTAGAATTTTGACACTTGAATGCATAAGAGTACCAACCTCCTGATTTTTCTACCAGCATACTACCGGTCTGTACCTAAATGGTAGCTTTAAAACTAGCTATGGACATCAATCAAACCATAACAGAAGGGGGAAAATATCATTACATACTACAAATGGGAATACTCTGGTAGACATGTAAGGATATTGTCGAAGCATAGAAAAGGTGGTGTATGATTTTTTTGACTGAATGCTACATCACAGAAATCTGATCTCATGTAATCCTATGATTGAAGGAAAAGCACCAAATACATGATTCATTGACATGATATCTGCAGACTGAGTGTTAGCGAAGCAACAAACATGGTATCAATTGTGACTTAGACAGTAACTGGAAGTGAGTAATCACAAAATGGATACTTCACAGTTTGAGAGTACGCCTCGAGCGAAGTCCCCAGAAGCTGCAATGTAAATTCTCTGCAATCCCTGCAAAATCATGTGCAGAATAATAGTCCCTACCTGCATTCGGTCAAAATTCCCCACCCTTATCTCTACAACCCCCGTAACTGCCATGTCTTCTTGTTTTATCCTTATTTTCCCCATGCATGAGAAAAATGTTTTTTTTTAAATAAATTTCTTTTATTGTTTGTTTTTTTCTATTATGAATACAAAAGAAATGTATTAAATATTATTATTAATTGCTAGTGGGGATTAGCATTAAATAAAAACTTAATAATATGTTATATAGGCTAGGGGGGGCATTACATCTACCCTCCTCTCGGTATATTTGTGTGGCCTACAGTTAGAAGCTCCAACATATGTATTTTTTTAACTGGATCACTAGGGAGCGCTCTAACACAGTTAAATAAGGAATTTTCAGAGGGCCTTCTGCATCTTCTGAGCTACATAGGAAAAGAAACTTGCTACACACAAATGCTACATTTGGTCAAATAAACAGAAAGGCTACTGAACACTTTCTCTGTTGAGATTACAATAGCCATCTTGACTACAAAATCTGCTACACTTTTAAGTGGAGTTCTCAGTTGCAAATCCACATTACCAGACTGATTTATGCCAGTCATCCACATTTTTGTTCTTATAGACTTCTTCAAATTATTTTTTACCCTCTTTGATTTGTAGAAGCAAACAAATGAGATCAATTCTGGAAGCTTGTCATTTCAAAATTCAAACAGACTTTTTATGATGGATTGAACTCTTTGGGATGACATTATTATCCAAGAAAAACCAAATTCTTACATGAATCTGTAACTTGTCACCATGAGCACACATTGCAAAAAAATAAAAAAACATGTTACAGTTGGCAACCAAGAAAGTTGATTTACAATGTATCCATACTAGGATCACTTGCATGAAAAATAAAGATACCCCCGCTTTATCATGCACAGAAAACTTGTAACAGACACATGAGAGCATTTTCCCTCTCCGGGACCCCGAGCACTGCAACATAGTTTAATAGTAAACAGAATTTTGATGCCAAAATTAAAAAATACCTGTTTGCAAGGAACTCCCATCTTCTTCAGCTTTAAAGTTCTGGTAGTGAGCAGCTGTTGCAAATCTCCAATTTCATTTGCAAGTTTTTCAGTATGTGTCTCAACTCCATTCCCTACAGCCTTTAGGAAACCTGCAAGATCTACTTCCTCTGCATCCACATTTAACTATTATTAGTTCCATTAAATAAAAAGGAAAATAACAACAAACAGCTACACCCTACTTGAATTTACAATGAGCATCATTTTTTTGTCATTGAAATCATTGAAAAAATAAAGCAACAAAGGGACAGAGTACTTAGGTATTCTGTTCGTTTGGAGATGCTTCGGAAAATCATGTTGCAGACAGGCAAAGGATTCTGACAACGCTGAGACTTGAAGTTTGTACAAATTCGTTTAGAAAGCATGGCCAATGTCATGATTAAGACTTCTTGTCCTTGGTACCTAGTCAATTGACAAAAAAAAAATTTATAAAAATCTGTAAGTCAATCTAAACAGCAATTTGGAATTGACTGAGGTCAACAGCAGTTATTGTAAATTGTAATGATGCAAAAAATAAAGATGGCAAACAGCGTGTAGTTTATTAACAAATGGTAGGCAGTTAACAATTGATTTTTAGAGAGTCGGAGAAAAAGGCGATTTATGTAATTTCCATCTCCAAAAAGATTCATTACTAAAACAAACTTCAAACTTTTTATGGGAAATCTTTAGGAGATGGACTCTACCCATCTGATAACCTTCATACACTTACTTTAAAGAAAGTTTAATTTAGAATTCCTTGACCATCCTTTGGTTGTCTTCTCAACTTGCTATAAAAACTTCATTGTGCTCCTTTGATGATTTCATTTTGCTTCCTTTCCTTGTAATATTGCAAATTCCCATTCGCTTATTCCACCCAGTGCTCACTATTGCTACCAGTTCTTCAACATTCTCATCTGCATGGATGGTAATCTGATTTCACTCACATTAACTTGATTTGGTAGATGTCTGTAACTTCTTCCTTGTACAGGGTTCTTTGTTTCCTTTCCTATGTTGAAAGGAAACTTTGCAGTGCTTTCAAGTCAATTGGTATCTTCCTCAAACAAAGATATGGTTATGGAGGTTTCCTGTCATTTCTACTAGATCATTAAGCTCAAGTCATTCCCAATGTCCTTGTATCAAAGTTTATGTTGATGAAAGCTAACTGCAGTTTTTACATGCTCATAGGAACTTCACTCCCATTTGTTCTAAAATTTGTGTCTAACCGTCATACTCCGTCCCCTTAGTCGTTGTAATGTTCCCATACTTCCTGCTCAAATATCATTTCTAGAATTTTGTCATTCTGGTACTTGTAAGCTTCCCCTTTTCACATTCCCACAATTACCATAAAAACTAAAAGGAATGCCCTGGAACAAAGGTAGGGAATTAAAGCAAGCAATACAAATTTTATATAAAACAAACCAACCAATATGTTTTCCAAAAGATGGAACATTTCATCCATTTTTGAAAAACATAAGTATACAGAATAAACAAATGACAAAATTCTAACAAAAAAACCAATTTTAAGAAATGGCCATGAGCAAAAGATCAAACATCCACAAACACAAGACTAGATATACAGTCCTTACTGAGATTTCAAGCAAGCAATACAAATTTTATATAAAACAAACCAGCCAATATGTTTTCCAAACGATGGAACATTTCATCCATTTTTGAAAACATAAATAAGTATACAGAATAAACAAATGACAAAATTCTAACGAAAAAACCAATTTTAAGAAATGGCCATGAGCAAAAGATCAAACATCCACAAACACAAGACTAGATATACAGTCCTTACTGGGATTTCCAAACTGACTGAATAGACAAGCAAGAAAAATGAGTATCTATTTGCTACTCTTTTTTTAACAATTATTTTCTAGAAAAATATTAAATTCGATCTACATTCAACTGTCAAACAAAACTTGCCACAAAGAACACATACATATTGACTTAGAATCCTTCATTAAAAAAATTGTTCATGACCTGAAATCGACACATCATTTGAGGATTCGTGATTTAACATTCCCTTCCCTCGTATGCAAAAGGCCACTAGAACAGTTACATGTGATAGTGTAATTTGAATAATAATATTTATCTGTAGTGCAGTCAATAGAAAAGGAATGGTACCAAAAGGAACCATCAGAAAGAAAAAATCATTGTTCTATGACTTCTCCCCTAGCAAGTAAATTTATAGGTTGTGAATGGAAAAAAAAGGTTTACCTTATTGCAAAGAGACAGCTCTGACCTAGCTTGTGCAAGTTTATGATTGTTCACTTTGCAACTTATTGTTTGGCCCTCTAGTCTCCCCAAACCACCTAAATGGGATCTTCTCAAGGTTCCACGCATTTATTTTTCTCTTATCCCCACACGTTGGGCAGTTCAGTGTTGATGTTTGGTAGGGATAAAACTATGGCTATATATAATGATATATGAGATATAACTTTATTACATGAGAGAAATTAATATATATAACTATGATTATTTTTGTTATTATATTAATTATACAATTAACGAATCGACATATGTCGTGAAGGGACATGTCTTTTCTTATTGTTTTCTCATTATAAATAATGAGGTCGCTACCATTTGGAACACAAATACCAAATATTATGGCAACGCATAGTATATTTGCAGCAGATCCTTAGAAACTTAACATGGTATTAGAGTAGAAGATCTGACGCCTGTGCATTGAAGATGAACCACCACAAAGATCTACATTAAAAGATTTAAGAAATTATTTTAAAATTGATGGCAATGTGATGGACACTCGTTAATAGAATGTATTGTTGGCTCTCTCCCTTCAAAATTCTTTAGTTGTGTAGAAAAGAATATAGTCTCATGTGTCGGACATTCGTGATTCAAACAAAAACACCCTATGGAGGAGATTAGAGATAAACTGCTCGTGGTAGAACAATATCAGATCGTTGAACATAGACCAGAATGTCAATGTTGATCGGTGTTGTAGAATGTGTTTATCAGTGAATTTTGTTTGAATATCTGCCTAGTAGTTCTTGGACCACTACAGATGATACAAAGAGATATAGAGGCCTTCAAACCACAATAATTCAAATAGATATAACTGAATTGGTCAATACACGTCCAGACATCAATAAAACATATAACAAGGTGAGAAATAACATTGGAGATCAGTATAGCTCAAATATAAGATAGTCAAGAAATATAAATACATACGGAGACGTGTGGCAAATTATCGCATGTTTGCAACAAATAAGCATTATGCTTTTTATCTTGGCGACGACGTGACATCTATTGATGATGATCAAGATCAACAGTGTCAAAAACAGCAATTCTATTACACACTTTGACCCACTGAGGACAAGTGTTGGAAGGTCACTTTGTCGCATTCCTTAACAAGCTTACACAAATCCATAGCGACAATCGTTGATCTTTATTCAAATCAACGGCTTAAAGCAAATGTAGTTGGAATAAAGTAACTATTATGTTTAGTACTTGTTTAAGCTAGTCAGGTTGGGTAGTTAGGCGGTGAGGGAATGCGTCAGTTGGTTTCCAACCAACCGACTCTTCTATAAGTACTTGGAATATTATCAATGTACGGATGTTGATTTTGGGTATTAATAAATGAAACCATTTCCTCACCTACTGGCATTGTGGTATTAATGGTACATTTTGTGTTTTACTTTATATGTATCTCAATTGTGTTATTCTGTATGATTAGCATATCTCTGTATCTGTGAACTTGAGTGATATTTCCACTCTACAACAAACTCTTAAGACAATTTGATTGATGGCTACAATCATTCCTGATTCTGACATGTGTCCATCATTCATGCATCTATTCCCAACTTCCTTCCGCTCCAAGGCCCTACTGAGTATAGGTGTCACAATGTCGAGTTGTCGCAATGAATAAAGATCGCACATCTTGATATAGCGACAATGTGACAACCCTTGATCTAACCATAATCCAACAATCTAGATCAGATGCGCTTGATGGCCCCATTGAACACATGTCAAAAGGTCGCATTCTTGCAATGATTAAAATCCTCACACATTCCAATAGTGAAAAGGTGACAATTGTAGATTTAATCAAGGTCTGATGGTTAGAAAACAATCACATAACATGGGTCCACCGAAGGTAAGTAACAAATTGGAAAATTCGAAGCATTAAGCAAACCAACAAGTACAAAAAAAGGGTAATAAAGTAAAATCACAAAAAGCATACGATATAAAAGCTTTTATTTTTTAAAACCCCTTTTAGCACACAAACAAAACCCTTAAAAGATATTCGAAATTAAGCAAAGGTAAACCCTCTCTTAGATCATTTAGGGTTTTTATCTATAAAATGCTGCTCTAAAAATTCAAAATAAGACTGTTGAGAACTAAGGTTCAAAAATCAGAGCTAATGAGATACCAATTCCTAAAGGGACTAACAGTGGCTCTTTCTAGGGATGATGGATATTCTATATTCATGGAAGGGCTCAGAATTTCTGGTTAGAGCATACCACTCGCTTGACAAGACTGGAGAGTACTAGACCAAAACGACAACAACCAACAAACCTACCAAGAAAGAAACACAATATAAACAATATGTACAAACCTAACTACTGTTCATGGAAAGCATAAAACTTCTTAAGTATCTCTTCAAGAATCAAAGAGTTCTTTCAAAAAATATGAATCCTCACCCCACTTGTTATGAACCAGATAAGGGCCTAACCAAATGGGATATTCTGTATGATTAGCATATCTCTGTATCTGTGAACTTGAGTGATATTTCCACTCTACAACAAACTCTTAAGACAATTTGATTGATGGCTACAATCATTCCTGATTCTGACATGTGTCCATCATTCATGCATCTATTCCCAACTTCCTTCCGCTCCAAGGCCCTACTGAGTATAGGTGTCACAATGTCGAGTTGTCGCAATGAATAAAGATCGCACATCTTGATATAGCGACAATGTGACAACCCTTGATCTAACCATAATCCAACAATCTAGATCAGATGCGCTTGATGGCCCCATTGAACACATGTCAAAAGGTCGCATTCTTGCAATGATTAAAATCCTCACACATTCCAATAGTGAAAAGGTGACAATTGTAGATTTAATCAAGGTCTGATGGTTAGAAAACAATCACATAACATGGGTCCACCGAAGGTAAGTAACAAATTGGAAAATTCGAAGCATTAAGCAAACCAACAAGTACAAAAAAAGGGTAATAAAGTAAAATCACAAAAAGCATACGATATAAAAGCTTTTATTTTTTAAAACCCCTTTTAGCACACAAACAAAACCCTTAAAAGATATTCGAAATTAAGCAAAGGTAAACCCTCTCTTAGATCATTTAGGGTTTTTATCTATAAAATGCTGCTCTAAAAATTCAAAATAAGACTGTTGAGAACTAAGGTTCAAAAATCAGAGCTAATGAGATACCAATTCCTAAAGGGACTAACAGTGGCTCTTTCTAGGGATGATGGATATTCTATATTCATGGAAGGGCTCAGAATTTCTGGTTAGAGCATACCACTCGCTTGACAAGACTGGAGAGTACTAGACCAAAACGACAACAACCAACAAACCTACCAAGAAAGAAACACAATATAAACAATATGTACAAACCTAACTACTGTTCATGGAAAGCATAAAACTTCTTAAGTATCTCTTCAAGAATCAAAGAGTTCTTTCAAAAAATATGAATCCTCACCCCACTTGTTATGAACCAGATAAGGGCCTAACCAAATGGGATCAAATTTCCCATGTTTTCCTTTATCCTCCAGTCTTGCATTTCACCGTAGTATCGTATCATCCACTTCAAACTCTCTCTACTGTCCTCTTATCAAACAAATGCTTCATTTGCAACTGTAATTTAGCATTTTTTGTTGTTGCTTCTCCTCTATGCTCATTTAACCCAGCAAGTTCATCTATCCTTTCCTGCATATCATCCCCAATATCTTCATCATATTTTTGGACAGACTTGTATAAACCCATTAGATTGTTCTGAGGTAATCTAGCTTGAATCACATACACGAGTTCATTGGTGCTACTCCAATCGCTTTTTTCACTGTCACCCTATCTACCCAAAGTGCCAAAGGTAACTTGGAATCCCAAGCCCTTTTGTTATCATCTAGAATCCTTTTAATAATTTTCAACAAACTCTTATTTAGGATTCTGCCTACCGATTGCCCTAAGGGTGATATGGGGAAGAAGTGCACTTGGTAATACCATATTTGTCACCCCGGAATATTTGGACTCCTACTGGAGGAGGAGGTCCAATCTGGACATCGTGTCCCTCTTTGTGGCCCTGGCACTGCTTGTCGAATAGTCAAAAGAGGAAGTATACAGAGTCATTGTTGTGTGTATTGACCCGAAATGGTTGTTGGGAGTAGACGAGGTCATTGATAGAGCCAAGCTAGGTGTAGGACTGGAAATGGGGCAAGAACTGTGGAGGCTGATTGGAGGTGGAGATTCTTTGTTGCAACCTCTGGTTGTGTGGTCGTTTACAACTCCCCATGAGGAACACATGCCAAAAGAGGCCGAAGGGTGGAGGAAGGTGATTACCTTTCTGCAAGAAAGGATCTAGGTGCTAGATGATGGGAGGAAGGGTTTTATGAAGACGACGCCCAAGAAAAGTGTGTGACCACCTAGAGAACCGTTGAGATACCAGCTGGGCAAGGAAAGAAGTGACACTGCTAGGGATTCCACGCAAGCAGGTATGTGGGTTGACATGTCTTTGGCAAGGGAGGCAGTAACAAGTGGCTCTAGTAGGAAGCGGCAATCAAGAGGACAACCTCTCCATACCAAATTTTACTATGGAGGAGGCTGCAACCTAGTTCAAGAAGTGAATGGGCAGGATCTTTTTATGGATGATTGGTTGTTTTCCTAATATTTGCGTTTACATAATGTAATGGGATGGGTTAAGTTAGTAGGCGTTAATGCCTTTTGCTTATAATATGCATTAACTTTTTTGTTAATGGTGGTTTTTATGAGGACTTTTATAGTGTCCTCTTAACACTATGGCATGCTATTGTAAGAATCGTCTTTATAATCAATACAAAAAATGTTAACTATAAAAAAAAAATACCATATTTGTCACAAAATTGAACAAATTACTCAGATCTAAAACACATAGCATTATTAGTCACAAATCTTTCAGGAAACCAAATGTAACAATGATTTATTTAGGATGAAGTCATTAACAACTTTGCTAGTAGACCTTCTAGTTGGGATTGCTTCTACCCACTTGGTGAAATAATCAATGGCAACCAAAATCCATGAACAACCCCCACTAGATTTGTTGTCAATCTCTCCAATGAAATCAATCCCCACTGTTGAAAAGGGGCTTGCATCTCCACTGGCTTTAGAGGCACGTTTCCTGAAAATTTCAGTCTACCAGTGAACCTTTGACATGAGTCATATTTTCTTACCAATTCATAAGCATTTTTTAATAAAGTAGGCCACTAGAAACCAGATCTCATCACCTTATGAGTTGTTGTCTTGGCCATATAATGTCCTCCACATATTCCACTATGTATTTCATTTAGGATTTCGACTGACTTTTCTTGGTCTACACATTTCAAAAGTGCCCCTTCAAGATTTCTCCCCCAAAGCTTACCATCAACTATAATGTACCTTATTGCTTGTAGTTTCAAAGACCTATTCTCGTTATCAATCATATTAGGTGGAGTATTCATATGTTGCAAATAATAAATGACATCTTCGTACCATCCACAATGGTCCATATGACAAATATAAGAGCGGTGATCATCATCTAGAACATTTATTTTGTTAGCATCTAGGTTTGATTGTGCCATTAATTTTGCCAACTTTTGGCCTCTTACCAATTTTGTGATCTGAACATATACGTTGAATTCCTAAATCCTGTTCATCCACCTACATCTTTTGCCCGACACCTCTTGTTGAGAGAATGTCTTTTACAGCAGCACTTGGGACAAAAGCTATGATTGTGGCACCAACCAAGTAACACCTGGAAGACTTAACTACTTTTAGCAAGGCATAAGCCTGTTTATCGCTTATATCATATTTAAGCTTTGCAGCTTGAAGAGATTTACTAAAGAATGCAATGGGTTGTTCAAAACCCTCCTCATTTTTTTGGAGCAAAATTGCTCCAATTGTATGAAAAGAAGCAAATAAAAAGATATGCATAGGCTTAGTATAATCTAGAGTCCTCAGTACATGTGCATTTTTTATTGCATCTTTTATCTCCTGGAAAGTTACTAAAGGTTCTCCATCCCACTTGACCACTGCTCCCTTTTTGAGCATTTTGGAGATTGGCTTACTAATCTCTGCACAATTTGTTATAAACCTTCTCAAGACATTAACTTGGCCAAAGAATGATTGGATTCCTTTGACATTTTTAGGCTTAGGGACTTTATCAATGGCTGCAACTCTTTCTGGATCAATTTTTACCCATCCTTGGATACTATGTGACCAAGAAGTTTTCCCTCTATGACTCCAAATGTACTTTTCCTCAGATTAAGGGAAACTACATATTCTAGGTCTTTTATGAAAATTTTCTCCAAATGTTTAGAATAATCTTCTACCTTCTTGGAATATGCAGTTAGGTCATCCTAGTACACCACCATGAATTTGTCTATATAATCAGTAAAAGCAACATCCATGGCTCTTTGGAAGGTTGCCCCTGCATTTAATCAAGTCAAAAGGCGTTCTAACATATACATAAATTCCCCACAGTGTTGTAAAAGCAGTTTTATATTGTTCTGCTTCATTAACTAACACTTGATTGTAACCTGAAAATCCATCCATCATTGACATTAATTTAGAACCAGTCACATCCTACAACATATCTTCCATGTTTGGTAGACCATAGTTGTCTTTTAGGGAAGCAATGTTTAGGTTTCTAAAATCTACACGGCCTGATATCCCCATTCTTCTTTTTGACTGGTACCAAATTTGAAAACCAAGTGGAATGTCTTATGGGCTTGATAATACCTCCATCTCTGAGTTTCATTAACTCCTCTTGCATCTTTGGAGCCCATGTAGGATTTATAGGCCTTTGTTTTTGGCTAAATGGTTTTGACATTTTCTTTCGAGGGGATAACATGCTTAAATAAGTCCTCCCCATAAGCCTTTAAATCATTATAAGACCAAGCAAATACACATCTAAATTTTCTCAATAAATCAATTAAAGACTTTCTTATAGTGGAGGATAAATTCTTGCCTATGTATGCCTTCTTTGGCGATTCAACATTTCCAAGGTTGACCTCTTCCAACTCTTCTGGCTTTTTGTCTTTGACTTTTGATTGAACTCTATCCTAATTGTCAAAGACACTCTCCAACACTACAAATCCCTTGGAAACTTTCTTTGTTTTCAATTGCAAAACTTCTTGACCAAAACAATGTCCTTCCCATTTACAATTTCAACAAAGGCACTGAAGTCTAATTCTTGGCCATGGTACTTATCTTCATTTAAAAGGAATTTCCAGCATGTCTTTGTCATATTCAAACACTTGCCAATTCTCTATATTATCAGGGATAGATGGCCTATTTTGTACTTCAACATTTGAAACCACAGTAAAAAAAACAACATCAGGTTTAATAGCCACATTAGTAAGCAAATCAGTCATTTTGTTATTTGTTTTGTCCATCCAAGTTATCCCAAATGCATCAAATGCTTCAATTTCATCCCAAACAGCATTTATATACAGTTTCAACCTTTTGTTCTTGGATACATAAGTTTGCCTAATTTGAGACACCACCAATTAAGAATCACCAATTACATGTAACTTTTTAATACCATGTTTGAGAGCTACTTTCAACCCTAGTTAGAGTGCTTCATATTCTACTATATTATTGGTACATGTAAAATTTAAAGTGAAAGAATATCTAAATGTCCTCTTATCTGGTGAAACAAAGACCACCCCAGCCCCTGATCCTTCTTTAGAATTGGTACCATCAAAATACATGACCCATGGTCCTCGTGAATCAGAACACCTAGTTACTTCCTGCACAATTAATGGGACTGGTTTCTCAGTTTCTAAAACAGTGATTTCAGCTCTAAAGGCATTTATATCAATGCCAAGGACGCATGTGGCATCATTATCTATATTGTTCTTAATCATATGAGTAACCCTAGGCTCTCTATTGACTTTGATGGCTTTGTCACCTATGTGGAAAGTAGCAAAAGATAGGTCACACTATAAGCTCCCTCCCATAGCAGCAATCCATTTCCTTGAAAATAACATAACATATTGGGGAGGAATATCAACTACCAGAACACTCATACTTAAATCGTTGTCAGGATATGCAGCTAGTTTGTATGGTAATGCACTAATAGTACCTATGACAGGGACATCCCTTGAATCCATAACACAACATCTACCCTGTTTTGTGTCTACTTTCAAACCAAGGGACTCCATGATTTTGAAAGGCATTACAGTGTTTGAGGCTCCTGAGTCAATCATACAATTCCTCGCAGTCTTTCCATTTATAATTAGACTAAGAAAGAAAAGGTCAATATTCTCTATGTATGTTGCTGCTGAACTGTCTAAGTACATTGGGGGTATCTGAGATATTACTCCCTTTTCTTACTTTTCTTTGGGTTTGACTCGTATCATTTTTCCTAATGATGACTCACTTTCAATGATACCAATATTTCCAATTCCTCCCAACCAATCAAAAAATTAGAGATTTATCTAAAATACCTTTATTTTCTTGTCCTTGGACAGCAAAATCCTTAACTTGTTTGATAGCATCAGGCTTTAGCTTCTTTTCTTCCACATTTGTCTTGGTTAAGTCTGCATTTTGGGTTTGCAACTTTGCATACTCTTCTTAGGTTCTCATTTATTGGCTTTGGCATCTTTTGTTTTGACAACTATTTGATTCTTTCCTTTGTTGTCATCATTCATTTGGTGAGTCACATCCTTGATGAAAATGCCCAAGGTATTGCCAGCAACATTGTTCACTGCTCTATTTCTTAAGTTATAGGTGCTATGGACTTGAGCAACCATTTCTGCTATTATCTTTTCAATTTCTTCCTTAGATGGTCTTCTCAAATTCATGTGTCCTATCTGATGTCATGTTGCATGCTCGGTCATCAATTGCACTTTCATCATCTGAGAAAATCTGCCGATGATAGACTTGATATATATCTCGCTGATTGTTTACATCCATTTCAGATTATTTGTATCTGATTCTTCACAGTCATGACATGAGATAGTCATATTAAAAACCCCATCATCATGATTTTTCTCTTCTTCTCCTTCAGGTTGTGATTGTTGGGATGCAGAAAATGACTGAGCGACTGTACAATATTCAAGAGAATGGGAGGATTGACAAACCATACATTAAGGCACTTCCTCAACCATATTTACAAAGTTCCTCTGTAATGGATCTGGTGTATTCTTGTCATTTGCACCTTGCACCAGATTATTAATAGGTTTACCATCTTTCCACTGTGTTGTAGGGGTTACTTTGCAATCTGGTCTGCCTGTTGAAATTGTTATTAAATTGTGGCTTTTCACCAGTATTAGGCTTAGTTACATTATTGACTAGAGACTTCAAATTCTTCAATACTTGATCCATCTTATCTTCCTCAGGCTTCTTAGTTGTACCAAGCTTGTCTCCTTCCTTCTTGCTACCCCAGGGATTAAACAACTTTGGATCATCCCTTCTTCGTAACTTCCCAGATGCTCTCCTATTGTTTTTCAATGTTTACAGCTATCTTAAAAGCATCCCTCAATGTCTTAGGATCCTTGTCCCCTAGTATGTATGTCGTTTTACTATTGAATGCACTAAAGCAGGTAGTCAAGCACACATTCTCATCCAATCTCATGACCTGGAACAACTTGTACATCACCTTTTGGAACATAATATTGAAATCAAAAGTGGATTCATTCTGATTTATTGTTAAGTTCATTTAGGACAAAGCTAGCATTAGTGTTATCTTCATATTGTTCATTGAAACACTTTCCAAATCATTCCATGAACCAATACTGTCATCAAGAAGTCTACTAAACCAATCTCTGGCATCGCCTATGAGTGAGTGCACAAACAGTTTCATAACAACATCTTCATGTTCTACCTCATAGTCACTCAACATGTCAATAAAGTTTCTGAGGTGCTCTTCGCCACTAATAGCATTGTTCCTAGAGAATTTTGACACTTTGTCTCTTATTTCATTGGATATGGGATTTGGATAAAGAGGGATACCTACAAAAGTTATTTGCTTATATCTATCCATATATATGGGCCTCTTTTGAGATCCTAAGACATTGGAAGAACTAGGTCCAACAGCTTGGGTTTGCATAGAAGTTTTCCCTTGTTGTGCTATGGTCAGTTGACCAATTTTGGTGGAGGAAGAGGCTAGTAATGACAAGGAAATTCCTTGACCATTTGTCACAGGACCACAATTGGGATAGAAGATATACCTTGTGAGGCTTCGTTTTGCCCTACTGTTAGACCAGAGGTGGACTTCAGGAATTGGATTTTCTTTTCATTTCTTCTGCTTGAGCTTCATTTTCAACCTTCTCCAACTCCTTTGCCAGATCTTCTCTTTCCTTCTTAGCTCTTTCCAGTTCCAAATCAATTTTGCAGATACCAAAACTCACCTTGGATGCAACAATAGGTTCATTGATATAAATGTCAACAACTTTTTGCTTTCCTTTATCAATGTTTTTAGCAATAAGGCCTATTACATTTTCTTCAAGGGGTCTATAGGGTTGGATCTATGAAATAGCAGATCCTTCCTTCTCACGTAGAGCATGTTCTTGGTCTTGAACCTTAGATCTCATTTCTCCATTATCTACAAATAGATCTAAATGTAGAGTCGAAGACTTCTCCTCCAACTTCCTATTTTGCTATTTAAGAGTTTCCATTCTTCTGAGTACTCTCCCTTTCTATAAGAGCGCTCATGGTGATCATTTCTTTTTCCTTTTCCAAATGTATGTGTTTGGCATCCTCCTCTGCAACCTTCTTTCTAAGTACTTCAACTTCAAACAGTAACTCTTCAAGATCTGCAGAGGTAGGTTTCTGAATCTATAGGATCAGTCAAATCAATAAGATTCCTCTAACAAATGGAATATGCCCAAGATTTTGCCTATTATCTAGGGCATTCTTGTATTTCCAGTGTTGATCTACTTCTTTAGACACATTTGGTCAAAAGGCAACATCTCCAATAGAAGAAACAATCTTATCGTGGTATAATCTTTCCTCGGGCAAAGGAGTAATAAAGATTTGACCCAAAAGTCTTGTACTCTCAGACTCAGAGTTCAAAGATGAAAGTTCTCTTTCTACTATGAGTTGATACAAAGAATCGCCTCATATATTATCTTGAGGTTTCCACGTATGGATATAATCTCCTTTCTTCCTTTGAATAAGTGTGTTTGAGTTGGGAGTAGTACTGGGACGATTGACCTACATAGAAGGCCCAATGCTTTACCTCTACGAGTGTCGCATAGATGTGATGCAGTGAGTTGGGAGTAGTACTGGGACGGTTGACCTACATAGAAGGTCCAATGCTTTACCTCTATGAGTGTCACATATATGTGATGTAGTGAGTGCTTAGTGCTCTATTCATTTTCATGAGCGAAGGATTCTAACTTCTAATGAACCCACAGCTCATAGGTTAATAAGATTCCCTCAAAACTACATGGTTTAATCTGGATAGCAATATCACAATTTGACTTACTATGGAAAATGCCTCCTACTCATTAATCTCTTACTGTTAAACTAAGGTACAAATAGCATACTTAGCATTGTTGATGACCATACAGTCAATCAATGCGTTATACACTATAGCTTTCCTCCTCAATAAATCATTATCAGCAGCAGTACACGTATATTGAGCTAAATGAATACAACTTTCCGAGAATAATCTCTAATAAGAATACTAACAGTCTAAGTAAAAATTGAACTCTCAGGATCGCTGTCTGAAAATCCAATTTCCTTACAAGTACTCGTGAAGTTATCATCAATATGAACAAACAACCAAAAACGTTCTCAAAAAACAATATGACCACACACAAAGTGCGCCAGAAGGGCCAAACATAAAACCTCGTAAGACTGATCTCAACAGATCAACAAAACAATGAAGTTTCTCATTATTTTTCTAATTCTAAATCCCACATCAGTATAATTGCCAGTACTCCTAATCACAATATCATATCATATCTACCTGATATCTTGTTCTTTTAGTTGTCATCCTCAACCCAAAAACAGTGAATATTTTCGTTATTCTTCTAATTCAAATCCCACTTCAATTTCATTGCCGGTAATCCGAATCATTATATCATATCACATCTATCCGAAATCTTCTCTTCTTTAGCTGTCACCCTCGACCCCAGAAACAGTTGTAAAGAATAATTAACTAGTTGATGTTCAAAAACCCTAGTGCTAATAAAGGTCGAAAATACAAACTAAAAATTCTACCCAAAACCACAATGACAGAAACTCTACCCTATAATGGTTAGCCCAGGATGATCACAAAACCGTTTCTCGTATTTCTCAGAGCAACCAACGAATCCGTACACTTAAACTTACAAGATGAAAACACATCAAGCAAAGCCCATAAAAATCTTGCATATCCACATATCTTGATTACATCTTGTTGGTGAAACAAAGAAAAACAAAAAGAACCCACGCATTGCTCAAGCCTGTGATTTTTTCTATCAATTTTTTTCAGAAAAGTTGGGATTACCTGAAGAGCGAATGGATACTGCTGCGTCTAATTGAAGTTGGGGATGAAACCAGCGAATCGGATTTTCAGTCTTCCTCTTCCCATGGCAAAAGCCTTTGTTCTCTAGCATAAAAACTTCACTTCATACAAACAACATAAAAGACCTTTTAGAAGAACCAAGACTCGGCCATTTTTACTTATTTCACAAAAAAGAGACAATATGGAGAAATCACATCTATGAGTTTTATATGGGTCCCTTAGGCTTAGGGCCTCGTGGACGTGATTAAAAATCTTTCATTCATTCATATCGTATAATTAAATGCACACACTTTTCGTAGATATTTATCACCCATTATTTATATATAGCTTTAAGCCAACTTTGTTTATTTGTTTGAGAAAAATGTTGTTGAAAATCACCCTCAATTAACGTTGTGAGACAAATTACCTCAAGAGTCGGCTAACTTTTGGCGGCTACTAACTAAAGATAAGAATTAAGGAAGCCAAGTTGATTGAGAAGGAACCTTGAGTGAATTTTATTTTTTGGGGGGGTTTGATGAGGATAAAACAAACCAATGCATGACTTAGGGTCCATTTGGATCGTGGATTTGAGCGTGAATTGGAATTCGAAATTCTCAAAAATTCTCAATCTATTGTTTGCGTTTGCAAAATGAGAATTGAAATTTGGGGAAATGTGGATTCGGTATCCCCATTTGACCCCCAAAACAAGAATTTTGTCTCCCCTCAAAATACTTGTTATTTGGAATTCTCGTTTTAATTCCCATTTTTTGAAAATGAGGATTTCAACTAAAGTGAAATTTAATTGGGTTTGACATCTAGATGCCCATTTGGGAGCACCTATTTTTGCACATATTTTTTAAATTTAATTGAGTTGTAACTGAGAGAGAGAAGTGTTTCAAGAAATGGTACCCTTTGCATCTACTTTGAGCACCCTTTGAACACCATTTTTGTAAAAATCAGCAGGTGTTGCTTGAAGAAATTAGAAAGATTATTGCAGAAATTCATACAAATACATTCTTTTTTTAATTGGGGGAAAAATTTCAGCTATTGTTGCACCTGCTCATATGTTTGGATTAAATAAAATAACTAGTACCACACATATCTAATTTCTTTCATCTTTCTTTTAACTTTTTCTTAAATTTTTATTTTGCAATGAACATCGACATTTTTGGCATGTGTGGAGTTGGAAGCACCATGAACAAGTTCTTGAACAAATTGGAAATATGAATCGCCTTTCTCACTATAACTTTTATATTCATTTTTTGAACTACATATTCGTATTTTGAACCAAACAGGCTTGGAATAAGAAATTTCAATTATCAAATATTTTTGGGTTTGAACCAAACAATCCCAGAATAAATTCCAGAAACCATAATATGGATTTTGAGTTCCAAAATCCCAAATCAAGGATTTTAGATTCTAACTCCTAAATCATATTACAACAACCAAACGAGCCCTAAAGATAGAGGACTAGAGATTCCTTAGAGTTTATATTGTGCTTTTATTACAAGCTTTTCTTATTTTTAAGGTAAATGATGGTCTCCTTTTGGGGACTACACTAAACCTTCAAGTTGGGAAGCACTAGCTAAAGGAGGAAAAAGGGTATGTTTTTACATTGTTTGAATTTTAAATGTAGCAAGTGATGCTTTCTTCTTCTTCTTCTTTTGAGGGATTTGAATACAATATTTAAAGTATCTATAGTAGTTTGTCATGCATTTTCTTAATATCTAAGAGTGGATTGTAATTCGTTTATTGTGTTGTGTTTTATGTGTAGATTGTGTTTCTATTTTTGGATCACACTTTGTAATATATCATCAAATGAGAGAGCTAAATATTCATCTACAACGTTGATGCAAAAATAGAAACACAGTATACTTAAAGAACACAAGAAGCAATTGTATAGGATTGTGGAAACCTATTATCTTGGATTGTAATTTTGTAAAATTATATTGATACAAAATGGAAGATGATTTGTAAGATTTATTTTTTGCTATATTAGAAAAAATTGACATTTATTATTCATATTTAGTCAAGAGTCTAGTGTGTGGAATATACTAATAGAACAATTACGCCATACATGTCAAATTTCTTATAAATCAAGAATAGGCCATTAGTGTAATAACTATTCTACATTGTTCAAATTTAAAGAACATTGTGTGTAAGGTTTTTGTACATTAAGAGGGTTCTTGCCTTCTTAGTGAGGTTATCTTGAACTATAAATCACACAACTTAAATCCCACAAAAATTAAGATTTTTTTTTAGACCATTAATGAGTACATAATTATTATCTTAGTGGATAAATAATTGATGTGACATTATTTATGATTAAGAATTAGATAAGATGTGGTCAAAGAAGTTAGACAAGAGAGTGTGGTCATTCTTCGTCATGCTAGAATCCCTAAGAGCAATGTCCCTGAAATTGAACTCTATGTGTTTTAAAACCTTTTAAACAATAATGACCTTATCATTCCTAAAGAGTATAAAGGTTATCTTGTTGTTATAAGGAAAAGGCAAGACTATATAACTAAGACACATGATCTCTTATTTGATGGTTGTAGATATAAAAATCTTAAATAAGCAACCCCATCGCAATTGCTAAATAAAGTTAAATCAACCATTGCTAATTCATCCTTGAATGATGCCACAAACTTGGACCCGCCACATTTACATGGGGTATAAAAAATACATAAGGTTGGTATTCTCCTTAAATCTATAGTGGATGTCATTAAGTTACCTACCTACAACCTCATTGTGCAGCTGGAGAAGCTCATTTCTCCTTTCTCTAAAAAATATATGTTATGTTAAATTCATCTCACTTCATTGGTTTAATTTATAGTAAAAAATTTGATAATAATGACCTCTTAGTCAACTTTGGTGTTGTGTCTCTCTTCACCAAGGTCTCCCTCCCTAACTCATTGAGTTGATTCAGTAAAAATCCAACATCGAGAATGCCAACCTAGTCAAATTGTGCCTTAGATCCCTTTCTTCACATTACGAGGTGTAGTTTATTCGCAAGTGGATAAAGTAGCCACAAGTTCTCCTCTTCCCTAATTATAACCAACCTTTACGTGGACACTTTAAAAATATTGTTCTTCGGTCCTTTACTCTTAAACCAAATTGGTGGAAGCACTATATTGATGACACTAATGCTTGTTGGCCCTGCAATCATGAAAATTTGGAAGATTTTCAATCTCAATTAAATAACATAGACAAGTTCATATTATTTATGAAAGTGTTTAAAAAACCAAGTCCTCCTCTTTGTTGACATTCTCTTCACCACCAAATAACTCCTTTCGATATTGTGTCTACCACAAAGCCACCCATTCCAATTTATTCATTCCATCTTCCTCTCATTGTTATCCTACCCAAAAGGTTGGTGCCATCAAAACTTTGGTCTTGCATGAATTTTGAAATTGTAAGGCCTAGAATATTGAGCAAGAGATTGTTTGCCTCATAAATGTCTTCATATTAAACAACTACAAAAGAAAGCACATTGTTGAGGCAAAAAGAAAGACAAACTAAAAAGCAATCTTGGTCCTTCTTCTATTTTTCATCTTCCCTTCTCATGTGCCTTTCTAAGGCCTTCCTAAAAAACTTATCAAGATTCTTAAAATAGGGGCCTTTGTTGCTACTTTAAACCCTTCCAAACCTATAGGAATCACACACCTCCAACCAATGATTAAAAATAGCTCCTTCTCAACTTGAGGATCTGTAAAGTAACTTTTTAAGTAGGGAATTTTCTATGGTGGTGAGTTTGGTCCCTCTCTTAAAACTATAGTCAAAAAACCTATAGGAATCACACACACCTCCAACCAAAGATTAAAAATAACTCCTTCTCAACTTGAGGGTCTGTAAAGTAACTTTTTAAGTAGGGAATTTTCTATGGTGGTGAGTTTGGTCCCTCTCTTAAAACTACAGTCAAAAAACATTAGATGTGCATTATGCATGAACAAGCCTTAAAATCAAAATTTGAAGAGTCATCTTCCAAGACCAATCACCATATCATTGTATTTAGTTGTCATGCTCTTATGATCTTTGTATTTCATTGTTGTCCTTAGTGGAGATCAGTGGAGATCTAGGATTTTGTTGTTGTCCTTGGTAGAGATCAGTGAAGATCTAGGAATTCATTGTCATGCCCTTATGATCACTACATTTCATTGTCATGCCCTTATGATCTCTGTATTTCATTGTCATGCCCTTGCTCTGCGATTTTGTTGTCATGTCATGCCCTTGATCTGCAATTTCTTTGTTGTGCCATGCCCTTGTGATCTATGTGCCCTTGCTCTACAATTTTCTTTAAGGGGAGAAGAGGTATCTATGTAAATGTTCTTTCATTTTCCCTGTAAACATGTATCTCTTTATATTTCCCCTAGTAGGTGATTAGAGAATCTTATCTTTACGTATATGTATGTGTATATATACATAAATACACACACATATGTGTGTGCGTCTATGTATTTATGTATATATATAGAAGCTTCTCTTTATATATACATATGTGTATATATACATACACACACACACACGTGTGTGTGTCTATATATGTATGTATATATATAGAGAGAGAGAGATCTATATGTTTATATACATACATACATAGACACACATATATGTGTGTGTATGTATATATATATATACATATACATATATATATATACGTATACATATATATATATATATATATATATATATATATATATATATATATATATACATATATATATGTATATACATATATATGTATATATACATATATACATATGTATATACATATATATGTATATACATATATATGTATATATACATATATACATATGTATATACATATATATGTATATATATGTATATACATATGTATATATATGTATATACATATATATACATATATATGTATATACATATATATACATATGTATATACATATATATACATATATATGTATATACATATATATACATATGTATATATATACATATATATACATATGTATATATATATATGTATATATATCTATATATATGTGTATATATATATATATATATATATATGTATATATATATATATATATGTATATATATATATATATGTATATATATATATATATATGTATATATATATATATATATATATACATACGTATACAAAAATCAAAAGATGATGCAGAAGCATTGAGCTTGGATTTTGGTGGAGTTATACTTTTCATGGTTCAAGATGTGTTGGAGACACATTGGAGAACCTTTCCTCATGATTGCATAAAGATCAGATGGATTGAGTTGAAGTTTGAGTCATTTTACCTTGTTGTTGGAATTGTGTTTTCTAGTCTTTGGGTGCCTATTGCGAGCCGTGTAACTAATTTTCCACATGAGTTAGAGGCCATGAAGTTCATGGATTGAAGAGGGCCTAGATTATTATCTATGGTTAAGGTCACAAGTTCTAATTCATTATAAGTTGGGAGATATGACAATTCTCCTAGAATATCAATTTTCGATAGTTTGCACAACTGGTTTTTTTGTGTGACTTCTGAGATGAATCTGAAGATATCCTTAATGAATCAGCCTTAGCGAGATTAAGGGGTTGTAGAGGATTGAATGTACTACCTTTAGTTTGAAGCACAAGGTCTAATTCAATCAGAGCTAAGAGATATCGTGATTTTTTATGGGTATCAATTTTTGGACATTTAATTGTTGTTGGAGGCCGACTTGTGGCTCTTCAAGTATTTAATGTTAGGTTTATTTAGTTTTTAGCATTTTGGGCCAACTTGTGGCTTAGATTGGTATAAGTAAAGGGTCTTGTGGAGTCTTTTAGTCATTCATTCATGGAATAATTCATTCATTTAGAGGAAAGATGAGTGTGTGAGTAGCTGAAGGGCGAGTTTTCCTAAGTCTATAAACAGAGTGCCGAATGTGAGGCATTTTACAATAGGATTGTGATAAATTTGTGAGTGTGTGGATAGAATGCCAAATGTGAGGCAATTTACACTTGGATATTGGATAAAGTTGGAGCAAAGCTAGTGGCTACAACTTGGAAAACAAGGAGATTGCTTGGTGGGCTTGCAATCACAAGTTGAGATCTTCCTTAGAGGTTTCTACCAGAGTGTGGATCTGGACTAGCTAGTGTTTGGGTTAGATCTTGAGGGATCTTGCAAAATTGCTATTGTAATTGCTTTGTATTTGGCCATATCTGGGAAGGCCTTATAGCCTGGCACATTGCATAGAATAGTTATTTTATGAATAATTATTGTAATTTGGTATCAAATCTTGCATTGTTATTGTGTTTCTGTTGTGTGATTATTTGTTGGGAGCTAGGACATCTTCTTTGGGGATTCTCCTACCTTGTGTTGTGTCAGGTGGTATAAGAGCTCAGTTGTTCCTTAGTGTAAAAGTAGATTGCTGAAGTGTGAGGTAGTTTCTACCAGGACCTTGGTTCGATGAAGTTTATCAGAGTGGAGGTTGTTCCTGAGTGTGTAGACAGATCGCCAAAGTTGTGGCAGTTTGCACCAAGACTTGGGTTGGAGAAGTAGATTTGAGTTGATCTTGATCTGGTGGTGTATTTTCTTTCAAGAGTCCTAGATCTCTTGGTTGCAAGGAGGTAGATAATAGTTCTAGCTTGCAATTGTAGAGGACTTGCAAATGGATCGATGGATGTGAAGATGGAAGACTAATCTTATTGAAGCATGATCGTAGAGAGTTTGTGGATTTCGGATCTGGGGTCCTAGACTTGTGATGTGGTTCTTGATTGTTTGTGCGAGGTGGCAAGTTACAATCTGACTTGCAAACAATTTAGTTTTGTCATAAGGAGCGTAGGAAGGATTTATTGTAGAGGGTTTATGAAGATCTTAGGAGATGGCTTCGAGAGGATTGGACCCTGATATGATTGCAAATCTCTGTGATGTGCTAGAGCCTGAGGTTTTTTGAGATGTTTGCTCGAGTTAAAGCTAGTTTGGTTGATCAAGCTAAGGAGGTGGATGCTCAGTTTGAAACTAGTTTGGCTCAATGAGATAAGGATAGAATGAGGAAGGCATTTCATAGATGTTTGTGGAGCTAAAGTCTACCAATCTAGAAGAGAGTTGTCTGGTTGGTTAAGAGACTTGTTCGTGAGAGAAGATGGCATAGCAAGGTCAAGGTAGAAGAGGTTGGTTTTTCTAATCAATTTGTGGAGTATGATACAAAACCTATAGAGAAACTTGAGGTTGTTGCTGAGGATATTCCTAACCTTGTTGATGTTGGGATAGAGGTTGGTTTTCATGATCAGTTGGCTGAGTTTGACATGGAAATTACAAAGCACTTGGTCGTGGATGATCTGGTTGATGTTGGTGATGACTTGTATGTTGCAAAGCATCTTGTTGTGAGTAATGAGATTGTTGGTGTTGTGAGTTTGGCATGTGTTGATGAATATCTACATATTGTTGTTGATGTGGAGTTTGTTATTGCTGGTGTGGATTCACTAGTTGCTAATGAGGATGAAGATCTATTGATGAAACATTATGTTCAATTTGTTCTTGGGTGTAAGCATGTTGATTGGGTTGTTGATATGTATTTGATTATGATGTTTTAGTGGATGAAGCACAGATGGTTTATTTTTAGATTTGTTATATTGACTTTGATGAAGTGGAAGCCTTTAGTAAAGATGAAGTTGGTTGCAAATCTTTCTTTGGGCATCAAAGTATGGGATATACTTTTCTATTTACCTGGGGAGTCTAATGTAGGAACATCAAGCTTGGATTTTGGTGGAGTTATGCTTTTCATGGTTAGGGATGTGTTGGAGACACATTGGAGAACCTTTCCTCGTGATTGCATAAAGATCAAATGGATTGAGTTGAAGTTTGAGTCGTTTTACCTTGTTGCTAGAACTGTATTTTCTAGTTTTTGGGTGCCTATTGCGAGTCATATAACTAATTTTCCACAATGAGTTAGAGGCTATGGAGTTCAAGGATTGAAGAGGGCCTAGAGTAATATCTTTGGTTAAGGTCATAAGTCCTAATTCATTATAAGTTGGGAGATATGGAAATTCTCTTGGAGTATCGATTTCTGGCAGTTTGCATGACTGGTTTCTGTGCGTGACTTCCGAGATGAATTCGAAGATATCCTTAATGAATCAACCTTAGAGAGCTTAAGTGGTTGTAGAGGACATAAAGTACTACATTTAATTTAAATCACAAGCTCTAATTCAATCAAAGCTAGGAGATATCATGATTTTTCTCGGGTATCAATTTTTTAACATTTAATTGTTGTTGGAGGCTGACTTGTGGCTCTTCAAGTATTTAATGTTAGGTTTATTTAGTTTTAGCATTCTAGGCCAATTTATGGATTAGATTAGTGTAAGTAGGGGGTCTTGTGGAGTCTTTTAGTCATTCATCCATGGAATGATTCATTCATTCAGAGGAGTGAGTGCAGGAGCAGCTGAAGGGTGATTTTTCCTAAGTCTATGGACAAAGCATCGAATGTGAAGCAATTTATAGCAGGATTGTGATGAAGTTGTGAGTGTGTGGATAGAGTGTCGAATGTGAGGTAGTTCACACTTGGATCTTGGATAAAGTTGGAGCAAAGCTAGTGGCTACGACTTGGAAAACAAGGAGATTTCTTGGTGGGCTTGCGAGCACAAGTTGAGATCTTCCTTGGAGGTTTCTACTAGAGTGTAGATCTGGACTAGCTAGTTTTTGGGTTGGATCTTGAGGGATCTTGCAGAACTGTTATTATAATTGCTTTGTATTTGGCCATGATTGAGAAGGCCTTACAGCCTGACACATTGCATGTAACAGTTATTTTATGAATAATTATTGTAATTTGGTATCAGATCTTGCATTGTTATTGTGTTTTTGTTGTGTGATTATTTGTTGGCGGCTAGGACATCTCCTTTGGGGATTCTCCTACCTTGTGTTGCATCAGAAGGGCACAACAATGAGATACAAAGATCACAAGGGCATGGTAACAAAATGTAGAGATGCAAAGATACATATATAGATACATACATACATACATATAAAATACATATAAAATATATACATACATACATATGCATATGCAATTTTATCACCTTGGAAAACTATATTTGATCTTTACTCAATCACCAAGAGATAATATAATCTATAAGTACATATTTCTGAATACTTAGTTTGGTATGAATAGTTTCTCTTGAATTCATCTAAGGAAAGTGAGTCTACTCATGATGATAATGGCTC
Organism: Cupressus sempervirens; assembly: GCA_028749045.1. NCBI lineage: Eukaryota > Viridiplantae > Streptophyta > Pinopsida > Cupressales > Cupressaceae > Cupressus > Cupressus sempervirens. Next base: position 790,820,601 of record CM053785.1, read on the forward strand.
TATATATTGGGTCTTTAGAGGAGAGAGAGACTTACAAAAGATTAGATGTTGTTTCTAGCTCAAATATTCCCAATTTTATGTTCACAACTCAAATGCTCTCCCATGGCCTAAGCTAAAACCTTCATTATTGCATCCAAAATTATGGAATAAAATATGATCATGTCCCCAGCAGAGAATTGAAGTGCAATTTTTTCGGATTCCACTTAGCACTATGTCAATAAATTCAAGAAATTCTACTACCGTGCAAAATAACTTACATTGATTCTGAAGTTTGGGCCCTAACAACAGTCAAAAGTTAAATTATTGTCAAAGAATGTGCTAAAAATAAGAAAGAGTACATATTTAGAATGAACATAGATATTGGCAACAATGAAGAAACATATAATCCTCTTATACATAATCAAAATTATGTTAGAGATGAATGCAAGAAATTACATAGGCATATGGTCTTTTATTTTGCGTAGTCCTCCATATGGCCTATTACAAATATACAGTCTAATCTTAAGAAAAATAATATTCTTAAATGTATATGATTAAATAAAATAAACAAGAGTACTAGTTGTAGTTGTATAATTCTAGTATTATTGATTATGTTAAACAAAATGTTCAATAAAACAAGTATGGAGTAACATAAATGGATCATTTTGCTCGAATACTATTATGACTTAATGTGAATGCATCTGATCATTACCTCGATGATATTATGCATGAGATCTTTACTCAATCACCAAGAGATAATATAATTTGTAAATACATATTTTTGCATACTTAGTTTTGTATGAATAGTTTTGATTGAATGGAAGGATAATTTCTTGTGTGAATTCAAGAAATGAATGATTAATTTAATTTAGCACAACTAGTGTGTATGCAAGTGTGTATGTATGCATGTAAAGCAGTTCACATAATGAACTAATACACATACATACATGCACATATTCATACAATCATCATAATCATTTATCCTTGAATCTAACCAAAACTATTATATATGAACAAGAGATACATGTTTAGAAAGGGGGAAAAAAAGAAAAGAACATTACATTGGTACCTCTTCTCCCTTTGAAGAAAATTTCAAAGCAAGGGCACAACACAACAATGAAATGCAAAGATCACAAGGGAACGACAACAAAATTCTAGATCTCCACTGATCTCTACCAACGTTCAGAGCTCTCCACCCTCTTCCACACACAACTCTCCACAATCAATCAAAACAAATGGGGACTGATTAATGTTGTGTTTTCTTTTCTTTTTTGTTTTTAATCCATGATCCACAATCCACAAGATCTCTCTATATATATACATACATACACACATACATACATACACAAATATGTATGTGCATGTATATATATACATATATACATTCACACACACACACACACACACACACACACACACACACACACACACATGAAAACAACAATGCACTTTCTAAGGGTTTACAATTGTTCAACAAAATTAATATTTTACAAGAAAATGCACTTGAAGAAATGTTAGCTCATAAGCAAGAACATGGTGTTGAAACAATACATAAAGTGCTTGACATGAGAGGTCCGCAAGTGAGGGTGTTGACCAATCTTGAAAACTTGAATGCTGAAATGAAAGCTATCATTGATCAAACACCTATGCCAAAGTTAGAAGATAATGTGAAGTTGATTTTAGATATGGTAGAGGCAGATATTCAAAAGTTTGATAATCAAAATTTAAGGCATGAGAATGAAGGAGTGGCTTTAGAAAGAGAAGGAGAAGGAGTGGCTTTAGAAAGAGACTACACGGTAGAAACAACAAGACAACATAGAGGATATTATGGGAGCCACTAGATAGAATTCATGAAAGTGTTGCAGTAGGTACTATGACATTGGAATTACTTGCAAGTATCTTTGAGAATCTACAGTCCAAATATCGAGAGGACTAGACGCTGTGCAATTTGTCATGTATTGCATCTCATTTTGCTTATAAGAGTGTTTCAAGTATTGGCACAGTCTCCCTATGATGATACCAAGTATCAAGTGCTTGTAAGAGTGTTTCAAGGTTGGGAACCACTTTAACATCTTTTGCATGGTTTAGAGGTAATGCCATTGTGGCAGAGGCTTCGGCAAGGGAATGAGCTTCGTGATAATGGCATTTACACAAAAGAAGAACTTGCTTCTTCAACTCCTTACACTCAAATCTTCACTGAAGTTATTCTTCCAGTAGTCAGAATAGCTACTATGAATTCATGGGAGCCAAGGGACCTTGAACCTATGCTACATTTTTTGGAGACATGGGATAAGTTACTACCGGCTTCAGTTATTCATAACATTTTGGATTGTATAGTGATGCCCAAATTAGTAGTAGTAGTAAATACTTGGGACCCTCATAGGGAGAGTGTGCCAATGCATGCATGGTTACGTCCTTGGCTTCCATTGTTGGGCCAGCATAAGAGCCTTTATATCCAACCATTCATTATAAATTGGGCAATACGCTTCATGTCTGGCATGTAAGTGATGCATTTGCATATGCAATTTCATCATCTTGGAAAACTATATTTGATCCTGTTAGCTGGGAACAACTGATTGTTCATTTTATTGTACCTTACTTGATGATAGTTCTATAGGAATTTGTAATCAACCCATCTAATCAATATTTGGACCCGTTTAACTGGGTTATGGCTAGTTTCTTTCTACAAATATCTGCTAGGATATGTTTTTGTAAAGTTTCTTTTGAACTTTGGCCATGTTTCCTAGTCTGCATTATTTATGTGCAAGATCTTGAGGTAAGTCACTTAGCATGGGTTGAGTGATTTTTATTGTTTTATTATTTTGATTGTAGAATATGTATGCAGCTGGATCAATTTTTATATTGTGCTAAGATGTAATAAGCACCTTAAAAAAGATCTCTAAGATATACATGTTTGTAAGGAAATATAAAGAGATACCTATTTAGAAGGAAAATAAACGAACATTTACATAGCCCTTGAAGAAAATCCCAGAGCAAGTGCATGACACAAAAACGAAATCATAGAGCAAGGGCACAAAGATCACAAGGGCACAACATGGCAACAAAATTACAGAGCAAGGGCACGACAATGAAATGCAGAGATCACAAGGGCACAACAACAAAATCGTAGAGCAAGGGCACAACAACGAAATGCAGAGATCAAAGCAATGAAATCAAAAAGCAAGGGCATGACAAAAAAATGCAAAGATCACACCAACAAAATGCATCGATCACAAGGACACGACAATGTTTAGAGCTCTCCACCCTCTTTCATGCGCAACTCTCCATCATCAAAACAAATGGGGAAAGATTTATGTCAATTTTTTTAATACTCATGCAGGTGTTGCAATTATGATGCCAACATTAGTATTGCAATGTGTCGGGGATAATTGCAAAAATAAAACATGAAAATCACCACAAATTACACCGCCAGTGCAAATTGTCATCACAATTTGACCCCAAATTTTGTAGTGGTAAAAGGTTATATTACTCTTGATGGTAAGACTAATAGTGAAGATGTACGCATTTTTTATGAACTAAAACATAACTTGTTGAGTGTTATACTTGTTGATTAGGGCTATCATTTGCAATTTTTTTATGGGAAATATTCAATTAAGGATAACCATGCAAATGAGATTGCCACATGTATAAAGACTAGAGGTAATGTATTTCAGTTGAATCTCATTGAGGTTAATCGTCTTGTTGCAAAATATGATGATGGTTAGCTATGACATAGATGCTTTTGTCGTGTAAATCTTGATCATATAGTGAAGATGAGTAATTATAATGTGGTTAGAGATCTACCTAAGATTGTGCAACTTGCTAACATGATGCGTAAGGAATGTATAATAGCTAAACAAAAAAGAAGTACATTTCCAAGAAAAAATTAACTAGTTCAAAAAAGTTGGTGATTGTTCACAAAAAAATATGTGGACCTATGAAGACAAGAACATTATATGGTAAGAGGTGTTTTATCATCTTTATTTATGATTTTACTAGGATAGTGTGGGTTGCTTTCTTGAGAGAGAAATATGAAGCCTTTGATAAGTTCAAGATATTTAAAGAAAAAAGTTGAGAAATAATTAGGAGCGAGGATAAAATGTTGAGCTATGAAAGAGGTGGAGAGTTTACTTATAAAAAATTCAATACATTTTGTGAGAATAAATGTATTTGTAGGCAGACTTTAACACCCAAGACACCACAACATAATGGTGTAGCAGAGATAAGAAACAAAATAATGAGTGAAGCAACAAGAGTGATGCTACTTGAAGGTAAGGTACCACATGTGCATTGGAGAGAAGTAGTTAATACTGGAGTATACACCATGAACATAGTTCAGATCTATTAAGGAATAAGTAAGACACCTTATGAGCTTTGGTTTGGTCATACACCTATTTTTAAATATTTCAAACAAAATGGAAGAAAATGTTATATCAAAAGAGAAGATGAAATAGGTAAATTTGATCCTAGACATGATGAAGGCATATCTCTCAGATATACAACTAAGTGTAAGGGTTATAGATATTATAATTCAAGATAAAAGAAAGTTATTGAAAGAGATTTCATGTATAAGAATGAAATTTTCAGTATTACTCCGATGATGATTCAAATTAGGCTAGTACAAGTCAAAGACTAGTACAAAATCACGATACAAAATAAGAGCTATTCTTTGAAATTGATGATGGGATTCAAGTACATATTGAAGTGAAGTTTTTTGCAAGAAATCATCTTGATGATTAGATCATTGGCAATGAAAATATTGGAGTATTGACATGAAGAAAGGTAAGAGATGAAATTTATTTGATTTCACAAATTGAACCTAAGAATACTAATGAAACATGTAAAGATGAATCATGGATTAATTCTACGAAAAAAGGACTTGAGAATATTGAAAAGAACAATACACGAGAATTGGTCCCTAGGCCTAAAGATGAAAATTTTATCGAAACAAGATTGGCTTTCAGTAGCAAAATGAATGAGCAAGGAGGAGTTGTAAGGAACAAAGCAATACTAGTATGTTAAGGCTATTCACGACACGAAGGTATAGACATCGAAGAAACATTTTTCCTTGTAGCAAGATTAGAGGCTTTAAGATTATTTTTGGCATATGCATCTATTAAATTTTTAAAAATGTATCAAATTGATGTTAACTAAGCTTTATTGAATGGAAAACTTGAAGAAGAAGTTTACATTGAGCAACCTGGTGGATTACCATCGATAGAAGAGAAAGACATGGTATGCAAGCTAAAGAATGCACTCTATGAATTAAAGAAAGCAACAAGAACTTGGTAAGTGGATTGGATAAATACTTGTTAATTTGGGATTCAAGAAAGGTAATGCAAATAGTACATGTATTTGATAATTAATTCTGATGATTATTGAAGTATTTATGGATGATATTGTTTTGGGGAGGAATAATGATGCAAGAAATCAGTTTTTCGATGAGATGAAAGATGAGTTTGAAATGTCCATGATTGGTGAGATGAAGTATTTTTTGGGATTTCAAATAACCCAAGTAAAGATTGTATCTTTATATCTCAAACTAAGTATCTTAAGGAATTGTTGGTAAGATTTGACATGGAGAATTGGAAACCAATTGGAACACCTATGGTTATATGATATAATTTTACTAGCAATGGTGATTCATCCAGTACTATGCAAACTATATATAGATCAATGATTGGTCATTTATAATATTTAGCTCATACGAGACCCAATATTGCTAACATGGTTAGAATTATAGCAAGGTATTAGGAAAATCCTAACGAGACACACTTTGATATAGTAAAAATGTTTTTTCAGATATTTGAAGGGAAAATTAGAATTTGGCTTATGGTATGGCATACATAATGATTTTACATTATATGCATATATTGATGTTGATTGAGAAAGAAATGTAGTTGACAAGAAAATCACAAGTGGAGAAGCATTTTTTCTTGGAGGAAGGTTAGTAATTTGGTTGAGCAAGAAGCAAAATTGTATATCTTAGTCTAAAATAGAGGTAGAATATGCAACAACAAAAAATAACTATAATTAGATAGTGTGGATGAAACATATGTTGTTGAATATTGGTATTACATTTCTTGAACCTACTATTATGCATTGTGATAATACAAGTACAATTAACACATCTAAGATCTATTTTTACATTCCAAGACTAAGCATATTGCAATTAAGTATCATTTTCTAAGAGAGAAGGCACTGAGAAGGAAATTAGATTGGAGTATATGAGTACAAAAGAATAAATAGCATATATATTCACTAAATCATTATCTAAAGACACCATTGATGATGCAGGAGCATCTTGCATGGGAAAATTATTGGAAAAAAATGGAAAATAAAAATAAAAAAATTTGGAGGAGAGAGAAAGTGACAAAAATTAGAGGAGAAATAATAAAAATAAATAAAAAGGGGAAAAAAGGAGAAAAGAAAGGAAAAAGGGATTTCTATTTTCGAGGTGCATAGGTGGCATAATAGAAAAAATAAAAAAATAAATGGTTGTCATTCCATTTATCGTGGTGTGTGGGAAGAATTCTAGAAAGTTATGGATATTGTAGAAAGTTATGAATATTGTAGAAGGTTATGGAAGTTGTAGAAGGTTGTGGAGGAATTCTAGAAGGTTGTGGATAAGTCATGCATTGGGTGGTAAGTGCCTATTTAAGCAAGGCATATGAGCATTTCTAATCAAGCTTGAGAAGTGGAAGCTCAAGAAGGAGAAGCTCGAGAAGTAGAAGCTTTGGAAGGAAAGCTTGGAAAGGCGAAAGTTGGAAGGTGTGAAGGCTTCAAGGTGTGAAAGAGAAGGAGAAAGTGAAGAGTGAGTTTTCCTTAGTCTGTGGACAGAGCGCCGAATGTGAGGCAGTTTACAGTGGGATTGTAGTAGAGTTGTGAGTGTGTAGACAGATGCTGAATGTGAGGTAGTTTACACTTGGATTTTGGATAAAGTTGGAGAAGAGCTAGTGACTACGGTTTAGAAACAAGAAGGTTGCTTGGTTGCTTGTGAGCACAAGTTGAGATCTCAGAGGTTTCTACTAGAGTGTGGATTTGGACTAGCTTGGGTTTGGATTGGATCTTGAGAGATCTTGCAGAAAGGTTATTGTAATTGCTAAGGATTTTCAAGTTTAATAAAATTTCTTGGGAAGCATTTTATCTCTCTTTGTCTTCATATTGTTGCATTCTTGGTTATGAGTTGGTAGGGTGGTGTGGCCCTTCATCAACAGTATCAGAGCGTACCTTCATCAAGTGGTATCAGAGTGTACCGTCATCAATTGAGTATCCTAGAGGTATGCTTGGGTTAATGACCTCACCTAGTACAAAGTAATTATTGAAAATTTGCATCATACTGGTGTATTCAAAGCTTATTCATTCATCTAGATGTGATTCTTGTTAGGATTAAAGATATAGAAATAATAGTTACATGCAAATATAACCAATATCAAAAAATAATAAATCACACAACATAGAACACAAGACACAAAGATTTAATGTGGTTCACCCAATCCCTGGGCTACATCCACCAACAACGAGTTCAACATTCTTATTATCTAGTGACTAAAACCTAATTACAATTGGTATTCCCTTATAGCTCAATACTGCTGCAAGAAGCTACAATCTCATCATACATAATAAAATTCCTAACCCTAAGCCTTTTATACAAGATTTTTATGCTTACATAATTAGGACTAGAATAAGCTGAACAATAGAAAAAAAAAATATAACCCTCAATGCCTTTTACAATATTAAATTCATTTTTGGCTTCGAGGAGCACGCTTACCCTACAAGGGGCATTGCCCCTTGACCCTTCCTATGATATTGCCCTAGGAACCTCAAAGGGGTGTTCCCCGTTGACCCATTGAACTTGGAGGCACTGCCCTTGGACCCTTGTCATAAAATATGGGGGGAAATTGTGTTGAATAAAGGGGGGAAAATTAACCTCTAAGTCTAATTAGACTCCACATCACAATAATGCTTAGTACTGCTCCTTAGGACTGGTCACAGTGAGCAGAGCTATTTTGAAATCTCTTATGTAATTATTTTTGGCATAACAATGTTTATTGACACTTACATATTCTTTGGTTGGAGATTATATTGATCCAATGCAGGTTCTTTGATGAAGATCATCATCGGAGGGGGAGAACTTTATAAGGTCAAATGATATTTGGCATAAATTGACACCTTTTCCATTGATGTCAAAGAGTGATAAGTAGTAAAGTGAAAAACCTAAATGAAAAGGGGATTAGTAGTACAGGAGAGAAGTTTATTGGAGCATACGATCGTAGCATTGTATCAAAGTTTTGAAGGTTGTATATGTTGAGGATATTCAGAAATTTTTATTGAACTATTACTAGTATAAAGGTTACTTTTTGGGTTGATAGTTTTTCATCATATGTTGTTATCAATGGATGTTAGTGTCATCGGATGATCCTTGATGTTGCTTCTACATTCTTGATCATTGCTTGGAGACTTTCTCATTGTCATCATGAGATATTATCATGTATTCTATGACATATTGCTACGTGAGATCCACTCAGGATAATTTATCATGACTTGATTCATTATTATTGTATTCCCTACAACATGTGCACTAAAAGATGTCATTTTTTAATATGTCATGATGTATCATTGTATTTTATGGATTTTACTTTACTTATATGGATATGATAAGTGTGTCTTGATTCCTCATATGTCATGTTAATCAGTTTATGGATTAGATTGTGTGGAGATTTTTGTCATCAACGTTTCGAATCACACTATGTGATCCATCATCAGGATGAGAGAGCAGGAGATGTCAAATGAAGTAAGTAGCAGATTTAGTAAAGACTCACCATATATAGGAGAACAGGAAAAAGAAAAGAAAGCACCAACCCCAAAGTTAAACCAAAAAACATAATAAATAAATAAAATTATATAAAAACAAAACAAGACAATAGGGGGGAAAGACTAAAACCAAAGTCAACACACAAGAAAAAGATGAATAATAAAAGACAAGAAAATCAAATACAGTTAAAAAAGAGATGAAAAGAAATGAATAAAGAATAATGAAATTAAAAATTAAAAATTAAAAATAAAAATAAAAATAAGACTTAAATAAATTATTATTGAAGACCAAGACAAACAAAAGCTAAAAAATGTTATATATATATATATATATACAAGAATACAAACAAAGATATATAAATATGTATATATATATATATGTGTGTGTGTGTGTGTGTGTGTGTGTGTGTGTGTGTATATATATATATATATGTATATATATATATATATATGCATATATGTAAATCTATATATATAGATGCATATATGCAACACTATATATATATATATATATATATATATATATATATATATATATATATATACGTAAAAATATCAAAGCAACTAAGAAATACCCTAGCAACTTAAAAGCCTAAAAAAGAAAAAAGAAAAATATAATAAATACATGAGGTGTATATGTAATACACGCATTACATATGCAAGTGGGCAGCTAATATATATATATATATACGTACACATACTTATAAACGTACCCAAAAATATATAAGTGCTAATATTATATGCAAGGATAAGAACTAAAACCATCGATGAGGCATGGGCTTAAACGCTGACTAGATGAGTAAACATGGAAAACTATCTAACTGAATAACCAAAAAATGAGGACATAGAAAAGCCAGAGGAGAACACCAAAATATTAAGTACACATAACACAAATAAAAATGCATCTGATATATTTAAACTATATGTTAGAAGCATTTTAAATGCAAAAGTCTACTTCTCGATACGTGTTCATTTTAATATGGGTAATTAAAGAATTAAAAATATTTTATTTTGATTTTTAAATGAACTTAGGTCATATCATATGTTTAAGTTATTGTTGATCTTAGTAGTTTAATTAATATAGTTAAAGGTAAGTCAGTCTTATAACCCTTTGGATAATTTACTGGCTTTAGTTTGATATAAGGTGTTATCATATGTTAATGATGATGTCTTAGTTTATAGTTGTACTTGCTTCCACATTTATTATATATAATGTATTTTTTAATAGTTAAGAAAAAAAAGTTGCATTCACTTAGTGTAAAGATAGTTTAATTTCTCATGGGTTTCAGGGTAGGGCATTACATCTAGGAAATTTTTATTGATTTCAAAAATATTGTGACATTGGGGGAAATATGATGAGATATACAGAAAAAATAGTTGGAAATGCATTTAAAACATGATTATTGTGATTGGAAGAATAAATAAGAATCCAAGCATAGAATTGATGCCAACCAAGAGTTTTGAGCAAGATTAGAGGAAGAAAAATGACCTTGATTTAAGTTATTAAATAGAGTAGGAGGTCCTAATATACCAAACCACATTAAGGAGGGCTAAAATGTCTTACAAAGCAAGTGTGCACTTTTTTAAGACAATACATCCAATATATACCATTTGTGATAGACATGCACTTTCATGTAAGTGTAAAGTTACAACTCATGTAAATCTCTCGAAAAAGGGAGGATACATATGGAAATCAAAAATTCCATGCAATAAAGGATATAATGTTATAAAAGGAGAGTTTGTAAGGAATATTGGATCTATTGGAAATGAAGAGAAAAGAGGAAGAAAGATCAAGTATCCACACCTTCTCTATTGCTAGGTAAGGGAATACTTGACAAAGGACGACACATTATGCTCCTTTGGTGAATGTTTATTTATAACAATCGTGTGCTTTCTATTACAAACTAGGGTTATTGTTGCACCAAAAGCTCAATATGTCAACGCCCAATACAACCACTAGACTTATAGAACACAAGGGGAGGTCAAGCCATGTCACAAATCCTAAAGGGGAATGCTAACAGGTAATCCAACAACACCCCCCTCAACATTACTTGAGGAGATTTGAACATGTGACCAAGCTCTAATACCAATTGTTAAGAAGTCAAGGTTGTCGTTGCACTCAAAGATCTACTTGTCAATGCCTGATACAACCACTAGACTTATAGAACACAAGAGACTGTTAAGCCATGTAACAAATCCCAAAGGAGAATGTTGATGGTTAGTCCAACACTTTCAAGATAACTTGTTGAAACTTGAGATGTGAATCTCTTGAAAAAATAGAAGATCCCTATGTAAAGGAACAAATACATGTAAGAAAGGATGTCATGTTATAAAATAAACGAGTCAACAAAGGCAGAAAATGGATCATTGGGATAAAAAGGAGAGTGAAATAGTCATCAAGTGAGGAGAGGGAATAAGGACTATTATGCTAGTCATAAAGTATGATTATATGTAAACTAGATCACCATAAATGATAGTGAGCATGAAAAGGATAGGCTAGCAATGCCGCATAGTGAGAAGCAACATAATAGGAACATAAATGTTATTTACATTAATTATGATAAATGCACATTTCATTGTTACATGTCATTATAATCATACCAAATCAATGAATTCTTGAATTTTACCCTTCAAATCATAACATTCATTAGTCATACAATCGTGTTTATTATTAAAAGACACAATTATTATATTTGTTATAAACATTTCTAAGATTAGTATGTATATGATTAAGAGACATCAATATTATATTTACTACTTTAATTTGTAGATTCTTTATTATTGTAAAATGCTTCCCATTATAGTAAATAATTCATTTCCATTGTTCTGAAATGAAAATTTGTTTTCATTTATTCGTGAGATTGAAGAGTGTGATTAAAATGAAATGAAGGTTTTTAATAATGTTCATGAGACCAAGGAGTTTATAATGTTTAAATTTGAGAACACTACAATGACCATTGAAGAACTAGCAAGCAAAGCAAAACACTAAGGGACCACCAATCCTTGCACCGCCAATCCTTGTAGTAAGCGACCACCAATCTTTGTATTAAGAAACCACTAATCCTTATTGATCAAGTTTCTTCTACTATGACTAGGTAATCTAACATCTTTAAAATTTATCCTCAACTAGAATAATTAGAAACACAACCTTAAGGGTCCATTTGGTTCATGGAATTTAAAAAACTAGGATTTCTACAAACCTTGGTTTAGCCAAATCAAGGTTTTGCAAATCTTCATTCTGATTTGTGGGATTTTATTTGAACCGTTTATTTCACTCAAAAGATGCGTGTGAAGACACATTTTTATGCGTAAGCTTGGAGTTGAAGGCAAATTTCAAAAAGTAGTCCAATCTATTGTTTTTACACTCCTTAAAAAACATAACTAGGTTTTGATTTTCAATTCCTACTTGCTAGTAGGAAGTTGCAAAGCCTGGTTTTGAGGCGAAATTGGAAGTCTGGTATGCTAATTCCATTTTGCCAATTTTGAAACAAACGCAAAAAATTTCAAATCTAGATTTTGAAAAAGCCAATTCCTATCATCATCCAGAACCAAACGGATCCTAAGATATTTGTGTATTTGTTTTGAATGTCCTCATAACCCATAATATAGGAAAAATAATACAAAAGTATTTTTAACCATACAAAACCTACACACTGAATTCATAAATAATCATTATAAACTAAAAATAATCTTTATATAAACTTTTTAAAGCATAAACACCAATATAATTATTAATATTTATAAAGACGGGCCAAAAAAACGGAAACATTGAAAATGAGAAAGAAATATTAATTTCAAGGAAATCGTAGAGGATTAAAAACACATTGAAAAATGTTTTTTTCCCCTAATCTAAACTAACGAAAGAACACCCAACAAAAAGTGTTATCGTTGGATGCGCATTATAGGGAAACCTTTTTCAAAGGCGAAGCCCGTTCAAATTGGAAAAATATGACCGTTATAAAACTGACCGTTAAAATTCACAAAACCAAACAAAAGAAGCAAACAGAGGCTTTTGTTGCCATTTTTCATTCTCCTGGCCATAATTTTTCGCCATTCCTTCAAATCAGCGACCATATCTCCTCCTCACCCTTTTCTTCAGTCCCAGGAGATTCCAAATACCTATCCAAAATGATGAGCCCTTGTCCGGCCCCTCCAAATCAAGAAGAAATTGTCCCAGCAGAACCAAAAGCTTCAGCAAATCAGGGCATTCCCCTGCATCCGCTTCAGCAAATAGCAGAAAGTGCGAACCACAAACTTTTGCTGAAGCAATGGCTTAAAGAAGAGGAATCTATAGACAGAAGAGTGGCGCTGAAAGAGTCCAGGCTTGACAGGACCAGAAAAGAAGTCACACAACTCTGCTGCTTCTATTTCCTCTTCCATGGCACCGTTTTGACTCTGCTGTTCAATGCTGCCGCAAGAAATCCCAAGGATTCATGTAAAAGGGCATGGATCCCTTCCATGGTGTCCCTTGTTGCTTCCATGGTGATCATTTGGGCCGTGAGGTACAAGATCGATGTGGAGTCACAGATTGAGAGGCTGCTCAAGAGGGAGAAGGATGATGCTAAACTCATGGCTAAGTGCATTCAGGAATTGAAGAGGAAGGGAACTAGTTTTGATCTTCTCAAAGAAGTGGACACATTGAGGAGGGCTAAGAGTCTGAGGCTTGAGCCTAAGGCTGTGATGAAGTGGTCTGGAAGAGATCTGCTTACCATTTTCTTCATTGCTATGTCTTGCTTGGTCTTGGCCTTTACCAAGGTGGTGCTCTGTGATTGATCATTAGAGTTTTCGTTTTGCAAGGTATGATTTCATGTCACTGCTATATGAAATCCAATAGCTTAAAAAAAAAGTTAATGGTTTGAGGTGGGGCAGTATTGTGTGTTTTTGTCTTTCTGGGTATTGATTATTTGTAATACCCTAAAAAGAATGCAGAGGCAAACTGCTGCCCCCTCTATGTTTCATCGCAGTTTTCTCTGGATCTTCACAAACTTGAAGATCTATAATTGTTTGGACGTATAGATGGCAGCATATCTGTTTTCTTCAGCCAATCTGCAGCATTCAGGGACGAGTTCAAATATTCGTTTGAACTTTTGAAGGATTTTCAGTGCACGCTCTGTATTTAGGCTAGGGTTCAGATATGAAATGAATAATGATTATTGGCTATGAATCCTATGTATAAGTTCTATTTCCATAAATCTTGAATGCAAATCGCTAATTCTGTAATTTGAATCTTCCCCTGTTTCATTGGTCAAGTTTTCCGAGGTGTGCCTCCATTAGTGTTAATTAATAGCTGAGATTTTTAGCATGGAATGTAACGAAATCGTCCAATAGGCTACTACCACTTTGCAAATATTAACAAAACATGTGTACAATGAATGCTGTTATTTCTTCTCTCTTCTGTGTTTGATTTGAATTGTGCTCTTGAGATTCATGACCTCCTGATACATGTTCACTTGAATTGAAAATTGGAGTTATGACACTCTTGTTTAGACTCATCTAGCTTGGGAAGGAGATCTGTTACCTGCATTGTGAATCAAAATCTTGAAATGCAGGACCCTCAAATTACTTAGTTATTTCTGTGGAGACAACTGTACATCTAGTATCTATATCTGCTTCTGTGTTGTCATGAATTTGAAGAATTGAATATGTGTTTGTAATAGTACATGCAATGAAAACCTTAAGGTGTCCAAATTAGATATATTTTAAGTGCCAATAAATCGGTTTGCTCACAATCCGCTATAGAAGATCTGATCTTGGAAGAAATTTACAGAGTTTATAGGACTTCTCTTTTAGAGGGCTGTCTCTATATATTGCTTTGGTCTGTGGATATCATAAAATCTTTCTTTCATTCATTTATAGATGAAGTTTGTTGATGAGAATAATGAAGAAATCATCCCTGTAATAAATATTAGATATGTTTTTTGGAACCAGCAAAGAATATGTGCAAAAGCTGTTGTAAGAAAAATAGGTTCCTGAGGTGTTGAAGAAGGGACGCTTGACGTTTCAATGGGGAAGTGGTGTACTCATTTGACGTTTTATTGGGTGTTTGACTGTAGAAAGATGATTACCTATAACAAAGGTGCTTCTATGCAATTAATCTTCAGTGATATATAATTCCGTCTGTATGTTTTTCTTCTTTGTACTGCTATTATTTTTCATAATTTTAGTTTGATGGACATGACTCCATCACAGAAAAAATGCTAACATCTTAAGAACTGAGTATGGGTGTGTGCATTTGACAGTTTTCTATTCTGGGAGCCAACCACCTAAAGAATGAAGCAAAGTAGCAAGTATTTTATGAAATTGTAAGAGCATGTTTGTGCATGTGGAATTTCATTAATGTATGTAAATGCTACCGAAAAAAGAAAAACTACCTTTCAACAAAAATAGTAGAGGGGATTGGGTAGAAGAGTTTGGCCATCCTTAAACATCATATACTAAGAAGAAAATTAAGTTTGGAAAAAATAAGTCAACTTTGACTATTTAACACTTTCAGTCTTGAAATGAAGCTTAGTGTGTGATGTTAAGCCGTCCAGATTTTTATAGCAACGCAATAGAACAGAAAGTGAGGACTAGGGAGGCCAAAGTTAAGATTGTAAATTTGATTATGTTTATAATTGTAGATTTAGAGTTTGTTACTTTGAAAAAGAGAGTCTCTGTTTAAGTTTTGATTTTCGAGGGTTGAGATTGATAAGTTTTGTGTATGCAAAAAGGATTGTCATCAATGAAACCTTCATCCAGAACACCATCCTGTGTATATCATGGCTTTCCGTGAAACCACATCTATATTATGAGTTTTTTCTAATAAATTTGTTTTCTGTATATCTCCATCAGTGCATTCACAATCACAATACGTTTTGGCACACCCTGGAATGATGCTAGGAAAGGCAGCCGAATCTGGTTTTACTGTAAGGCCTTTTCATTAAGCCCATTTTGTGCATATCAAACTGTAAGTGCGTCAATGCATTTTGTCAAACAGTTCGCTTGCCTTGTCTGCGATTTTCCCATTCACCTGGCATATCCCACTTGGCTCAGATGCATTCAAGTGATTACTCGCTACTGAATGTGGCAAGGACATTACAGCTCCCTTGCAGATACATGTGCCATACCTTTCACCCCTGCTTTCTTCATAGGAGAACACCATATAAAACATACAATTCGTGATCGGCAATTAGTCAAAATAAAACAGTAATATATGATTTCCATTTTTAGTTTAGTAATGATTGAATGGTCCTAAATGAGTCTTGTTAAATGCAAGGTTTGATATCATAAGGATAAGGTCAGGATGGTATACCTCTCAATCTAAGGTTTGATATGATAAGGATGAGGTCAGGATGGTATACTCTTCAGTTCTTGATTCTTAGTTGAAAAGGTTTCGATCTATAGATTCGTAACCTTCAAATAACAAAAATTCTCCTTAGTCTTCACTGAAACTAAGTTGCTTGCAGGCTCCATGTCTCTGCTGGACAGCCTGAACCTCCATCCAAAAAAATGTAAAATTTAATTAAGTTCTTAGCATGGTAGACATCCTCAAAATTATGTTAATAGTGTGAAGAAATATGATAGTTTAGAAAAATATTTTTAATTGAAATTGCCTATTTCTACTCAATTGGAAACCCAAATTGTTGATAAATTAGACACAAATCTTTTGTTGACACAAAATATGATTGCAATAAATGGTGACCTTCTAAAATTGCTAAGACTACTATTTAGTTAGTTGAGGAAAAAATTTATGGCAGTTAGGCTAATGAATTGTCTTGACAACAAAATCAGGTACATGTAATGGAAGAACGTGATTTCATTTACTATATTACAATTATATAATTGATATCCTTACAACAAATGGTGACCCTTCTAAAATTGTTAATTAGTTAGTTGAGAAGAATTTTTATGCGAGTTAGGCTAATGAATTGTCTTGACAACAAAAATAGGTACCTGTAATGGAAGAACATGATTTCATTTACTATATTTATTACAATTATATAAATGATATCCTTTCCAAACCCTCAATTTCATTCCATACTCCCTTATAATAGCTTGTTCAATAATATGATCAAATATTATTTGTAGCAAAATATAGAGAAAAAAACATCTATATCACTATAAATTACTCAAAAATAATTTTATATCACCTTTAAGAACCAAGAAAATGATGCCACTTTTTAACATATGTAAAGAGGGAGAGGGTTTATGAGTTTATTGAGTTCATCTATGATGAAGGTTTGCCAATGCAAGTCATTGTGGGAGGAATTTCTTTTGAAATGAGCAAAGAAGTGATAGCACAAGCTACTCGACTGTCTACAAAGGATAGAAAGTGAAAGAAAGCAGGTAAGGTGGTGGACCTAGAAAGTTTTGATAGATTCTTCGAAGGGAATGAAGCTCTTGTAAAGATGGTGGTTATGAAAGGGTGTTTCCATAAGTCAAGGTTGTCTTATGATCATGAAATACACAACCTTAGAAGACCGGTTCAGAGTATATTATTTGTATCACATGCCACTTCTTGTTCATTGAGTTAATCGCTATGATGATGGTTTGCCAATGCAATTTGCTACCTCCTAAGAGGATAGATAGGTCACAGTAGGAGGAATTTCTTTTGAAATTGGTGAAGAAGTGATAGCACAAGCTACTCGACTATCTATGAAGGGTAGAAAGTGGAAAAAAACTAGTTAGGTGGTGGACATAGAAGGCTTCAATAGATTCTTCACAGGGAATGAAGTTTCATTAAAGATGCATGGAGATTTTGAAAGGGAGAAACTATTGTTGTCATAGAGTCAAGGTTGTATCATGATCATGAAACACATTACCCTAGAAGATTGGTCTAAAGTGCATAATTTTTATTGCATCCCACTTCAAAACCACTTTAGGAACCATGACCTCATTTCATTCTCGTTTTCCTTATTAAACTCTATTAAAAGTTTTATTAGTGAAGTCATCGAGGCTACCAAAATTTAGGGCAAAAAACCCATTGCTCTATACCAAGGCCTAATTTATAGGTTGTACTCTACAAACTTTTAGCCCAAAATTGGATATTATCAAATACCTTATAACTTGCATATGAAAGAAAACTAATTATGTTGAACAACAAATATAACTATGCAATAAGAGAACTCATAACAACATATTTTGTTAACTAGGGAAACCCTAGCCAATGGAAAACCCCTATGAGGATGGTACACACAAAATGATCTACTAATCAAAAGTATCTGGTTAAAGATATTGATCCTATTAGGAATCTATTACATGCATATAGCATCTCAGTCCTTGTTAGAGGAATTAGGCCTTGTTAGAAGCCTTAACCATATTAAGAGTTGTTATGTACAAATACAAAATGTATGCAAGAAGAGCCCACTGCCCAAACATGCAATGTACAATGTAATTCCTTGATACAAAAATTTCTCTACTTGTTGTTGATATCTTCAATATCTTATATAACTCTCATTACTCTTCACAAAACTCGCATGCCTTTGATCATACATCAGAATTTGCATCATATAAAGTTTGCATAGTCTTCTTTAGAAGAACACTTAACATCACATATTGTAATTTTCTTATATACCTTTACAATTCACAAAATACTGTCCAATTGGCCTTCAAGCTTTCACACGCTTTTACAAAATATATTATTATAGCTTGTTGACTTAGGGTTAAAATCTAGGATGTTGTCCCTAATTAATTAAGTAATTATTTTGTAAACAAAATAATTCCTTAATCCATAATTATCTCTTTCATGTCATGCTTTGTTATGCATGTTCTCTGTTGTGACTAGTATTTTATCCATAACTTGTTATGTACACTCTGTATTGTTCCACGCTCATGCATACGTCATTATGATACTTTGATCTTCATGTACTTAAGTGCGCACGTGCCAATAATGCTTCTATCAATTGTGCATATGAAAACTGCTCTACCAAATAAACTAACTAATACTTAGACAATTTTCTAGGTATAACTATTGTACCTTCAACTTCACATTATGAATTCTTGACACAATATATATGTTGCCATAAATGACAACTACAACTCATGTACCTAGCCAAATTGCCAACAATCTCCCTCTTTGGCATTGATGGCAACATATGGGAAAATTGGCTAAGTCCCAAAATGTTAATAAAAAACTTTTCAAAATCTTGGCCTTATCAAAATGTGTGGATCTTATAATTAACCATCTTTCCTTATATCTCCTAAATACATTATAGCTCTTTGTTCTACTACGACTTACTACTACTCCCCCTTTCTATATACATCATACAATCTTCTTATATTACTCCTCCTTTGACATCAATGACAAAGGTGTCAAGACTTATATATGGTTCAAAATTTTGAGTTTGTACCTCTATGTCAGGTGGATAGCCATGTAATACAATCATCAAAACTTGTCTTCAGGCCCTTGAAGTTATTTGTCCATGAGTCTTTGACTCCCTCTAATCTATTGAGAAGAGCGTATAGCCCATGTGATGCAATCTGTACTGCATTTAAGTCTGAACAGACAAATTTCTCAAAGGATGTCTTTGCTTGAAGACATTCCTCTACTTTCTGCTCAAGGGTTGTTATCTTCAAAGATAGGCGTTCTCTTAAAAGTGAGAATCTTTTTGCGATTCTCTCCTTCTTCATCTCAATAAGACTCATTTCATCATAAGTCTTCCCAATCTTTACCTCAATATCTTCTACCCTTTGATCAAGTTGTTGAAGTTGATTTACTAGTTCTTGGAGTTCTTCATATTTCTTTCTCAGCTCTTCATCATTATCCTTAGTGAACTTGAATGATAATGCGCACTTTGCATACAATGCCTTTCCTTTCCTATTCACATTTCCTTAGCTCTTTTATACACGCATCAAGAGCTCTGAAATCATTTTAATGTTTTGACAAACAATGTCAAACATTTGTGCATCATGCTATGCTTGTGCTTGAACTGTTGCAATGTCTGATAGATTACTGAACTTTGCATCAAAAGATTTTACTAATTCCTTGGCTCTCAACTACAAATCTTGTCTTGTCACTTGTGATGAAACTGTACTCTACATTTTGTCCAACACTTCTGCTAGAGTCTTTTCTAAACTACGCACTCTCTTGTTCTTCTCTAGTAGCTTATCGAGAGATGACATTAGTCCTTTTTTATCATCATCATCATCATATGATGCTATTGCTATCGCTTTTGTCTTTTCTTCTTTATTTTTCCTCTTCTTCTCGTCTTCTTTCCTTTGTCTCTCTTCTTCCTTTTTCCTCTTCTCTTCTTCTTCTTCTTCTTCTTCTTCGTTTCTTCTCTTCTTCCTTTTTCTTTTCCTTTTCTCCTTTTCTCTCCACTTCTTGCTTTCTTTTCTTTTCCTCTTCTTCTTTTCTCTCAGTTTCTTCCTTTCTTTTCTTTTCATCTTCTTCTAATTTCTTCCTCTCTTCTTCTATCTTTTCCTCTTTATCTGATTTCTTATCTTCTTCTGCCTTTTCCTTTTCTTCTTCTTCTTCCTCATCTTCTTATTCAAAGCTAGTGTAACTAGTCAAATTCCCGACATTGGTACCATAATCCTTATAAGGATCTTCTAATGTATCGACTATTACCTTGGTCTTGTTAATTAGCACAATATCTTCTGCAATGGTGACTTGTGGTGTTACTTTGGAGTTTGGTACTTTGAAAATTGAGATTTTAAAATAAAATATAGTTATTTGTAGCAAAATTTAGAGAAAAAATCCTATATCATTATAAATTGATCAAAAATAATTTTATGTCACCTTTAAGAACAAAGTAAATGATGTCATTATGTAACATGTGTAAAGAGGGAGAGGGTTTTCGAGTTTGAGTTCATTAATGGTTGTGATGCAGGTTTATCAATGCAATGTGCTACCTCGTAAGAGGATAGGTAGGTCATTATGGGAGGAATTTCTTTTGAAATAAGCAAAGAAGTGATAGTACAAGCTACTCGACTATCTATAAAAGACAAAAAGTGGAAGAAAACTAGTAAGGTGGTGGACATAGAAAGCTTTGATAGATTCTTCATAGGGAATGAAGCTCTTGTAAAGATATATGGTGGTTATGAAAGGGTGTTTCCATAAGTCAAGGTTGTCTTATGATCATGAAATACACTACCTTAGAAGATTGGTTCAAAGTATATTACTTTTATCACATGTCACTTATTGTTTATTCAGTCCATTAATGGCTATGATGATGGCTTGCTAGTGTACTTTTCTACCTCCTATGAGGATAGATAGGTCACAGTAGGAGATTTTTTTTTTTGAAATTGGTGAAGTGATAGCACAAGCTACTTGACTATCTATGAAGGGTAGAAATAAGAAGAAAACTAGTTAGGTGGTGGACATAGAAATCATTAATAGATTCTTTATAGGGAATGAAGCTTTGATAAAGATGCATGGTGGTTTTGAAAGGGAGCAACTATTGCTACCATAGAGGCAAGGTTGTAGCATGATCATGAAATACATTACCCTAGAAGATTGGTCCAATGTGTATTATTTTTATCACATCCCACTTCTAAACCACTTTATGAACCATGACATTATTTCATTCTCACTTTCCTTATTAAACTCTCTGGATAGTTTTATTAATGAAGTCATCAAGGCTACCAAAATAAGGGCAAAAAACTCATTGCTCTGCATTAGGGCCTAATTTACAAGTTGTGCTTTCATTTGGATCTTTGTCCATTGAAACCCTTTGTTGTTTAAGAAGCCACCAACTCGAACTCCCCCCACTTGCCAACATTATTGATGCTTCTGGCCCTAGTATAAAGAAGTGCACATGATATCCTACTACCTCAAAGTTGGCCACTAGACCAAGGACTCCTTAACCCACAAACCATATATGATTGCTACATAACTTTGTGCTTCCAAAGATTTGAGTGCTAGTAAGAGAAAGGGGAAAAACTCCTCCCCCTAGCCAAAAATTATAAATGTTAAGTGAGGAAAATAATGATGTCAAAAAAGATCCCATAGGCCACCAACCCTATGGGATGATGCTTTTGGCCCTAGTAAAAATAAGTGCACATGCCATCCAAGTGCTTCAAAATTAACATCTAGAGCAGGGACTCCTTAAACCTCCACACCATATATGATTGCTACATAACATTTTTCTTCCAAACCTCTGAGTGTTAGTAAGAGAAAAGTAAAAACTCTTCCCTCTAGCTAAAAAGTCTAAATGTTATGTGAGGAAAATGATGAGATCAGGAGAGATCCCATAGGTGACCAACCCACTATGTGGATAAAGGTAAAAAAGCCTAGTTGGTCAACTATGATTCAAAGGAGGAAGAGGATAAAGGGCATGGGATAACTGTGGGGAGTGTGAGGAGAATGATGATGATGAAAGAGGGAAAATAAAAACCATTGTCAATTTAGATAAATCTACAACCATTAGCTCCACCCACATGTTTCCCAATATGAAAATTGAGCATGTACACTTAACTAGGGAAATAATGTTAGAGAAAGTTAATATCACATGATTGTTGTTAAAGGCAATTGTATTGACTATCAAAACACAACCATTAATTGGCTCATGTTGAGGACTGAATTAGGAGGTTGAAGACTGAAATTCTCGACCTCAAAAAGATGGGTAGTATCTTGAGTTTCAGACTTTCTATAATGCATAGTTGGACAACTTCCCTATGTCTCATGCAATACAAGGTTTTGGGAAAGGAGATTAAGGAAACTTCATTTATTAAAGACGAATAGATTCATGTGCTTCATTAATATGGATGTGACATCAAATCGATTAGCCATGTGTAACTCTCTCCACATCCATTTTGTTGTTAACATTGCTCTTTGTTTGCATGGGCTTTTTGTTAGAACTCCTTTTAATTTTTTATTGGTTACTAAACTAGACTATGGTTCCAATATGAAAATCTTATTGCTTTTTGGATTTTTAGGTATGGTTAGTCGCTTACTAGACTTTGGTTCTAAGGTGAACATTTTGCCTACTTAAAATTTATTATTAGTTTCTTCTATGAGTATGTTGTTAGTTTTGTCTTATAATTTGTTGTTTTCTCTAGTAGTAGTTTATGATGAGGATTTGATGTTTTTCAGTTGTTAGTGTTGCCTTTCAAGTTTGGTTGTGTAAGGGACAAAATACTTACTTTACTATTGATTGATACAAAAACCACAAGTAAATGATATCACCAAGAGGAGATATATATTCTAAAAGAATTTTCCTTAAGAAAACGAAATGTAGGGCTAACATGGATTGGATGTCACTGGCATAATTGGTGTTGGGGGAGTAGATCTAGGTCACACTATTGAGTGTAGAAAGGTGAAGAGGAGTTGTAGACTTAGTAAAGTGCAACTAAACATTGTGAATTGTTTGGTGGCACTCACTAGGGATAAGCCTGCATACACTAGAGAAGACCAAAATCCATCTATTGGAATTCTTTAGAATAACTAGGGGTGGGGGGTGAATCAGTTATCCAAAGTCCAAATGTACAAATAAAACTTTTAAGTGCTTAACAAATTAATGTCCAAAAAACCATATCACACATGCATCCATTAGATCATCCAATACCTTAATTTAGTTGGTCATTGTCTTAGGTAAAAATAACTTTACAGAAATGTAAACATGAAATACTACAAACTCATTCACACAAATTGACACAAGTATTTTACGTGGAAGCCCAATTTGGGAAAAACTACTAGTAACATGCTACCCAATTTCACTCTTCTAAAGTGATGCCTTGTTAAAGGCCAACCCTGTTAAAGGTTACGACACACATAGTTAAATGTGACCTAGTTAAAGAATTTCAATCACCCTATTAGGAGTGGGTCTTGTTAGAGGACTTTAGAACATGCCATTAGAATGTCACTTGGTTAAAGGATTTACAAATGACTGTTAGGTCAACCTTAATCCAAAGGATTTATCCACACTGATACAGTTGTTAGAAAGTAACAATAGGACTTGATCTAATAATAAAATACAACTCACTTGCATATTATAGATCTCTAGTTCAGTCCTCCATTTTTCTTGGCATTCATACTCTTCATCTCTGACATCTTGTTCACCCTTCAAGCATTCAACCTCTTAAGCCGTATTGATTTGTATACCAATTGCAGTCTCTTTTATTTGGCCACCATATGAAGCAACATCCTGGACTTATTGTCTTTCTTATGTTCTTGCACATGATAACCTTTGCTTCTAGCCTGCTATCTCTTTTGTCGTTTAACCATAATCATCCATTTTAAGGTTAGGTAAGATTCAATGAATCTACCCACTTTTCCATTTTAGTCCCTCTATAAAATTCTTCTACAATCATCCTTGAATTTGCCTCAAAACAATTTATCTTGAATTATGTGCCCCAACTCATCATACTTCTTCCACATGCTTTACATAATTCAAGAAATCAAATTAGTCAATTCAGATGCGTCAAATCTTTGATTTAACATTTTTTTGTTGTCAATTAGCATCTACACTATTCACTTGGCAATAACAATCTTCTAATGCTCTCCCAACACTGTGTTACTCGACACCAACTACATCTTCTTAGCTTGGTCACTACTTTTATTTCCTTAATGCTTGACACTTACTAAATTTTACTAACACTCAACATATACTAACTTTCTGCTCGTCCTAAACTAGAATTTTCTCGACTTGTACTATTTGCTCGACCAAGCTTGGCAAACACTTTTTATGAAAATACTTCTTCTTGGATTAGCTAAAGTAACCATTTACTTTAGCCTTAAGTAGATCAACAATACATAATATCATCAATATTTTAGTTGGTCTTAGTGCTCCTTTTATACACTAAATAAATCAACCTTTCTCTAGGTTCTCTTGTTATCTTCTCTTTTCAAATCCTCTTCATCAATTAAATAAATGATAACATTCAGACCAAAAGAAATTATCTCACAAGAAAGTAACAGGTTTGAAATTATTGACAAAATAATTATCATTTCATGATAGGCTCTACACTTCGAACAATCTCCCTCTTTGGCATTGATTGCAAACCAATACCAACAACAATACCAAAAAGAAAATTAATATCTTTGAAATTTCTCCCTCTGTCAGTATATGTGCCTCGTTCTTTTTCTTTCCCTTAACCTTATATCTCCTTGTTTGATTGATCTCTCTCTACTAACTATCTCCATCTTTCTTATATCTCCCTCTTTGACAATAATGCCAAAGACTTGTCATCTTTTCATGCAGAGGTAATCAATTCAGGTTCTCCCTTTGTCATCTTGCATATGACTGTAAATGTTCTAATTTAGTTCCTTCATTACTTTCGACATCTCCTAAAGTAAGATCCACTACACCAAAATTTTAAAAGATGACATTCAACTCAGTTGATGCAGGGCACTACTCTTGCTTCTTAAGTAGCTTTGGATAGGGGTATCACCCCTAATTTACCTCTAAGATATTCACGGGCATCCTTAGGTAAAGCTTTTGTGAATATATCAATTATATGTTCTTTTGTATTCACATATTCCATTCTCACTTCTTTGTCTTGAACCAAATCTCTCAAGTAATAATAGTTGATTGCAATGTGCTTTGTCTTTGTGTGCATAACATGGTTCCTTGATATGTTTATATCACTTGTGTTATCACAATAAAGTACCACAGGTTCATTAATTTCTTCCTTCATTCCCTTGAGTATTTATTTGATGCATACCATATTTATGTAATTTATTGCAATAGCCTCATATTCAGCTTCAGCAGTAGACTGAGATATACAATTTTTTTTCTTACTGGTCTAGGTGGCAATCTCTTTCCTAAGAAAAATACTCTACCACTTGTACTCTTCATAGTATAGACCATAGTCTTCTATTATTTTCAAGTATCTCATGATCCTTTTAACAACCATCAAATGATTCTCCTTAGGATTTGCAAAAAACCTTGAAACAATCCCAACAACTAATGTAATGGGAGGTCTGCTATGTATTACATATTACAATTTTTCAGTCATAGACATGTACAATGTTTGATATACTTCAGCAGAATCATCAATTTTGGATAGTTTGTGTCCTATCACCAAAAGATTGCTAAAAGGTTTTGAATCCTCCCTACTAAAAGTTTTCAATATTTCCTTTACATACTTAGATTGAGTGATGTAAATACCATATTTCATCTGATATACTTGCAAACCAACAAAGACCTTTATCTCTCCAAACATAGACATCTCAAATTATTTCTTCATTTCATTTGCATATGTTTTACATAATGCATTTTGTCCTCCAAATATGATATAATCAAAAAATATTTCTTATAGTAAGATCCTTTACCTCCTATCTTCAAATACAAATTGTTGTTATCATCAGTCTTCTCAAAACTAATTTTCACAAGATAATTGTGAAGCCTTTCATACCATGCTCTTGGGGCTTTCTTTAAACTATATAAAGCTTAGTGTAGTTTACATACAATGTTCTTATTGTTTGGATCAACAAATCTTTCTAGTTGTTCAATGTAAACCTCTTCTTCTAGTATACTATTTAGAAATGTTGACTTCACATCCATTTGATAAACTTTGAAACCTTTGTATGCAGAGTAAGCAAGCAAAGTTCTTACTCCTTCTAATCTTGCAATTGGGGAAAATATCTCTCCATAGTCAATTCCCTCTTCTTGTGCATATCCCTTGCAAACTAATCTTTCCTTATTTCTTGTGACTTCACCATTCTCATTCAATTTTTTTCTGTACACCCACTTGGTTCCAATCATATTCTTGTTCTCTGGTTTGGGTACTAGAGTCCATGTTTTATCATTCCCAATCTAATTAATCTCTTCTTTCATGGCTTTACCTTAGTCTTCATTCTCTAATGCATCCTCCATTGACTTAGGTTCATGCATGCTTAACAAACATGTATCACTTCTCAACTTATTCCTTTCATTGGTCTAGCTTCTTTATCTCCAATAATTTGTTCATTAGAGTGATGTCTCCTGACATACTTTGACAATCTTGGTTATGCTCTTCTTTCTTTAATGGGTTTGTCAACTTTAGAATCATTGTGTACTCCTCTATTAGGTAAATTGGCATTCCTTTCATGTACACTAATCTTAATATCAGAATGTGCCTTGGCTTTTACCTGCAACTCATCTCTTGAATGCAACGCGGTTCCTAAATGCAACTCGACATCCATTTTATGTGAGTTGGAAATCACTAATACTTTCTACTTTTGATTTAAACCTTGGTTCGCAACTTCATCAGCATTCATGTCTTCATAGTAGTATATGAAGGTTTTATACTCTTTAGGTTCCTTCTTAGGTTCAACTTCATGTACCTTTATATATTCATCAAACTTCACATTTGCAATTTCCACAGCTTTGTTAGTGTTATTATTTAAACACTTATAAGCTTTACTTCTTGTGGAATAGCCTAGGAATATACCTTCTTCACTTTTAGCATCAAGTTTACCATTCCAATTGTCCTTAAGAATGTACACTTGCTTCCAAATAGCTTAAAATATTTTATATTGGGTGAGTATCCATACCATAGTTCAAAAGATGTGGAATTTGTATCTTTCATGACTTGTACTTGGTTCAAGTTATAGATAGCTATACTTATAGCTTCTCTAGTATTTCAAAGTAGCATTCTTCTCCATCAACAATGTTCTAGCATAGTCCATTAAAAATTTGTTCCTCATTTCAGTAATCCCATTTTATGGAGGGGTCCTATGTGCATAAGTCCGTCTTTTGATTCTTCTACCATTGCAGAATATCTCAAACTCATTTGATGTAAATTATCCACCTCTATCAGATTGCAGATATTTCAAGAATTTGCCAATCTCCTTTTCAACTCTTACTAAATAACATTTAAACATTTGAAAGGAATCATATTTTTGTTTCAAAAACATAATTGTCATCATCCTAGAATAATCATCAACAAATAGGATAATGTACTTGTCACCTTTGTAGCTTTGCACATCAATTGGTCCACACAAATTGATATGAACTAATTCTAGAATTTCTTTTGAGGAGTGAGTCTTACTTTTAAAACTAGATTTTGTCATCTTGCCTAATTGACATTGTTTGCAAATCACATTATCAGATTTCTTTAGTTTTGGCAAATCTTTGACTCTTTTCATGTTACTGATATTGACTAAGTTATCAAAGTTAACATGACGTAACCTCTTGTGCCTCACATCATCAAATCCTACAACAAGAAAAGTAACATCATTCATGTCAAGATAAAACTGATTACCTCTAGTCTGATCTCTATTTCCAATTAGTTTTCCATCAGTGTCAAAGATATTTGCTTTCTTGTTATCAAATTCAACTTTGCAACCTAAAATATTCAATTGTGACATACTCAAAAAAATTATAGTTAAGTCCTTCTACATAGTAAGCATTGTTACACATAATCTTTTCTGTCAATTTGATTGATCCTTTACCTTTTATCAAACATGGTGCATTATTACCAAATCTAACACTATTTCCATTGTAGTACTCAAGGGTAATGAGCTTACTTTTATCTCCAATCATGTGATGTGAATATCCACTGCTAATGATCCATCTATCACTTTTGTTCACATAAGATATCAATGTAGTTATCTCATCTTCATCAGAATCATCTTTCATAGCAACATACACAACTTCATCATCATGATCATTAGATCCATCTTTTGTTTCCTCTTCAGTAATGTAGCAAAACTTCTTTCCTTTATCTTTATAATCTTTTTTGTTCTCATCTCTTTTACCTCTATATTTATCTCCACTTCTATCATTCTTCTTCCCTGGACACCTAGCAACAATATGACCAACCTCATTACAATTGAAAAACATGATAGGTAGCTTATCTTTGTATTTCTCTTTGCTTCTTTGAAATCTCCTCACCAAAAATGATTCAAGCTCTTCTACATCATCTTTATCTGTATCACTTTCACTAGAAACATACCTGACCTTTTTCTTTTTCTCTTTAGGTTCTTTCAGTGTCGGTTTAGATTTGAAAGTAGATTCAATATTTTCATTTTTGAAATTATCAAAATTAGAAAGTTCAAAAGCAGTGAGTCTACCCATCAATCCTTCAAGGGTTAAATTACTACCAAAAACACACCTTAGCTCTTGTATGGAAAAGACTCTAATAGTATAGATAGGTAGCAGGGTTCTCAATACTTTTCTGATCATAGTCTCATCTTCAATAACACCCTTTTCTCCTCTGATAGCATTCACAACATCTTTTATTCTTATGCAATACTGGACTATAGTCTCACCTTCTTGCATTCTCATGTCATGGAACTTTTCTCTTAGACTTTCAACTTTGGCTCTCAGAACATTGTTATCTCCTGCATAGATCATCTCTATAGCATCCCACATCTTCTTAGCATAATTACATCCTTCGATGTCATCAAACTCTAAGTAGCTTAGGGCATAGGCAAGCTCTAACATTGCCTGATTGTGTTCTTTCTTCTTTTTCATATCATCAATAGTAAGGGCTCCAGTAGGATCAACATGCTCAATGGTGATGGTAGATTGTGCATAGTCTGCAGGACCTCCTAGATATAGCTTCATCAAACTTTTCCATGTATAAAAGTTTTCCTTGTTCAGTTTGGGCACCTCCTTTCCATACATCTTGATCTTTAGCTTTTAGTACCTTCAAACTATTTCATCACAAGCACCAACACTCTGATACTAATTGTTGGAATTCTTTAGAATAACTAAGAGGGGGTGAATCAGTTATCCAAGGTCCAAATGTACAAATAAACTTTCCAGTGCTTAACAAATTCCTATCCAAAAAAACATATCATACATGCATCCATTAGATCATCCAATACCTTAACTTAGTAGGGTCACTGTCCTAGGTTAAAATAACTTTGCAGAAATGTAAACATCAAATACTACAAAATCATTCACACAATTTGACACTTGAAGATTTTATGTGGAAACCCAGTTTGGGAAAAATCACTAGTAACATGCTACCCAATTTTGCTCTTCAGAAGTGATGCCTTGTTAAAAGTCAACCCTATTAAAGGTTACAATACATACTATTACATATGACCTAGTTAAAGGATTTCAATCACCCTATTAGGAGTGAGCCTTGTTAGAGAACTTTAGAACATTTCATTAGAATATCACCTAATTAAAGGATTTACAAATGACTATTAGGTCAACCTTAATCCAAAGGTTTTATCCACACTGATACAATTGTTAGAAAGTAACAGTAGGATATGATCTAATAATAAAATACAACTCACTTGTCGATTACAGATCTCTGGTTTAGTCCTCCATTCTGTTTGGCATTCATACTTTTCATCTCTAATAGTTTGGTCACCCTTCAAGCATTCAACCTCTTAAGCCTTCTCGCTTTGTATGTCGATTCCAGTCTCTTCTATTTGGCCACCATATGAAGCACCACCCTAGACTTCTCGGTTTCCTTAGGTTCTCGCACATGATAATCTTTGCTTCTAGCCTGCTATCTTTATAAATAGAGAATTTAGATATTTTTTCATTTAACCACAATCGTCCATTTTAGGGTTAGGTAAGATTCAATGAATCTACCCACTTTTCTATTTTAGTCCCTCTAGAAACTTCTACAATCTTCCTTGAATTCACCTCAAAATGGTTTATCTTGAATTCTGTACCACCAACTCATCATAATTATCTTCCACACGCTTCACATAATTCAAAAAATCAAATTAGTCAGCTCAGATTCATCAAATTTTTGATTTAACACTTTTTTGTTGTCACTCGACATCTACATTGTTCACTCGACAATAACAGTCTTCTAATGCTCAACACCAACTATGTCTTCTCAACTCAGTGACCACTATTATTTCCCTGATGCTTGATACTTACTAAATTTTATTGACACTCAACAGATACTAACTTTCTGCTCGGTCTGAACTAGAATTTGCTCGTCTTATATTGTTTGCTCGGTCAGGCTTGGCAGACACTTTTTATAAAACCACTTCTTCTTGGCTTAGCTAAAGTAACCATTTACTTTAGCTTTAAGTAGATCAACAATACATAATATCATAAATGTATTACTTGGTCTTAGTGCTCCTTTTATACACTAAATAACTCAACCTTTCTCTAGGTTCTCTTGTTATCTTCTCTTTTCAAAGCCTCTTCATCAATCAATCAAATGGTACCATTCCAACCAAAAAGCAATTGTCTCACTAGCAAGTAACAAGTTTGATATCATTGACAAAAAATTGACTGTTCCATGATAGGTTCTACACTTCAAACAATCTCTTTTCAACACCATCACCCCTATGACTTAGTGTTGAAAATTTCTACATAATAAATAATTTTTGTTATTGCTATCATCATTCAACTATGTATTTTTATCGAGTCAATCTCATTGACCCATTTTTCATGAGTAGTGGTTCACACAAACCCATCTCTATGAGCATCACCTAGATACAAGGAGTGTTAAGTGTTCAATTCATTATCATGAGAAATGGGTTCATGTGAACCATTGCTCATGAAATATGGGTCAATGATTTTAACTAAAAAAAACTACATAGTTGAATCCTCGTAGTAATATCACAACTTGACTTGCTATTGAAAATATCTCCTACTTACCAATGAATAATTTCTTAAAACACCAAATAATGTACTATAGGTTGACATGTTTCTAAAGGTTAATGTAAAAAATATGTACATTGGTTGTACTACACATAAAGGGAGTATTCTTATAGAATTTGCTAACCAAATCCAAAGCATTTATAAAGTCCTCAACCATAAATAGAGGCTACAACACAATATAGGGAGATGTGGTAGTGGGTGTGCCTCTCATTAAGGACTATCCCTTGGGTTATATCATACCTAGGGCTATGGTCCCTTATGACATACTAATGATATCTTCTATGAAATGAATAAAAAATAATTAAAAACCCCTAAAAATATACCATAGACTAATACATAACAAATATTGACACATAAAAATGTACATTGAATATCTATGTTGTATGTATTTACTATGATTTGTACAATATTTTAGCATAAATCTGTAACCCTTCTAAAAATTACTCCTTTTTAGATCTAAATTCTACCAAATTTTATACATATTTTTAGGTTCTTGGAACTTTTGGATTCAATGACAAGATCTATTTCGCACCAAAATGCACCTTATTGAAAAGTTCTTAACAAAATTACTCCTAAATTGAGGAGATTGAATTCTAAAGCACTAAATTCTTGTAAGAGTCCCACAATGAATTCAAGTAGTTAAGATAACTCATAAACCCAAAAATAACCTTCTATGAGGGAGAAACAAGAAATAAATACTAGAATGTACAATGTGTATGAGATATTACATGATATAAAATGTATGGGAGGAACATTACTTATATGGGCAAGGTGAAAGATAGGACAACTAAAGATTGTGATATAACCACAATGGTTTGACACGAGATTCAAAAGTAGATGACATAAATATGTTATTTGTAAACATATTTAAGTGTTAATATGACGTAGAATGAACCAAATATAGCTCCTTTACACCAATAAATTTACGCTTCAATGAGTTCATATTAGATAGTAATCGTTGTGGGCTTTCTATGAGTTAATTCATAATTAAAAATTAATTTTTTATTAATAACTTGTAAGTTGGCTTAAAATATTCCACTTGAATAACATCATCATTATGCATGACTAAAATAAAAATGTATTTTTCCAATAAATATTCTGGTTTAATAGCAATGTTTATTATTATTTTTAACTTGTTAGATAAGCACTATCATAGTGGATAGCTCCACTTTATTAAAAAGTGTCATATCCCCATTTGAAGATAGAATTTTAATAAGAATTATTATATAATACAATGTTATCAAATAAATAATGATAATAAAGTTATATTAAAACTAATACTAAAATATAAAAATATAAAATGATTATTATTTAATCTATATTATCAATGAAATAATATTTAGTATGATATTTTAAATAATTAAAAAATAATTAAATTTCAATGAACAAATAAAGAAATAAAGTTAAATACAAAAGATAATATTGTAGAAAGTATATTAACTTTCTAAACAGAATTTAACAATAAATAATAATAAACACAAATAAATAAGTAAATAAATTATATAATATAGAATAATATAAATTAACCAAATATAATGAAAAGTCAAGAGATGCTTAACAATTAGACGTGACTCCTTAAAATTAAGATATAAAAGGAAGGAGAGTTTATTTTAGAGAGAGGTAAAAAGAAAAGGAGAAGATAGGAGTTCAAAAATGAAAAATGGAAGAGGAAAGTAATATGAAGAAAATAAGGAAGTGACTTTCTCAAAAGGTATCAATGATATTGAAAGGATGTGAACCTTCAAAAGGGTCTACTTATGATTAATTGTGACTCGTCAAAAATATGGTGATTATAAAGTATTGGGACTTTTCCAAAGGATTTTAGTTATGAAGTGCTATGACTTCTCGAAAGGATTATAACTATGAAGGGTTGTGACTTTTAAAAAGATTTGTATTATGAAAGGTTGTGACTATTGGAAAAGAAGAAACACAAAGGTATATTTTATCATTTCCTTATAAAAAGAAAATGAAGAATTTTAGAAAGTAAATATAGAGTTGAGATAATCTAGAACAAATAATTCATTGAAAGGTCGACTAACGATACAGCCACATGGACCAAGAAAAGAAGAATGTAAGAAAGGTATGTTTATGGATTATATTTATTTAATTATGTTTATGAATTTATTTATATTAATAAATCATACTTGTGGATAATATTGTGTTAGCTCATGGGGTTAACACCATGGAGATTAATGAGACTCAAAGCATGGAGCATGTGAGATATTAAGATCTCCATTGTCTATCATGGTCGAGAATCAACGTGTTAGAATATTATGATGATGTCAACATATGCATATGTGATTGGCTTTGGATAGAGGATGCCTGTCCAAGAAGAATCTTAAGGGGTGTGCTCCCAAGAAGACGATGAGGTACCTATGAGCTAGGAAGATTAATCCAAAGACATCCTTAAGATTGAGGTTAAATTAGAGGGTAGAATAATATAGTTAGTTTTGTTATTATTGTGATTCTAACCATTATTTTGCACGTATTACTTGTCCCAAACTAACCCTAATAGTGGGGACATTACAATAGTATCAGAGAATGGTCTTGTCATCCTGTAGGGTTGAAGATGATCTAGAAAAACAATTTATATGAAAGACTAATGCAAAAAGTTGATGACTATTAAAAAGGGTGCAAACATATCCATGATAGCAACCTAAGAATTTAGAATAAGACAAGTATATATTTCAACTCAATAGAAGAAATTATCTAACTACTTGAGGACAAGCAATTTGAGGAAAGGTGGACTGTCATATCCCCATTTTAAGATAGAATTTTAATAATAATTATTAGATAATACAATGTTATTAAATAAATAATGATAATAAAGTTATATTTGAACTAATACTTTTTTTTAAAAAATATATATTTTTTAATCTATATTGTCAATGAAATAATATTTAGTATGATATTTTAAATAATTAAATTTCAATGAGTAAATAAAGAAATAAGATTAATACAAAAGACAAAATTGTAGAAAGTATGTTAACTTTCTAAATAGAATTTAACAACAAATAATAATAAACACAAATAAGTAAATAAATAATATTACATAGAATAATATAAATTAACTAAATATATTGAAAAGTCAAGAGATGTTTAACAAATAGACATGACTCCTTAAAATTAAGATATAAAAGGGAGGAGAGTTTATTTTAGAGACAAGGAAAAAGAAGAGGAGAAGATAGAGGTTCAAAAAGGAAAAATGGAAGAGGAGAGTAATATGAAGAAAATAAGGAAGTGACTTTCTGAAAAGTTATCAATGATATTGAAAGGATGTGAACCTTCAAAAGGGTCATACTCATGAATAGTTGTGACTCTTCAAAAATATTGTGATTAAAAAGTATTGAGACTTGCAAGAATTTGGTATAGCTCTAATACCGTGTGAGAATTTGCCTAAGACAATAATTCAACACCAAGACCAAGAAGCTCAGTAGATAGCACAAGAGAGACTAATGATGATCAAATGAGAATCTTAATAATGATCAAGATGATTATGGATATCCGATGATTGGATATGAGATATGAGATAAATACATGCTAGAAGTGCCTTGTATATAAAGGCAACTAGAATGACTAGGAGTTAGTAAAAAGATAAACATCACAACTTAACACATGTCCACCAAGAGTGGATTATCCTCCATTGAGCACAAGAATTTGTGCGATGATGAGAGGATAAGTTTACATAGGTTTATCTCATAAAGAGATGTTCTAGATACCATGTGCTCAAATATGTTGCTAACTCCTATGTTGTCAACAAGACAACTCATATGACTGTGCATATTCCTAAGTTTCTACATGACAACTAATATAAAAATGCATTATCCTAAGTAAAGTGTAATAATAATTAATTATTTACACTAACACCCACCTTAAGTGCAACTTAGGGGAATGCACTTAAGCTCACAAAGCTAAATGCAAAATGCAATGTGGGTCCCAACTATTAGGCCATGTTAGGTACCCATGTACAAATGCAATGCTCTACATACAATGTGATGCAAAGCAATGCAATCTCTCTGAAAATAGAGAAAGAGGGAAAAGCTCATGGGAAAAACTTCCTCCAAAAAGAGAGATGAAGAAATACAAGATGCATGCAAGGATGGAGTAATCAAGACCCCCCTAGTATGACATACATCATGCATGTACAAGCATATATCCCCCATAAGAAAATATACATGATGGTATCCCCCCATATTGAATAATCTCCTACAAGGATGTTATGAAGACAAAAAAGTATCCAATGCCTACAAATGACATTTTTCCTATTAGGAAGAAGATACACCAAGTATAGGTGCAAGCATACTTCCCATTCTGGATAGGAAGATGGATGAGGAATCCATATGTAGTATGCTATGGATGCTGCCGCTAAAGTTTGCTTATATGTTGACAAGTCCTTGATGAATGTAGATGCCACAAGCCAATCTAGTAGATGCTCAAAAGAAGTTGGCAAACAAGGTAACATGTCCATGTATGAAAGTGAATCAAACTCCAAAGACAAGGAATCATCCTTATAGGAAGATATGGGAAGAGAAGCAATGTAGCCTCCCCTTAATGATGAATGCAAACCCATGAAAGAAGTTACTTGATAACTAAAGAAGCTGCACCATAAAAACTGAATGATGTTCCTCCTTGTAGGAAGAAGTGGTGCCATAGGTGTAGTAGAGAATGCTCCCCAACTAGCAGGAAGAATCCTCAAAATATATGATGTCTAAGGAAACTGGAATACAATCTCCAAAGACTGATATGTCACCTTTGAAGTAAAAGAGTCCTCCTCC
Organism: Cupressus sempervirens; assembly: GCA_028749045.1. Lineage (NCBI taxonomy): Eukaryota > Viridiplantae > Streptophyta > Pinopsida > Cupressales > Cupressaceae > Cupressus > Cupressus sempervirens. The sequence goes on from CM053785.1 coordinate 790,856,602, forward strand.
AACTACTGAAAAGAAATGTCCACAACCATGTTAGTCTCAAAAGAAAGATGAAGTGGTTGAGGGTCAGAGTGTTACCTCACAACAAGTGAAGCAGAATTCTCCTCAACAAAGAGAAGATGGATATCATCAATAATGTCTCCCACATCTTCAATGTAAGACTCCACAAACAACATTGGAATGTTTGGAAGGAAGTCATCCCATGAAGTTGAAATAGGAAGACATGGTGTTTCCTGATGTACTAAATTAGGAGCATCTGTTGTTGGAACTGGATTTGTAGAAGCAACATGAGCATCAAGAGGTATGATCTCAACTGGAGTTGTAGGTAACCAACTAGAGTAATTGGAGGTAGAATGTCCTCTAGTAACAGATGGACTCATGGATCTCCATATGCTTCCCAAAGACACATCCAAACATCATGAGGACTACTTGCCTTACTAAGAGGAGCAAAAGATTCTTTACTCATACTATTATACATAAAGCAAAGAAGAAGAGAAAGATGTCCCTAATTAGTATTAGGTGGAAATATCTTTGAACATAGATAAGGAAACACTTCCTTATGTTCTCTTAGATGATCAATCATCAAAGCACTCCATTTTTTATAGTTCCTTTTTTTCAATTTGGATCTTAAACCAAAGTAACACTTTCGACATGACTCCATGAGATCAAATAAATGTATGCACCCCCAAAATGCAAAAAAATTAAAGAAACCCCCCTAATGCATGATTTCACACTTTATATTTAGTGCGATTACAATGGCCACTTGCCAATTTAGGGCCTAAGTGGACTTTTGATTTTGATGGTTACAACAACAAATATGAAACCATATCAAACTCAACAAGATAAGACACAAGACCTTTCAAGGATCTAATTAATTACAAGTTCCAATAGGCCAAAATGAGACAAAAATTTAAAAGTACTATGTCTACTCAAAATTACTCCAAATTGATACCAAATCTAGAAAGTAGACAAAAAATTATGTGCTCTCAAATAAAAAAAAACCTAAATATGTGTCTAGATGAGCCCAAACTAAGCCTTTGAAGTTGCAAAAATTGAGATTTGCAATTTACAAAAAAATTCAGTAACAAAGATTTGAAACAACCTACACCAATGTGTAGATCACAAAATTCTACCCCAAAACAAAACAAATTGCTTAAAAAAAGGAGTCCATATGAGGGAGATATTGATATTTGAAAATCACCTCTGTAATTATTTTTCCTGAATCATCATCGTAGCACCTCCAAAAATCAAATGACTCTAGATTTCACCTCAGATGTCCGATTTTGATGAAACAAAAGTCAATTTGGGGGTTTTTTGACCTTCTGAATGTGATACCAATATCTGATTTGCACCAGCAAGCTCCAATCTTGACCTGCAAAAAATATCTCCAATGGCTATGCAATGAAGCTCCTGTGGCTCTAGTACCATGTAAAAAATTGGTATAGCTCTGATACCATGTAAGAATTTGCCTAAAGAAATAATTCAACACCAAGATCAAGAAGCTCAGTAGATAGCACAAGAGAGACTAATGATGATCAAATGAGAACCTTAATAATGATCAAGATGATAATGTATATCTGATGATTGGATATGAAATATGAGATAAATACACACTAAAAGTGCCTTGTATATAAAGGCAATTAGAATGACTAGGAGTCAGTAAAGAGATAAACATCAAAACTAAGCAAATGTCTACCAAGAGTGGATTATCCTCCATTGAGCACAAGAGTTTGTGTGATGATGAGAGGATAAGTTTGCACAGGTGTATCTCATAAAGAGATGTTGTAGACACCATGTGATCAAATAAGTTGCTAACTCCTGTGTTGTCAACAAGTCAACTCATATGACTATGCATATTCTTAAGTGTCTACATGATAACTAATATAAAAATGCATCATCCTAAGTAAAGTGTAATAATAATTATTTATTTACAATAACAAAACTTTTCCCAAGGATTTTAGTTATGAAGTGTTGTGACTTATTGAAATGATTATTGTACACAAAATATTTGCGTATTCATGAAACCTTAATGTAGAGTGCAGATAAAATGACAATGAACTAGACTAAACCTAAGAAATCATTGTCAAAATGCAAAATATACGAATGTCCCATGTTTCTCTAACTACAGCCACTAAGAATGCTCTCAGACCAGCATTTTAGTGATAGTTCTAGAATGAGAAATATGCTTAAAATGCAGATCTAACAGTATGTATGCAAGATCTAAGATGAAAATGCAGATTACATGTGAGTAACAACTCTTAGAATACTATCAAAAAGGACATGCAATGAGCTAAACATGTGTTAAGATGATACTAAATAACATGAAAACAAAGCTAAATTGCTATCAAAATGACATAAACTTGCTAGAATAACAATGCTAATATGCTCAATATGACAACTCTGAATATGCCTATAATGCATATGTCTAAAACTTGGGTTCTTTTGTTCTTGAATTCTCCTTCTATTTATAGGATTTTAGAAGGGGTTGGGGTAAGAATCTAGGTTTTACCTTTAACTAGTGGACAGAGGTGAAATTAAAAATTTCTCATAAAAGACAAGAGGAGGAGTCCAAAAGTCTTGATTTTGAGGATAAATGTGGATTTATTTTCAACTTAAATGTCTCATAAGAGATAGGAGGAGGAGTCCAAAAATATTGATTTTGAGATAAATGTGGATTTCTTTTCAACTAAAATATCTCATAAGAGACAAGAAGAGGAGTCCAAAAGTCTTGATTTTGAGGATAAATGTGGATTTTTTTTCAATTCTTTATATAAAAGGAAGATTTTCATTTTGTGAGGATAAATGGATTTATCAATTTAATAAAAGTTCCATTTATTTTCAAAATTTTATCTTTTCCCTCTCCCTTTTGAATTTCATTTTATGATTTTGAATTATTTTTCTCCTCTTTTGAAGTTGGTTTAGGTCTTATTAATTTGATAGATGATTTAACCAATTGATGACCTGATGTAATCCTTAATTTGAAAGTTTATTGTTTTCCTCTGATTTCCTCCTTAATTTGTGCTGATTGATTGAAATCACGTAATTAAGGTCTTTTCCAATTTTTGGGTGTCTACAAATGCCCCTCTTTGAGCTGATATGCGAAGCATATTATTTGAAAGACTGTCTTGATTTTTTGATTTTAGGTCAAATTCTGATGATTGTATGTATGTTCTATGATATTTTGACATTTCGTAGTTGTCATGGTGTCTGTTTGTTGATGGTTTGGTGTCTGATCGTTGATGATTTGATGTTTTAATTATCGTTGATTTTGCTTATTGATGTTGTGATGTTTTTACTTGATACCCTGGTTTTGGTTGATTTGATGTTTAAAATTTTTGGCTAAGGTAGAACATTTTTATTTTTTTAGAAAATTTTGATGTCCTAATTTGGATGCCCTAGTTTAGACGCGGATATACTGCCCCCTCAGAAATGAAATTGGAAAAAAAATTGAATGTGTGAAAACTAAGGAGGTTTCAATTTTATTTATGAAATGTTGGATAATTGATAGATAAAGATGATCAAGTTGATTTAATACAATACCCAATTCACAAAAGTGAGCAAAAAGGTGACAATGATGGGTAAATATAGGGAAAAAATGATATAAATTCCCTTAAGGAGGGTTAAATAGGTCAAAAGGCTATTTACCCTTGTCATTTTTTACACTCTCATTTGACATTTGGCATTTTGGAGCTCTGAACTAACGAGGATGGTGGTCCCTTTACGAAAGAAAATATTTGAGAGGGGTCACAAGTACGAGCATCTAGCAGACTATAGTGCCCTGGTAATTCATTGAGATCCTCCATTATAATTAAGATTTTACATGTGTACCTGAGTTTGTTTAGAATTTCATGCGATTTTTTTGATAAATGTGATAGTTTAGGTATTGTAGTGCATTTAGGGTTTCTTTTAGCACATATGCATTATTTTAGCACATTCAAACATTCTTTTACCACATACATGCAGTGAAATATCACATTTAAAACCCCAGGGTAAGAGAAAAATAGTGCATTCATTAGGGAAATAGTGCACTTGTAGTGTTAAATAGCGCATTTGAGTGGTTAGGTGCATTTGAATGATCTTGTAGCGCATATGCATTGTGTTTTAGCACATATATTTATAATAGCACTTATGCACTATTAAATAGTGCATATGAGCACTTTGAGAGTGCTTACATATGTTATAGTGCATTCGATCTAGGAAACAACACATTCCAATGTTATAATAGCGCATATGGATTTCCTAGTGCATTTGAGGGATCTTATAACACATTTTTCCTAGGAAATAGTGCAAGTGAATTGTGAAGGGCAGAAATAAGATTGTAAAGCCATAGCTAAGTGTAAGATAACATAAAACCAACCAGGGATGTGTCATAGTGAGTAAACAATAGTAATCAGGTAGTCATGAAGTGATGACTTAGGATCAATTTGATGATAGATAGAATGATGCCCTAGTTCAGGATATAAAGTAGGGAAAAAAATGGATTTGACTCAGGATAGAGAAAAACAAGTAACAAGTCCAAGATAGAACCCATAGCTGATTGGCTAGATATAGATAGTAGATTGATGTATGATGATCACTTGGGATGAAAATTGGCATTGTCATGTGTTTGGTTGATGCAAACAGGTACGTGGGCACAAGCTCATGGTGCAAGGATTGTATCCATGGCCCTTAGATGCAGTAGGCAGATTGTCAGTTGAGGAGTAGCAGGTGATTGACAGATGTAGGTCTACTTATTTACTACAGATGCCCCAGGTTTGAGTGAACAAGGGGCTATTGACCACTATGGTCGAGCGATGGCACTCAGACCACAACACCTTTCATTTTTAAATGGGTGAGATGACGATGACTCCAGAGGATGTATATCAGATATTGTGGATCCTAACAATAGGGGATCTAGTGTACTATGATCAGATTGTAGATGAAACTGCTTTCAAAGATTTGTTCAAAGATGATATCATTGGGGATGATAGTGTATCATGGTTCCAGATGCTGCAGTATGATCCATTGCTATGTTAGTGTAGTTTTTTATTTTTCCTATTTTGCTAGGTTTTTCCTACACTTTTAATAATCTTGCTTAGGTTAATAAAGCATGTCTTATTAGGTGAATGGTTGTGAGGTGTCACCTTCCTACATGTGAGCATCCATTAGCTATCTTGGGAAGATACTTTGCTATCTTTAGTCCAATAGATGGTTGCTCCTCATTGGTTGGTGTTGCCACCTCCTCCCTCTTCCTAGCCTATATAAGTATGCTACCTGGCTTGTATTTGTATCGCTTGTTTTTGCATCCTCTTAATGTTATTCTGCTTCCAGCATTTGCATTACTCTCTTGGAGACTAACTCTATGATGCTATTTTGATTTTGTATCATTTGCATTCATAGTTTAGATATTTACTCTTTGCACTAGTTTTCTGGGTTATTAATCTTTTCAGATTCTAACATGTTGACAGTTTTGGCTAGATTGATAGGAGGGTTTTTTTTTGCCAGATCGACGAGGATGAGGATGCCCAATTGGATGGGGTCAGTTGATATAAGATATGATAGATCAGCCATGAAGATTTGCATGGGGTAGCTGTATATTGGCCCACTTGTGCCATGACTTGCATCGGGTTGTATATTTAGGGGCCTTATCACTATCAATAGGAGTGATTTTGTTATAGCTATGGACATGAGAGCATTTACCCATTACTCATCTGGTATGTGTGCAACAATGACGTTAGAGTATGCCTTACATGTATACTTACTCTGGTGTGATCATGTAGCCCCATTTGGGAAAGATAGAGTATTGGCAGTGTATGTTGGATGATATTGATGAGATTGTGTGGAGACCATATAGGTTCATAGAGTTGTGGACCAAGGACGATGATGAGATGGTATATTTCTTTGGTCTGAGATATTTTCTTGGCTGAGTACCTGTAGTGATAGAGTGATTTTCTTTTCGACAGTTGGTGAGACAGTTTGAGTGGCGATAGGGCATCCCACAGGGTTCAACACATTATGCATGAGTTCAATCAAAGAGGGCAGTATGGGGGTTGACCTTAGATTATGAGGCTTGTCTAGAGGCCTTTTTGCAAATGATAGACACACCATAGCCATGGGCTTTGTGGGATGGAGAGGCAGATGCAGGGATGGAGGGGGACTATGCATGATGGTTTCGAGAGCATCCCTTTATAAGATACACAGATCCAATAGAGCCTATTCTGGGAATTGATGAGTCGTTGAGTGGGGGGGAGGATGAGGATGATAAGGGTGGTCTGGGGAGAGGGAGAGGGAGATGGTGGGTCAAATGGGGAGAGAGAGGTGTGGTTAGAGCAAGGGGAGATATGGAGGGGGAGACCAAGTAGCCATGGTACTACCGCAGAGGGGTGTGGCACAAGGTCTAGTGCAGAGACCAGTAGGTGCAAGGAGGGTTGGAGGGATTTGAGGCTACGAAGGTGTGAGGATGAGAGGGGGGATAGGTGGTGGAGTGGGAGCTGGTCAACAAGATAGAGGTGTTGAGCAAGATATGGCAGAGCAGGTGAGGGCCAAGTTGCCCGATGATCTACAATTTATCTGGTGACAAAGGCCAGGAGTACAGGCTCCAATCACAGATCCACAGGATGTACAGCCACAGGGACAATAACAGGTGCTGCCAGATGCACAACTACTACTAGAGAGGCCAGGGGGATCCATTGATTTGGAGGCTCAGATGAGTGCCATGGAGGCTTGGATGGGTGAGTTGATGAGTACACTACAGACATTTATAGCCACGATGACACCGAGGCCACCATTGCCACCACCGCCATCGATGATAGATTGGGTGTCAACTAGTTAGAGGGCCATAGCCAAACAAGTCATACCAATAATAGATGCGACTCAGTAGGCACTACAAGAGGATATGAGTGCCCTCGATGAGAAGGGACCTTTGGGTTAGCCGCTTATGCAAGGATGAGTGTACATTATGTGTTATGGTAGTACTCATCATTATGGATGATTATTCTTTTGATGTTTAGTTGATATTCATGTTGATGTACTTGGTGATCTTTGGATGTTCATGTGGATAGACATTGTGATCTGTTGAGGTTCATGTTATTTGATCATTTGCAGTCTATCTTATATGCATATTGCTTTTATCCTTTTGATATATTGTTTGATCTTTTGCTTTATGAGATATCCGAGCTTGTTGATTTTTAGAGGTGTGCACTTGTTATATCATGGACTCATGTATGCATGTGATTATATGATTGGATGGATATAGTAGCAGTAGATATTAATATATATGTGAATGATTAATGTGGCGTGAAATGTGAATAATGATTAAAATAATTAAATGGCAATAATAATGTAATGAATGAAAATGTGATGGGATGGTATAAATGTAATGAAATGAAATAAAATGTGGTAAAATGAAATGTGATATAATGCAATTAGATGTAAGGGAATGTAATGGAATATAGTGAATTGTGAAATGTGATGTATTAAAATGTGATGAAATAAGCGTGAATGAAATGTAAATGTGGTAAGATGAAATGTGATGTAATGAGACGAATTGTGATGAATGGACTATGATAAATAGAATGTAATAAAATGAATTTAAATAAAAATGGAGAGAAAGGAATGTGATAAAATGTAATGACATGAAATGAAAATGTGATAGAATATAATGCAATGAGATGAGATGTAATGAACATAATGGGATGATATGAAATGTAATGAAACAAAGGGAATGCAATGAAATGAAATTTAGAATGTGATGTAATGAAATGAGATGCAATGCAACATAATGGGATGATATGAAATGTAGTGAAATAAATGAAATGTAATGAAAATGAAGTTTAGAATGTGATGTAATGAAACGAGATTTGATGTAAATGAAAATAAGATGTGATGTGATGTGATGTAGTGAAATGAAATGAAATGAATGTGTATATGAAAAAATATATGTAAATGAACGGAAATGTGACAAAGTATCATGGAATGGAATGTGATAAAATGAGAATGAAATGAAATAAATGTGAAAATGGGATGAATGGTATGAAATAATCAATAAAAATGTGAGAAAAATGTAATATGATGACATGTAATGAGAATGTAATGTAATAAAACATGGCAAAATGAAATGTAACAAATGGAAGGTGAATGAAAGTGAAAAATGGAAGGAAATGAAATTGTTTGAGATTCAAAAGACATGGGATGGGACATCAACCTTTGAGATTTAAAAGCTATGAAATGAAGAGATGAAATGCATGAATTAAAGGTAATGTGATGAAAAAAATGAAATGCAATTCACGAATGTAATGAAAGAGGGAAAATATAATAAAATGAAATGAATTGTGATATGTAAAGAAATGAAATAGAAGGTAATGAAATGTGATGTAGTGAATTGTGATAAATGAAAAGGAAATGAAATGGAATGGGGATGAAATGAAATAGAAATGGAGTGGAATGAAATGGAATGGGGATGGAATGAAATGGAAATGAAATACAAAATTTATAAATGAACGGAAATGTGACAAGAATGGAATGAAATATAACGAAATGAAATGCACCGGGATGCAATGAAATGAAATTGAATGTAATGAATGTTGATAAATGGAAGAAGACGAGAGGAAATAAAATGTGATGAAATTAAATTGTTTGAGATTCAAAAGCCACGTATTGCAGTAGATGATTTGGTGTAATGAGGAATAAATTTTGATAAAAGGAAATATTGACTAGAATTGTTGGAGATTCAAAAGCCACATAATGTAATAGGTGGAATAAATGATAGGCGAGAATGAAGTGTGATGCAAGGTAGTAGTTTTGTGATGAGACTGAGTCCACAATAGTAGAGTGTTAACCATGCACTAGTATGTTGGGTGGTGACTTGTTATTGAATAACCTTACTTGTTGTTTGTAACCTTGTTTATTGAGCATTGTTGATGAGATCTATGTGTGTGTTATCCTAATTTGTGTGCCAATTGTGTGTTCGCAAGAGACCCAAGAGAAACATGCAAACTAAATGAATGCAACTAACTATCACTTTTATTGTAAAGAGATGCAAATTAACTATCATCTTAGAGTGTTTAATAAAAAGTGACCAAGTACAACCACCACTAGCTCAGCTATGGTGATATGAATACTGTGTCATGCTGAGAAGTACCACCAATCACGGATAATGTACATGAAAAGTATGAAAATTTATTGAATATAAATGTTATAACTGCAGTACATAAAATAGGCACGCAAACAATCAAATGTTGGATAAAGTCCTCACCTAAGATATCCTACAAAATCAATCGAGGTACACATGTTTGTCCAAATGATAGGAGGCGCTTACAAGTGGACACCAATAATGTATGAAATCGGAGGATCACTAGAATTGAACAGTGAAAAATAAAGGAAAATAAAGTATCATGACTTCATCCTGGTACCTCTAGTCAAGTACATCATCGAGGTACTAGAAGTGCATAACAATAGAAAAACTAGTAATTACAGACTAGTAGTGTTGACAGTTGTGTGCAGTAGTGTAAAATTTGTTCAAACCATGGATAAAGTGGTTGTAATAGTTGGGTAATAAATTATGAGATGTGTTAGTGGAAATTGGTAGTAGAATGCATGGAGTGTGTGTTGGTAGAGAATGTTGACCGAATTTTTTTGGTGGTAACTATGGTGTAGGAATGGCAGAAGTGTATCCAGTACGGGTGTGGTAGGAAGCAAACGCGTGGTAAGGTCAATAAAGAGTGAGTCCAAGTGAATGATGGCCATAAATAGGTAGATAGCATGGGAATGGAATAAAGAAAGGTAAAGAGTAAAATGTGGTCATTAGATTGATTGAGAAGTCTGAGGCAGTGTGTAAGTGAAAGCATGTCAGGCTCACCAAATCAGTCACAATAGGAGGGTGATGCTAGCCAGGGAAGGTGGATTAGGTAAGGGCAAAGAGAAATGTGCATTTGGCAAATCTCTAAGGAGCTGGTGTATCAGCCCAAACTGCAAGGTGAATCAAGTTAGGTGGGATGAGGATTGGCACAACCTAAAGATGTAGAGATTAGGATAGAAGAAATTTGCTTGTTACTGTTAATGATGTTGTCGAGGACTGCAGCATAATAGGCATTGTAGGTGGTATTAGATGACGATGAATTGATGATGCAAGTAGAGAATAGTCTGCCTAAGATGACAAAGAGTATGTTTGAAGTAGACGAGGAGGTGAGGGAGATAAAATCTCATGAAAAGTCCCCAAAAAAAGCTTTGAGGGATGTAGGAGATGTTAGTGTGGGTGAAGGGATGAGTGGAGCAGGTTAGTTGATTAGCCTCAAAATTTTGGTACAAGGATCAATGGAAGGGGAAGCGAGTGGTGTAAATGTGGAGGAATCATGGCTAGAGGTGGGGGTGGAGATCAATCATCAAGTGACATGGAAGAATTACGAAAAATGTTGGCTATAGAGAGAGTCCAAGTAGAGAACACCGAATAGGAAGTTGAGTTTCTACTGGGATTGATGGAGAAGGCATGGGAAGATGGAGCACAAATAGAGGCAAGACAACTCCAAGCGGTGGTGAATATGGAATGAGCATGGGTGTAATTACTAGAAGTGGAACTACATGTGGAGCAATTACGTTTAGAAGGGAATGACGTAGGGATGCGAGTGGAGTGGTTGCGAGCTCAGAGATTGTAGGAATCCCTAAAGATGGCACAAATGGAGTTGGCAAGCATGCAGAATGAGCTAGTGTTGCTGCAGTCACAGTTTGAGCCATTTAGGGAGGCGACTGCAAAATCGAACTCCTTGTCATTGAAACTATAGGAACATTTAGCCTTGAGTGAGTCAAAGGTAAAATAGTTGCAGCAGTTTTGGGTGAGAGACAAGTGGGCATTGAGCATTGGCGAATGGTGGCTGATCAAATGCAACAGGAGAGGGATGTGGCCCAATGAGTGATCACTGTACTAAGAATAAACAAGTTGGTGGAAAATGTGCTTGTGGATATGTAATAGATAGTGAAGGTACACCAGGAAGCTGCCTATTATATGAGACTTTATCATCAGGCATTCCCAAATAAGAATTGGTGGGAGACGCAGTTTGTGGATAGGGAATTTCTACAACTATTAAATGCACAGTTGCATGGTGGTAGGTTTTCGATTCCCATGGATGCGGTGTGGATACATAGAGGATTGATGCCAGGGGCTTCTTTGTCGGGAGCTAGGTCTTAAAAAATGCCATTAATTGGACACCCTGTCTTGCCACCTCCCCCATGGAGGCTAGAATAAATGATCCACCAGAGGATATTTGAATGTAATGTTGTTGTTGTCATTATAATAGAATAATTTATTTTATTTTTTTGTGGCAAGTAGAAGGACAACTGGTGGAAATGTTGATGTGTTGGATGAATATTGTTGTGTTTGTTTTTGATATTTTTGGAATGTTTTTGGATGTGTTTAGCATTTTTAGGAATTTGTGGATGTTTTTGGAATTTTTAGTAATATTCAGATGTTTTTGGAAATATTTGAATGTTTTTGGAATTGTTAAAAAAAGTGTCAATCTTTGAAAAAGTGGAGAAAATACAATCTGTAGAGGAAGACAAACCTTTACTTGTATGTGGGGAGCTGGATGTCTATGTGGGCTTCCAATGAAAGAAGAATACAAATATCTATAACAGTTGGAGAGCCATGGCATTTAATAGTGGAAAAAGTAGAAAGTGATAAACCACAAATTGTGAGGCACAAGATTGTATATATTAATGGCCTTCACAAACAAACATAAGACCAAAGTTAGGATTTTCATTAGGTGTGCACTGAGACTGATGCTTATGAGGCCTGTGAAAAGGTGTTGGGACCTACGGGAGGCTTTGATGGCCAAAAGAGGCCAAGAAGGCCCTTGAAAAAGTCGCTTGGGTGTTTGCCAAGGACATGTGGGCTCTAGAAAAGGCATCTGGGGCCTAAAAAGGTGCTTGAGGGCCTAAGAAGTCACTTTGGGGGCTTGAAAAGGCCAATACAGTGCCTTGAAAAAGGTGTTTGGGCCTAAAGAGGCACATTGGGGGCCTAAAAAAGGTGTTTGGGCCTAAAAAGGCATCTTGGGGACCTCAAAAAGGTGTTTAGACCTAAAAAGGCATCTCGGGGGCCTGAAAAGGCAAAAACAGGGCCTTGAAAAAGGTGTTTGGGCCTAAAAAGGCATTTGTGCCTAGAAAAGGTGTCTCAGGGGCTTGAAAAGGCCAAAACAGGGCCTTGAAAAAGGTGTTTGGGCCAAAAAAGGCACTTTGGGGGCCTAAAAAAGGCGTTTAGGCATAAAAAGGCATCTTGGGGGCCCGAAAAAGGCGTTTAGGCCTAAAAAGGTGACTTGGGGGCTTGAAAAGGCCAAAACAGGGCCTTGAAAAAGGATTTTGGGCCTAAAAAGGCAAGGAGACCCCTATAATCTCTCAAAATTATGCTTACTTATTATGTGCCCCCTATTAGGGGATGATGAAAGAATCCGACTGATAGTTGGGCCTTTTGGGATAACATTTATATATTTGTTGGAGAGGTCTAGATCAATCGTGGCCACTACAACATAAATGAGACTAATAATCCATTAGGAATTGTTGTTCTTGGCTAGAGGAAAGATAAGGGACTCTACCAGATCCTCTTTTGCTATTCGCGTTGTGCCAGATTTTCCAAAGCCTAGCGAGATGTTTTAGGACATAACTACGCTACTTCTTAATGTCATTGAGGCACTTTTTTGTTGTTTTTGGTTTTTCCTGAGGTAATCGAGCCATAAAATATTTAAATATTTTTCAATATAGTGGGGCCTCATCATTGATTTCATATAAAAGCAGTCGAGGTACACAAACCTATCCTGAAGGAGCAACAATTATATACAGACACCAATTTGACATGAAATCAATGGATCATTGGTTTGAAAAATACATCAATAATTTATGTATAGTTGAATAGCTTATTCAAGTTGAAATGAGCCATGTTTGATTGGAATTTTTGGGTGTTGTTAATTTTTTTGGATTTTTTTGGCTATTTTTGGTGATTATTACCCCCTTTGGAATGTTTTTGGCAATTTTTGAATTCTTTTTGATAATTTTTGACAATTTTTGAATTTTTTTGATAATTTTTGACAATTTTAAAATTTTTTTGATAATTTTTAACAATTTTTGAACTTTTTTTATAATAATTGACAATTTTTGAAATTTTTGATAATTTTTGACAATTTTTGAATTTTTTTGATAATTTTTGACAATTTTTTGATAATTTTCAACTATTTTTTATTTTTTTTGATATTTTTTGACAATTTTTGAACTTTTTTTTACTTTTTGACAATTTTCCAACTGGTGGGGGTGAAGCGAAGATGTGAATGAGATTTGTTGGACTGTGGAGATAGCTAGGATCATGTGGAAACACCTAAAGAGTCAAGGAGACCAAAGTGGGTTGAAAGGGCTAAGAGTGGGCTTAGGGAGCTATATTGGAGACAATGAAGGCAAAAATAATCTTCAAAACAATAAAAGGATTGAATAAAAAGCTAAGATAGATATTGGAAATTATTGACCATGGCGGATAGCTGAGAGGTGCATTGATTTTCCCACAATTCATGTCTATGGTATCTCAATACATAATCTGACTCCATGTTTCTCCTGATCTGTTGTGCTTCCCTTTAGTGTTGTTATACTGATTGTCTCTACTACTATGATTAATGTTGGATGCCAAAAAAACCACTAAATTGGAACCCACAAGTGTTTCTCAATTGGGTATGTGTTAAATTAACTCAATTGCACTAGGTAAGCCACAAATAAGCAAAATTTGTCTCTGCGGAAGTTGCTATCTCTCGCTCATTTTGAAACCAAAAGTGGCATTTCTCACCATTTTTTTGGTATTTTCTAGTGTTTTTTAAATTCTTTTAGTATTATATGGTTTTTAAAATTTTTTTTTGGTATTTTTGGTGATAATATGTTGCCTCAAAGTCTTAGACATATAACCTTTTAAGATGGATGTTGTTGATGGGTTCTACTAGATCGGTACCATCACAATCTGCAAGTTTGTAAGTACCAATCCCAAAAGACTCTATGATAATGTAAGGACTGATCTAATTGGCCTCCCATTTTCCTTTATTTTCCTTAGCAGCTTGATTTTTAGGGTTTTCTCAGAGCACTAGGTCACCAACCTAGAAAACACAGGGTTTGACCTTTTTGTTGCAATGTCTTGATAATCTATTCTGATACACTTTGACATTTTCATGTGTCATACACTAATGTTCTTCTAATAACTCCAGCTGCTTTAGATGGGCCACTCTACAGTCCTAATCTGATAGGATATCACAAAGAGTAACTCTCAATGATAGAATCTCAACCTCTAAGGGAAGAATGGCTTCACAACCATAAACCAAAGAGAAGGGTGTTGCACCTGTAGGTGTCCTAACACTTGTCCTATAGACCCAACGGGCATGATTTAGCCGTAAATGCCAATCTCTACCACTATCATTGACGATTCTTTTGAGAATGTTGACAATGGTCTTGTTGGTGGCCTATGCTTGGCCATTGCCTTGGGGATAATAAATTGATGAGGAGTGATTTATAATGTAGAATTTCTCACATAATTCATCAATTATTTGATTCTTGAAGTACAAGGCGTTGTCAGTGAGAATAACATGAGGTATTCCAAATCGACAAATGATATGGTTTAGGATGAAGGAAGAGATTTGTTTTCTTGTAGAGTCAGCAAGTGGTGCTGCTTCAACCCACTTGGTGAAGTATTTTGTGGTGGTGATAATCCATTTATGTCCACTAGAGGAGGGTGGGTGGATGGCTCCAATTAAATCAAAACCCCATTGATAAAAAGGCCATAGTGTGACCAAAGGGTTGAGTTCTTGGGCTGGTGCATGAACAAGGTTACCATGTATTTGACATTTTTTGCAAATCTTAACATGGTTGATAGAATCCTTTTCCATGGTTGGCCAAAAAAAACCCATCCTGAGAATCTTCTTTGCTAATGTGAAACCACTGGAGTGCGATCCACAAATCCCTGCATGGACTTCTTGTAGAGAAAATCTCGACTCATCCTTCTCAAGACATCTAAACAAAGTACAATCAAGACCCTTCCTATAAAGCATATCAGCCACCAAAGTGTAGCGCGAGGTCTGTCAAATGAAATTATGTTTTTGGTTGCGTGAAAGGTCAGAGGGGATGGTGTTATTATGGAGGTAAGTGATGATGGGGTTATACCAAAGGGAATGAGGAGCATCTAAATGAAAAATAATAAGGAAATTAGGTTGAGTAAATGTGGGTTGAACCACCTCTTCTACTAAGAGCTCATATCACTTATACTACTTTGGTAACTATAGCAAGGAGGCCAAGGTGGCCATGGCGTTTGCTACTCTATTCTTGTCTCTAGGAATTTGTTTAAAAGTAATATGAATAAAACATGCCTTAAGTGTGTCAACCATATGTTTGTAAGGCAATAAATTTTCATCCTTGGTCTAATATGTGTTGATGACTTGATTGATGATCAACTGAAAATCTTCGTAAACTTCTAGCATTGTTAGTTTCCATTCTAAAGCTAGCTTGAGGCCTAAGACCAAGGTTTCATATTCTGCCATGTTGTTGGTGCAAGGGAAAAGTAGCTTGTAGGATTTGGGGATGGTAACACCTAGTGGCGTGATGAACAAAATATCGGCCCCTAAACCATGGTGTATGTAAGAACCATCAAAACAGAACTTCCAAGTTACCAGCTCTATTTGAAGAATGTACATACCTAGAAAATGAGCTAAGATAGGATTTGAGCTCTCTATAGGTGCATCTGCCAATTGGTTGGCGATGGCCTATCCTTTTATTGCTTTCCTATCGAAATACCCAATATCAAATTCGCTTGGGATCATCACCCACTTGGCCAATCTGCATGTTAATGTTGTTTTGATAAGAAGATATTTGAAGGGATCAATCTTGGAAATTAGCTTGACCTTATGTGTCAAAAGATAATGGCATAGATTTTTGGAAGCAAAAACTACGACTAAACATGTCTTTTTAATAAAGGAGTAATTAAGCTCATAGTTGACCAGGGTGCAACTGATGTAATAAATGGCCCTTTCTTTTCCTTGGTCATTTTCTTGTGTTAAGAGGGCTTTAATAGATTTGTCAGTTAGGGAAATACACAACAATAATGGTTTGTGTGACATTGGAGGCACCAACAACGGCAAATTCATTAAGTACGTTTTGAGTAAATCAAAAGCTTTTTGACACTGATCATCTCATTTGAAAATTATTATTTTGTGTAATAAGTGGTTGAAAGGCACACACTTCTCTGCTAACTGGGAAATGAAATAACAGAATGATTGGAGCCTTCCTTGGAGAGAATGTAGCTAACTCAGGTTCTTCATCAGTTGCATGGTAATTATGGCTTGTACCTTTTCAAGATCAACTTCTATCCCTTTGGCCGAGACAATATATCCTAAAAGCTTGCCAAATTTGATGCCAAAAGCACATTTCTTTGGACTTAGTCAAACTTTAAATGCTTTTAGCTTGGTAATTATCTTGTCCAAGATGGGGAGATTTTCTTCTCGAGTATGGGATTTGGCAAGGATGTCATTTACATTGTCTTTCATAAAGATGTGCATCATGTCATGAAAGATAGTGGCCATGGCCTGTTGATAGGTGGCCCTTGCATTCTTCAGCCCAAAGGGTATCACATTCCAACAAAACATGCCCCATGCACAAGTAAAGGTTGTTTTCTCTTGGTCCTCTAGAGCTATCCTAATCTGATTATACCCTAAAAATCTATCCATAAGTGAAAACATGGAATGGCCCACTGTCAAATCTACAATGGTGTCAATGTTGGGAAGGGGGAAATCATCTTTAGAACATGCTTTGTTTCCATCTTGAAAATCAATGTACATGCATATGTTGTCATCCTTCTTTGATATAGGCACAATGTTTGATACCCATGACACATATGCTAGGGGTCGGATAAAGTTGGTACTGACTAATTTCTCTAATTCCACCTTGACTAGTAGACCTACATGGGGATACATTTTCCTAAGTTCTTGTTTGATCGGTTTGACTGTTGGAGAAATGTTGAGGTGATGGAGGATTAAAGTTGGGTCTAATCCTGGCATGTTTACATAAGGCCATGCAAAGTTTATTTGCCTCTCTTCAAAGAAGCGAATGAATGTGGTTCTATCCTCTGTGCTTAAAGACTATGCCAAATAGATGATCCTTGGTTTCTAACTTTGTACTGATGTTGACTTTTTTTTGGTTGGTTCAATTAAAATGGATGACCTTTCCTTGGAGTGCACATGTAAGGTATCAATCATCTCATCCATGGGTGCCACAGTTGGGTTTTCACCATTGGATGTGTCACTTCTATTTATTTCCATTTTTTTTCAAGATCAACTACAACTTGGTAATGATCCTTAAGGCTGTAAACTACTTGGCCTGTACTACTATGACTGAGATGATTGATATCAGACCCGACTGTGTATATTTCTTTGATTCTTCATGGATGAGATGGTTCAACCGCGTTAAGGTAGATGAAGACATCATGGTCAGTGTCAAAATAGGGAATATAGTGAA
Organism: Cupressus sempervirens; assembly: GCA_028749045.1. NCBI lineage: Eukaryota > Viridiplantae > Streptophyta > Pinopsida > Cupressales > Cupressaceae > Cupressus > Cupressus sempervirens. The sequence continues at coordinate 790,874,086 of CM053785.1, forward strand.
GCTCAGTTGTATCCCAACTAATTAGTTCAAGATGGACTAGGGAGAGTGATTTATAATACGAAAAGGGTTTTGTAGGATTCAAAGACATGACCTCGTTAGATGGCTCATACACTGTATTAGTTAGGTCTATGACGTGCTTCTTCTAAAGTGTTAGGAAAAGTAGAGCTTACGAGTAGCTCATAGTAGTCATCTTTGACTTCTACTAGAAAGAAGTCAAGAAATAGGGTTTGAAACTGGAGCCCTTCAATATTTTCATCATCCTCATATGATGCGGTGTGATGTGGCTATTTTGTAGTAGCCCCTAAGTTGTTCTATTGCATTCTAACTCTTGGTGAAGTAAGATCCAAATGAGAGGTTGATCCTTGTGTAGTGAAATCATTAGATATAGGAATGTGAACAACATCACATTCTTTGTCATGGATGGACTCTTCAGATAATGATTCAAACTCCCACTTAGTGGAATCAACATTGTCTTCATTATTGGAGGTGTCCCTAAGTGATTCTCTTATGTGGTGTGAACCGAGGAGAGATAGATTTAAATTTATTATATCAGTTGCCTTCTTACTATTACCACATCTTTCTTTTGGTACCCATGCCAAAGTAGAAGAGGTAGAATCACTGTGATTGGGAAGAGACTTGGGGGTGCTCTGTGCCTTGCCTTGTTCGCTATACCCTACCCCTATTTTGGATTTGTTGGATTGGAACTGCTACAAGAGGTTCAACAATGCCTTTCCCTTTCCCTAAGGGTCCTTCTCCCGTATATCCCATCTTTTTCATTAGATCAAAACCTTTTCCATGTAGATGGGGGGAGATGTCAATATTTTGTTTACTAATTTCTTCTACTATGCTTGGGGGTACTCCACTTGCCTTAACAAAATGTGTGTGACACGGTCTAGTGGTGGATGATGGTTTGCCATGAGATCTTGGAGAGAGTGGGGGATCAAATAAGGAGATTGAGTATTCACCTACCCCTCTACGTTGCAGTTTACACTTCTTATCAAACTCCTTCATCAACCTATCCATTTCTTCATAATGTGTCTGTTTAGGGTCCTTTGGTGATGATGGTGAAGGAAGGGAAGAACTTGAACAACCAACTTTCTCTTTACTCTTAGTCGACCTAGATGAGTGTTTGTTATTTCTACTAGTAGAACATGAAGTGTCTGTCGATGTGGACTAGCTAATGTCATTTGTCAAGGTTCTAGTGTCTTCCCTATTATGAGTGATCCGCCTCACAATAGTTGTATCATAGTCATGCTCTAGGCCATGCTTAGGAATAATATATTCAAACTAAGGACTATTTTTCCCACTATGAGGTGCATTTAATCTTGTCAACCTAGGGACGTATACTTGAAATGGTCGGCACAGTATGTGCACTAGGTCTCTTAATGAGTCACTAAGCTTATGCTGCAGGAAAGTAAAATGCAAGGAAAAGAACTTACACTATTGTTGTAGGAAACTAGCACGCTTAACTCTATGAATACTGGAAATACAATCAAAGGATCAAATATTCCAACTCAGTTCATCCACTATAACTGTTCTCACATATGTTGTAGGAACATTCACAAAGTGCGATGCTACAGGAAGGAACTTACAACTTCTACTTACAACACTGCGAATGCTTGGAAATAAATCTATTCTATCCTAATCTAATCCACCTTCCAAATGGGCCCCCTTGGTTGGCTTCACTAAACTACCAACACAAGATATAAGCCAAAAACTATTTCATTAGATTTCAAAAATTCATTACATAACACAGAACTGTAAAAGTTAACAGTCTGTTCTCATAAACTCCTTCTTCTAACTGGCTAAACTAACACACTTGGGTCGATTCCTATATATAGGAGATGAACACTTATTCCGTAACAGAAAAGCAAATGACCTAGCTTTAAATCTGTAGGAGAGAGAGAAGGAAATAACAACTTAAGGCGGGAATAATAAAGTCCAAACATCTGCTCACCATAGAATAAATGTAGAGAAGGCAATAAGTCTTCATAGCTCCTCCTTACTTGCTGCCATGTCTTCTGGAATCGTTACAACTTTCCTCCACCATGGCTACTCCTTAGCGTTTTCTTCTCCTTGAATGCTGTTGGCACTCAACTTTTGAATTCTTCCAATCATCTTTCAGTCCTCATTAATAGGTTAGTTACAATACAAAAACATGTTTGCAAATAAACATTTATCAAATTAAATTCAAATATAAGAACACACATTTTGATAACTATATGAAATACTACATAATATATATAATACTAGCAAAAGATGGCATAGTTTTTACCCATAGATTTATCATAGGTTCGATAAACATAGGTCCACAAATGTTTTGACAGAAATAAAACATAGTATCAACAAAGTGTCTTAAAACTATCATGAAATAAAGGCAATATTTGGTCTCATCATTTGCCCCCTCCTAAACTAATGCTTGTCCTCAAGCATTGCACTTCCTTGTTAATGATTTGAACTCTCTAATTTATGTCCTTCCTTTTATGTTGCTCTTGAAAGTGTAGTAAGATCCTCTAGTTCTCTCCCACACTTCCCTTTTGTGATCTTCTTGTAGCTTGTCGAGTCTATCAACATTAATGTCATACAAAGGCAATAGGAGCATTAGAGGCTACATGGTTAGGGGACACCACAACTCTGGTCTGGTCTACTTCCCTAACTCTAAATATTTTGGAATCTTGTGAAGTGTTTCCTTCAAGTTGATGAGACTATGTAGTTTTGACTTTTAAAGAGATTCAGGAAATCTGGCCCATCTACTCCTAGCACCAGTCATAGCTCTCTGGAAAGCAAAATAGGGAAAATTTTCATAATTGAAATAAACCTTAGCTCTGGCAGCAAAGATCCTATCCCTTATTTCTAGATTCTTCTTTCCATAAGTTAATGTGAACCAATCCCTGAGAACTTCATCTGGTTTGCTACTCTTTGCTCTTAAAGGCAAGGATTTTGTCCTTTCCTCATCCTTGTAATTATTCAGCTGCTTGTCATAATTTGTTTCATTGGAGATCTAGGACATGAGGGTTCTCAAATGTATGTCCCCTATGTAAAGCAAGAGATTTCATTGAGTCTCTGAAGGGATAAAAAAATTATGAACATATAATTCACAAAGTACATTCTGCTGCCAGGGTGGCAGAGTCTGATATAGTCCATAAAATTCTTGTGTTGATTTGAACTCTGTATTAATATTCCTAAGAGTTAACATTAATTGAAACAAAAGAAATTGTTCTTTCAAAAAAAGAGCATAAACTCTTGGTGGTGGTCTACAAGCAAGGGCGTGATCAGCTAACTTGAGGGCATGATCCATTCGTTGCTTTTGGCTTGCTAACTGTTCCTTTAAATCTACAATTTCTTCACCTTGAGATGCTATAATCTTATTCATCTTTTTCTTCTCTTCTTTCCACAAGGCCTCAACAAACAAATGTTGTCCATACAACTGAAAAAGGAGTTTTTGCAGTGTGATAGAACTATTGTCTTCTTCATGATTTATTTTCCTCTTCCTTTGTTCCTACCATAAATGTTCTATAAAATTAGTAATCCATGTTGATTTATGGGGAACTAGGGCAATGTTTGGATCAACATATTCAGGAACTGTTTCATCCCTACACCTGGAAGTGCCTAGTAGGTCTATTGGGGTATCATCTGGATTTATTTTTATTTCATCCCTACATTCCTTAGTAGGATTTTCAGAAATTCTTGTAATCTCAGGATGGGGAGGAGAGTGATCAGAAACAATTTGCATAGGCGATTCCCTAGTAGATGTTTTAGACAAAGTAGAATCCTTAGAAACTTGCCGTCTCATCCTAGGGCTTCTCCTTACGAGGGTTTTTTCTTGCATCACAACCTTTTGCCTACTTTTCCCTTTTGGTATCTCTACTGTAGGAGTAGTTATTGCAGGACTTTTCTTTGTTCTCTTTTGTCTCACAATTGTAAGGTTCAGTTCTTCCTTTTCTTGAATAGATATTTCTTCTTGCAGTTTTTGTTTCCTCTTGGCTCTGTTAGAAGTAGGTTTCAGGGTCTTTTGCACAGGTGAAGGCATAATCTCTTGAACAGGGATAGTTTCTTACACATTTCCTTGGGTATTCTCGGCTTCAACCTCTTGGGTGTTCTGTTCAGTAGGCCCATTGGTGGGGACATTTTCCTCAGTAGGCTGTTCACTAGGGGCAGCTTTGGGTTGCAGAGTTTTGGCTTGCACAAATTTATCCCATGTCATGGGAGATACATCCCTAAGTGACCTCTCTATCAGTAACTTGATTAAGGCATGATGAGTAATAGAATTATCTTTTCCTTTTTGAGTCTCTTCCGCACTAATACAGAGCATATTATACAAGAAATTTGGAATGTCTATTGCAAGATTATGCCTTACATAACTAAGTAATTTGAAATGATGTGCATGCAAGTATGAGAATCTGCCTTCACATATAAAATACCTGATAATATGCATGGCTAATTCATTGTATGATGGTGACAATAACATTCTCTTGCAACCTTGCTTTGCAATGTCCATTTGAGGATCAGGCGGTCTAGTAAATTGAGCTCTTGTTGACCTCACATCATGTGTGCTAGGGTAATGTTCTCCAACTGCAAGCAACCCAGTTACTTTAGCAATGTGTTCCTCTGTTGCAATCACTGTTAGACCCCAAATGGAAGCTTTATCCTCATCAAATGTCCTTGTGAATTCTACAGCTACCTCTTCATCATATGCAGTCAAACTCAAGAAATACCCTAGCTATCCGCATGCATTAAACCTTCTTACGGCTTCTACATATGAGAGAAACACAGTATGTTCCATTTGTTCTTTCCTCTACAACTGTCCTCCCATTTTCTTAACACTTTCTCTGCTTGCTCTGTTTTCCCCCTTTTGAATTCAAGTTGCTTCACTATTTTATAGACTCAACTCACACTTTTTTGTTTTAACAGGCAATTAATGTCATAACAAATTGTTATGCACAATAATATGGCTTTTAATAAAGGTAAATCATGAATATGTGTGAGAATCATCCGAAAATGGATTTCGGATCACATAAAATTTAAACACAAATCACATCACAACTTGACATAGAAAATCATTCAAAAATAAGGGGTACAACACCTCACTTGTGTACTTATGGCAATTAATTTTCATTGATGAAGGGAATGCAAAGATTTGTAAAAATCTTTACGGATAAATAGAAATGTCATTGGATATTAGTGACCTTCCCTGCCCCCTACTAAATATGGACAAGTGTCCACACTTGTCAGACCTAATATGGGTAAGGGACTAGCATAACACTACCATCATATAAATTATGCAATATTAACTATAATTAACAAAATCTGTAGACTATAAGTGAGTAATAATTTGAAAATTTTATACCTGTCAATCTGATTATCGCACGTACCAAAAAAAAAGGTGGTGGAAGTAATATCATCATTGGCACCGTCTGTCAGCATCTCGTGGGGTTTATTGAAAACATGAGAAATTGATGATGTGGAAATGGGTGGATGGAAGATAAAGAAATGAGATGAGGTGGATGGTTGGAAGGTAAAGAGATGAGATGGACGAAGAAAGTGAATGAAAAAGTGAACTTTATGTGAACATAAAGTCTTTATTATGAGCATGCACAAAGAAACTAATGTTGAAGAGCAGCGGTCAGAAGTTTGACACCTTTGCCTGCAGGAAGAGTTATCTGATGTATATGTGAATCTAACCGCTGAAACTGTTGTAGGAAGTCCTCTTTGGTTTGGGGCCATTTATATAATTTGAGTCTATGACCATTGACTAATAATTTGAAAGGTACTGGATCAATGGTAGTTAGTTGAATAGCTCCATTATCAAAGACATGACTAATTTCATATGGTCCCAGCCATCTTGTCTATAGCTTGCCTGACATATCTTTAAATTAGGAATTGTATAGTAATGCCTAGTTACCAACTTGAAATTGTTTACTGATAATATGAGATTCATACCATTGTTTCCTTTGTTTTTGTATCAGTTTAGTATGCTCCAAATCAGCTTTGTGCATTTCATCCAGAGAGTTGAGATGTAGAAGATGTTCTCTTTGTGCTACAAGAAGTTCAATATCCAATGCCAATGTTGTCCTTAGAGTTTTATGTTCAAATTCAATTGGAAGCATTGGTACCTTTCCATACAGGAGCTCAAATGGTGTAAATCCTGTAGTAGTCTTCCAGGTTGTTCTGTAAGCCCAAACAACTTCTTGTAATCTGCTGGTCCAATCCCTACGATGTAGATGAACTATTTTTGTTAGGATGTTCTCGAGTCCACGGTTTGTGACCTCTGTTTGTCCATTGGCTTGAGGGTGATAAGGATTGGATTTTCGGTGCCTAATGTTATACTATTTCATCAACTCTGAGATCAAATTAGAGGTAAATTGCGCGCCTTGGTCAGTGACGAACTCTTTGGATACACCATAGTGAGTAAAAATTTCTTCATATAGAAATTCAACAACTTTTTCATCATGAGCATGCTTCATGGCCTTGATTTTAGCCCATTTTGTCAGGTAATCAGTGCATACAAGAATATAGGATTTTCCATTAGATGGAGGATCAATTGGACCAATGAAGTCCATGCCCCATTTGTCAAATGGTGTTAATGTCATCTAAGGATTAAGAGGCACTTCATTTGTTCTTGTTCATTGACCCATACTTTGACACTTGTCACACTTCCTTGTATAGTTGGTTGCATCTTTGTGAAATGTAGGCCAATAATAATTAGTTGTCAAGATTTTCAAGGCTGTTATTTTTGCTACAAAGTGTCCTCCACATGGTTCATTGTGACATGCATGTAGAATATCATAGATCTCATCTTCTCTCACACATCTTCTCATAACTTGATTAGGTCCAGTGTAGAATAAGAGATTATCTATCTAGGAGAAACATAAACTTTTCTCTACAAGTAGCTTCTTTTCCTTGTAAGAAAAATGTTCTGGTATTTTATTGGCTGCAATGTAGTTAGCAATATCTGCATACCATGGAGTTTGAACATCAATATGAAATAAATGCTCATCTAGAAATGCATCATCTACCAAAGTAGTGTCAGTATCATCATGATGGATTCTTGATAAATAATCAGCTACAACATTGGCTTTCTAGGCTTATCAAAAATACTTATATCAAATTCTTGCAATAACAGTAACCATCTTGCTAATTTACTTGTTATAGTAGGTTTATTCATGAGATATTTAATTACTGCATGATCAGTATGAACAAATATGGAATAGCCAATTATGTAATGCTAAAATTTGTTTAGGGCATAAACTACTGCTAACAATTCTTTTTCTATCACTGTGTAGTTTAATTCTGGTCCATGAAGGCTCTTACTGATATAATATATTGCATTTTCAAGATTTTGGGATTGTTGTGCTAGGACTACACCTATGACACAATCAGAGGCATTTGTATATATGTGAAAAGGTAAATTCCATTCAGGGCCTTGTAAAACTAGGGTTGTAGTCAAAAGTTTCTTAAGCTACAAGAAGGCTTCATCACATTCGAATATCTAACTAAATTCAGCTTCTTTTGTGAGTAACTTATACAAGAGACTAGCTATTTTGCTGAAATCTTTTATGAAATGTCTGTAATATCCAGCATGGCTTAGAAAAGATCTTACATCTTTTGATTTTTTAGGTATGGGCAATGTTTGAATTACCTCTATCTTAGCTGGATCCATTTGTATTCCTGTAACTAATATGAAATGACCAAGTACCATGCCTTCCTGCATGAGCATGAAACACTTTTCACTATTAAGTGCCAAATTATGTTCTTGACACCTTACCAAAAGCTTTTCAAGATTCACCATTGCTTCTTCAAAAATGACTCCAAATGTTGTGAAGTCATCCATGTATATTTTCATACAATCATGTGATATATCAGCAAAGATGCTAATAATTGCTCGTTGGAATGTTGTAGGAGCATTAGATAGACCAAATGGTAAAACAGAGTATGCAAAAGTACCCCATGGACATGTAAATGTGGTTTTGTCTTGATCTTTAGGAGCAATACTGATTTGGTTATAACCAATATACCTATCTACAAAAGAGAAATACTTCTTTCCAGCTAGTGTGTCCAGAACTTGGTCTATGAATGGTAAAGGAAAGTTATTCTTTTTGGTGGCCTTGTTCAATTCTCTATAATCTACACAAATTCTCCATTTTCCTCTTTTTTTAGGCACTATGACCAGAGGTGACACCCATCTACTATTAGATATAGGATATATAAAATCAACATCAAGTAATTTTTGTAATTTAGTTTTAACTATTTCTCTAAGGCTTGGATTTATCCTTCTCTGGGGTTGACGGAGTGGTAGACAACCTTCATTGATGTATATCCTATGGGTGCATAGTGTAGGACTCAATCCTTTCATATCACTATAGTCCCATGCAAAGGCCTTTTCATGCCTTTGAAGCAATTCTTTTAACTATTCCATTTGTGTGGGTGTTAATTTGGGATTAATATGGAGATTATGACCTTTAGTCAGTTCAACAGTAATGGTGGACTCTATCATAGCAGCTTCAGAGATTGGACTTGCCATTAATTCACATGGTAAGAATGGATAAAGAATTTTAGGTTCTTTGAGAAAAGTACAATTTTTATCACATTCTTCATATGTGATTAATTCCAACACAGAACTTTCATATACATCTTTTTTTACCACACAACTGTTAGTGAGGATACTTTGAAGTACTGAATCTTCCTCATGCAATTTTAGAAAAGACTGTCTATGTAACATCATGAGCTTTACTATAGAGTTTAACTCTTCTTCTTCATCCCCTAAATCTGGCCAAATAGATGTGCTTAAATTTGGTAATGGTTGGGCTGGAGGATATAAATCAAATGTCTTTGTTGCTTGGCCATTTGAGATGGTCATATTCCCTGATCTGCAACTTATATTTGCATCAGCTATGGCTAATCATGGTCTACCTAGGATGACAGGATAACCAGATAGATTAACTTTGGGGGATAAAATCATGAAGTCTGCAGGATATTCTAGAGAATCTAAGGTTACAACTATGTTTTCTATCATCCCATCAGGGGTAACAATAGAACTATCTGCAAGTTGCAGAATTGTTGGTGTAGCCCTTAGTCCTTCTATTTTCAACTTCTTCATAGTATCCTTAGTCATAACATTTATAGCAGCTCCAAGATCTATTAAAGCATTTTTAACAAACTAACCATTTATACTGACATTCACTACTAGACTTTCTGGATCAAAATTTTTTGGTGTGATCAATTTCCCTAGCATGATGTTAGCCAGTTGTCCCACAACATGGACTGTGGTGGGGTCCTTTTTCTTCCTTCCAAGTTTCTTCAAGCAGGCTTCTCTAATAACTTTTCCATAAATTGGAACATCCTTAATGGCTTGAAACAAGGGTATTTCGACATGTATTTTTTTCAACTAATCAACAATATTAAAAGGTTGTTCCTCTGTTTGTTTAGGTTTCTTTTGTATCAACTTTTCTGGAAAAGGAGGTTCCACTACTGGTTGAGCTTGGGTTAACATAGCAAGATTGGTTGAGTCAACTATTTCAGCGACTGAGGGTTCTGATGTTGTAGGAGGGTCTAGTATTTAAGTTATAAGAGGCAATTTAGGCACTGGTAAAGTCATACCAAATCTCAGATGTATATCTGCAACACCCAAAGCTTAAGCAGGATACTACTAAGCATCAACACTATACATGGGCTGCTGTGGCTGTTGGCTATTTGGGTTCGGCTGAGGTTGTATAGGTAACTGTGTTTGCTTTTGAGGTCCAGGATTTGCAAGTGGTGGCATTGGAGCAGGTTGTTGAATTGGAGGTGGTAATTGTGGAGCACTAGAATTTTGGTTAGGCCATTGTTGAGATCCCCTCCATTGGTTTGTAGATTGCCAATTCGCTTGGGGTGGTTGCCATTGGTTCTATTGGTTCTACCATTGGTTACTCTATTGGTTAGGCCAGGGTGGTTGGAAATTCTGAGGCCATTGGGATTGTTGTGGGTTGTTTTGCCCATCATTGTTCCAATTGGGTTGACTTTGTGGAGGACCTTGGGGATTATGGTTTTTCCATTTATTACCATATGAATTTGAATTTTGCAAAGGGTCCTAAGGCATACGTTGACTTTGGGCCCATGGTCAACATTGAGCAACAAATAATACTTGCTCATCATCTCTATCTATCTTGACGTACTCAGTTGGAAGATGATGGTTCTCCATGCTTGTGACCAATTTACATTGGCAATCCTTCTTTTGTTTCCGACAATGAGGGCAGTATTAAGCTAGTTGTAACTTGACTTCTGCATACTTCTTCTTTGCAGTCATTATGTCCAGATGTGTAGCGACATTGTTGATGATGTCTTGTTTGAAATTTGAAAATAGGTTAGATATCTCGAGCTTTGAAATGCCTTGACTGATTCCTTTAGTGACTGTGGAACGAGGTCCTCAACCTTTCTTCATGGTTAACTTTGAATAGTTCTGACAAATCTTCTTGAGGTCGTCCCAAGAAGCTTGATATACATCACCACCAACCATCAAGTCTAGTGCTTCTAGATAGTTATCATTCACACCTCTTAGAAAGACTAACTTTTTTGAATCCTCGGACAACACATGCTGAGGGTTCTTCTACAGTGTATATAAGAAATGTGAAACATAGTCTTCCAATGTTTCTTCCTCCTTCTAAGATATCCTGAAGACATCATCTCCTCTTGAACCAGATGTTTTGCAATACTCTTTGTACTTATCCAGAAACAGAGTTTGCATTTCATCCCAACTTCCTACTGCATTGGCTCCTAAGCCCATGAACCATCATAGAGTTGATTCTTTCAATGTTGCTGGAAATAATTTAAGCTTATGTGCATTAGTGTTGTATTCAAAACTACGACAAAGTATGTCAAATTCAAACAAGAAAGTGTCAAGGTCTTCAGTTACAAGGCCATAGAACTTTGGAAGGGAAGTTGCAGGTATATTCTTGAGATTATCAGTATTTACAAGGCTTGGGAGAGGAAATGGAAAATTAGGTTGTGCCATGACTGGATGTATTAGATTATGAGGTTACTGCTGAAAAGGGACATTGGGTACTAGATGATTAACAACTGGTGGATTCAGAGCGGTGTTGTCAAGAGAACTGGCCAATACTTAGTGAAAGGTTGAAGATCGCTTGTATCTAGTGGTTTAGCTCTTGATGATGATGTTGTGGGAAAAATAGGGTTTGCATATTCAAAAGGTAACTCAACTTCTTCTTCAATTTCTTCATTCAAATTAATAGACTCCCATGGAAGAAATTTTTCATATTCATCTCATCGTCTTCCTCTTCGTTGCATGTAATTAAACTTTTCACACGGGTGAAAGAAACTTCAAACTAGAGATTTCTAAAAAAACTTTATCTAAGAACTATGACTCAAAAATTATCCTAGCTTGACACCATCCCTGGAAATGGTGCCAAAAAATGATCTGTCTCACAATATGTGTATCATAGTCATGCTCTAGGCCATGCTTAGGAATAATATATTCAAAATAAGGATTATTTTTCCCACTATGAGGTGCATTTAATCTTGTCAACCTAGGGACGTATACTTGAAATGGTCGGCAAAGTATGTGCACTAGGTCTCTTAATGAGTCACTAAGTTTATGTTGCAGGAAAGTAAAATGCAAGGAAAAGAACTTACGCTATTGCTATAGGAAACTAACATAGTTAACTCTATGAATATTGAAAATACAATGAAAGGAAAACAAATATTCCAACTTAGTTCATCCACTATAACTGTTCTCACATATGCTGTAGGAACATTCACAAAGTGCGATGCTACAGGAAGGAACTTACAACTTATACTTACAACACTACGAATACTTGGAAATAAATCTATTCTATCCTAATCTAATCCACCTTCCAAGTGGACCCCCTTGGTCAGCTTCACTAAACTACTAACACAAGATAGAAGCCAAAAACTATTTCATTAGATTTCAAAAATTCATTACATAACACAGAACTATAAAAAACACAACTATAAAAGTTAACAGTCTATTCTCATAAACTCCTTCTAATAGGCTAAACTAACACACTTGGGTCGATTCCTATATATAGGAGATCAACACTTATTCCATAACAGAAAAGTAAATGACCTAGCTTTAAATCCATAGGAGAGAAAGAAGGAAATAACAACTCAAGGAAGGAAGAATAAATAATAGCTTAAGGCAGGAATAATAAAGTCTGAACATACGCTTGCCATAGAATAAATGCAGAGAAGGCAATAAGTCTTCATAGCTCCCCCTTACTCATTGTCGTGTCTTCTGGAACCATTACAACTTTCCTCCACTGTGGCTGCTTCTTAGCATTTTCTTCTCCTTGAATGTTGTTGGCGCTCAACTTTTGAATTCTTCCAATCATCTTTCAGTCTTCATTAACAGGTTAGTTACAATACAAAGACATGTTTGCAAATAAACATTTATCAAATTAAATTCAAATATAATAACACATATTTTGATAACTATATGAAATACTGCATAATATATATAATACTAGCAAAAGATGGCATAGTTTTTACCCATAGATTTATCATAGGTTTGGTAAACATAGGCCCACAAATGTTTTGACTAAAATAAAATAGAGTATCAACAAAATGTCTTAAAACTATCATGAAATAAAGGCAATATTTGGTCTCATCATCTGCCCCCTCCTAAACTAATGCTTGTCCTCAAGCATTGCACTTCCTTGTTAATGACCTAAACTCTCCAATTTTTGTCCTTCCTTTTCTGTTGCTCTTGACAGTGTAATAAAATCCTCTGGTTCTCTCCCACACTTCTCTTCTGTGATCTTCTTGCAGCTTGTCGAGTCTATTGACATTAATGTCATACAAAGGCCATAGGAGCATTAGAGGTTGCATGGTTAGGGGACACCAAAACTCTAGTCTGGTATGCTTCCCTAACTCTAAATATTTTGGAACCCTATGAAGTGCTGCCTCCAAGCTGATGGGACTATGTGGTTTTGACTTTTTAAGAGATTTAGGCAGTCTAGCCCATCTACTCCTAGTACTAGTCATAGCTCTCTAAAAAGAAAAGTAAGGCAAATTTTCATAATAGGCATAAACCTCAGCTCTGGCAGAAAATATCCTATCCCTTACTTCTGGATTCTTCTTTCCATAAGTTAATGTGAACCAATCCTTGAGAACTTCATCTAGCTTGCTACTCTATGCTCTTAAAGGTAAAGGTCTTTTCCTTTCATCATCCTTGTAATTATTCAACTGCCTGTCATAATTTACTTCATTGGAGATCCAAGAAATGAGGGCTCTCAAATGCATGTCTCCTATGTAAAGCAAGGGATTCCATTGAGTCTATGAAGGGATAACAAAATTATGAACATATAATTCACAAATTAAATTCTGCTACCAGGGTGGCAGAGTTTGATATAGTCCATAAAATTCTTAAGAGTGGCAGGGTAGCATTAATATTCTTAAGAGTTAACATTAATTGAAACAAAAGAAATTGTTCTTTCAAACAAAGAGCATAAACTCTTGGTGGTGGTCTACAAGCAAAGGCCTGATCAACTAACTTGAGGGCATGATCCATTCATTACTTTTGGCTTGCTAACTATTCCTTTAAATCTGCAATTTCTTCACCTTGAGATGCTATAATCTTATTCTATTTTTTCTTCTCTTCTTTCCACAAGGCCTTAGCAAATAGATGTTGTCCATACAACTGAAAAAGGACTTTCCGCAGTGTGATAGAATTGTTGTCTTCTTCATAATTTATTTTCCTCTTCCTTTGTTCCTTCCATAAATGTTCTACAAAACCAGTAATCCATGTTGATTTATGGGGAACTAGGGCAGTATTTGGATCAACATATTCAAGAACTATTTCATCCCTACAGCTGGAAGTACCTAGTAGGTCTGTTGGAGTATCATTTGGATTTTCTTTGATTTCATCCCTACATTCCTCAGTAGGATTTTTGGGAATGCTTGTAATCTCAGGATGGGGAGGAGAGTAATCATAAACAATTTTCATAGGGGATTCCCTAGTAGATGTTTTAGAAAAAGTAGAATCCTTAGAAACTTTCCCTCTCATCCTAGGGCTTCTCCTTATGAGGGTTTCTTCTTTCATCACAACCTTTTGCCTACTTTTCTCTTTGGGTGTCTCTACTACATGAGTAGTTGTTGTAGGATTTTTCTTTATTCTCTTTTGTCTCACAATTATAGGGTTCAATTCTTCCTTTTCCTAAACAGAGGTTTCTTCTTGCAGTATCTTGTCCATGATATTGACAAGTTCAGAATTTTGCTAAAAATCTTCAATTTTAGTTTCAATACTCTTTTCATCCCATATGTTAGATGAACCCATTTTGGAAAAAGGTTATGAACCTTGGTTGAATAGGGGTAACTCGTGAGTAACTGTGTTTAGTGAACAATCTGTTGGGATAATAAGTTTGATGAGATCTAGAGGTCTCGTGTGTTTGATGGTTCTATTGGCTATTCTGGCACTCACCCATATAGGTGATCATTTTGGCTTTGTAGTAACTTTGGTTTTGTGCAGTGGCATGATAAGTGAATAGGATTCCTTTAACTCTCATGCATTTTCACAATACGAGGGTCTCTGTTGACAATGATTTGTTTGGAGTAACAAGCTAGGTTGGACAAGGTGTTTGGAAATATTGATAGAATAAGTTCACTCTCGCGAAGTCAGATAGGGAACATATGTGTTTCTTTGAATGTTTCTCACTTGATATGTGAAATGAAGCAATGAGGGCTATTGGATTAATAATATTGTTCGTAGCTTTGATTGTTTGAAAAATGGTTTTGGTCAATTTTAGGATCTCTTAGTCTGGAGAATATCAATGGGAAAAAAGGGTATCCAAATCTGTCATTCGTTTGCAAATGTCGAGTACACAGATAGCCTCTATTTTAGGTTCTTTCTCAGATGCGTCACAAGATTGATTAAATGTGTTATTTCATTGATCATATGTGTTATTTCACTGATCATAAGTGTTATTTAAATGTTCAAATGCACTATTTTATTTGTCAAATGCATTGTTTTGTAGGGAAAATGCATTATTTAAGGATTTAGATACATTGTTTTGCAGTTATATGTGTTATAATAGACTTCAAAAGCATCACAAGATTATCCAGATGCATTGTTTGAAGTAGTAGATGTGTTGTTTTAGAGTCTTTCATTGATGTTCTAGTTTTGAACTTGGTTTCTCATTATTAGTTTATAGTCACATCTTTCAGAAGGACTGTGATTTAAATTGGAGTTCGTTATTAAAATTTTAAAACACATTCAATCACAATAGTAGAGACCACAATAAAATATAAAACTGCACACACCTAAAAAATGGAAGAAAAAGGGCTTCCTAACAAGGTTGTCTAGAACTGGTGACTAGTGGGTTTTAATTTTTTTTAGCCATCAATGTTCAAAATTACCTCTCCTATAATAGAGAGTTTCCCACCAATGCTAAGGAGGTTTGGCACAATCCCTTATGGGACTACTAGAGGAAGGCTATGTTTCAAACACATGTGGCTTGCATTCGATTGAGAATGCAAGATTGGGAGGCATTCCCTCTCACCAGCCCTACTAAGGTAACTCGGGAGGTAGCCTTTCCATGACTGAGTAATCCTACCTAGTAGAAATTAGGAAAATGGAAATCATAAAAAGGTTTGAGAATTTGATCACTCCGGGAGAGTGAGAGCATATCCCTACTATTTTGACCTCCCAAACACAACAAACAAGTTTTTTTCAATTCCAAGCTCTTAACTATAGTAGACAAAGGGGCTCGTAGTTAACCTATGTGTTTGTTCTTTCCCTGTTTGACTATTGCTAACCCTCACAGAAGATTTGGCATTCTAATCAACTCTCATGAGTTTAGAGCATAGGCCTACTTCTGATTAAATGAGTGAGGTCAAATGTACTACTTAGAGTAGGTTATGGACTTAAAAGAAAATGTTGCGATCTAATTCACGAGGTTTCCAATCTACTTACCTATTTCAAAGCCAGCAAAGGTTAGGCACATTTTTGAGAGTCTTCATTCTTGTCACACATTTCTAGCAGTTTGAGAGTTCTTGTCAGCTTAGATGAGGTCTGTAAACAATATAAAATCAGATCTGAAGGTTAATAGCTCAGATCAAATATATAACAGAAAATAACATATGTGTCACAGAAAGTGGTATATGCGCTAGAAGAATCTTCAAATGCACTATAAAATTGAGCAAATGCACTATAACAATGAGCAAATGCACTATAAAAATGATCAAATGCATTATAAGAATGATGAAATGTGCTATAAGAATGAGTGAATATGTAGCAAAATGATTCAAATGCATTAAAATGATGTGTAAAAATGTTGTTACGTTAGGTGAGTTGCAGATCCAATCTTTGTGAGCTTGGAAACGTCTTTGAAAGTTTTCTAATCTCATTATGAAGCCTCTCACACACTATAAAACTTGTAGAAGATCAAATCTACACCAAAACCAAAGAAAAAAGTAGATCTAAAAGAAAAATAATAGATTAGCTAGAAAACTTGAAGAACATAGAGGCTTTAATACAAAGCCCCACAGTGGGTGCGATTTTGTACATGGAATATTCGCGTATTCATGAAACTTTAATGCAGAGTGCAGATAAAATGACAAAAAACTAGACTAAACCCAAAAAATCATTGTCAAGATGCAAACTCTATGAACGTCCCATGTTTCTATAACTACAACCACTAAGAATGCTCTCAAACTAACATCTTAGTGATAGTTGTAGAATGAGAAGTATGCTTAGAATGCAGATGTAATAGTATGTATGCAAGATCTAAGATGAAAATGTAGATTACATATGAGTAACAACTCTTAGAATACTATCAAAATGGACATGCAATGAGCTAAACATGTGTTAAGATGATACTAAATAACATGAAAACAAAGCTAAAATGCTATCAAAATGACATAAACTTGCTAGAATAACAATACTAATATGCTCAATATGACAACTCTGAATATGCCTATAATGCAGATGCCTAAAACTTGGGTCCCTTTGCTCTTGAATTCTCCTATTTATAGGATTTTAGAAGAGGTTGGGGTAGGAATCTGGGTTTTACCTTTAACTGGTGGATAGAAGTGAAATTGAAAATGTCTCATAAGAGACAAGAGGAGGAGTCCAAAAGTCTTGATTTTGAGGATAAATGTGGATTTATTTTCAACTAAAATATCTCATAATAGACAAGAGGAGGAATCCAAAAGTCTTGATTTTGAGGATAAATGCGGATTTCTTTTCAACTAAAATGTCTCATAAGAGGCAAGAAGAGGAGTCCAAAAGTCTTGATTTTGAGGATAAATATGAATTTTTTTCAATTCTTTATATAAAAAGAAGATTTTCATTTTGTGAGGATAAATGGATTTACTGATTTAATAAAAGTTCCATTTATTTTCAAAAGTTTGTCTTTTCCCTCTCCCTTTTGAATTTCATTTTATAATTATGAATTATTTTTCTCCTCTTTTGAAGTCGGTTTAGGTCTTATTATTTTGATAGATGATTTAATCGATTAATGACCCGATGTAATCCTAATTTAAAAATTTGTTGTTTTCCTCTAGTTTTCTTCTTAATTTGCATTGATTGATCAAAATTGCATAATTCAAGTCTTTGCCAATTTTTGGGTGTCTGCAATTATAACTATGAAGTGTTGTAACTTTTCAAAGGATTTGTATTATAAAAGGTTATGACTCTTGGAAAAAAAGAAACAAAAAAGTATATTTTATCCTTTCCTTATAAATAGAAAATGAAGAATTATAGAAAATAAATATAGAGTTGAGATAATCTAGAAGGAATAATTCATTGAAGGGTCGACTAAGGATAGAGTCACATGGACCAAGAAACAAAGAAGGTAAGAAAGGTATGTTTATGAATTATATATTTTTTAATTATGTTTATGAATTTATTTATATTAATGAATCATACTTGTGGATAATATTGTGTTAGCTCATGGGGTTAACACCATGGAGATTAAATCAGATTCGAAGCATGGAACATGTGAGATATTAAGATATCCATTGTTTGTCATGGCCGAGAATCAATGCGCTAGAATATTATGATGATGTCAACATATGCATATGTGATTGGCCTTAGATAGAGGATGCTCATCCAAGAAGAATCTTAAGGGGTTTGCCGAGGGGAAGATGATGAGGTAGCTATGAGCTACGAAGTTCGATTTAGAGACATCCTTAAGATTGAGGTTAAATTAGAGGCTAGAATAATATAATTAGTTTTATTATTCTTATGATTCTAACCATTATTTTTTAGGTATTACTTGTCTCAAACTAACCCTAATAGTGGGACATTACAATAGTTTTAGAGTAGGATCTTGCCATCCTGTAGTGTTAAAGATGACACAGAAAAATAATTTATATGAAATACTAATGTAGAAAGCTAATGACTATTACAAAGGATTCAAACATATTCATGATAAAAACCTAAGAATTTGGACTAAAAGAAATATATATTTCAACTCAACAGAAAAAATTATCAAATTGCTTAAGGACAAACAATTTGAGGAAGGGTAGACTGTCATATCCCCATTGTAAGAATTTTTTTTTAATAATAACAATTAGTTAATACAATCTTATTTAATAAATAATATTAATAAAGTTATATTAAATAAAAAATAAACTATAAAAAATAAAAAATAATTATTATTTAATCTATATTATCAATGAAATAATATTTAGTATGATATTCTAAATAATTAAAAAATAATTAAATTCCAATGAGTAAATAAAAAAATCAAATTAAATACAAGAGACAATATTGTAGAAAGTATGTTAACTTTTTAAATAGAATTTAATAATAAATAATAATAAACACAAATAAGTAAGTAAATAAATAATATAACATAGAATAATTTAAATTAACTAAATATAATGAAAAGTCAAGAGATGCTTAACAAATAGACATGATTCCTTAAAAATTTAGATATAAAAGGGAGGAGAGTTTATTTTGTAGAGAGGGAAAAAGAATAGGAGAACATAAGAGTTCAAAAAAGAAAAATGGAAGAGGAAAGTAATATGAAGGGAATAAGGAAGTGACTTTCTAAAAAGGTATCAATGATATTGAAAGGACATGAACCTTTGAAAGGGTCATACTTATGAATAGTCATGACTCTTCAAAAATATTGTGATTATAAAGTATTGAGACTTTTCTAAAGGATTTTAGTTATGAAGTGTTGTGGACTTTTCAAAAGGATTATAACTATGAAGTGTTCTGAATTTTCAAAGGATTTGTATTAGAAAAAGTTACGACTCTTGGAAAAGAAGAAAAAAAAAAGTATATTTTATCTTTTCTTTATAAATAGAAAATGAAGAATTTTAGAAAGTAAATATACAGTTGAGATAATCTAGAAGACAAAATTCATTGAAGGGCCGACTGAGGATAGAGTCATATGGACCAAGAAAAGAAAATGGTAAGAAAGGTATGTTTATGGATTATATTTGTTTAATTATGTTTATAAATTTATTTATACTAATGAATCATACTTGTGGATAATATTGTGTTATTTTATGGGGTTAACACTATGGAGATTAATGAGAGTCGGGGCATGGAGCATGTGAGATATTAAGATCTCCATTGTCCGTTGTGGTTAAGAATCAATGTGCTAGAAAAATCTAATGATGTCAACATATGCATATGTGATTGACATTGGATAGAGGATGCCCATCAAGAAGAATCTTAAGGGGTGCACTCCCATGAAGACAACGATGTTGCTATGAGCTAGGAAGCTCGATCTAGAGATGTTGTTAAGATTGGGGTTAAATTAGAGGGTAGAATAATATAGTTATTTTTGTTATTATTGCGATTCTAACTATTGTTTTGTAGGTATTACTTGTCCCAAACTAACCCTAAGAGTGGGGACATTACAGTCATATCAGAGCATGATCTTGCCATCCTGTAGGGTTAAAGAGGATCTAGAATAATAATTTATATGAAAGACTAATGTAGAAAGTTAATGACTATTAGAAAGGATTTAAACATATCCATGATAATAACCTAAGAATTTGGACTAAAAGAAATATATATTTCAACTCAACAGAAGAAATTATCTAATTGCTTGTGGACAAACAATTTGAGAAAGTGTGGACTGTCATATCCCCATTTTAACATAGAATTTCAATAATAATAATAATTAGATAATATATTATTGAATAAATAATGATAATAAAGTTATATGACTAATACTAAAATATTAAAAATAGAAAATTATTATTATTTAATCCATACTATCAATGAAATAATATTTAGTATGATATTTTAAATAATTAAAAAATAATTAAATTTCAATGAGTAAATAAAGAAATAAAATTAAATTCAAGAGACAATATTGTAGAAAGTATGTTAACTTTCTAAATAGAATTTAACATAAATAATAAAAATTAGAAATAAGTAAGTAAATAAATAATATAACACAGATTAATATAAATTAATAAAATATAATGAACAGTCAAGAGATGCTTAACAAATAGACATGACTCCTTAAAATTAAGATATAAAAGGGACGATAATTTATTTTAGAGAGAGGGAAAAAGAAAAGGAGAAGATAGGAGTTGAAAAAGTTAAAATGGAAGAGGAAAGTACTATGAAGAAAATAAGGAAGTGACTTTCTGAAATGGTATCAATGCTATTGAAAGGATGTGAACCTTGAAAAGTGTCATACTTATGAATAGTTGTGACTCTTCAAAAATATTCTGATTATAAAATATTGAGACATTTTTAAAGGATTTTAGTTGTGAAGTGTTGTGACTTTTTGAAAGGATTATAACTATGATGTGTTGTGACTTTTCAAAGGATTTGTATTATGAGAGGTTGTGACACTTGGAAAGGAAGAAACAAAAAAGTATATTTTATCCTTTCCTTATAAATGGAAAATGAAGAATTATAGAAAGTAAATATAGAGTTGAGATTATCTAGAAGGAACAATTCATTGAAGCACCAACTAAAGATAGAGCCACATGGACCAAGAAAAGAAGAAGGTAAGAAATGCATGTTTATGGATTATATTTGTTTAATTATGTTTATGAATTTATTTAAATTAATGAATCATACTTGTGGATAATACTGTGTTAGCTTATGGGGTTAACACCATGGAGATAATGAAACTCGAAGCATGGAGCATGTGAGGTATTAAGATCTTCAGTGTCTGTCATGGATGAGAATCAATGTGCTAGAATATCATGATGGTATCAACATATCCATATGTGATTGGCCTTTGATAGAGGATTCCCGTTCAAGAAGAACCTTAAGGGGTGCACTCCCGAGAAGACGATAAGGTTGCTATGAGCTAAGAAGCTTGATTCAGAGACATCCTTAAGATTGGAGTTAAATCAAAGTGTGGGATAATATAGTTAGTTTTGTTATTATTGTGATTCTAACTATTATTTTGTAGGTATTACTTGTTCAAAACTAGCCCTAATAGTGGGGAGATTACAAAAAGTAGAATAAATTAATAGTTTCCTAAATGCTTAGTGCTTGTGATAGAAAAAACCTATTCTTGCTCCAATTTAGAGCATTCTGATAACACCCTCTTTAGGAAAAAGACCATAATTGACATTCATGAACACCCTAAAATTAGCAACATTTTTTTTGTTTTAACTCTTTTTTTAGATGATCCCCAATCTATCTACTTCTTTACCTTCTTCCCCTCAACACTCAAATCCATAATGCCTAACATGACTTTTGTATTTTGCATCACTCAATGATCTTCCATTACCTCACGAACAATATTGAGATTACCTCTACATAAAGTCTTATTTGTGATGTGAAAACTCTATAGAGTGTATCTTAACACCTAAGCTATGAGGAAGAGGAATCAACCATAGACAAGCTTGTCATGAACATGCACCTCATCCCAAAAATGGGCCCTAGCCGCCTTCACAAGCCTCATCATCTCAAAATTGAAAGAGAGAGGATATGTTCATCACATGATTCACTAACACACTCTAATTTTTTCACCCCTTTAAGATTTACATTCATCAATGTCAACTATTACAAAAATTATTAACTTTGGTTTCTTACATCTTTGTTTATGGTTTTTTCTTAAATGTTAGAAATATGCAGTTGCAATACTTAATTCAACTTATTTGTTCATTAACTTCTATCCTAATTCACATCATTTAATTGTTGCTTTGCATTTCCTTGATCTTTTTTATTTGCAGACAACAACAATTTTCCATATTAGGATAGTGTAATAGGCATAGTTGTGCATTATGGAAAGGATTGTGAACATATTTTATGCTACCTTCAAATTCAAATTCAGATTCTTATGCTTCAAGTTGACCCCATAGAAAATCTAGTAATTACCCTAGATTGATGCTTGTCCCTTTTACCTTAGATTAAACAACCAAGGACTTGTATATATAGCCATATCCTAATTCATTTGAAGGATTCAATAGTATTGATTTGTGTCATGCATTAACATCACAAATGAGCATTACCAAGTATTCACATCAAGCCCCTAAAAACATCATTATTGACATATTCACATACATTATCATTATTGTATGATGTGATTTTCATTTTATGCTTTGACTTAAGGGTTTATTTCTCATTTAAATAAATTTAAGTCTTCAACCTTTACCTATAGGAAATACTCTAAAGTTTCCTTTCAACATCAACAAGCCTTCAAATATAAGCATTGCCATTAGAAAATATATTTTATAGGTGTATATAAGTAGAGAATAAATCTACACTACTAAGAGATATGCATGCCATTAGAGCTAGTTGAAGGTGCAAATTTGTCCTTGGTGGTACAAAGCCCATTATCAATCTATCTTCAAAACTCAAGATCACTCTTATCTCCAAAGCCCAATATCAATATATATTCATTGTTTAACTATTAACTCATTATCATATAGAAACCATGATACATCAACCAAAACATAAATCTCAACAACTAAAGTTTTCATCTCTTTATTTAGTAATTACCTAATTAACTCATGTGGTTTTTTGCTTCAAATTAAACAATCAAGGACATGTATTTATACAAGAACATTATCGAGTATTCACATCAAGCCCTAGTAAACATCATCATTAACTCATTTTCATACATTTTCATCACAAGTATAGTGTGTTTTTGATCTTATACATTGCCTTAAGAACTTGAATTCTCATTTAAACAAGTTTAGGTCTTCAACCTTTTCCCAACAAGAAATACCCAAAAGGTTCTTTTTAGCAAGGAACAAGATTTCAAAAACTGGTATTGACATAAGAAAATATGTTTCATAAGTTTACATGAGAAGAGAATAATTCCATACTACTTAAGAATGATCATCAATCAAAATTAGATTTCAAGTATAAATTTGTCCCACATGATACAAAAAACAATTTCAATCTATCTCCAATACCCAACATCAAAATATCTCCATTCTTGAAACATTAATTCATTTCGATAGAATAATCTTAATACATGAATCACAACATAAAATCAGTAACAAAAGTGTTTCATCCATATATCATTAATAGTTATTAATAGAGGAGAGGATCCAGTAGTTGAGCACCCTAACTTCACGCACTTCTCAAAATACTATATAGAAATTTCAAATTAGGCCCAATCTTTTAACAATAACTTACTTGGCAAGTCTCTTGCTTATAACTAAGGTTATAGGGCCACATCATCAAATATGTTGCCGCACCAACATGGTTTTTGCCAAGGTGTCCAAAACAACCCATCCTCCCCCGCTCACCCAACCACTAAAAAAAAGAAAGAGAAATCAATTATAGCACATTAGAGGTGCCCATACTTGTACAATTGATTGGAAATCACATGATTGATTACTTTTCAAAATAAAAGATATATTTTATTCAAATATAAATAATCATCATAACAAAAATTAAAAACTTTAAAATCACAATTATTGATATAATATTATAAAATATAAATATCAAATTAAAATTGCTATCACAACTATTAAAAAAAGTTCAATAGTGAATCCTCTCCCTATCATCTCTTAATTTATTAAATTTAACCCCTTTCATTAACTTAGTTAATCATAAGGTAAGTCTAAGTCCCTCTCATTAGGTATAGTTCTTCAGCAAATGGGTCAAATATGAAAAACAAAATTACAAAATACTATAATAACTTCTTTATCCTCAAGCTTTTGTTCCTCAGTCGGCACAACTATCCAAGACAAGGAAGTCTTCATCGTCGAGAAGCAAGCATAGCCAATCTCCATTTGACCAGACGGCATTCCCACTACTTCTCGGTCCTCCTGTCTCTATTCTCGATTCATTTCATTATCGTATCTTCCGACTCTAATCCCGATACTCTTATCTCGTCCTCCAAACGACTGAAGAAATCCCCAAAAGCTGCAGGGGAAAATGAGGAACTCTGCAAGCCGATCTGTTCTTATGGTGATGATAATTGTGGGTTTTGCAGTTCATGCAAGAGGAGTACCCAACACAAAAGTAGTGCAAACCTTGTGCAATGGGAATACATACAGCGCAGATGATCCATTCAAGAAGAGCGTGGATTATGTAGAGGAAGATCTGGTGGAGCAGACGCCTTCTGATTCCAACAAATGTGATTACATCAACATTTCACCATTCCCAATTGCTTTTGCCTACGGCCATGCCACATGCAATGCAAGTCTATCCGTAGAGGACAGTGGGGAATGTCTCAAGGCGGCGAGGCAGACTGTCCAAGACACCTGTGGAAGTGCATTGGGTGCGAGGGCCAGACTGGTGGACTGTTCCCTCAGATATGAGGCCTATCCTTTCTCTGACTAGGTAGGTCTTCCTTTGTTCCCTTTGTTTTCATCACTTACTTGGATTGTTTAGCTTCTCTGACCTAAGTTGTGGGGGAGAGTATTTGCTGAATTCATTCGGCTCTGGTTTAGGTTATTTTTTATACCATTGTCTATGTATTCATCAGCCTTGTACAATCCATTTTACTCTATTATTCAGAAAGTAAGGAGAAACATTGTTTTGGGTATTGAAACGAAATGAAAAACCAAGGTGGGTATTTGTCAAATTTAGCTATAGACTTTTCTACCCTCGATTTGGGTATTGAAGTGGGTATTGGCTAAATTTGGTTCTATTGTTGCCTACTTTTGGTTTAGGTATTGAAACAAAGCAAAAGATCAAGTAGGTATAGGCTAAATTCAGCTTTAGTTTTGCTTATTCTTGATTTGGGTGTCCAAATAGAATAGAAGATCTTAAGGTGAGTATCTGTTAAATTTGGTTCTGATTTTTGCCTATTTTTATTTGGGTATTGACGTTAAGCAAAAGATTGAGGTGGGGTACTGAAATTAAGTAAAATATCAAGGTGGGTATTTGCTAAATTCAGCTCTAGTTTTCCTTATTCTTGATTTGGGTGTTCAAACAGAGTGAAAGACCAAGGTGGGCATTTGTTAAACTCAGCTTTGGTCTTGCCTATTTTTATTTGGGTGTTGTCATAAAGCCAAAGATCAAGGTGGAATACTGAAATACAATGAAAGATCAAGGTGTGTATTTGCTAAATTCAGTTATAGTCTTGCTTATATGTGATTTGGGTATTGAACTAAAATGAAATCAAGGCGGACATTGAACTAAAATGAAATCAAGGTGGGCATTGAAATATAATGAAAGATAAAGGTGTACATTGAAATAAAATGATAGATCAAGGGTGGGCGTTGGAATAAAATGGAAGATTTTAATGATGTCTTTGGGATCAAGTAGTTATTTTTAATTGTTGTGAATTCATAGTTGTGTAAATTGTTATTAGTATTTATTAAATTCAAAAAACTACTTTCAATTAATCACATGTCTTGCAAGCCTTGCTTGCTAATGGTTATGATATAGCTACTTCAATCTTGAGAGTTGAAGATTTCAGTTCTAGTCTTGCTAACCCTTGATTTGTGCATTGAAAGAAAATGAAAGATTAAAGTGGGTATTAAATTAAAATGAAAAGATTGAAATAATGTCTACGAGATCTAGCACTCTAATGAAATGGATTCTTTTAAATTGTTCTTAAACTATCTAAGATTTGAAAACATTGTTTCAATCAATCGTGTCTAAACATGCTTTCTTCCTATGATATGCTTACTTAGATCTTTTAAAATAAAATGAAATAGTTTATTAATGCCGATGAGATAAAGTAGTTTTGTGAAATTAGATTCTTGTAAATTATTCCTAAATTTTTAAAATCTTATTTTCAATGGATCACTTATCTTAAAAGGTTTTCTCGCTAGGATATAATGCAATCTTAAGAAGGGAAGATTTCAACACTAATATACTATATTATAAGGAATGGATTATTTGAAATTTTACAATTTTTTGATTTATTATGTGTTACCCATAATCTATGTAAAATGTTGCTAAATATTTAAGTATATGGATTTTTTTAATTTGATAAAAGAAACTTCTCCTGTTAGATATAATTCATAGTGATCTAATATATAAGTTTTTAAATTTAAACTTATCATAAATTAATACCTTTGAAAAATACCTTGGCCTTTCCTCTCCCTAAAATTATAATATATATTAATATCACAAGAAAGTAATTTTCAAATGTTCTAGACTCTTAAGTAAGAAAAGAGAAAAAAATTTCTCATGGATCTCCCATAATATTATCTTAAAAAAGAGCTTAGAGAACCCATCAAGCAAATATGGTTTGCCAATAGAATGGGCTCCTTATCAACCAAACTAGCAGAAACAAGATATCAATCTTAGGAAAGAAGTCAAAAAAATCTACAAGACCAAGATAAGAGCTTTGTTGAAGAATTTCAAGTAAAATGAAATTCAACAAACTTGAGGTGTGATAGAAACGAAAAGGGAGAGTCAAGATTGATCACTATGAATAAGGTAGAGAAGCTAAGATAGCTTCTCAAAGACAAAAGGCTCTACTAAGAGATGTTCTAATTGTGATTATAATAGTCAATTTGGCAAAATAAGCAATAGTTGAGTTCCATTCTAAGGGTTATAAAATAAGGACATAATTTCAAACATAGGAATGAGACATGTTATTTTCTCAACTAAAGTCACCAAATGCTATAAGTACTCATAGTCATCTCTCTATTCAAAACGTAAACATAAAAACAAAAATTAAAATTTTTATTTTCCAATTAATTAATTTTAGACCAACTAACAAATTTTCTCAAGAGACAAAAGAACGACACAAGGTTCCATCAAATTGTTGGTGTTGACCCCCATTATAGTAAATATGAAAAATGACGAATAGACCCTTCTTTTGAAATGGCTAACTTCTCTAAGCTCAATCATTCCAAAATTGTCTAAGAAAGAGCCATCAATATTTATTTTAAAGTAATATAAACCGAAGGAGACCATTTATCATACCTAGTCTCCTTTTTAGAAGTTTTTGACGTGAGGTAAGAGTAACAACAAGAAGCATCAGAAGAACTTAGCTCAAGGATTTTTAAAGTTCAATGACTATGTTAGATTAATTAATGCATGAGATAGAATTTGTGATGGAACAAACCAAATTGAATATAATAATCAAATTTTGTGAATTGCAAAGATTACATCATTTCAAAATTAAAAACATATTTATTAAGTTTTAGTGGTTTAAGTTAAAGAGTTGACTTAGTGTTGGTCATTTCCTTTATAAAAGTGTGACATGACTTTGTACTTTTATTCTTTCAAGATTGTGCATTAGGAAAATGAGTATACAACGAATGTCAATAGTCCTATGAAGGGCATGCTACCAACTAGCCTACAATACAATAGTCAACTTAATGACATCACAAAACCTAAAGGATGCTTAAAATGATGCATGTCAATGATAAAACTTAAAATAATGGAAATGGAGTGTATGCATGTTGTTGCATGAAGAATTTGTGTTACTTTAAGTATGCTTAAGCTTTTTGATAAAGTTTCGATATTGATAAATAAATAAAAATGTTTTTTCATTTAGGATTGTAAAAATGTTATTATTTGTGTAGAAATGTTACAAGGTATTATGTTAGAGTAATAAGATATTGCATTATTAATTAAATAATTTTGATTTAATTATTAAGTCACACATTATCTCTAGTTTACTTAAGCTAAACTTTAGGCATATAATAATTAATTATTTTACTAATTATTATCATGCAACCTAGGTTTTACTTGTTACAGTTTTGATCTCCTTTTATAAGGATTGATCTTTTTGTAATTTTTTTCATTCATTCACTTTTGATAATAGCAATTTCTTTTTTGCTCATCAAGAATGTCTCATCTATGGATATGGGAATTCCAGCCTCCATAGCTTTTGCTTCTCTCTTTCTATGATAGGTGTTTGCATGTAGATCATTCTTGGGAGCTATGGGATTGATCTTTGATCAACTTCAACATGGTATAAGAGCTCCAAATCTTCATGCCTCTGTTTTGTTTATGAGAAGTTTGCCTTGGCTTTCAGATCTATGCTTTTTGTTTAGAGGGTTTTATTTTTTAGAGTTTTTTTGTTTTGAATCTATGAGATCACCATTTTTTGGTACACTTTAAGCCCAAACAGACATCACCATTGAGCTCAAAGTGCCCCAAAACCCCCAATTTCATATAAAATTTATCCAATTTGGACACAGTTGAAATTTGCAGCTAAAAAATATCGCTCCTAGATTGGGCACATTTCTCATGGCGACGATTCTCTAATTTTTGGGCATGTTTCTTGAGGTGGAATTTTTTTAATTTTTGGCACACAAATTGAGATTTTTTGTTGAAAAATCAAGATTTTTGACACACTTACTGAGGCAATTTTTGATACTGTTGGACATGCTTTTCGAGGCATTTTGGCACGAATCCCAACGTGGTAATTTTTTCCACCGCTTTTTTGACCTACATGTATTTTTTGGCCATAACTTGCTCATCTATACTTCATTTTTCGATCCAAAAGAAGCACCAAAAAGCTGATTTCAAGCTTGTCATGATGGTGCAATTTATTTGGATTTTTGATGTTGTTTGGTGGCCTTTTGTGGTTGTTAAAGTCAAAAATTCTATTTTGCACTCTGAGAGACATATCTTGAGAAATTCTATTTTCCAAATTCTGCTCCAGGCACATTCCATTCATTTTTTTTTGCTTTTCTGCATTCTAATGGATATCTTGGTTGTTTTAGGTTCGAGGATCGATTTTGTTGTTTCAAATAATTTTTTCATTGGTTATACTATCTATTGTATCAACCTTATGTCACTTTTGATCTTTGTTGACATCCTTTTATAGTATTTTTGCAAACGCACTGAGATAACGTGCCACTCTATTGCATTTCGGGATCTTGGACATCTTTTTGTTTTGATGTACTCACACTACATTATAAAGTGCCTAAGGTGGTTTTATGTTGGCCATATTCACCATCTTCCTTAGTCAATTGAGTGTTCCTTCCACGACATTAGCCTCATGATGTGTTGATGGCATGTGCCAGTATAGGTGTTTGTACTTCTTTTGCACTCTCGATGTTCTGAGTTCTTCTTTCTGCATGAAATATTGCATTCAATTTCAATGTTCATGTCTTACCTCTTAGCATTAGAGGGGGTTTATGTTGGTTCTATTGCTTTCTTGGGTTGATGGAGTGAGCTGTGTATATAGTATTTGATCCTATGTACTAGGCGATTGCAGCAACTAGATACCTATGCATTTCGGTGAGATGGATCATTTACCATATAGACATACTTTCATTCCTAATTTTGGAGGCCATGAAGATACTTTCTATCTTCAATTGATCAACTCTTTAGACTTGGTCTTCTCTACCTGGTCATGTTCTATACATTGGAGGTTCTTCAGATTAGTAGTTTGGTCGTGTTTGTAGCTTCATGCTTTAGTGGTGTTCTTCATGATCATCTTTTGTTTCTATCTTCTGGAACATTCTTTCCATCTCTTTTTTGAGTAGGGTTTTTCCCATATGGTTTTCTCTATTTCTCCTCTTTATAAATATTTGGTTGCAATTGAGTACCTCATCAGGCCTTGTTGTCGGGACCCAATTTGCTTTCAGCAGTAGTTTCTAGGTTTTTAGCTACTCTCTAAGTTTATCTTAAAGGGGGGGGTGTTAGAGTAATAAGATATTGCCTAATTAATTAAATTATTTTGATTTAATTATTAATTCACTTATTATCTCTAGTTTACTTAAGCTAAACTTTAGGCATATAATAATTAATTATTATCATGCAACCTAGGTTTTACATGTTAAGGTTTTGATCTCCTTTCATAAGGATTGATCTCTTTGTAATTTTTTTTATTCATTCAATTTTGATAATAGCAATTTATTTTTTGCTCATCAAGAATGTCTCATCTATGGATTTGGGAATTTCAGCCTCCATAGCTTTTGCTTCTCTCTTTTTGTGACAGGTGTTTGCATGTAGATGATTCTTGGGAGTTGTGGGGTTGTTCTTTCATCAACTTCAACATATTCTAGGTACACTAAGTGACTTGTAAGTGCACCAAGTAAGTTGTAGGTGACCTAAGCAAGTTGTAGGTGCACCAAGCAAGTTGTAGGTGCACTAAGAAAGGTGAAAGTGTGTCACTGAGTGTGAGTACACCATCAAGAGCTACAAGTGTACCACTATATTTATAGATGCATCTTTGAAAGGTGTGGATGCACTAGAAGTTTGAGGTGTGTTACTCTAATTGTAAATACACTACTTACAACTATAAATGTGCAAGTAGGATTTTAATTTCAAACAATCCAATTGTGAGTGCATTGTTGAAGGGTGTAAGTGTACCATTAAGAACTACAAGTATATCACTCCAATTATAGATGTCCCACTTAGAGTTGTAAGCATGTGTTGTAATAATTGCAAAAATATCACCATATAATATATATGCCCCACTTTATAGAGCATTTATCAAAGGGTTATGCTGTTAGGTCGTCAAGTTAAAAATATACCATGAGTAAATATGGACACACTATTTGATAATCAAGATACGCAAAACTACGAAAGATGGAAATTTAATAATAATATCTATAAAAATAGTTATAATATACTAAAAATGAGAAGGATTAAAAGTTAGGAAGTGGTTTTGCTAAGCATGTTAAAATGTGAATAATAAGGTAAAAGATTGGAATAACCATGGACACAAAATATAGATTGTATCCTTTATTAAGTATCATACCTCCAATTAGAGATAAAGGAATGCAAGAATGACAAAAGACATGATAGGCATCACCATTCTGAATCTTTGATAACCATAGTGATTACTCCAAGTGATAGGTGATGGTTGGAATAGGGCTTAAGATGGTTAAATATGATCATTTGAAAGGAACTTTAAATGTAAATTTGGGATGGATAACTAATTAAATGCTTTTTTGGGTGGATGAAAGGTTAAGATTCATTTGGTTAGATGAATGTCGAGATTAAAAGGCAATTTTCTTTTTCTTAAAGGCAATTGATGTGTTCTTGGGGTTAGTTTAGTTGGCTTGATGAAAAAAATTAAGAGTTGATTTTGGTTTTGATTTGATCATTTGTATTTAAGGAAATTTTGAATCGTGGATATGACAATATTTCCTCATTAGTAGAGGATTAGAATAGGATTTGGGAGTTTATGATGATTATTCAAATAATTATATTATTCAATTAAATAAAATGGATGTAGGATGCAAGTTTAATTAAATAATATAATTTATTTAATTGATGAGATATTAATAGATAAATGTTGGTAGTTAAACACGTGTCATGTACTTACATTTAGATTATAATTAATTTTAATTTTAATTTATATGTAAACTAATTTTTTAACTATAGATAATTATAATTTTTTTTGAAAATTTGTAATTATAGTTACAATAATAGTTTTTTAATTTTATAAACTATTATAAAATATAAATTATAATTAATTTGAATTGTAAAATAGTCTTATTTTGTTGGTTAACAATTTATCCTCCTTGATACTTTGGTTTATACCTTGACTCTTTACTTGCACAATGGCTTATGGAAAACACAAAAGTTAACAACAGAATGGGTCAATGTAGTAACCTATCAAAGACCCTTGAATTGAAAGGTACAACTCCCTTATGAGTGCAATGTTAGAGTTATTAGATATTTTCTAATTAACTCTAGTTGCTTAAGCTAAACTTTAGGCATCTAATAATTAATTTCTTTTATTAATTATTTTGATGCAACCTAGGTTAGACCTTTTTTAGGTTTTTGATCTCCTTTATAAGGATGATCTCTCATTGTAAACTTAACTTGAGATAATTCAATTTTGATTATAGCAATCTCTTTTTGCTCATCAAGAATGTCTCATCTATGGATTTGGCAATTCTTGCCTCCATAGCTTTTTGCCTCTCTCTTCTGTAACAGGTGTTTGCATGCAGGTGATTTTTGGGAGCTGTGGGGTTGATTGTTCATCAACTTCAACATGGTATCAAAGCCGTGGGGTTGATTGTTGATTGTCCATAGCTTTTTGCCTCTCTCTTCTGTAACAGGTGTTTGCATGCAGGTGATTTTTGGGAGCTGTGGGGTTGATTGTTCATCAACTTCAACATGGTGATTTTTGGGAGCTGTGGGGTTGATTGTTCAAAAGCCGAACAAAGGGCTGGTGGCCAAAAAATTGCATGTGTTTGAATAACTCGCACAATCTCCAAAGACAATGGTGCCCATTTACAAAAGGTCACACAGGCCCATTAACAATTCGAAATCCCAAGGTGCATGAGAGTCGCCACCCAACACAGAGAAGAGAGGAGGTGAAGTTAGCAACGATGAAGAGGGAGGAGTTCTCAGCCTTCTTCGAAACAGCGATGGCACTTTCCCATGGAGTTCCCGTCAGACTCGCCTAAAGCTGCGCCGCCTCTTCTCCCACATTGAAATTTCTCACAAACCCTCCAAACCTCCACACAGGATTCAAGCCTCTGCACAAGATTGAAACCACTTGCCAGGAATCTGAGTTCTCCAAAAAATGAGTCGCTCACTGGCTGAGGTGGCTGAATTTTTTTCAACAGGGGTCATTTTATGGCATTTTTTTGCCTTGACGGCCATTTGACCGTCAACTTTGGGCTCATCACCTGCTGATATCAGCACTGCATCACTACTCTTGTCACCTCCTCGACCTCTATTTGAACCTACCTTTGCTTTTTTGCTCATATCTTGGGCAAACGAACTCCATTTTTTGCAAACGAGATATTGCCGGAAAGCTGATTCCGAGCCCGTCATAGTGGTACAGTTAGTTTTCAGTTTTGATGCTGTTTTGATAGCTTTTTCTGCTGTCAAAGTCAGGGGTATAGTTTTGCACTCCGGGAGGCATATCTTGAGCATTCGATCTCCAATTTGGGAATTCTTTATATCATTGGAAATATCTTTCCGACCTCTTTTCAGTGATGCTGGTTGTTTTTCTAGATTTTTCTCCAAGCACATTCTATTCAATCTTCTGCACTTTTTGCATTATGATGGATAACTTGGTTGTTTCAGGTCCGAGGATCGATTTCTTTGCTTTAGATGATTCGTCATGACTTGTACTATCTACTGTATTAGTCTTATGTCTCTTCTGATCTATTTAGCCATCATTTGTATGCATTATTGCAAACGCATTGAGATAAAGTGCCATACTACATCTGTATTTTTGTTTCAGTTGTTTGCCTTTGTTTGCCTTCTGATTCGAGTAGTGTCATCTGAGGACACTCATACCGATTACTGTATTCTTAGGATTCATTATATCTTGTGCCTTATTGTACATGCACTACTTTGATAAAGTGCCATGGGGGGTTGATGTTTTTGCCTTTGTTTGCCATCTTCCTTTGTCTAGTGAGTGTCCCTTCCGTGACATTAGCCTCATGACGTGTCTGAGATTGATCACCTCAGTACACACACATGTACTATTTTGTGCATCTTGATCGTGGTTCCTTGACATGCAGTTCTTTTGGCCCACTTTTTTAGGTGCCTATCACCTCACCCTTGTCTGCATTAGGGGGGGTTCTTCTGTTGTTTCTCATGCTTCCTTGGTTCGATTGATCAACTCTTCAGGCTTTGGTGTTTCATGCCATCTGTATCCTCGAGTTTAGTTGTTTGCCTTTGTGTGCCTCCTGATTCGATGCAGATTATAGTCTTCTCTACCTGGTCAGGTTCTATTTCAGTGGAGGTCTTTCAGATCAGCAGTCACTTTTGACAGAGCTTTGCAGCTTCTACATGCTTCAGTGGTGTTCTACATGATCATCTTTGTTCCTATCTTCTGGGACATTCCCTAGTTTGGAGGCTTTTTCAGTCCTTCACTAGTTTATTTCAGCATGTTTTCCATCTCTTTTTGGAGTAGGGTTTTTCCCATGTGGTTTTCTCTATTTCTCCTCTTTTCAGAGATTTGGTTGTGCTTGGGTACCTCATCAGGCTTTGTTTGCCAGGACCCATTTCTACTTTCAGCAGTAGTTTCTAGGTTTTTAGCTACTCCCTAAGTTTATCTTAAGGGGGGGTGTTAGAATTATTAGATATTTTCTAATTAACTCTAGTTGCTTAAGCTAAACTTTAGGCATCTAATAATTAATTTCTTTTATTAATTATTTTGATGCAACCTAGGTTAGACCTTTTTTAGGTTTTTGATCTCCTTTATAAGGATGATCTCTCATTGTAAACTTAACTTGAGATAATTCAGTTTTGATTATAGCAATCTCTTTTTGCTCATCAAGAATGTCTCATCTATGGATTTGGCAATTCCTGCCTCCATAGCTTTTTGCCTCTCTCTTCTATAACAGGTGTTTGCATGTAGGTGATTTTTGGGAGCTGTGGGGTTGATTGTTCATCAACTTCAACATGCAATATATGCAATGAATTTGTCTTTTGGGTTTTTGGGGTATGCTCTTAACCAGAGAGCAGAAGATGCAAAAACCAAGTTGCTCAACACTTTAAACAACCTAGGCAGAGTAGGGGGATTATCTTATGGGATGCAATCTACTCGGACTAACAATGCAGAGAAATTGAAACATGCAAGACTAACTATGATAGCAAGAAGACAGGAAATAAATTGAAATAGTAATTCTCGGACTATAGAGTTAGCCAATGTTTTGACAATACTCGGATTGACTATCCCTTAGCTACTCCACACACCAGTTTCCAACTTCCTTAGACAAAGAACTAAACTAAACATACAGACCATGGCAAACAACAAAGAAAATAGAAGACATGCTTATGCTAAAGATAATAAGACATACATTCTATTGAATGAAGGAAATAAAGCCAAGTTCATTCACATTCATTCAATTATCAACATTAACACATTCATTGCATGAACTCAACTTCTAAACTAGATGAACAACAAAACTTAAAATGAACTCAAGGTCACACACAGTTGTCCCAACTACAGGAGTTTGCCCAAAGTAAATTTTGTCGATCTTATTAAATTCATAAAAGGTTACATTTATAGGCCTTCTCAAAATGGCCAGTTACATTAGATGACTTGCCATGCAGAGCATCTCTGAATGGAACAATCTAACAATAGGAAAAACATGAGTCATTGTCCGTTATAGAGACTAACAAAATGCCATGAATGACAACAAAATAAAGAGGAGGGGAAGAAGGACAAATGTCTGGAGAAGCATTAGAGCATCATGTCTTCTTAGAAGTAACTGACTTAGCTCTACAAGCTTTCATGGATTTGGTTACTTTATCCAGCTCTTTGACACCTAGAATGAGAATATTGTCAGCTTGGATCATCTAGTAGTCATGCATTTCTGTTAGTTCATCAATTCTGGCCACCCTCGATTGGAACTTCTCCATTTCTCTCCTTATGACTACATCTGCTGCTGAGAGGTCCTAGATCTTTGACACTTGGAAGTTGAGGGGGCCAACGACTTTGTTGACAAATGCCAGGAATTTGGATTTCATTCTTTCGATGTCCACCAGCTTGCCATTAGCAAACACGAAGGACTCTGTGTGCAAGATCTTCAAATACTGAAATAACTTTTGAATGATCTTCTGCACTAGGTCATACACATCCTTGAGTTTGCTTACAAATCTCACAGAGTTTTCTATGACAAACTCCAAGGATTGCTTCCAGTGGACTAGTGACTCTTGGCCAGTCTTTAAAATCTTGTGAGCAATGGCCACATTGGTCTTCATGTTTATCACTTCTTATAGAAGGGCCAATTGCTCTATCAGCTTATCCTAATGCCTTTTGTATGGTTGTTGATGATCTGAAGCTACCTCTCTGAGCTTGTGAGCATCCAATATCAAGCTTCCCAGATTCTCAACTAGTAGGGGACCTTGAGCCTTTATTTGATCTACCCAAGCTCGACCTACTTGCCCAAATTGTTTTTCTTGTTGCAGCTTAAGTAGTAAGTTCTTGTTCTCCTCTGCATTTGGGTCGAATTGATTGTAAGAAGTACTCCCAAGTGCAGACTTTGTGTAGTCCACTAGCTCTTTGTTTGAGGCCTTCAATATCTCCTTCTCCGCTCTGAGTTCTTCCAGCTTGTCCTCAATCTTTTTATTAGTTGACTTCCACATGTTCACCATGGAGTCATGAACTGGAATACCAGGTTCCAATGTTCTAATTTGGAAGTCATCTTTTGAGAGCTTGTGAAATCTTCCTTTTTTTTGAGGCTCTGTAATCTCAACTAGTATATGGCTAGTTGCTAAATCTATAGCCAGTGCAACAATTGTCTTCTACTTGTTTGCTTTCTTTGATGGCCGGGAGGAGGTGACTTGTGTGATCAAGTTCTTTGATGGGGCCCCATCCTCATATCTCCTCTTCTTCCTATCAATGGTCTCCATGAGCCAAATCTCTGTAGAGAGCACATTAATAGCAGATTGTAGTGCAGATGGGTTGAACAGCTTACATAAAATCGACAAAGTTGGCTTGCTTTGGGAAGCAACAGCAAAGGAAACTACCTTGATTATCGAAAGGGCTAATGTATCCCCTTGTCGAGATGCTTCTTGTTCCTGACCATCCATGGGGTTAGTGTCGCCATCCAAATTGATGACTTGAATAGGGGATGATGACTTAAAGCCATTGATTTTTCTTGTTCCTTCTCCTTATCCTTTTCATTTTCCTTTTCTCCAGTCTTCCCTATGTTTGGAAGAGGGCCAACTCCATAGGTAGGTGTGAGTGGCACATTCTTTTATGGAGGTTGGTCTCCTCCTTGGCCAATGGATTATGATGGCCCTATAGATGTTGTTGTAGTTGTTGTTGTGGTTGTAGCTGTAGCTAATTGGATGACTCCAATTGATACTCCACCTATAAAACTAGTGCTTCTAGTCCTCTTCTTTCTTGCTCAGGTCCACTCCACTCATTTGTTTGTTCTCTTGACTATCCCTCGCATAAGAACCTCCATCATGTCAATGACTGGGTCTATAGGTGGGGTAGATAGGATTGGTGTGCCTTTGATCTTCTCATAAGATTTGGGGTGCATGTAGGCTCCATCATCTGTAAGGTTACAAACATCCACATAATCGCTATATAATTTTATTCCCTCAATAGTTAGTCATGACCAAAATCTCTCTTAAGTTTGGTACTCATCGAGACACCCAGATCAAAACTCTTCAATATTCGGGACATGCCTATAGGCATATCCCAACTTCAAATGATTCTTAACAAAATTCACTAAATCATATTGAGGCATAAACACCTCATAATCTAACAATTTAATATTTCCATAAAAAATATTCAGCAGATTTCACGCATCTGATCTAGAGGCACATGAATATGGGCCTACCACTATAGGAAATGGGATCTTGTCAATCTTCTTAACATTTGAACATAGGGTGTTCACTTCGAGGATTGGTCAACACAGCTCAACTAGAACTACCTTGTCCCCTGGATATCTAGGCAACCTCTTGGGAAAACCATCACAAGCTCCTATCTGCAAATAAGAGAAACTCAGAAACTGGATGAATGAGCATCCAAATTGTCTTATAACTGAAATTACCTCTGGTGAGAACCTCCTTTCCAGGAATCCTTGTGATTCTTGGCACAACTTCATTGTAAAATCATCATTGACAATATTGTACTTCTCATAGCTTCTTTGTAGTTGCAAATGTGGATAAAAGTCATAGACTTTGGTGCACTCATTATAATTTGGGACACTAGGAAGTCCAAGCCACAAGTAGTGGGTTGCCAAAGCATAGATTAAGTAAGAGGACATGTAGGATTGCTTGAATCCTTTGGTTGACTACAACCATGAGGCAAGCTCATCACAAATGATCTGTGCCCAATCGATCTTCATATCCTTGGAATAGATTGCTTGCACTAGGAAAAAGTGGTGCTCAATGAACTCCAAAATCTCCTATCTTCCTTTCAGTCTAAGGAGAAATGCAAGGATAGCCACAATCTCTTGTTTCAAATTTGTGCCAAGTAGAGTCTTTGGCATTTTTCTCTTCTTTGAGCAAGCAGTCTGGAACTAGGTCCTCAACATGTCTTCTTGTCTAAGGGTCTTCTTCTCATTAAACTTGGATGCAAAGGACCCAAAATCAATATCATAGTATTGCTCTTGCGTAGGGATGCCAATTATTGAATGCTTTAATGCCTTGTTAATTGATAAGAGAATGGACTAGTCTGGAAACAAAATCTGCTTCAATTCTGGATTGTACCTCTCTATGCTCGGGTTCATGAACTACCATTAGAAAGCTGACTGCTTCTACCAATCTACTTACTTTGAGTTTCAAAGTGATTGGGTGAATGGGTTGGGAATTTAACCTCCTATGTAGATCAGCCAAATTGTAGAACTTGAAGGATGCATGTGTAAAGTCTTTTAGCTCACTCTCCAAGCCAATTAATCTTTCGTAACCAATAGCTCTAATTGCCATTCACTATGGTTGAACAAGATGCAGTTCTCGATAAAAAGTCATTAAATATACTTGTAGAAGCCAATTGCTTGCAAATCTGGTGAAATAGCTTTAGGAATTAGAACGTTGGCGCCATACGAACAAAATTAAATTTAGCAAATGATTATAGCGACTAGATTCAATTCCATGAGTAATGACTACTTAAATTTTTTGTTTATTTGCACATGAAATACCAAGTTCTTGAAAACACTCTTATTTTACTTAAAGTAAAGTGATATGACTAAAAGTCGTTAAACAACACAAATACTTAGCTTTGTGGGAAGTGCCTCACTTAGCTTCAAAATTTGACATGTAGATATTCTTAACAATATTAATATATGTGGGAGAAAAAGAAACACTTCACTTTTCCACAAAGTTATTTTCCTTTTATTTAGAATCATGGCATAGTTAGTGATCCTTTTGCTATCTTGTTCACTTCGTTCTTCCACTTTCCACCAAAGGCTTTTAACACTGCTTTTTCTTCATAACGGGTTCACATCTCCAACACTTACTTCTTTGGAAGTATCTTTTGGGCATCTCTAAATGATATTCAATTTTTAGGGTAACTTGACTTTCTATTCTCAAAGCCCTCAGAGGAGTAGCCCTTTTCATTGCCTTGGGGTGGAAGACTCCTTTCTCATCAACATTTTCCAAATTGAGGCAAAGAAAACAACATTCAACCTTTAGCTTCAATCTGATGGCCTTGGAGCTAGATTTCAGGCATGCCTTACTAGTTATGAGCCTTTAAATGGTTCTTTCAACATTATGCTCACATTACCTAATCATTTGAATTGAGATTTGGCTCAAGATCATACACCCTCAGAAACAAAACAAAACAACTTCATTTCCATGAATATGCAGTGGTAAAACTATACACTCATATTCCCTAGCATAAATTGATCTTCTCTCCACATATCTGAATGAGATTTACCCTGGCATACATCTACAACTTCATAAATCCTTGGGCATTGGCAAAATCATATTCATAGCCTTTTAATCACTTTCCATGACTTTAACCTTTGGATTCGCACTTGTTGTAGTTGCTTGATGGGAAAATCAACTCGACAGCTCAGAATCTGTGAGATATGAAATGTTAGGGAAATATATTAGAGAACAAAGTGAAGAACACTTACTTCTCATTGAGAGGACACAAGATCACACCCCAACCATGTTCAAATCATCTAATCCCCATGCGCATCGAAAAATAGGAAACCTAGTTAGAGAGATTAGGTAAATGTATTGCAACAGGAGACCCTAAAAACAAAGTAAGCAAAGTACTTTGACAAAGATGAGAAGTAAGTGACCTAAAATAGACTTAGACACCTCTCACTCACTTTAACCAATGACCTCAAGCTTTAAAATGGGATGACTAAAGCCTGGCAATAGTTGCCTCTAACTAGGGACTTAGGCATTGCAAAATGTGTGAGAAGGGACCCAAAGTCTTTGGTTTCACACAACCAGAATGAAAAAAATACAACAAGAAATGAAACTAAGCATGCAAGCATAAAGGAAAACTAAACTAGGAAAGGAGGAAAATAAATCACAGAAAGATGCAAAGCAACCTACCTAAACTAACGCTAACCATAGGGGTTACCTGCTTTCAATTGTGAACTTGATATAACTTTAGATCCTGGCCATTGTAAGAAAATGGTAGGAACTCTCTAAAAGGATATGCTAGAACAAAGGAATTGTTTTGGTTTGTTGGCATAATCTTGAAAGGGCCCTTTTAGATGGAGTCAAACTTGTGATGCATGCCTTTGGCTCATGTCTTCTATCCCATAGCAAAACCAAGTCACCTTCCATGAACTTCCTTGGTCTAGCCTTCTTATCAAAGAATGTTTTCATGTGCCTTCGATGCTCTGTAATATGATCAACCATCCTTTCACATTCTTCTTCCAACTTAGTCAGATACATAATGCACTTCTCCAATCCATCTTGGAATTCTGGATCCTCGATCACTTGCTGAAGTTTGCAAATGGATAAATCAAGTGGAAGAGGAAGACTGGCTTCAACTCTATAAACCAAATCAAACAAGGAAATCTTGATTTCTTTATTAGGTGTAACTCTGTCTGCCCAAAGTGCATCATATAATTTCTTGTGCCAGTTATTCTGGTTCTTAGAGACCAATTTCTTAATGATATCAATCAAGTTCTTATTGCTTGATTTTGCTTGACCATGTCCCCAAGGGAAGTAATTTGATGACTAACTTAGGTAAATAGTGTTGTCGTAACAGAATTTTGTAATTTCTGCAAAAGAAAAATAGGAAGCATTGTCCATGACAAGCTTTGTTGGCACTCCAAACCTTATTAAGATGTTCTCCTTAATGAATTCACTGACTACCTTAGAAATAGTCTTCTTAGTTGGCTTGGCCTCCACCCATTTGGTGAAGCAGTTTGTAGCAGTGATGACATATCAGTGACTAGCAGATGAGGGTGGACTGATTAGTCTAATGAAATCAATTCTCCGTTGTTGAAAGGGGCCTTCAATTACAATTGGCTTTAAAGGCAGAGCAACTAACTGAAGCTTGAGTGAGAACATTCTACATTTGTTGCACTTTGCCACCCACTAATACACATCCTTGAATATTCCAGGCTAGTAGTAGCATTGCCTCAAGATCTTATATGTTGTGATTGTTGATGAAAAGTGACCACCACAAACCTCATTGTGGAAGCTATGAAGAACTCTCTCTTATTGAGGTTTATCCACACATCTTAGAAAGGTTTCATCAATTTCCCTCTTATACAGTTGATCATCATAGATGACATACTTAGCTGATTTGATTCTAAGGTCTTGTTTCTGCTTGTATGTTAGCCCATCAGGACAGTCTCAATAAGTTAGGAAATAGTCGATGTTTGAGAACTAGGGATCCTGAAGACTAACCATTAGTGCTCTTGAAGATTCACCTGCTTGGCTCAAGTCCTAATTTTTTGCTATCATTTTGCACAATTCATTCCCTCTCACCAACTTGGTTGGCTTTAGGTCAATGTCATATTCTTCAACCTTAGCTATCCATGCACCTCTAGTGTTTCAACCTATCTCTTGTTGATTCAATATGCTCTTGACAGCCAAATTAGGTACAAACACAATAAAATGAGAGTGGAATACACATAATCTAAAGTTTTTGAGAGCTCTTACCACTGCATATGAATGCTTCTCCATTTGAGAATATCTTAGCTCATGCTCCTTAAGGGGGTACTCATGAAGGAAATTAGTGCTTGGGTACCTTCCTTGTTCTCTTGCATGAGTATTGTAGACATCGTATGAGCTGAGGCATAACACTATAATATGAACTCCTTGGTGTAATCTAGATATACCAACATGGGTGCTTTAGCTATGACATCCTTGATTTGATCAAAAGCCACTTTTCCAGAGTCATTCCACTTGAAATTCAGACTTCCTTTCATCATACCAACAATGCACTTGGTTATTTCATAGAAATCAAGGACAAATTGTCTTAGAAAGTTCACCTATCTGAAGAAGGATTCGACTCCAAATTTGCTTCCTGAAAAATTCAGCTGTTGGATGGCTCTAACATGCTCTAGGTCAATCATGATGCCTTCCTAGGAAACTATGCGACCCAAAAGTTTACCTTCTGTAATACAGAAGATTGATTTCTTGGGATTGAGTGAAATCCCATGCTCTCTGCATCTTTTCAACACCTTCTCCAAGTCCCTTAGATGATTTTCTCTTTTCTTGGAGAAGATCATCAGATCATCCAAGTGGATAATGATGATCTTATCCTTAAGATTGGCGAAGGATGAGTTCATAACCTGTTGAAAGGTGGCACCGACATTAATAAGCCCAAAGGGCATTCTGTTATATGCAAATGTTCCCCAAAGAGTGGTGAATGTAGTCTTGAACTGATCTTCTGGGATTACCTCTATTTGGTTAAAACCCAAGAATCCATCTAGTATGGACATCATTTTGGAGTTGACAACTATCTACAGTAGATGATCCATATTAGGCAAGGCATAGTTGTCCTTTATAGATGCCTGATTCAAATTCTTGAAGTCCACGCAAATTCTGATCTCCCCACTCTTTTTTTGAGCTGGGACAATGTTAGCTATCTACATTGAAATGATGTATGGGGTAGATAATTTTGGCTTCCAACATCTTTTGCACCTCCCTAAAGATAGTATCACAAACCATAGGCTTGTAGTTACACTTCTTTTTCTTGAAAGGAGCAGTGTCAAGTTTGAGGGGGATTTTGTGCTTGAGCTCACCATTCCTAAATGTCTTTAGGTCCTCATATCCCCAGGCAAGCACATCTTAGTACTCTCTCAACAAACCTTTTACCTTTTCTCTTTATTCTTTTGAGCAACTGTTATCAATATTAACCATTTTAGGCTTATATTTGGTGCCAATATTCATCCCTTCATATTCTCCAGAAGTTCCACCTTTCCTTCCTCTTTCCCTTCGAATAAATGCATCATGCCTATCAAAAAGCTTCTCGAGGGAAATGAGGTGTCGAGGAATCTTGTTACCTTTGAGTTGCTAAGCTTCGAGTTCCAACTCCTTCTTGGTGTTCAAGGAGAAGTCCTTGCAGACATTTTCACTCACTTCAAAGTACTGGTCACTAAGAGACTCATATACTTCCAAGAAGGACTAGATTTGCTTATCATCATTGAACACTTGCTAGGTTTCTACATTATCAGGAACATTTTGGTCTAAACAAGACTTTGAACTTGTACTCATTATTTGTGAAATCCAAATGAGGAAGTAACAATGAGGAAGATGCTACTAAAAAGTCCGCCCTTGCATTCTGCTCCCTTTGAACAACTTGAATTGAAAAAGCATCCAAGTGCTCAATTTCATCCCATACTCTATTTTTGTAGTTC
The DNA here is from genome assembly GCA_028749045.1 of Cupressus sempervirens. NCBI lineage: Eukaryota > Viridiplantae > Streptophyta > Pinopsida > Cupressales > Cupressaceae > Cupressus > Cupressus sempervirens. The sequence continues at coordinate 790,917,529 of CM053785.1, forward strand.
TTGAGTTGTGCGTTATTTACAGTGTATTGAGCTCGAACTTGCTTCACTATGAGCTCAGCATCTCCTTGAGCTCCTAAGATCTTGACTCCTATCTGCTTTGCATCAATGATACCCAACAACAAATCTTCGTACTCTATTGTTGGTATTTTTGAACTTCATCTTGTAGGCAAGCTAAATTAAGCACCACACCAACTCTAGACCTGGCAGTAGCGCAACTACCATCGAACTCCACAATCTGAATTCCCAGATCATTAGAAGAATCTGGTTGCTCTTTTGAATAATCAGAATCAAAGCATCATGTAATTCCCAAACTCCATTTTTTGATACAGGATTTGTGCCTTAGGGTCATTAGATTTTAAAACTGTTAATTTGGCCTTCTCCTCAGGCTCTAACTTGATTTTCTTATTCCCCACAGGAATAGTAGCACGAGATGAGTCCATCTTGATTTTGCCTCCCTTGTCTCTACAAAAGCTTCTGCTCAGAAGCATCCTGTAGCTGGCTAGAATGTTACTACCAAGATGGTTAGCTTCATTCTCTTTGTAGGGTGAGCTACCAATGCTACTTGTGCATCTTTTACTTGACCTATTAGAGGGACCTACTTTGCATCCATGGAATAGCAACATCCAAAGCTTTTAGTAAGGGTCAAGCCAAGGGCATGGGCAATTGAAGAGGGTGCAATGTTAGCAAAGGCACCAAAATCAATAATACAATTGCTATGCTTATGGCCATTTATGTACAAGGATACATTGAAGGGGTTCAACTTTTGACCAGGGGAGGTAGCTAAAACAGACGCTTCTTCCTCTTTGAAAAGCATAGGAAAAAAAAGCTCTTCATTAACTAGGGGACCACTATCTAATTGAGGCTGGTCATTGTTAATGGTAGAGTTAACATTAGGCTGGGTTTTGGCATTAGCATCACTTTTACAATAATGTACCAACTTTTGTAACTCAACAAGATGAGTTTTGAGATACTCAAGGGGAGACTCCTAGATGTGAGCATCCTTACAATATCGTATAATATCAAATAAGGAATGAGGCTTACCACTTGGTTCGAACTTTGATTGCTCTTTCCTCCAAGATGAGGAAGTAGATGCTCCAATTGCAGATGGTGAAGGGCTAGTGGTTGTGTCCTAGGAAAGAATAGAGTTCACTAGATTCTTCTCTCACTGACTTCTTGTAGCCATAGTCATTTGAATTCTATCTAAGGTAGCAAAGCAATCGCCTCCAACCTACGAATTTGATTCATACTCCAAAAAGAATGTTCCAGAGTAGCAAAGTAGAGCAGAATCAACTTCACTTTCAAGATACTCGATGGTTAGCTCATTAGAAGTAGTGAGTTGCTTATATTTGTTCATTTCCAGGCAGGAATTTCCATCATGATCAAATCGTAGATGAAAAATGCACATGTTTTGTTTCTTGGGAGGTGCCTCGATAGCAAGCTTCTGTTGAGCAGGTGGCAATTGGAATGGCCTACCTTCATGTTGCCTTTGAAGAATACCATGATATGGTTGCTAGAGCGAAGGGTTGGGTTTTCCCATTTGTCTCTTCATGGAAATCATTTCATTGGAGAGCTTCTGAAGCATTGCTTTAGTATTATTAGTTACACCAGGAACAAAACTTGTAGATGCTCCACTCTGAATCTCTCTTTTCCATTTTCTGGTCGCTATCAGATCATCCTCCAACTCAATTGCCAAGTTTTGAGCAGCCAGTAAATTAGCCACATGTGCACATTTGATTTGAAATCTTATGTCAGGGGGCATGGAGCTAATGAAGAACATTTTCTGGTTATCAGCAATAGGCTTGCTTGCAGCAGGGATCCTATTGACCAGCTTATTAAATTTAGCAATGAAGTCTATACAGGAATGCTTGGCTCCTTCTTGATCTAGGTAAGTTGAGTCAAGAGAGTGTGCTCATCCTCTGTACTCTTATAATGTGCTTCAAATTGAGTCTGCATGTCATCCCAAGTTGTTATACATCCAATAAGGAGGTGTTGAAACCAGTCAATAGCATTGTCAACCAAGGTTTCCGCAAAAATCATTAAAACATTTTGTGGCAGTCTGAAAAATCTGTTCAAATTAAGAAAAAAATGTTCAACATTATTTATTTCTAATTTTAATGAAAAAAACTATTCTTATCTATTTTTTATTTATTAAAATAATCAAACTAATTATCTTTTAAATTAATCAATTTGAAAATAAAAATAAAAAATAATATTGTATAATAAAATTAATTGTATAAAACTTAAAAGTTATGTTTTTTGTGTATAAAAAAAATGTATTGATCAAATAAAACATTAAAAGTATACGTGAAATGATAGTATTAAAAAGTCTGTTTATTTTCTCGATAAATGATAGTATAGCAAGTTTATTTCTTCTTTAATTTAATTGCTCTTTTACCAATAAAAATAAAAAATATATTTTTATTTATTTTTTAATTAATTGAAATAATCATTATATTTTTTACTAATATATATATATATATATATATATTAGTAAAAAATATAATGATTATTTTAATTAATTAAAAAATAATAAAATATAAAAAAAATGCAATGATTTAATATCTTCACATTTAGAAATAATAATTACAATATAATATTCAAAACTTTATATATGAAATTCAAATTCATTTTTTATATTGAAAATTAAATAAATAGTTTCTCAATATTTTTAATTTGAAAAATATCATCTATTTAATCAATTAAAAAAACTTTATCCACTAAAGTTAAGATTAATTTTTATATTAAAAATAAAATAGTTTTTTTTTTTCATTAAAATATATATAATGTATTTAATTAATTAAAAATCATAAAAATTAAGAAAAATAATATTCATAAATCTTTATAATATTGAATAAATTTGATTTGTATTAATTGAAAAAATATATAAATTTCATTTTTTTATAACAATAAAATCTAAAAAATATTGTTAGCTATTTTTTATTAATTAAAATAAATAATAAAATTAGTTTTCTTTATTAAATAAAAATACCAAAATTCAGATAAACCATTATAAGATTCTTCATTCTCTAGAATAATAAATTAAATAGATTTGTATTAAATAAAACAGGATATGTCCTAATTGATTTTAAAAAAAAAACTTGATAGTAAAACAATGTCTTTAATCTATTTATTAATAATTAAAATAACAAATATAAAATTGAATAAAAATATCAAAATTAAAATTAAAAATAATAAGATATCTAAATCTTTAGAATAATAGCTATAAAAAATTTGTATGAAAAAATAGGTTTGTATTAATTGAACACACACACACACACACACACACACACACGATCATACAAGGAACAACGAGAGCTCAAAAATCCTATCTCATCAACTGCATAACAAACACACTACAAAGACAAGGACACCAAGAAGTAAACTCACTCGCATAAGAATAGCTACATTTAATTTGCAAGCCTCAACATTACATGCAACCCTAAAGATTCCAATCAAAGACATGTAACCTATCCAAGTACAACCATTAACATCTGTCCAAGAAGATATGAAAAATATAAGATACATTCTCATCAAAGAGATGAGCTTCATTGGGCCAAAGATGTTTCTAAAAATTGACACTAGGCTCCATGAAGCAACACTCTAAAATAAACATCTTTGCTTTAAGGGTATTAGTATCAATACTCGTAGGCGACATTGCACAACTACTGTCTATGATGGACAAACATATCTATGCATATCATACTGCAAAAAATCTATGGCACAAATTTAATACAATTGTAACATTGCAAAATATATACAAACAAGAAGGTGGCATTTGATTACAAATACAATTTTGAGAAACCTTACAAAATATGTGCAATGTAGAACCAAAACAATAGGGTTGGAAATTGTTAATGACAAGCAACAAACAAGAACCTAAAAAAAATTGAACAAGAAGATTTTGACCTATCCATTTACTAATTCCCAACAAATTAAGTTTTAACAATACACACTAGAAAAATATTGCAACAACTAAATGTACCTATTGCATTGAGCCTTGAAGTAAACACAATGTAAATTGGGTAATACTGATAATGTCGAGAAAATACCCCAAGAAGTATTACTAAGGAAATCACAACATGTAATGCTAATGATAAACATATGGATCCAAGCTAGCCTTGTAAATGGGTCACTTGGAGAGGGAAAAGATATCGTCTACTGCACAGGATCAAAACTATCATAATTACCAACATAGATGACTATAAAATTTGACAAATTTAATGTTCCACTATGGGATGAAAAAAACCCAAAAACAAAAACAATACAACCTAGATAACATGAGAGAATCATAGGAAAACTCCTCTATTAGTGGCATGGTCTACCACTATAGACAAATCATAAGGCTTGACACTCAAGAAGGAAACAATTAATATTGGTAAAGGTGAACGCCAAGGCCTCACCTTTACTATAGTATCTCAAGTAAAAAATATACAAAGGTTATGGACACAACCACCATTCTCTTTTGATTGCTATCTAAAAATGAAAAAAAAAAACATACAACATTATAAGGAAAAAGAAGAGGCTCATTTGTAATTGCTCTCAAAATAGCAAGGTATAACCAACAATGTCTACATTATTCACACTCATAAAATCATAATCGATACTTAATTAATATCTATTATGAGCACTACAACTTGACAAATAGTACATTTTACTATCTACAAATCTACTCTCAAACAAGACGAATAGGGGACGATGAATATTTACATACCTCCTCCCCCATAAAAAAGGTTTGTTTTCTTAAATATGTCATTCTCTATTTAATGTTTCTAAAAAATGAATTACTCAATTTTATTTTCTTTTTTCTTTTTTGATCAGTAAATAACTAAAGCCTTATGAATTATATTAATAAAATAAATAAAATTACAAGTATCTCCATTCAGAGGGATACTGGTAGGAAAGAACGGAGAAGAAAACCTCTAGTCTAGCCTGGGATTTGAGTCTTGTACAAATTACAGAAATAAAAGGGGCATACCCTAGTTTCAAATATTTACAAAGGAAAAACCCTTCTTTATTGCATTATCCATTTTATGCTTCATTCCATGCTATATTATCACTATTTTATTTGAGGTTATATACATATGCTCTCAATACACTTAAGGTCTAAGAAAATCAGTCCTTCCTTTACATATTTGATAATTTGATTAAAGGGAGATCTAGTCTAGATAGTTCTATGCTTTTGGATTTCTAAAGTGAATCCACATGTGAATCCTCTTCCCACCTCAATTGTGAATTTTTCTTTTTTGATATGAATTTCCTTCATGGCTCCCTGCATCTTAAGAACAATTTAAGCTTACATTTAAACATTAGTCCTCAAATGCCATATTATTTTTCTATTATCTGGGAATCTTGTCCCTTTTTAAAATTTTGTCTTGAAGAAATATTATTAGTATTTACCATTTGAATTTCATAGATGTGTGTGTGTGTGTTCAAATGCTTTACTAAGGCATCTTTGATACAAAGTTATGACTTATGAGTGTATTTTGATGCTAATGTTATTTAGGATATTGGTCTAAAATCTTTAAATGTAAGCAATCTATAAATAGTGTAGTTTATAAAAGTTTTATATTGAGGAAGTTTAAAATGAGTATTAACATGTTCCAATAAGAGAAATTGAATAAGTTAAGATAAATTGTAACATGTTTTTGATTAAGGAAAATAGGTTTTAACGGGGGCTTGAAACCCTTACATAACAAAGAACTGACAAAAAAATGGAACGCTTAGAGTAGCAATATTAACTAAAAGAAACCAACTAAAACAACCCACCACAAATAAAAGAAAGAAACTTGTAAAAAATCAGGGGGGCAGGACAAAAAACCAGTGCTAGCAAAAAAGCTAGGACACTCAGGTGATTTCTCTCAAAAATTTTGTTGCACTGATTTCTAGCTCTGACAATCTACCAGCCAGTTCCTTCATGTCTGAGAGATCCTAGTCAGGTTCCAGGATGTCCTTCTTCTTCATGTTGGATCTAGTACTATGCTTTCTCGAACTTTTATTAGGTGTCCTATCCTTGGTGTTGTGGGGAGTAGGGTCCTCCTCCTTGCTAGTTCTATGCTCCTCTACTTTGTTTTTGAGCAACTTAATATTCTCATTAGCCTCTTTGAGAATATTATAGCATTGGTCCAATATGATATGCATTGAGCTCTCCATCATTTGGACCCTACTATGCACATCCTCCACTCTGTTGTCCATGCTCTTTTCTTCCTCCCTTATCATGTTCTTCAAGTTGTAGTTCTCCCTCTCCAAGCTGCTCACTTTGTATTTGGGCTCTTGGACTTCATGAAATATCCATTTGGTGGTGTGGAAGCTGTCCATCACATTGTTTTTGGCATTGTTGAGGACATCCATTTGAGGATTTTCCTTAGTGGTGTCGGTAAAAATTACAAGGGTCGGGTCAATCAGCTCTTCCATTTGGATTTTTCCCTCTTCATTCTCTTTGACCAAAGTTCTGATCAATTCTAACATGTTCTAATAAGAGAAATTTAAAATATTGAGTTACTGCATTATTCCCCATAAAATGTTATATTATTCTATTCTTGTGAGTCTTTTTTTATAATCAAGGGATTTACTCTATCTTCATTGAGTTAGTTTTATTGACAATAGAGGAAAAAGGAATGTTATTGGATTCACTTATATATCATAAATTCTTTGTAATGTATCAAAATAATTTGAAGTGTATTTTGGAGAATACCTCCTTATGAAAAAATTGACTAAAGTATGAAATACTCAATCTTTTCCAAACCATCTTAATTTTATTGGTCCTTTCAATTTGCCTTTACATTTCAATTTTGGAGATATACCAATCATAGGGAGAGGAGTTTTCTATATTATATTATGGAGATTCTAAAATTCTCAAATGATGTTTATCTGTGGGTACTTTAATTAGGAATATTTGTAAGGTAAATTTCCATCGGCTCCTTTGTTGGCTAAAAGGTATGCATATTTATTACTCTCTATAAATGTGTTGAATTCTTATTTCCTCAAACTTATCTAAAAGGGGAAGAACATTTTCAAGCTTTGAGTTTATTCTCTAATTTGTACTATGACGCTTCCTAACAGTGTTTAAAATCATTTGAGAGTCTCCCTCTATTATTATCTTTTCTATGTCTAATTCTAAGCTTATACTAAGTCCCTCCATTAGTGCTTCCATCTCTACTATATTGTTTGTTATGATTCGTAATGATTTTGCTCATTTTAAAATCCTATTTCCTATGTCCAATTAGATAATGCACCCTATACCTTCTTTACCTGGGTTACTTCAAGAAGCTCCATCAAAATTTAATTTAGCCCAACCTACTGGAGGAAATTATCATCTACAATCTCTTTATGCTTGCTTATTATTATTAACATATGTCATTGGGGGATTTATTAGATTGGTCTAGTTATTATGCATGTCGGCATCCCAATCTAAAAATGTTCCTTCTTCCTTTGTTGTGTTTCTCAGGTTGTTATTCATGACTTCTTTGATACTTGCCTCTACTTTGTTGAAGAAGAAAGGTGTGGTCATTTTAGCTTCATTGAAGATTCTCTGATTTGTCTCCTTCCAGATTTCCCATAATAAATGGAGAACATTAATTCCAAAGTTTGATGTATACTTTCATAACTCTAGAGGTGGGCCAACTAGCTAAATGACTATTCAAACTTTTGGGTAACATTGTGATCTAATCAAGTTTTTGACAAAGACAATTCCAACTTTCTCTTGTAAAGAGACATTGATATAATAAATGCTATGCACTTTTTGAATTCTTTTTGCATAGAATACATCTTGAAGGGCCTTCAATTCCCATTTTTGCAAACCTCTACTGTTAGTATTATTTTATACATCACAACCCATAAGAATATTCCTACCTTGGGAAGACATGTCGAGTCCCAACATAGTTTTAAGGGTATATTTATCTTTTCCCATCTTTGAGAATTAGCGATGAGTTCATAGGCTTTTTTAACACTATATTTCCCATCTTTTGATGCTCCCCAAATTAGCTTATCTTTTCTATGTTTATGATTAAATTTTCTTTGTGAAAGAAATTTGTGATATGCCTCTTTTTCTTGCAAGGTTGAGTTTGTTTCTTCCACCGATTTCCACTCCCATTTTTTTTCCCCTCCTCTTGCTTTGCTTGTTTATAGTTGTTCATATATTTTCCCATAAATTACTGAGAGTATCCTTGATTTTATTTGGAAGATTATAGCTATCAGGAGATGGGAGTCCATCCCAAGAAGCTTCCCAAATTAGGGCATCCTTGCCTTTCCCTATATCCTAGGTTAGATTATTATTGATAATGGGGTGACATTGTAACATAAAATTTTGAATAGAGGATCCTTTAGGCAGATTTCTAGTCCTGAAGATTGATAATGGATCTGTATTGTTAAGGTACTTTTTGTACAAGATTTGTGCCCATCTACCGTCTTTTTCTTAATAAATTCTCCATACTAGTTTGGCTCCTAGTGCTTCATTTTGCCAATTGAAGTTTTTTATTCCTATCCCTCCCACCTCTTTTGGTCTCTATATTATCCCATTTGATTAAGGTTAGTTTTTTATTATCCTCTAGTCCTTTCTAGAAGAAATTTTTGAGCTTAGAATCCAATTTCCTTTTAACCCCTTTTGGCATAGGGAGATAAGACATCTGGTCTGTGGGAATAGCAAATAACACTACTTTAATTTTTGTCACACTTCCTGCCTTAGTTAACTGTTTCCTTTTCCAACTTTCATTTTTTTGGTCAAATTTTTCCAGTATAGGGTTCCAAGCTTTCAATCCTCCATTATCTTTTTCTAAATGAATTCTTAAGTATTTGTAGGGGAATGTCCCTTTTCTGAAATCCATAATATTACAAATATCATCTTCCTAATTTGATGGTGTGTTTAAGAAGAAAATTTTAGATTTTCAATTGACCATTTGTCCTGAGGCTTTCGTATGTTTTTGAATTATATATTTAAAATTGAGGGCTTCTTCTTTTGTACTTCCCTAGGTAGGATTGTATCATCAAAAAATTGTTGATGTGTCACCTTGGGCATGTTATATGTTACTGTTATTCCTTGAATTTTCCTTTCTTCTTTTGCTTGTTTATTTCTCTTCCAAACTCTTCAACCATGATGATAAATTGAAATGGTGATGTATGATCTCCTTGTCGTATTTCTCTTGACGTGTTGAAGAATCCTTCTAGCCTACCATTAATTAATAAGGGTATCTTGGTTATGGATATACAAGTATCTATAAAATTATACATTTTCTAGAGAAACCAAATGCTTCTAGCATCTTGCATAAGAATCTCCAATCTACCTTATCATAAGATTTTTGGATGTCTAATTTCATGAGCATGCATGCTTCTTTATTCTTTTGAGCAGAATGTATAGTTTCCTAAATAATAACAATTTCATCTAGAATAAATTTGCCCTAGACAAATCTTGTTTGTTCTTCTGATATGAGTTTTGGTAAAACATTTAGGAGTTTGTTAGCTAATGTCTTAGATAAGATTTTTAGATAGTATTGCAAAGAGCTATTGGCCTAAAGTCATCTAGTTCCTCATGAGTTTCTCTTTTCAGGATTAGTATAAAAAAAGGTATGGTTAGTTTTTGTCAAGGGCGATCTTGAATTGCAAGAGGCTTCTATTGTTTTAAAAAGATCATAACCTAGGATATCTTAACATTTTTGGAAGAAAAAGGCTTGATATCCACCAAGTCTAGGGGATTTTTTCAGATTAAGAGTAAAAATTTCTTTTTAATTTCTTCTAAAGTAAAGGGTTTGTTAAGAAACGTATTATCCTCATCCAAGATTATTCTAGGAATCACACTTAGCATAATCTCTTGAGCTATTCTATTAGAGTTTTCATAATTATTAATGATGTTCTTATAAAAGTCTACTAGTGTCTTGATTATTTTTATGGGATCTTCCATCATATTACCTTCTGTATTTTTTATTTTAGTGATTCTATTTATATTTGTGTTATTTATTGTGTTGTTGTGGAATAATTTGGTATTTCAATCCCCTTATTTTAGCCAATTTTCTCTTGATTTTGTTTCAAAAATATTTCTTCTTTTTCTCATATATTTTCTTGTTTTGTTAGTAGTTCTTTCTCTTTGGTATATTTGTCATTATCGATTCCTTTTTGAATTATCTCTTCATTTGGTTTCTTTAACTCTTCTTCATTTTCTAATTTTTCTTTGAAAATATTAGTGAAGTGTTCTTTATTGCATTTAATTATATTTTCTATGAGTATTTTAAGTTTGGACACACGTATCCCTCAAAGGTACTTTTAGCCACCACTGTTGGACATTGTGTATGAAGTTGGTATCCAAAAACCTTATTTTTTCACATTTGAATGGATTTCTTGCTGGTTTTTTATCTTCTTCAAATGTTATTTTGACGGGAAAATGATCTGATACTGCTTATAGTAGGATAGTGGAATGAAATACCACTTTTAAGTTACTAAGTTCCCCTTTAAAAATGAATCTATCTAGTCTTTTGGCTATATGAAAAAAGTCCTTTATTCTATAATTCCTTGTATAATTTCCATGGATTGGAGTATGTCCATTAGGTTGTTCCTATTTAACTACTCTCTAAAATTCATCACAACCTACGACACTATTTGGGTTCCACTATATTTTTCTTCCAAATTTAGAACTACGATAAAATCACTTCCAATGCAGAAACTGTTTGTGTGATTAATTTCGATAAAGTTGTTTTTGATAAGATAAATAGGTTTTACAGGGACCCTGAAACCCAAAAGTAATCACATAACCATGGCTGATAATAAGCAATTAAAGCCTAGCCAAAAAAGACGAGTCACACGATTAGTAATAAGCAAAAAGCCTAGCCAAAAGCAAAGACCAATGAAAAGGCCAGTAAAACATCCTGTTAGAAATCCAGAACAAGAAAAAATTGCATTACCATGGCTGATAATAAGCAATTAAAGCCCAACCAAAAAAGACAGGTCACACTGCTGCTAATAAGAAAAAAGCCCAACCAAAAAAAAAGGCCAATGAAAGGGTCAGTAAAACATCTAGTCAGAAAGCTAGAACAAGAAAAAGCTAACAAAAAACAACATTCATCGATCAACAAAAGACAGAGGAAAATTACTCTTTTGTCTTCCACTTGAGCTCCTACATAGTCTGAGCAACTTCATAGGCTTTGTGAGTCTCCTCTACCATCTGATCATGGGTCTTTTGCATCCTAATCCATACTAGTGAAAGTAATATCAGTTATCATATCCTCATCAGTTCTAACTCTTCCTCTATCCTTGTCATCATCCACATCCAACATACCTCTGGCTTTTAACACACCAGTCAGGGACAGAATGTTGTCGTTGATTGAGTTGAGAATGGAAATCATTTGATTAGCCAGGTTATGATTGTAGTTTTCCAGGTTTTGAATTCTCTGCTCAGCCAAGCTGAATCTGTCCTCTTGGTCCTTCTGATTATCATGACTTGGCTCTTTCTCATTTCTCTCCATATGTCCAATCTTCTCCCTGAACTCTTCTAGCTCGTGATAGAGCCACTTGATTGATATGAAGTTATCGATCATGTTGTTACGAGCATTATTCAATAAATTCATACCCATCTCCCTTGCATTATCAGATATTGCCACAATTGTAGGATTGATAAGGTCTTCATACTGGGGCTAGTCCTGATTATCTACCAGAATCTGGGGGTTCATAATCTCTCTTACAATACCCATTTTCGATGTTTTGACTTTGAAATTCTTCTAAGCTTTTAGCCTTTCCTTCACTACCACTTCACCACCCTCACCCCCAATATCCTCCTTATCCTGCTCCTTGGGTTGAAACTGGGGGTGAACAGGGGAAAGTGGAATCGTTGATACATTTGGCCCCTAGCTGAAAACCCTCTCTTCTTTCGTACCAATTTTCCTCTTCCATTTTTTCCTTGCAAGATCTTCTGACTTGTTAACCTTTTCCTCCTTTCCCTCTTCATCAGAAACCATGTCCTCCCCTTCCTCATTATAATCTTATCATCCTGACCTACAATTTTTTGTCCATGTCCTCTGGGACTCTTCCTTCGAGGGATTATGGTAGAAGGAGACTTCGTACCCTTATCTTTTACTCTCTTACTTGAGGAAGTGTTCTCCTCCCCCTCTGAGCTAATACTCTGGATGTCATTAGAATAAGAAGAAAAGCTAGAGCTGCCCGTGTCTTCAGTAGCATCTGCATCATGCGAGGGGTTATTGCTAATTGTTTGAGGTTTGAAGTACTCATGAATTAACAATAATAATCCCTCATGTAGAGTAGGATTCACTGAGGGTTTCTTCTTAAAACTATAAATAGCCTTACTCATAAAAGTAAATAAATAGTACATAAAGGAAATTTTAATGTTATGGTGGAAGTGATTAAGAAGAACAAAATGATAAGTTGTCACTCGATCAAATCTAGTATCTAGTGTAATGTACTCAATAATAGCACATAAGGCATACCTCCAAAGTTTCTAGAACTCCATTTCATAGTACGTCTCACATTTAACCAGGTCGTTCTTCTCCTCCGAGCTCTTTACAAAATCCTTCACCGCATTCGTCGATAGTTTCTTGTCTCTGAAGAATTTGAAACCCTCCACCAGGATTTCAGACACGGTAGCAACAACGTCCTCTATGACCTGAAAAGAAACACCATTCACTTTCACCTTCCCATCCTTCCACAAATTCACCATGTTGTTTGTTACATCTTTGACATAGCCCCAGTTGATTCAGATGATAAGAAGCACCATCTTTTAGAATCCATGACACTCACTCATAGAACCATAAATCTATAAAAGATTTTTCCTTTAGCTACTAGACAAAATCTAGAATGGGAAATCAAATATAAGGAAGATTTGGAAAATTAGGACAATTAAACATCAGAATCTATGGAAAAGTCAAAGTATAATAGATCTAATCATAAGTTAGCTAGGATGATTTATATTCCAAACATGGATTTAGAAGAAGGAAAAATTGTGGAGGATGACTTGGTGCAATATAAAAAGAGGCATGTTCACCACACACTAACACTATGGAAGCATAGTGAGAGGTGGATCAACTAGCACACAAAGTTGAGGAAGATAATAACAATGAAGAAATAGAAAAAAGACAACATGATACAAAGAACACCCAAAATGAGAACACCAATAATATGGAGCATTTTTCTATATGTAAAAATCAAAATCTATATATTGAAGAGATCAAAGGAAATATTAGAAGCTCTAGTAATTTGATCAAAGATATCATTTTAATCCATAATGATTTATGTGATCAATTAATTCTATGGAACAATAATCATAAGGTCATCCACAACCAATCAAAGAATTCACCACTACAAAATCAAATCTGAACAACATAATGATAGATTCTATCAATAATGACTATGATTTACTACAAAAAAAAAGACTTAATTATTAATGAACTATATATTACTTCTGAAAAAGAGATAATCAAGAAAATATTGATAATAGAAGGTTAGAAGAAGCATAGGGTGAAGAATTAGAGAATTTTAATAGTCTAACTTCAACAAAACATAAAGGATAAAAATTTGACAACCTCATCGAAGTCCCAAATAGAACTATTAGAAGAAAGTAGGTACAAAGGTAGTAAGATCACAAACTTAGACATAGAATGAAATTACTCTGTAGATTACAACAACAATAGCAAGTATACTCATAGGTTAAACTCTGATACATAAAATGAAAAAGATTTTGGAACATGGAAAGGTCTTGTTAAATCACCTTTTGAAAAATAGATTGAAACAATAGAAATAAGGAAAGGTTATATAAAATTTAAGGTATTCAAAGAACCAAAAAAGTGTTAGATTGTGGTGACTGATCAGGAAAGTACTGTACATACTTCATACTTGTATAAAAAAGGGCTTAGGGTTGGGTATTTTATATATGTGGTGATACGAAATTGGTTCTTGCGGCGGTATTCAGCTGTAAGGGATTATGGATTGTAATCAGGTTGTAATCACTGGATTGTAATAAGATCGGACTTGCTGTTTGGTGGACGTAGCCCAGGGATTGGGTGAACCACGTTAAATCTTGGTGCCTTGTGTTCATTTCTGTGTGTTCTATTATTTTTGTTATTGGTTATATTTGCATGTAGTTTTTATTTCTGTCTGTGGTTTATCCTAACAAAAAGAAAAGTAGGAAACTATTTAGGATGGTTTGGAAAGAGATACAACTAAATTATCAAAATCTACTAGAAGATCTAGAAATTGTTAACCATTACAATGGAAAGTTAATACATGAGGTCTTAGATTTACAAACAAGGAAGGGATATGAAGGCATATATGACAATGAACATCACATTTCATATATTTTGAACATAAATGGAATTGTCAAAGAATGTCCCCAGATAATAAACAAAGGAGTATAATTTTGAAATGATAAAATTTACACAAGGACTGAAGATATATCTTCATACACCAAGGAATACATCAAAACACTGACATGGAGTTGAGAATTGAAGAAGAGATAGATGAATATTTAGAATATATTACAAATTTCAATAAAAGAATAGAACAAGCTTTAAGAGAAAAAATAGAAGAAGGGGAGTCTTTGGGGAAATATCTCTTTTTCTCTACATAGAATGATAATTCAACAAATATATTGGGATCAACAACAACAAAAGATGGAAATAGAAGGAAAAAAGAGAGGCAAGAAATCTCTTGTGGGGTTGGGAACGACAAAAACCAAGCCAATTTGACTTTTTCATGTAGGGAAGGAGAAGTTCCTTCCCAAGGGCCAATGAAACTCACTACATGGATTATTAAGGACATTAATGCCCCTAACAAACAAAGATTGATTAAAAGGTATTCATTTAAAAAAAAAATCAAATATAACTTCACTTCAAGAAACCAAACTTAGTTCATAAGAAGCAAATAAAATTTGGAAAAAATTAGGAATATGGAAAATGGAATGGATTGAGTCTTTAGGGGATTTGGGAGGTATAGTGATAATCAGGAATCCTAGGAAATTATCCTACAAAGTATTAGTCAAATACACTAATTGGATATCAAGAAGAGTCAAAAGCATTAATTCCAATCTATCTTTTATGTTAACCAATATATATGGGCCAATTGAAAACAACTAAAAGTTAGATTTATGGATGGATGTAAGCAATCATCTAAATATACATGTCTTAGAGTATCATATTCTAGGGGTAGACTTTTATGTAGTCCTTAACACTAATGATTTTTTTTGGGGATCTTCTTTTATTTCACGATCACAAAAGGAATTCACTCAATGTGTAAAAAAAGGATATTAAAAATAACAATGGTAACTTTACATGGAGCAATTTTCAAAAATGAAATGGTTAAAAGAAAACATTCTTAATTGGAATAGAAATCATTTTAATAATATCTTCAAAGAGAAATTAGATATTGAAAATAGATTAAATAATCTCAACTTAGAAATTATTAAGCATGGTATGAATAATGATAGCTATCAACTAAAAAAAGATCTATTGGCCAAGCAGGAAGACATCCTTTTGAAGGAGGAATTTTTTTGGAAGCAGAAATCTCAGGAAAGATGGTTAGAGGAAGGCGATCGGAACACCAAATATTTTCATAACTCGACTCTATATAATAGAGCAAATAATACTATTACTAGTATTAGTAATAATGAGGGGATAGTCACAAACAAACCCTCTGAGATAGCAGATATCTTTGTTAATCATTTTCAAAAGATTCTAAATAATTTAGAAGGGTCAAACAGGATTGAGTAGGACAGAATGCTTAAAGATATTCCTAAATTATTATCATCCAAAGATAATAAAGCTCTAAGAGAGGTGGTCTTTAATATGGACCCCGATAAATCTCCTGGGCCAGATGGATTTCAGGCCTTCTTTTTAAAAAAAATGTTGGGATATAATTGGAAAAGACCTTTGGGAGGACATTGAAGCATCAAGGAGGGGTGGATCTATTCTCTCTGAAATTAACCACTCCTTTTTAACTTTGATCCCAAAGAAGGCAGAACCTAAGATTCTAGGGGACTATAGGCCTATTGCCTTATGCAATACTGTATATAAGATCTTCTCTAAAATCTTAGCCAATAGATTGAAATTAGTGCTGCCCAAAATTATCTCTAAGGAGCAAACAGGTTTTGTTCCTGGCAGATCAATTTTAGATGGCATCATTATTATCCAAGAAGAAATCCATTCAGTTATTAAGAATAAAGATGCTTGTGTGTTTATGAAATTGGATATCCAAAAAGCCTATGACATGGTGGATTGGCGCTTCCTTTGTAAGACTTTAGAAGCCCTTGGATTCTCTCGTCAATTCAATGGATCAATCTGATTTTCAAATGTATTTCAACAACTAAAATTTTTGTGCTTATTAATGGATCTCCTAAAGGCTTTTTTGAGACCTCTAGGGGTATTAGGCAAGGGTACCCTTTATCCCCGTTCTTGTATATCATAATGGCAGAAGCTTTTGGGAGAGCCATTAAGAAAGCATATAGTAACAATGAAATTAGATGTGTCACTGTCACCAAAAATATTCCTAATATTACGCACCAACAATATGCAGATGACACTATTTTGCCTGGTGAGAGCTCTCTTAAAGAGGTAGCTAAAGTGAAGTCAATCATCGAAATGTACATGAAAGCATCCGGACAAAAAGTTAATGAAGCTAAATCGGATTTTTTATTTTATCAACACTAACTCTAAGCTTGAAGACCAGATTTGTTTGATGATGGGTTACAAAAAAGGTGTGTTCCCTTGCAAGTATCTTGGTATAGAATTAGAAATGCATTCTAAATCTGGTAAGGTATGGAACAACACCTTGGAAAAATTGGAAGCTAGGATTGATAGCTAGAAAGATAGATGGCTTATGAAAGTTGGTAAAAGCATCAAGATTAGGTCAATGTTATCGGCTATTCCCACGTACCCATTGTCTTGTTTGCCCCTTTCTAAACCCCTCCTAAAATTTGAAGGAAAGCTTAGAAATTTCCTCTGGAAATATGGCAATGACTCCAAAAAATTGGTACCTATCAAATGGGAGAGTGTTTGTAAACCAAAGGAGCTTGGAGGTTTAGGTATCAAAAACCTTTCATGGAAAAATGAAGCTTTAGGGGCCAAGCTTATTTGGCGACTTTATTAAGAAAGAAATAAAAAATGGGCAAAGATACTATACAATAAGTATCTCTCTGCAGATGACCCTAGTTCAGTCTTTAGAATGAAGTCTCTTCCTAAGGGTTTAGAATGTTGGAATTTCATCGTTAAGTGTCGTCATCTAGTAAGTAAATATTTAACCTGGGACACTAGTATAGGTGATAAGGCCCTTTTTTTGGGAAGATTCTTGTGATGGACTTCTGCCAATTGATTCTCAGCAAGTTCCACCTTGCCTCATTCATAAACTCACTACCTACTGGGGCAAGAAAGTGTGTGATTATAAAATTCAGACAACCAGTAATAATCAATTAGTTTGGACCTAGAAATCTGTGGAAGGGGTTGACCTAGATCCTGAGGAGGTATTAGCCTATTACAATATTATCTCGTTAAGAAAAGTAAAGCAGATTGATAAGGAGGACAAACTGATATGGGCAGCAGCTAACAATGGCAATTATAGTGTTAAAGATGGTTATAAAGTCTTGGTCAAGTCTAATACCACGGTGGAAGTTGATATTCCCCTAAATTTATGTTGGGATTCTGCCTGTCTTCTGAAAGCTGGTTTCTTCTTATGGTTAGCTTATTAAGAAAGGATTTTAACATCGGATAGATTGAGCATAATTGGTTTGGATGGGCCTTCAAGATGTTTTCTCTGTAAGAAAGCATGTGAAAATGCTGATCATCTGCTCTTTAATTGTCCCTATGCTCGTTGGTGTTGGGAATGGCTCATCCATAACTTTGGTTGGCAGTCTCCATTTCCTGAAAATTTCCAAGACTTTCTTAGTGGGTGGCCCACTTACATCTGCAAGGGTATTTATAGAAAACTTTGGAATATATGTCTGTCAATTCTCATGTGGGAAATTTGGAAAGAGAGAAACAGAAGGATTTTCTGCAATACAAAAATGAAAGTGGAAGATTTGACTCTGAAAATTGAAACAAGTATTGTGGAGACTATGAATTCTTATTTTAGGAAAGCACAGTTTGAAGAAGGTTCCTTTTCTTTATGGGACGGGCACATCAAGAAGACATGGCTCAAACTAATCAATCCTTCGTTGATATATTTCAGTAAAAGTAAGGAGGCTAGGAATAATTGCAAATGGTCTCCCCCCCAGTAAGGGTTGGGCCAAGCTAAATTTTGATGGTGCCGCTAGAGGCAATCTAGGAATTGCAGGTATTAGTTGTATTATTAATAATGATGTCGGCCAGTGGTTAGCTAAAAAAGCTATGTCTATCCCACCCACATCTAATAATATGGCTGAGTTTTCTACTCTAGAAGAATGTCTTAAAATTTGTCTTCAATTATGTTTATCTAAAGTTATTATTGAGGGGGATTCTCAAATAGTAATAAATGCAATTAGGAAGAGATCTACTCCTAATTAGATTTTGAATTCAAAATTAGAAGAAGTAGTCCAGCTGATTGACAAATTTGAAGATTCGAGAATATGCCATATCTTCAGAGAAGGTAATAGTGAGGCAGATGCCCTAGCAAATGTCAGGGTGGATAAATCTAATTTCTTAAGATTTTATCCTAGTTCTTGATTTATTTGTTTTTTAGCAGGGTGTGAAATCTTCATTCAAATTCCCTCCATTCTTCAGGGCAGAAAACCCCAGTGACGTGGTAGAAGTGTTTATGGTATACCGAAAGAAGTAAATAGGTGTAGTTGGGAGGGTTTTGTGTTTGGTTCTCACTTCTATATAGGTAGGTTTATAGTATTAAGAAAGCTGATGGGTCTCTGGAGTTTTAGCTCGGCTCAGCCCTAGGTCATGTTAACTTTTAAGGATGGTCTGAGTCAGCTTTTGTATTGTTCTTACTAATCTTTGAAGGGTTTCTACTCCAGCTTTTAGGACCTCTATTAATGTTCTATTTCTTTTAATTCTTGTAATTTCTAATGAAGGACTATTCTATGATTAGTATTAGATTTAATAGATGGTATCTTTAGCAGATTTTCCCTTATCTTTTAGCTTTCTATCTATAAGGGTGTATTGTTGTAGGCTTTATTTCGTATCCTTTTTTAGTGATCTTATACCTTATATTAGTATAGTTATTGCTGATGTGATTGTCATTATAAGGATCTAATTGATTGTACTAGAATTCCTGGTCCCCTTGTAGAGTATCGCTAGTTTTCTTGTGTTGTTTTGTTTTTTTGTTTCGCTAATCCTATTTCTTTTGTTTAGCATAGTTGGTAGTAGATAGATTTGGTGTAGGTTCTTGGTTATCTCTCTGGCAAGTCATCTTTTATGGCCAAGAGGGATTTCGACAATTGTAATAAATTCGGTTCTAGCAAGCAAAATGTAAACCGCAAGGGATATGCCCCTTTATATTTTGTATTAATTAATGAAACCAATAATTTTGAACTAATTGGGGTATGCCCCTTTTGAGATGTAATAAAATAGGACTTTCTGTCCCAGGCTAGACTGGAGGTTTTCTTCTCCGTTCTTTCCTACCAGTGCCCGTTTGAACGGAGTGTAAGTTGTTGTAATCTTTATTATATTAACAAAATTTATCATGGCCTTGGCCATTTACCGATAAAAAAAAAAAAAAACTTTACATGGAGCATAAGAAGATTAGGTTTTAGTCAAATTATAGAAAATTTAGATCGATTATTTTTTAAAGGAGACTTAGGAACTTTCAATTACTCTTTTGAATCTAAAATTGTAAAGTTTTCTAACCTTGACCACTTCCCAGTTAGGCTAGAAATAAATGAACCAATCAAACCTACTAGGAACCCATTTAGATTTGAAAATATGTGGCTGCAAAATAAATAAGTTCTACACTTAGTAGAAAAGTGGTGTAATGAAGAAAATTTTGAAGGGTCCAAGATGTTTTTCTTAGTTTCAAAATTAAAATTCATAAAGAAAAAAATTATTAAATGGAATAAAGAAAACTTTGGAAATATTTTTGAAGAAAAGCATGATATAAAACAAGCACTTGATGACCTAAACAACGAAGTGAATATTAAAAGTATGAATGAAAATAATTATTACAAAGAAAAAATTTACTCACCAAACATCAAGATATCCTTGCAAAAGAAGTGATACTTTGGAAAAAAAAATCTTGAGAAACTTGGTTGGCAGAAGGAGATAGGAATACAAAATTCTTCCACAATAACATGAAGCAGAGGAGAACAAGAAATATAATTACTCAAATTAGAGCAATAAGTAATAATGGAATTTTAAAAAAATAGAGGAGATAACATCATAAGTTGTACAATACTTTGAAAATATATACAGTGATATTAATGGATCCAATTTACAGGCTCAACATGATTTAATATCAAATACACCAAAACTTATAACATATAAAGAAAAAAAATGGCTAAATAGTAAATTTAATTTCAAAGAAATAGAAGTAGTTTTTCAAATGCATCCATATAAGGCACTAGGCCCTGACAACTTCAATACAAATTTATTTCAGAAATTTTGGTATATAATAGGTAAAGAACTATATGAAGCCCCAGGAGCCACACACAATTCAAGAATATTATTATCAAAAATTAACAATACCTTCATTAAACTAATATTAAATTAGCCAGACTATACAAAATTAAACCACTTTAGACCAATAACACTTTGCAATACTATCTACAAGATCTTGTTTAAATCTTTAGTTAATTGATTGAAATCATTATTACCAAAGATTATATATGAAGAACAAACACGATTTGTACCAAATAGATTCATTCTAGAAGGAATCATTATAGCATAGTAAACAATTCGTACAACCCAAAATAATAAAGAACCAAGCATGTTGATTAAACTAGACATACATAATGCTTATGACAAAGTTAATTGGAGGTTTCTTTGTAAATGCATGTAAGCCTCTAGTTTTTCTAAACAATGGATAAATTAAATATTTAACTACATCTTTATGCCTAAATTATCTATTATGATTAATTGTAATCCAAAGGGCTTCTTTCAAATTTCTAAGGGCATCTGACAAGGTGATCCAATATCCCCATTTTTATTTGTGACCATGGATGAAACCCTAGGTAGAGCTATTCATAGATCACATAAAGAAGGGAAAATTCAAGGGATTAAAATATCAAAAAATATATAAAGTATCAGCCATCAACAATTTGTTAATAATACCAGGCAAGAGCCTACAACACAACAGTAACTTGTGAGCCTCTCATGTGGGAGGTCTTGGGTTCGAATTTGCTTAGCATATGAAATAAATAATTACAACAAATAACAATAATGAATATAGGCTTCGACCATTTACCAATCAAAAAATAAATAAAAATTTGTTAATAATACCATATTACTAGGTGTCAGTACCAAAAATAAGGCTCAACAATTCAAAGTCATTCTTTAGAAATATATGTCTGCATCTAGACAAATGATGAATGCTAATAAATTAGAAATTTTCTTCCAAGTAATACTACTTCGTAAATATAATTAGAATTATGTAATATCTTGGGTTTCAAGACAAAGAATTTTCCATTTAAATACTTAAGAATACAAATCAACAAAGGAATACAATGCTATAATTTATGAGCACCGATAATAAATAAGATTCATAATAAAATGGATAGTTGAAAAGGTAGATGGCTATCTAACGCAAGAAGAACTATGGTGATTAAATAAGTTCTAACATCAATTCCCATTTATTAAATATTCATTCTATACATTTTTACGAGTACATGTAAGGAAATTGAATCAAATATCAGAAACTTTTTTTATAGGTAATAACATTTTTATTGATAAAGGAATTTGCAAAAAGTCATTACATCTTGCTACATTAGTGTAGCCATGATTAACACCAGGTTGTCATTGACAGTCTCCAACCCCTAATGTATTACATACACACCCATTTACACCACAAATTATAAGAACACATTTACAATCCTCAACACTAGACCACATACTATAAAATGTGATCGATATATTGACAAACATACAACTAAGAGAACATAGACACACCAATCACCCAGGATACACAATTTATCAAACCTGATATCAAAACCAACATGAATCATCTAGAAAACCATTTAGTTGCCTCCTCGCTTGTAGATTCTGGAAATGCCACTACTGATAATGCTTTGTTTGTCTGACTCCTCTTCCCTTGATGGTGCAACCCTTTTTCTATTGGAGTGGCTTCAACATTGTCCTCTAAGGATTGATCTGTCCCTACTAATGAACCAAATTCACCATCTATGACCTATGCAATTTCCCATTGTATCTCATTCAGTGGGCTCCTCTATCTTGCCTTCTCCAAATCCAACATGAACCTAATCTAGACCACAGTCCCTTTTGTTGATTTTCACAACCGAAAGTTGATGTCTAATCATAGGCTTGCCCTCCTCATCTAGACGAGTTGTTAACCTACGTGGATTAATCTTCTAGCGCTTCAACACCCCATTTCCTATAATCACCCAATCCATTTCCATCAAATGAAGGAGCTACAATAGTTTGAACCATTCCCATTTGGCCACAAGGAGATGGGCATGAGGAGGGGAATTGGAAGCCTAGACAACCAATGGCTGCAACTCTCTCATTTCACCATCTATGAGCCTCCATGGATGATGCTCCATGTGCAGCCCAATACCTAGTTCATCCCTTTAAAACTATATCCTCAATCCCACCTCCCCACTACTAGACAATGCACTCTCAAGCCACATACAATGCTTTGGCTTTAAAGTCTGCAACCATGAGTGCTAGGGAAAGGAACAAAGAGGAGATGTCAAGATTTGTTCTTGGCCTCCATTTTGACATGACATACTCCTCTCTAAACAAAAAAATTAGAGCATCCCAAAAATTGTCATTGGAGAATTGGAACACATCGCTTAGCCTTATTATTGAGACTAGACCTATGAACAATGGGGCTTGGCTATTGGTAAATAGAGAAAAGTTTGCCTCCTTCAAAAATCTCATAAGACACTCCTCAAATTACAAAAAATTATACTTGTCCTTCCTTCAACATCCAACTTTAAGGGTGGTGAGTCTCTGTAGAGTTTGAGGCAATAAGTGCACTCTAAATTTGGAACACATGACAAGTCATGAACACTTGCCATACATACACCTTCCATCATAAAATTTGCTAAATTTGCCTACGACACTTGTCAAGCCAGAATGAAACACTTAGATCCTTTTCTTGAAATAATTCCCATTTTACTTTGGGACCGATAGTGATGAGATATATTGATTGCCTAATTTCATATTATCTAGTCAACAATATACCTCTCTATTAAGGTTTGATTTGAGATGATGTTAGTACAAATATAAAGGGTGACCAAAGTAGATATATTGGCATCCCAACTTAAAAAAACCCATCAAACTCTAAGGGGAGGATTTGGGTGTAATCCTCCCATAGTTCAAATTCATCCCTAAGGAACCTGCCATACCAACATTAGATAGTCTATCAAAAATTGTGTTTGCCCCTCTCAATACATGGGACACTCTGAATTCCTCCACTTCTTCGAGAATCATTTGAACTTGGTTGACATAATTATCAAGATACTAGGCATCTAAGGTACCTTTAGCTATCCCATTCACCACTATCAATGAGTCACCTTCAAGATGGAGTTTGTTTTTTCTCAAAGTCGCACACCCATCAATGCAACTTCTACTACAGCCAGACATTCTCCTTGATTGTTTGTCATCCATAATATGCTTTGTGTTAATAGCCATGATATTTCCATGCTCATCGTTGACTACAACACCAATGCATGATGGCCCTGGATTTCCGTTTGAGGCCCCGTCAAAGTTGATTATAATCCATCCTATATCTAAAGGAGACCAAGGAGGGTACCCATGAATGGCAAGAGTAATAACTCTCACAAGCCCATTATTGAGCCCCAATATTAGAAAATTTTACTGGCAAGAAACCTCAGATAAAAAGGAAAATACCATTGATAAAATGGGAAAATATTTATAAACCCAAAGAAGTAGTGGGTTTACACATAAAAAAATTAGCCATGCAAAATTTAGCTTTAGGAGCCAAATGATGTTGGAATACAGTGATGGAACTCCATAGGAAATGGGATCACACAAATATGTGTTAAATGCATACCCCATCGATATCTTTTGGTGTAGAAATCAACCTAATGTATAAAGGATTTGGAATTTCACACTATCTTGTAAAGAAACTATTAACAATAAATTAACTTGGGACATCAGAGATGGAAGGGATGCTTATGGAAGTACTCCAAGGGGTGCTTACACAAGTTGCCAAAGGACTCTACTTGTGCAATCTTCTTAGGATCCTAATCTCTCTCCTAGGATATCAATAGCCTCAAGAATCCAAGCCTAAGACTACCTGTAGCACCCTGCTAAGGGATCCAAAAGAATTAACCTAAAGTTTTACTAAGTTTGCCAAACATTTAAAAAAGAAGAAGAACAACATGTACACCAATCACAAAGTAGCACAAGCAATAACATCCAAACATACATAAGCAAACATAATCGATTATATTCCTTAAGGATCCCAAGACGTTGAGTCACATTTAAATTAAAATTATACTAAGTCAAATAAATAACACATCCATATGAAGTACAAATACAAGTCCATTCCACTTGAATAATATGCATTTGTTCTAAATGCCACTTGGCAATAAAATTCAAAATGCACATTCATCCACTATACACATCATAGGGTATGAAAGGCTGAAAGAATATACATTTATAAAATAGATTACATCATCCCTTTTAGATCCATGAAAAAAAGTACAATACAATAAGTGAAATCATCCATCATAAAGATATAATCATCCATCATAATACACAAGGATAGAATGAAAGGAAATGCATATAAGGAACTCCAGCCACAACATCAATAGATGGATCTCAATGGTAAGAGTAAAAAAGCACTACCACCTGATATCATGGTAACCTAAAAAGGTCCACTCCCACCGCGCTAAGGAGATAGTCTCAAGTCCCAAATAGGATATCAATCCCAAAATCAAAAGTAATATCTATGTCAAGGAAAACCCTAGAAGTAGTCTAACTCAAAGGTTCCAAGATAAATCAACATCTAGACCTAGAGGCAAACACACATAATAAAGCTATACTGCTAGTGGGCAAGTGTCAATGCACAAACCAACTCTAGGGTTACTCGATTAGTATTTTAATCCTTCGCCCCCCTAGTGACTCTATGCAACACTAGCATCCTTTCGTACTAACAAGGCATACTAATGATGCAAGGTAAAAACCAAGTGTCCTCTCTACTCCCATCCTAGTCTATGCTAGCACTTGAGGCATGGGCAAGGAAAACAAAGACTCTTATTAGGTTCATTTTTCTCTCATTTAGTGTAGTGTTATCACTTATTAACTACTTACAATGGGTTACCTTGGCAGCCACATTGGGCCCCGACCTCCATTGCAAGCCACTTCCCAACTTAACATACATATTACCTACCCTAGGCTCATAAATGTACAAATCAAAGAACCACAATTTCACCTCAGCCCTATACAAGTGACTGGAAAACATCAAAAGATAATCCACAATAACACCTCAGCCCTTTACAAGCAACTGGAAAACATCCCAAAAATAAATGATCGAAGACTCCAAGGTTAAGTCAAATAGGTCATACCATTCACCTCAGCTTCACACAAGAACATTGGAAAGCAACAATGAATAATAAATCCAAACTCATCATAGATCATACCATACACATTACCATGGTTGAGTTTAAAAGATCAAGTTGAAATCATCATCATGACATCACAAAAATGGAACTTCGTGAGCCTCTGGTAACATCCTAAGATTGGTCAAAGCTAAGTCAAACCCTGAAACCCAAATCATAAAATATGCATCGCATACAGAACACACAATGTGGCTTTCTCAATACATTACATTTTGAAAACACAAAGGTTTAATTTTACTATAGGTTTCAAGTTTCCATTTTTCTAGTTACCAAATTCACTAAAGTTTTTTCGAGTTCACTAGAATTTCTAGACGATTCAACAAATCATATAAAGTTGTTTAAACATAGTTCCATAGTTTAATTCATTTTTGAAACATAAGAGTTTAGTAACAATTAGGTTATAGTTTTGTCATTTCCGAGTATTATACTTGTAAAGGTTTTTTTTGAGTTCTTATTTTTGTACCTTAATTAGTAATCATAAATAAAGAAGTTTTCTTTTTCTTTTAATTTTAATTTTTTTAAAAAGAAGTAAGAATCCATCTCATAAAAAATGATTCCAACTTTTAGAAATAACACCCCAAATCTCAAATAGAAAGTTCTCTTAAAGAAACAAATAAAAACCTTATCTATTCGAATATTTACAATTATAACACTCTGTGATTTAATACTATTATTAATATTTATTAACTATTATCAAATTATTAATACTAATAATTATTAAATTACTAATAAGATAATATATATAATAATATATTATTTATTAGCAATAAATAATTACTATATTAACTAATATAATAATATTAATAAAATAATAATAATAACCTTTTTAATAAATTTATTATTTAATAATAATTAATATTATATAAGTTTACTAAAAAGTTTTATTTAAAACATTTAATAATTTAAATAACATATATTTTTAAAATAAACATTTAATACACTTTTATTCTTTTTTTTTTAATAAGATAATTTTTTTAAGAAAAGCTAACTACTATTTACCTAAATCGTGGATTGCAAAAAGGCAACCGCGGACTGCTTAGCAATCGCAAGCTTCCAAGCTGTAGATCGCAAACCATGAGGAGTTAGGGAAAAAAAGGGGGTGAGGGGTGGTGGCGCCTGCCTCCCATTGATAATATATATTCTTAATTTTAATTTTATTTTGTTTTAAAAACAAAACAAGCCCCCATCAATTAAATTGCCAATTCCATCTTTTTAAAAATTTAATAATGTGATTACATGGTAATTACAAATTACCATGTAATTACTTTATTTAATTTATATTTTTATTAAATAAATTTGCCAATATAAAGTTGATATACAAACCCACATCAAACAATCAAAATCGATAAAATGAACTTGATTTTCATTTCAAAACCCACATCCTGGTTTTTCATTCAATCAAACATAGGTTTCAAATTAAATTCATTCCCATAAATTCTCATGAAACAAAGAGCGATAAAACATAAATGAGGGTTTTCTAATTTTAAAGCATAAACAATTATTTCTCAATCAAGAATAATAAGCTCACATACAATCGTTTCAATCCCCAAAGAATTCTAAAAATAAGAAACACAATAGACACAAAGAAGACAAAAGATCGAAGAACAAAAACCACAGTATAATTAAATCACGAGATTCTACCTAGATTTGATGCTAAGATGACAACCACACAAAGCACACAAACCAAACCCTTTCTTTGAAAACTTCCCTGCTCAAAATTGCTCCTCACCAAAACTTTGGTTCCTAGAAAATGAACTCTAAATAGCTAATAAGGAGTTCTCTCCTAAATTCAGGGCATTGATTGTGCGATCACCCGAGGGAACTCCTTGATCACCCCCTTTAACTCTTTATTAACTTTTCTTTTATGTTTTCATGCATGCTTTTTGCAAGACAAAATAGCTTTATAAAACTTATTTGCTTTCTCTTTCTAATTAATTTATTATATTTTAATCTCATGCATAAGCTTTATGCAATTTAATTAAAATAAACTTTATTAAATAATTGCTTACTCTCTCTTATTAATTTTCGACGCATTTTTACTATAATATTTATTAACTTAAAGTAATAATATTATTTAGTATTTATTTAAAAATGATCTCCTAAATATATTGTTATAAAATTAATTTAAATATTATTACGCTCTCAAATTAGAACTATAATTTCTTCTTTGAATTTAATATTTTTTATTTGATTAATTTCCCAATTAATTAAATATAATTACATATTGAAATTATCTTAATAATTTTTCATTATATTAAATCATTAATTAATCTTTTAATTTGACTTAATTAATAAAAGAATCACCAAGACCTAAAAGACAAAATATGGAAACCCATCATAAAATACAACATACAAAATCAAACTCAAGGGTTTTAATCACAAACTTATGTCATATGATGAATTTGGAAGGGTAATCATCTCAGATTCTTGTCCTAATTTTCTTTGACAATTGGCTTAAAGGTTAGGATTTGGACTCAAGATTTTATCTCCCCTCTCTTACCATTGAGATATTGTGATAGGGTACACTCATCCTAGCAATTTAGGGAAGTCGATACCTGGTACCTATAATCTGCATAAAATCCACACATGTACAAACACATATATACTAAACTAAACAGGCAATGGCAGGAAGTAGTGCATCATGTAGATCTCGGCTAGTAGGTGACTATGACTCCCTTCCTTAACCACGTTAGAAATGTCATATATAAAGAAAATACACACACACACACACCATACACATGCAATATGGGCTAAGTATCTATAAGAAAACACTTATAATAATCCATCTAACTAACATCATCAAATAATTGAAATAACTCTAATAATCATCATCAAAGTATAATCATGCATACATCAAGTAATTAGTACCAAGTAGTCTCATCATAAAATCAACTAAGTATGAAACAATATTTGATAAACTAAAAGATAATGCTACTAATCATCAAGCATAAACTGGTCTAAAAGAGTTTAGCAATAATAACAAAATGTAAACTAGGGGCAAACACTACATCCACCCCCCCAGACTTAGGCTTACTCCTGGAAGCCTACAAGAACGGTAAAACTAAACAACTCACTATGAGGGTCCCATTGGACCCTTTTCCCTTGTAGGAGGATATGACTCCACTGAGAACACTCTCTAGGACCTACCCATGTCTCCAATCATAGGTTCTGAAGTTGCAGGTCCTTGGTTTGAGAATTGTGATTTCCATTGAGGGCAATGGGATGAATTTTGTCCATGTTGTCCACATGAGAAGCACTCTCCTCAAAACTCCTCTGCACTCTAGGTACACTAGACTGCTGAACACTACCCTCCACTAGCATAAGACTGGTTGCTCTATGCAGGCTGAGTGTATTGATTTCACCTGTTGTGTTGAACATTACAATAGCTCGTAGCACTAGAAACACTGCCACCACTCTATGTTAGAGGATAAGTTCCTCCCTATTGTTAATTACCTCCAGAAGGAGGTTTCCTACTACCACCTGCTCCTTGATTACCCTTGGACCCTCATACTGTAGGTGCTCCCACAAAGCCCCCTATCCTAGGTTAACACTCTTCTCTACAAGTATGGCTCGATGTACTACATCTTTGAGGGTTTTAGGTTCAAATACCTTAACTCCCCCAACTAAACAATTGTTCAAGCCTTTGATGAAATGTTGAGCCAACTATGCTGGTTTATTAGTAATTCTCGAATAGGGCATGAGCTCATAGAATTTGTGCTTATATTCTACTATGGTCATAGTGAGTTGTCTCAGGTCATGGAATTCATCAGCTCTTTGTTGGTTCCATTCATCTGGTAGGAATTGCTCACGAAAGTTTTCTAGGAATAAATCCCATGTGACATTATTTATGTTTATACCCAGTTTCTTCTCTTTAATAGTGCACCAAGTAGCTCCAAAGAGTTCTAGGTTGGTAATAGCAAACCTTGCTTCGACATTAGTGTCAAAGTCCTAAATAGCAAAAACCCTATCAAGAGCAATAAGCCACTGCTTGAATACATAACCTGAACCCATCCCATTAAAGGGTTTGACCTTGGACCTCTGAAGTCCTTCATCTAAGTAGCTACAATTGATCTTTGTCAATCCCTCCAAGGGCTCCTAGACCTAGGTCTATGCTCATATCCTGCTTGGTGTGCCCCATCCTGACCAGCACCCTAAAGGGGAGGTGGGCAATCAATGATCATTCTCATCATTTGCCTCAGGTCAACTTCCTCTAAGTTGGCCTGTTGCTCTCTATGGTTCTCTTCTTGATGCTCACTAGCATGCTCTTCCCTACCCTCTTCCTAATTAGGGCCTTCGTGGACAAACTCATGCACATTGATGTTTTTGCCTTGTCCACGACATCTACCATGACCAAGGTTATGACCTCTAACAAAAGATCTTGTCCTAGATACCGTCCTACAATAATATCCAAGATAAAATATGCTATAATAACCATAAAACACACTATTGTATAACATACATAAAAGACACATGTTTTGAAAACAATATACAACTAATCATTTAAGTTCTATTTCAATTCAACTAGTTCGAGTTTCAATTTGAAATAGATATACATAATAGTTTAAATTTTGTTTTAGTTCAACTAGTTAACAACTAGTGGCGTTCCAAGATGCCCAAACCTCCCAATGTAGAACTTGGGCTCTAATACCAAATGTAACGCCCCACCAAGGGATCTAAAAGAATTAAGATAAAGTCTTACTAAGTTTGCCAAACTTTTTTTTTTGGAATAACATGTACACAAATCAAAAAGTAGTGAAAGAAATAACATCCAAACATACATAAGAAAACATAACAAATTACATTCCTTAAGGATTTCAAGATGTTAAGTCACATTTAAATTTAAATAATACTAAGTCAAATAAATAACACATCTATATGAAAGTACAACTACAAGTCTATTCCACTTAAATAATATACATTTGTTCCAAATGCCACTTGGCAATAAAATTTGGAATGCACATTCATCCACTGTACATGTCATAGGGTATGAAAGGCTGAAAGAATATACATTTATAAAATAGATTACATCATCCCTTTCAGATCCATGAAATAGAGCACAATACAATAAGTGAAATCATCCATCACAAACATATAATCATCCATCATAATAACAAGGATAAAATGAAAGGAAATGCAAACAAGGAACTCCAGTCATGACATCAATGGACGAATCTCAATAGTAAGAGTAAAAAAATATTACCACCCGACCTCATGGTAACCCAAAAAAGGTCCATTCCCACTGCGCTGAGGAGATAGTCTCAAGTCCCAAATAGGATATCAATCCCAAAATCAAAAGTAATATCTATGTCAAGGAAAACCCTAGAAGTAATCTAACTCAAAGGCCAAGATAAATCGACATCTAGACCTAGAGGCAAACAAAGACACATAGGAAATCTATATTGCTAGTGGGAAAGTGTCATTGTACGAACTAACACTAGGGTTACTTGGCTAGTCTTTTAATCCTCCGGCCCCATAGTGACTCTATGTAGCACTAGTATCCTTTCATACTAACAAGGCATACTAACGATGTAAGGTTGCAACCAAGCATCCTCTCTACTTCCATCCTAGTTTGTACTAGCACTCGAGGCATGGGCGAGGAAAACAAAGACTCTTATTAGGTTCATTTTAATCTCATTTAGTGTAGTGTTATCACTTATTAACTACTTACAATGGGTTAGCCTGGCAGCCACTTTGGGCCCTGGCCTCCATTGCAAGCCACTTCCCAACTTAACATACAAATTACCTACCCTAGGCTCATAAAAGTACAAATCAAATAATCACAATTTCACCTCAGCCCTATACAAATGACTAGAAAGCATCAAAAGCTAATTCGAAATAACACCTTAGTCCTTTACAAGCAATTGGAAAACATCCCAAAAATAAATGATCGAAGACTCCAAGGTTAAGTCAAATAGGTCATACCATTCACCTTAGGTTCACACAAGAACACTGGAAAGCTATAACGAACAATAAATCCAAACTCATCATAGAGCATACCAAACACATTACCATGGTTGAGTTTAAAAGATTGAGTTAAAAACTCCTTTTGCTGGTGTCGATCAAGGTAGTGATTCGAAGTGGATTTGGTAGGAGAAGTTGCTAGTCTCTTATCATCTACGTATGGGCCGGATGGAGGAATTGAGCTAAGTCCATTGGCCAAACATTCATTCCTTTGCTCGATCAACTATAGTTCCCACCCACCCGCTTCAATGAATCTATCTATCCGGGTTTGGTCACCGCCATTGGTCGAAGCAGCTTCTCCCGTGCCAGGTTCATATGGGTTGGTTCCATGCATCAGTTGGAGCCCCGTTTCTTGCCACATCTGGAACTGAGATTGATCGCGTGCGTGGGGTAGCAAGATATAGTTTCCCACCCAACCCTTCAGAGAATCGATCTCTATTTTAGGGCCATACTAACTATAGTTCCGGGTGGGAAACTATAGGAAAGGGTGTTCATAGGGAAACACCGTGGAGGTATATTAATTGGAGGTGCCCCGGTAGGCAAAGAATCGATCTATAGCTACTATCTCCTCCGACCCGAAACGGCCCCTGGCTTACTCTAGCTTATTCTAGCAGGTTTCAATCAAGCCCTAAAATTTTATGGACTCCAGTCAAGCCCTACTATTCGCCAAGGGGTGGGTGGGAGGCCCTTAAAATAGTAGGGGGCCGGGTGTTCATGGGGAATCAGCCTTCAACATGGCATCAACCTGCGGCTAACCCTAAGGTTCCGGGATTTATCACCTTGCTTCCATAATGGCAGTGGATATAGTTGCTGCCGGCAATAAATAATAAGCCGCTATTCTTGACCATGTCACATATAGAATTTAATTCCCATCATCAAACGAGTACTATATCCACCCACATGAACTAATTCCCAAGTTGGGGTGGGTTGGAGGAGGAGGCTATGGGGCCGTACATTAATTCACTAATTAATTGACTGATGCCCCCCTACTATTCTAAGGCGGCCCCTACTATCTAAAGGGCTAGCATATTCTAGCTTCACCATTCTAGCAGGTTTATGCCATTCCGAATTCATTACTAATTAATTACCAAATATAGTTGCAGAATTCTAGCTGCCAACGAATAGTAGGGGTTCACCTGGGTTGGGTGGGACTATAGGAAAGGAAAGCAGGGTGGGAATAGAAGGTGCCCAGGGTGGACGCAGTGAACAATATAGAGTAGATCGAGAAGCCAGAGACTCAGAATGAGGATATGGTTGCCATGACCCAGACGCCTTGGAGGCTCATGCCAGTGAAGAAACGTTTGGAGATGTTGACCGATACCCATGAGTCACTCCCTAGCCCCTGATGACAGATCCAATCTCTTCCCATAGAATAGTAGGGCATTCCCAGCCGTCAAAATTCCCACCCTGCAGGCAGGCCGAATTGCCCACTTGTAGTATTGTTCCCCGTTGATCCATCCCTAACTGCACAAGGTATTCTCTACCGCCTGATGCATGTGATCGGGTGCGTGGGCCCCTACAACGGCATCTACTGGGCACCACTATATATTATACACCCTGTTGCCCCATCTCAAATTGGATCTCCTATTGCCCCTACTATTCTAAGCGGGCCCTACCCCTACTATTGAAAGGGGTGCCGGGGAAACTGGTCCACCCATCCTTGCTCCTGGTTCAGATGCTGCAACCTTCGATGCTGCAACCTCCTTACTCATCAATGGAGAGAAAGCGAGGAGGGGCCCACCACCCATTCCCCCCCTCCACTCTAGTTATAGCAACCAAACCACTAGAATGCCTCTGCATGCAAACAGTCACAATAGGATCGATCTAATGACTGCCTGCCTGCCTCGGCCAATATGTTTACCCTACTGGGGACATATGGGCCACCTTCTTACGCATTTCGAACTCGTTTATTTGGGCCGATCATTTCTCGAATCGCCCTACTATTCTATTCATTATAAGATTCGGGGCCTACTATTCTAAGGGGCATGTTACGTATAGAATTCCCTGCATACCCCCTATTGCAATGAACAAAAGAATGGTTCTGCATAGCGGGAAGAGTAGGTAGGGGTCTCTATCTACGTAACATGCCATTATTCATCGGCTAATCACCCATTCACAATAATATAATACCCTGCCTCGGCATCGCGGGCGGCCTTTGCCAAGCCTCCCTCCCGGATTGTAGGGTCAACTATGGAAGAAATTCACGAAGCATTTCATAAAAGGTGTCTAGGTAAAATCCATCCCTGTTCTGGCATTTACTAGGTGTTAAAAGCCTGTTAAAATCCAAAATCCAAATCATAAAATATGCATCACATATAGAACACACAATGTATCTTTCTCAATACATTACGTTTTGAAAACACAAAGGTTTAATTTTACTGTAGGTTTCAAGTTTCCATTTTTCCAGTTACCAAATTCACTAAAGTTTTTTTGAGTTCACTAAAATTTCCAAATGATTCAACAAATCATATAAAGTTATTTAAACATAGTTCCATAGTTTAATTCATTTTCAACAAATAAGAGTTTAGTAACAATTAGGTTACAGTTTCGTCTTTTCCAAGTATTGTACTTGTAAAGGGTTTTTTTTTTTAAAGTTCTTATTTTCGTTCCTCAATTAGTAATCATAAATAAAGAAGTTTTCTTTTAATTTTAATTTTAATTTTTTAAAAAAATTTAAAAAAGAAGAAGTAAGAATCCATCTCGTAAAAATTGATTCCAACTTTTAGAAATAACACTCCAAATCTCAAATAGAAAATTCTCTTAAAGAAATAAATCAAAAGCTTATCTATTTGAATATTTACAATTATAACACTCTATGCTTTAATACTATTATTAATATTTATTAAATATTATCAAATTATTAATACTAATAATCATTAAATTACTGATAAGATAATATATTATTTATTAGCAATAGATAATTACTATATTAACTAATATAATAATATTAATAAAATAATAATAATAACCTTTTTAATACAATTATTATTTAATAGTAATTAATATTAAATAAGTTTACTAAAAACTTTTATTTAAAACATTTAATAATTTCAATAACATATATTTAAAAAAAATTTAGTACACTTTTATTCTATTTTTTTTTATAAAAAAAATTTTAAAAAACAAAAAAACTAACTACTATTTACCTAAACCATAGATTGCAAAATGGCAACCGCAGACTGCTTCACAACCAACAGGCTTCCAAGCCGCAGGTTGCCAGCCATGAGGAGTTAGGGGAAAAGGGGCGGGGGGGGGGGGGGGGGGTGGGCGGGGTTTGTTGCCCCTGCCCCCCACAAATAATATATTTTTTACTTTTAATTTTGTTTTGTTTTAAAAACAAAACAAGCCTTCATCATTTAAATTGCCAATTCCATTTTAAAAAAAAATTAATAATGTGATTACATGGTAACTACATTATTTTGTATATATATATATATATTTCAAATAAATTTGCCAATATAAACCTGATATACAAACCCATATCAAATAATTGAAATCAATAAAATGAACTTAGATTTTCATTTCAAAACCCACATCCTAGTTTTTCATTCAATCAAACATAGGTTTCAAATTAAATCCATTCCCAAAAATTCTCATGAAACAAAGAGTGATAAGACGTAAACGAGGGTTTTCTAATTTTAAAGCATAAATAATTATTTCTCAATCAAGAACAATATGCTTGCATACAAGGGTTTTAATCCTCGAAGAATTCTAAAAACAAGAAACACAACAGACACAAAGAAGACAAAAGATCAAAGAATGAAAACCATAGTATAATTAAATCACAAGATCCTACCTGGAGCTGATGCTGAGATGACAACCACACGAAGCATGCAAACCAAACCCTTTCTCTGAAAACTTCCCTCCTCGAAATTGCTCCTCCCAAAACTTTGGTTCCTAGAAAATGAACTCTAAATTGCTAATAAGGAGTTCTCTCCTAAATTTGGGGCACTGATTGTGCGATCACCCGAGGGAACTCCTTGATCACCCCCTTTAACTCTTTATTAACTTTTCTTTTATGTTTTCATGCACTCTATTTGCAATATAAAATATATTTATAAAATTTATTTGCTTTCTCTTTTTAATTAATTTATTATATTTTAATCTCATGCATAAGCTTTATGCAATTTAATTAATTTTCAAAGTGTTTTTACTATAATATTTATTAACTTAAGTAATAATATTATTTAGTATTTATTTAAAAATGATCTCCTAAATATATTATTATTAAATTAATTTAAATATTATTACACTCTCAAATTATAACTATAATTTCTTCTTTAAATTTAATTCTTTTTATTTGATTAATTTCCCAATTAATTAAATATAATTACATATTAAAATTATCTTAATAATTTTCCATTAAATTAGTCATTAATGAATCTTTTAATTTGACTTAATTAATAGAAGAATCACCAAAGACCTAAAAGACGAAATATGGAAACCCATCATACAATACAACATACAAAGTCAAACTCAAGGGTTTTAATGACGAACTTATGTCATACGACGAATTTGGAAGGGTAATTGTCTCAGTTACTTGTCCTAATTTTCTAGGACAATTGGTTTAAAGGTTAGGATTGGACTCAAGAATTTATCTCCCCTCTCTTACCATCGAGCTATTCCAATAGGGTACACTCATCCTAGCAAATTCAGGGATGTCGATACCCGGTAACTGCAATTTGCATAAAATCCACGCATGTACAAACACATATATATTAAACTAAACATGCAATGGCAGGAAGTGGTGCATCGTGTAGATCTCGACTAGCAGGTGATTACAAATCCCTTCCTTAACCACATCAAAAACGTCATACATAAAGAAAATATACATACACACCATACACATGTAGTATAAACACGTATAATAATCCATCTAACTAACATCATCAAATAATTAAAATCATTATATTAATCATCATCAAAGTATAATGATGCATACATGAAGTAACTAGTACCAAGTAGTCTCATCATAAAATCAACTGAGTATGAAACAATATTTGAAAAAGTGAAAGTAATGCTACTAATCATCAAACATAAACTAGCCTAAAACAATTTTGCAATAATAACAAAATGTAAACTAGGGGCAGGCACTACACTACCCTAACTCCACTCCAAGATTTAGTCCTCTTGTGTTTAACCTTGTAGGACAACTATCACTAGTTTTGTCTCAATGCTTCACCTTTTCCTTGAAGGATTCTAGGCATAAACCCTTCATATCAACTCCACCAATGCTGCAAGGGCCTCATCCACCATTTGTTTATTCATTCTACATCCATTCATTCCCATTTTAATAGGTCTCCAATCCCAACTCAATCAAGTTCCAAATTCACTTGTAATAGGACCCAATTGACCAATTAGCCCTATCTAGAGGGTTTTTTTGGGATTTTCTCCCAAAACTTACAAACAACCCCAAAAACTAACCTAGGATTTTGATACCCTTTTTGAAAACCTAAAATATTTTCTAGGTCTATGGTCCTTAAGTCCTTCATACACTAATGTCATGAAATGTAGGGATAATAGGACTATTTGGGTTCCTAGGAAGTCATGGACTGATTTCTACCTAGCAATCTATTCAAATGGATTGGCCAAGCTATTATCTCACACCTAGGGCTCTATAGGACCCTAATATCTCTGTAACCACACTTGGTTCAGTTCTTTCAAACTCACCTTTGCTTCTGCATTTAGATTTTCTTTTTCCATACACCTAGTCGAACAATTTAAACTCACCTAGAGCATGGGCTTAAAAATAGAAAGTTGACTCCTCTAAAAGGAGGCTCCCCTAACACATTCATCCACCTTTTGGAGTTTCCTATGGTTGGATTTCATGGGGGAGCCATGAAACTAAAAGCTACTCTGAACTGGACCAATAACTAGCCTAAAACTTAAACAATTTACAGACGAATTCTAATATATTCTAATCAAATTGGTCGTAGAATGAAAAGTACTTAAAACTAACTACTCAACACAAATCCAACATTAAGTTTGTTAGTTCAATTCATGTAATCACTCATGAACTCAAAACACTTCGACTGTGCTGAAAAACCAGAACACTGTGTTATTCATTCACTTCAAAAACTTGCATACAATGCTCTTTACCTTGGGAAATGAAACACAAAGTATCTTAAGGTGCCTCTCCCATGTTTTCAGGCCTTCAACATTGATTTCCTACTCCTAGAATGAAGTGAATCCAAAGTTGTCGAGTTACATGCAACATTTGCAAAAATTGCAAATGTTGTCGTGACAACTTTTTAGTATCTTTTGCATTTATAATACAAACTAGATTTTAGGGCCTCTAACCCATACAACTCAATGAACTAACATCATTAAATCCATTTAGAGCATCTTTCTCACTATGCTTAGGTATAGGACACATTTAGACCATATTTCCCAAATTTAGGCCTATTCTAAGGACTAAACACTTAAAATCAAACTAACTAAACCAGATTGAAATTAGCACTAATCAGTAATTCATCTAGTCACACACAACAAAAAAACCTTCTAAGGTCTAAACAAAGACATATTGACTTGGCTAGAGTTAGTTACAAGACAAAACTGATTGGGACTTCAGGAATAGCCTAGGTGCTCCAGTACCAGATACTCTATTCTGGGAAGATTCATGGGGAGGGTATGACCCTCTAATTTAAGAGAAAATTGAACCATGTATTCAAAATCCATTAAAACAAGTTGGCGTAATGAATTAATACATTATATTGAAAATGATGACGATTCTCGAACTTATGATGGAAATGTAGATTTGTGGTTGGTATCAATTTGACAAATGAACAAAAAAGAAAATATCTTGATTATATCAACAACTAGACCTTTGCAACAAAAGAAAGGAAGGACAAAATTATTTGGTGTGGATCTAACAATGGAAATTACAAGGTCAAAGATAGATATAATTAGGCTATCAATTTAATAGATCAACATAATTCAAATTATTTGCTTCATTTATGCTAGTACATTACATATTTACCAAAAGCAAAAAACTTCCTACGACTGCCATGCAAAAACACTTGCTAACTACAAAATGATTTTGAAAAGCTGGTTATGAGGGTCCTTTAAGATGTGTATTGTGTGAACAAGATTTAGAAATGGTAGATCATATGTTGCACAATTTCCCATATGCATATAATTGCTAGGAAAATATTTGTCAAAATTTAAATTGGTGTACAAGTTTTCCCCAAGACTTTAAGGATTTCCTACAATAGTGGCCATCTAAATATGCAAATTCACCATATAAGGACATTTGGGTATTAGCTCCATCAATAGTCGCATGGGAGTTATAGAAAGAAAGAAATAGAAAGACATTCCAAAACAAATTAATGACTTTAGAATATTCAAGGAACAAGATCAAAGTAAGATATTGTTGAAAATTTAAACAACGGATTGAGAAAGATAAATCATTATGAATGTGCCTTTTTATTATGAGATATCCTTTACGTAGAAATTGGATTGGGTTAATTATTCCACCTCAATATAGTAAAGGGGGACAATCTAGTAAAGAAAATAGATCAAAATGTAAATGGGAACCTCGTAGAATATAATGTCATAAATTGAACTTTGATGGGGCTTCAAGATGTAATTTGGGTGTAGTGGGAATAGGTTGTATTATTCATGATAGCAAGAATCATGTTTTAGGCAAGATTGCCAAACCCTTAAACAATACTACTAACAACATGGAATAAATAATAACATTATTAGAATGACTTGAAATTAGCAAGAGCCTCGGCATAAAACAGTCAATAGTAGAAGGAGACTCTTAAATAAACATTAATGCAACAAGGATGGGAAAAACTCCAAAGTGGAAACTAAATTCAATATTAGAAAGAACTCTTCAACTGAGTACACATTTCTCAAAAGTTGAATTTAAACACATTTATAGAGAAGGTAATAAAAATGTCGATGAACTAGCTAACCTAGGCGCAAATAAAATAAAAATAAGACAACAATATCTTATTATCCTATTGGATTTGAAGATGACTTAAAAAATAAGTACAATTATAATGATCTTCTTTCCTTTTAATTAAATCACTTTAATATACTAAATTCAAAAAAATTCTTCTAAACAACTCATTGAAACAACTATAGAAATAGGTTCATTGCATTTGAGGTAGGAAAAATAAAGAAATACCCCCAAAAAAGTAAAAATAAATATTATATAATTTTATGATGTTAGCATATGATAAACACATGTTTAGTAGATATGAAGTAGGAATAAGACCATTAAGAGTTAATTTACAAATAAAATAAAATGGATTATTTATCATTCTTTCTAAAAAATACCAATAAATTGATATTAGACAAGGCTAGAATCTTGCAGGTAGCATTAAAAGGGCATACAAGGTTAACATCCAAAGCAATAATGGATGAAGACGATAATGAGGAACAAGGAACACAAGATGCTTCTCTTAAAAATGAAGACATCACTATAGAACTATTTGGCCAACATGCCTTTTACCTATAAAAAAAGAGGAAAAATAACATAAATAATCTAATCTTTATTATTACAGAGGAATTTTTTTCTTTTATTTTTTGATTGGTGATACTTCATTTTTTGATTGGAGCTATGAACTAGTGAGGCCACAAATCTGGGGATCTCATCCTCGAATCAAACACCTAAGACTTGCAAGCATAGAAGCTCAAAAAGGACACCAAGCTTGAGGGGCACACCCAATGTGGGTCCAACATAGGTCTACGAACACTCCTAGCTCAACAACGATCTTGAGAGTTGACCACTATTATCTCTATCTCCATCGACAATTGTCCTGAACACCACAATCTCCATCACCATTACTTTACCATACATGTGCACCTAACCACCACCACACACAACAACCAAGACGAGCCTAACCAACATTTGCACTATTTGGGCCAAGCTGGGATTTGAACCTTGGTTGCACCATTAATAGTGAAACCACAACACCATTACACCACAAGATGATCCCCAAAGGAATAAGTTATTTAAATGACATAATATATTTAATTAATTTTATAATAAATAAATAATTAAATAAAATTTTAAATTATAAGTGTGATGAAGGAAATTTGGATTTTAAATTTGAATTGATAGAATAATGTTAGTTTAATAAAATTAATAAAATTATTTAATTAATTATGAGGAAAATGAGTAAAAGTGTTATTAAATGACTTTAGGATGATTTTAGGTGTCTACAATTTCATTTCTAACACGGAACTATTCTTCAATTAAATAATTAATAAAAATGTTAGGAACTTGTAAAAGTTGAGATACATTAAATCATAACTAAAATAGACAACGTTCCATTTTCTTTTTAGGATAACCACTCTTTTGCCACATAACCTTTTTTTTTTTTTTTTTCAATATGTAAAAGATCATGAGGCCCAAGATTGTGGTTAGATTTATTTAAAAAAAAAAAAAAAATCTCAATTGAGCACTAAAGATCATAGAATAACTAATTCTGTCTTCTATTACACTTGTGTCTTTTTTAATAATTATAAATTATTAATTCCAACTAGAATTAATTAATACAAACTCACTTATTAGTGATTTTTTTTTTTGGATAGGTAAACGGTCGAAGCCTAGGTTATTGATTATTATTATTAAGATTCATTATTATTATTATGTGTTAATCATGAGTAGATTCAAACCCAAGATCTCTTTGATGAGAGGCTCGCAATTTACCGATGTGTTGTAGGCTCTTGCCTCACTTATTAGTAATTTTATTGCTCATACTTTTAACCCAATATTTTGGCTTGGATGAAGAACTATTTTTTGTTAACTTATGACATGTGGTCAAAAATTTGTGAATTACTTTGGAATATTTAATAAGTATTTTATTATTGTAGGACATTAATTTTTTATTTTGTATGGAAGTAATGAAGACACCAGTAATATTTCCCAATCCTTCGTAATTATTCAAATGCCTCCTTATTCTGTCATAATTTATATTCTTGGTCATTATCTAACATAAATATTATAGGTTGATTTATGCTGGTCCTTGTCTAGTGTCCTTAGAATTATTTATGGATTTTTTTGTTGTCATTCAAATACTTTAATTAGTTCTTAGTAAGCTAGCAAATCTAGGCTAGTAACGATTAAATCGGGTTTACTTAAGTGCCATATAGTTTAGTCTAATGAGGAAAAACCCTTTGAAGTGTGACAAATTGTGAAATTATTATGTTGATAATCGATTTTTAGAGGAACAATAGGGAATGTCCAAATGTTTGAACAAAATCAAAGAAGGATATATAAATTCTTTCTCATGGGTTGACCTTGTTTCAACACTTGATATTAGACACCGCTTTATCATTTTAGTTGTCATAATGGATCACTATCCTCA
Source organism: Cupressus sempervirens (assembly GCA_028749045.1). NCBI lineage: Eukaryota > Viridiplantae > Streptophyta > Pinopsida > Cupressales > Cupressaceae > Cupressus > Cupressus sempervirens. Next base: position 790,959,475 of record CM053785.1, read on the forward strand.
AAGATCTTACTAGCTCAAGGTAATTGTGGTCCATGTTATGGTAGAAAAAACTCTAGTAATATTTTTTATTGGATTTGACAAAATGCTCTACATCTCGTCAATATTTTATATTTCAACTACATGCCACATCATTTTGATACTAGACAAATGACAACAAAGTGCCAACATAAAGTGAGATGCTTCATTTCCAATTTATATGAATATTTTAAAGATGAAAATAAACAATCAAATAAAAACAATGTTAAGAACTTGTAAATGTTAAGATACTCTAATTCCCACAAAAATACATAATATTCCACATCTTCTCCACAGACAACCATTCTTTTGTCATTGAACTTACGACATATAATTATATGCACTTTAATTTTAGTAAATAACAAATAATCAATTTATCAATTCCAACTAATATTAACTAATCTAAGCCCATTTCTAAGTAATTTGACTACACTTAATGACCTAAATTAGCCCAAACAAAAGTTACTTATCCTTCACAAATATTCAAGAGTCCATTCATTATTTTTTTAATTTTAGGAAACAAGTTAATATTTTTCAATTGATATAAAGACTGAAATCATGAAATTTTCCACAAACTATGATGATTTTTAGCATATATTTTAGTTCATTTATGATTTCTCTTCCTAATTTCATAATGTAAGGATATGGACTCTACAATTTGATGACATTGATAATAAAAATCTACATAGTTAAAAAGATTTAAAAAAATATCCACACAATCAAACCCTAAAAAATATTAACTAAAATTGATATAATGTAGATTTTTATTACTACAATTTCACATAGAATTCAATGATTTCTCCTCTCACTTTTGGGTTTTGACGATAAATTATAGATTTTTTATAAATTTTATAATTATTTTATTTATTAGTTCAACTAATTGTTGTTAGAGGCTATTGAAATAGTTGCTAAAGACTTGTCCTTGAAAAATTAAGAATTGGGATGTGGACAAAGCAAATGGGGAAAAATGTTAGCCATGTGAAAGAGTTCACTCCTATATGGGGTCATGAGGATAAAGACTACTTACAAGTGGCAATTAAAGGTAAAGCTAGATTGATTGTTAGTGGCACAACTAAGAATTCAATCTCATCATTTATGATGCAAGGAGGGTCGAGGGAAGGTTCTTAAAGAAGTTTGGGAAAAAAGAACAAGTTATTGAAACTAAATGACACCTTAATTTGAAAACAAAGAAGAAAAGAAAGTAGTTTAAACCAATATATTGAATTACACAAAATCACTTGTTTTTTTCCATTAAAAATGACAATGACATGCATTTATAAAATGTATCCTTCAAACTTCCTTAATTCATATGTTACCTTGAATCACCCTCTTTTTTTTTTTGATGGAAGGTTTACACCTGAAAGCCACTACAGAGACTTTTTAGGAACCCGATACAGACCCACTCATGCCTAAAACTTCTTCAACTTACAGCCAAGGACTGAGGGGCATCCGCACTGTCAAAATCACCTAAGACATAATGTCGGCCTCATCTCTTATAATGTCAAAACCTTGCACTTAGCAAGACTTGATCCTTGAGTACACCAAGGCCCATTGACAACCACCCTCTTTTAAATTTGATATAGTGGAAAATACATACCCGTAAGACTTATCTTACACGTCAGATTGCAACCCAAAAATAGTAGTTACCCCCGGTATTAGCCTACTGGTACGGCTAAAAGTCTGTCAACCTCATAAAGAGGGACCACGTGTCGTAAGAATACAGTCTGTCGGTAAAGCAATTCGCATGTCGGCAAAAATAAAAATAAATGAAAAGGGGGCTAAATCAAAGCGAAAAGCAAATCCTAATTGTATTATTGTTGATCTCGGATTTCCAATAAAAGGAGACGTTGGAGGTGTAAATTTCTGTACAGAGTTTCCGACGAAAGAGAGCTTCATGATTTGTTGAACAAGCCTTCGATCGTGTGGTAAACAATAGTCGGTTTTGGTGGTTTATAGGTCGGAGGATCAAGTCTTGCAGCTGTTCGGGTTGGTCATTTTTAGGAGAATTTGGCGGAGATCGCGTGGTCGAATTTTGCACGTTGTCACGCCATGCCTACGGCCGCGGCTTTGCCCTCACGGGGGAGATCTTCAGCTACAGAAGCTGTTGCTGATTCTTCTTCTGTGGGGCATCCTCGAGGGAAGAAGTTTTTGCAGGCTAAGCGGAAATCATCAGGTAACAATACTCCCAACAGTAAAAATAATTGTTGCCCTAATGATGAAAATGGTAGAAGAAAATTGAATTTTTTTAAGAAGGGAATTCTTCCCTCTCCTCGTAAGAATAAGGGCAATGCGAATTCTCTCAGGGAAACTAACCTGAGCCCTTCTAAGGATTTGGGAAACTGTGGGCCTCGTGAGTCGGGGTTTGACAGCAAGGGTTTTGGGTTGTTTGGTGGGAGAAAAAATCGCAAATCTGATGGGAAACCTGGAAGTGATCTTGTGATGGAGAAAGTGACGATTCTTAAGCGGGGGGAGAATATTGAGAGTGTGGTTGCCGGTAGGGTTTCATATGAGGAGGAGATTGGGAGGGGGAAGATACTGGCTTCTGTAGAGAATGACCATGGTGGGTCTGGGGTTCTGTTGGGGAATAAAGTGACCGTGAAGTGTGTTGATGATGGTAGAGAAGGGGTTCCTGTTTCTGTCGACAACAAGGCATTGAAACAACACCCGCATCGAGTTTGGGGATCTGCTGAAAAAGGGCAGAGTAAAAAAGCTAGGGCTTCTGTTACTAGGGTTTCACAAGTGTGTCCTGTGGGATCTTTTGGGTCAAAATCTGATGGTGGTGTGGATTGTGTTGGGGAAACACCTCTTGGTATGATGGGAAATGATTTAGTAACTCGAATAGGGCCAGAGCCCGGTGAGGTCTCCAAAGAAGTTTTTGGAATTGCAAGGTCTGTTTCAATTGCAAGCGGGTCTTCGGAGTTCGGGAGTGATGACGGTGATTCGGCGATGAAGCTAGGAGAAGGAGGGTCTGGAACTGAAAGGAGTTCTTTGACCTCTGTGGGTAGTCCTCCATCAAGCCGTAAAGATACGGTGTTTGATAGCATGAACGATTTATCTCCTGAATTGATTGTTGCTTCTGGTCAAGCTTGGGCTGGCCCTACTTATGCCAATTCCCCCCCTCCCTGCTGGCTGCCATTGCCCAGATTTTTTATGCGGCACAAGACAGGACCTAATAATGCGGAGGAGCATAATGATTTGATAAAAGGTGGGGGCAACAGTACTGCTGCTTCTGGATCTGTTATTCAGGAGAGCAAGATAGATTTTTCCATGCCTATTGGATTGCGCAATCTGAATGTGAACAATGGAGGAGTGGATGCGTTTGCTACGAGAGACCTGCGACGCTTGCTGCATCTTGAGTAAACAGGATCAAGCTTACTTAAAATTTGAAGCATGTCTTCTTTCGGAAGCATTCAGCAATTTTATGATGAGGATGCATTCTTCTTTTGATTTTGTGGGGATGATGTCCTGGTTTCAATTGTTTTAATTTCAACGTGGCTAAGTTTAATAGGTGCTCTTCTGTATTTGCAACTGCAGAAGCTACAGTACGTATTGTGGTTTTCACAGGGACGGGATATTCTGTTCATACTACAGGTTAGCGTATAATGATTACTTACGTATGTGGGATTTTTCATTCATTCATTAACACTGACTGTCTGAGTTCAGAAACTCTTTAACAGCCCTGTTCACCCTTATTTTTTCCACGGGAGAACTTGGGCACGTAGTGTATTAGCTGTATATTTTGTAAGTGCAGTATATTATGGAAGGTAGCTTTGCTCAAAGTGTATGTATGCATGGAGACATGGAGATAGTACACTTCTCTATCATTGGATTCATGGTGCAATGTGATCTTGTCACCGGATGAGACAGTGTCTCCGGCAGCAACACCAGTGACAACCAACGGCATCTGGATTGCAATATTTTTAATTTAGCAACCATGAAAGCAGTTGGGGACTTTTTTTTTTTGTTGTAGTCAAGAATTCTCTTAGCTTTCAATAAAAGGTATCAGCCTGAATAAGTGAAAATAATGGAAAGCAATATGATAAGTTCTTTGATCTGTTTAGAGATGTCATTTAGGAACCTGCAAAAGTCAGTTCTAACTGTATGTGGACATATTACAATTTGAATGATAATGTTTTCTTTTGTATATTTTGTTACATGATGAAGGTCTATTAACAGTTGCTTCTTGTGAATACTCATCGAAGCACCTGAAAGTTGGTTTTAAATCTTTTGATTCTTGGAAGATATTTTAAGTGATTGATTACATATGAAGCAAGATTAGCTGTATATTAAATCTTTTGTTTTTTGATCTAGTGGCACCATGGAAGTGTTGTTTTTGTTAACTCTGTCTGCTTTGATCATGGCTGCACCATGGCATACATGTGGGATACTAATGTGATATCTTGGGTGGAATATTTTTTTGATTTTTTTTGATTTACATCTATAATGATCAGAACATTGATTTAGCAGCTCTAAGTTGAATGTACTTCTTTTGTTGCCCAAACCCTCTTGGGAAAATAATGATCCATTTGTTATCTACGCTTTGAAACATTTGACTTTTTAATTCCCATTACTCTTGAACTTCAGGAACCACATACTTCAAATTTGACACCCGCAATTGGTGGATCAAGGGAGAAAACAAAACGGTGGCTCAAGGGGGAAAATGAAACATTGTACTTGAATACAAATATCTCTTGTACCCCTAGCCCAAATAGGAAATGGAAGTCTGGATTGGTAATGAAGTTGACCCAGTAGTTCCCTGTCTCAGACAGTGGTTTCAAATGGTTCTCATCTTCATCAAATTTCGTGTCTGTTTCCATGCCTTCTTTGCTTGCACACTTGTGACTTGGCTCTGGATATATCTTTGCATTATATGTCAACTTTTTCTTTTGTTAATTGGGAGATATCTACTCTGGATAACAAGCGACAATGTCATCCTGTATTGAACTTTTTGTTTCCATGGTAGGAAAGTCTTCTTCTCTCTGAATGGAAGTAGGATGAACTTATCCTTAAGTTAAGGATAATATATGAGCCTATATTATTTTTTTGCTTTCTGGTTGGATCATATATGATAATTGCCATCATAATTGCCATCATATCTTGACATAATGTCAAACTTCCTTTGAAACATACTTGCAGTATCATCGGAAGCATTCTTCTCTTTCTCGTGATTTACTTATCCTTAAGTTTCAGAGGAGTTTTTGTTTCTTACTTTGAGGAAATCATTAGAGTTTTTTTTAAAGTTCTATCTGGTTATATCTGCTGGGTTTGTCACTTAATTTCATTAGATGGAAATCTGAACGGGAAGACAAGATTTAGCTCTGATAATCCCAAAATTTTAATATCATTGTGATTTTCATGTAGTGTTTAGCCTAAAATCATTGATCATACTGTTCTATTGGGGTCGATTGCATGTCCTTAAGTGTTGCTAGATTCTAGAATAAATCTGCCATTAAGTCACTAACAAGTTCAATTATCACGAGACAATTGTTGGGTCTGTTATGAAACCTTAAACTTGTTTAGACCAATTAAACATGAAATGAGCAACAGACCAAAATTATAATGCCCAAAATTTACAGTGCCAGGGAGAATATGAAACGTTCTACTGGAATAAAAATATTCTTTCTAAACACTTCCAATTTACTAAGTTGCACGGGTACCTCCCACCCCCCCTCCGGACCACGTACCGGTTCGTGGTTCTGGTCCGGTTCGACCTGGGTTCGTTTTTGGAAGCCTGGTTCGATCTGGTTTGAACCAGGGTTTGAACCCAAGAGAACCACATATAAAATTTCGGACCAGGGTTTGAACCTAGGAGAACCACATATAAATTTTCCACATTACAGCATGTTTTAATTTAATTTATGTTGATACATCTTGGGTCTGGGTTGGTAGGCATTACAATGACACAGTTTTTTAGTGTTGAGTAATCCCTAGTTGTAAAACACTTTCTATTTGAATCAAAATGCTACTAAATTTGAGACACCCACAAGAGAAGATGCTCAACATGTGGCGACCACCATGACCAATTTTGAGGAATTTCAGGGCCTATTTGAGTAGCAATATGAATTTTTCAAACACTAAACAATAAACAACGTTTTATTGGGAAATGTTGCCCTGCAGAAGAAAGTTACGGTCACATGAATATGGTTAAGTGGGGCAGCTATTTACCACATTGTCCATCACTGTTTGGCTGATTATATTTCTCCTCTAGGTATATTAAAAATTGTATTAAAAAATATTGAACCTGGGACGTCAGACTGTGTTATCCAAAGGCCTCCATGAATGGTCTTTTTCCAGTTTACTGTTGTTGATCAGTGCTTGGGAGATTGTGCCCAAAGAGATTGAAGAATATTCAGCTGGTCAAAGGAATTTACCTTTTGCAAGCTAGATCTAATTAGTTTTTAACCACGTTCAATCGATTATGTTAATCATAATAAGAGTTTGGTAAATAAATTTATGAAAAGAAGAAATTTTTGTTGAAACTTACTGTTGATCTGCATAAACTAATCAGATACAGTTATGAATTTTTTAAATGAAAGGGAAGAGATCTAGTCGCTAGGGGTTCCAATGATCGCTGTGGTTTGCTACTATATTGTTTATGCTGTTTTAAAGTTTTTTGTTGTTCAAATGTGTTTATGCTACTATGCTACATTCTAATTCTAACTCATGCTTCGTAAAGATGTATATATATATATATATATATTTAAAAAAAATAATTTTTTTTTTACATGTGTTTGTACTAACGAACCCAAACCCTTTTTCAAAATTTTGTCGAACCAGCGAACCGGTTCTCGAACCCGAACCCAGAACCGAACTGCGAACCGACAACTTAGCCAATTTAGAAGCACAATTGTGGATTAGGAATAAGTTGTTACAACGATCAATGCCCTAGCTTTGGCATTGATATTAAAGGGCTGTGCATGGTCAGTATTTTACAAACTTTTGTTCAAAACTGAATATTGTTAATTACTTTATAACATCCATATGAAAGTAAACCAACAATGCTGAACAGTAATTACAACCATAGACAAGAAGAACTCATGAAACCATATTTTGTTAACTAGGGAAACTGTGGCCAAGGGAAAAACCTTGGGGATGGTACTACCCACAAAATGATCCAGTAAACAAAAGAATCTTGTTAAGGATATTAACCCTGTCAGGAGTCTATGAAATACATATAGTCTCTTGGTCCTTGTTAGAGAATTAAGCTCTGTTAAAAGCCTCAACCATGTTAGGAGTTGGCATTACAAATACAAAATGTATGCAATAAGAGTTCACTGCCCAAACATGCAATTATACAATGTAGTTCCTTTACACAAAAAAAGAGAAACAAAATCCTCTTACTGCTGTCTGCTGTACTTCGTAATTTTTTGATCATACATCAGATTTGGCATCATATAGTTCGCATAATACTTCGCATATCATCTATAACACACATCTACACAACTTCACATATCTTGATCTTCTACTTATATCTTTTCTTTTTACAAAACTTGCCTTGTCGGCCTTCAAGCATTCACATGCTTGACATAATACAAAAATAACTCTTACCCTTCGAGAGATAACATCTAGGATGTCGTCCCTAATTAGTTAAGTAATTATTTCCTAACTAAAATAATTCCTTAACCTGTAATCTGCCTTTTATTGTTATGCTTTGTTCTGTTCTGTTCACTGCTTTTACTGGTGTTTACAGCATAACTCCTCCCGTATGGTCCGTATAGACTTGGAATCTTAGCCATGTCATCATGACACTTCATTTGTGTTTTTCATTGCTGGTCATATGTATAGAACCAACTTTGGGATTGGACACAACATAAAAGATATTTTAGAAGCACATGTTCCTCCGGGAGGCTTATTAGGATGCGGGTATAAGGGTCTTTACAACACAATCAATAACTCTCTTCACTTTCAATTAGGTCTTGCTCTAGCTTCTTTGGAAGTTGTTACTTCTTTAGTAGCTCAACGCATGTATTCTTCGCCTGCCTATGCTTGCATCTAATTGTGAAACCTTTATCTTTACATTGTGCCTTCTCATTCTGAGATATATGTTGCCATAAATGACAACTCTAACTTGTCTTACTTAGCCATATTGCCAACATAAATGCAGTTAATACACGACAAATTCTGGAGAAACTTAAAACAGAGAACTTCCACTTTTACCAGAAATTTAGACCATAGAAATCACAATTGCTTACTCTCAATACAAATTAAGAATAGGGATAATGTCTATCTCAGGTTGAAAAAAAAAACAGACTTACTCTCATTACAAATGTTGAGTCTGAATGTCAACCTGGAGGTGATGATGGGAATTGATACCTTCCCATTTTGGCAATACAATATCGCTGGGAGAGAAAACAAGTTGCTAAGCTGTTTTCTTTGGATTCGCAAAACCAAGTTTACAATCATTAAGAAATCTGATCTAAAAGTTCAACTTCCTTCGAAAGATGTGTGAAATTCCAGTTCACCTACTGAAGAGAAAGTTAGCAAAGAAAAATTGACAATAATAACTACAATAAATACACATCAAATTCTGGTGAAACTTAAAACAGAGAACTTCCACTTTTATCGGAGATTTAAGCCATATGTATCCCAATTGCTTGCTCTCAATACAAATTAAAAATAGGGATAGTTTTGATCTCAGTTTTCTTATATATCTCATTGCTTGCTCTCAACACAAATTAAGAATACAGATAATGTGGATCTCAGTTTTCTTATTACAAACGTTGAACCTGAACTTTAAACTTGGAGGTGATGATGGAAACTGATGCTTTCCAGCTGGAGTTGCATGCCTAAACAGCCTACTGGTTTTCCCAGCTGGAAACGCCCATTGATAACACATCAATCCTTGTGCTATTTATTTTCATAAATAACAAAAGATTCCCAAGCCTGGCCGCAGAAAATATCTTTAACTGCAATAGAATGATGTGACCAATCCCCAGACACGGTCTATGACCTGTGTAGGAGAGGATTACTTGCAAAGAAAAATATTAAGATAGTCAAAAGATAGCCTTTGCTTTCTCTCCTGTAGACTATATCTTCTTTCTTTCAGCAAACGAAAACAGCAAAAGAAAGCAGTCTAGCTTTCTTTCTCCTGTGGATGGCCAAAGCAGAGTGAAGTTGCTAAATATGTTCCTTAGTCTCATCTTGCTGACTGTCCTTGTCATTGGCATAATCCAGAACATTTAAACACCCGGCCGACAGTTAAAAAATCACCGCACCACCTACTCGTAGACACTTCTAATTCAAAAAAAAGTGGCCCTTAGCGATGACTAAAAAATAGGAAGTCATCACACAGTAAAAGCATCACACAAATCCCTGTCGTGAATAAAATGCTGAGGTCCGTGGGATCAGAAATCAAAGGCAAGCAATATAACACTTCTGTGCGTGGCTAGGAGAGGGATATTACACCCAGTCTCTCCAAATTCCCTTATCTCCCTTCCTTCTTGTTAATAAATAAATGCCATCGTAGGGACTGTCTACAAGGCACATGCATTGAAGCACCCAAAACATTGATAACTAACCAATTGATTTCATAAAAATAAATTTGCTCACAATTTGTGGTGTGGGCAACTACATGTGGTTTGCTTCGTTTTTTAATCAGTTGTATAGGAAGTGAATATCTGGTCCATAGATGTAACTTTGGGATTGCCAAAAATATCCATAGAGATTATATTGCATGCTTAAAAAACAAGAAACACCTGTATAAGTCGTAAAGAATGTAATTTTAATTCATTTTTCAAAAATAATTAGATTATGATGAAAAACTAACTTGTGGCTTACAAAGGACAATTTTTTTTGGCAATTAAAATCCTGTCTGAGTTAGATGTAGCTTCCAAAGGACAATTTTTTTTGCAATTAAAATCCTTTCTGAGTTAGATGTATATGTGTACATATCTTTTCTTGTGTCTTCAGGAATTCGAACAAGTGTTGCAGATCCTTTTTGAGGTATTAAAGAAACAGTTGTTCTTATGTAATTTGTGTGAGCTTGTTGGTTAAATGGTAAAGAGTGTATAGTAGAAAGCTCTGTTGATGCTTTAAATTGTGGCGAGAGATGCATTATGATATAAGTATGTTTAGATGTTCACTATGTTGGATATTGTTGTCTACACTATATGTTTAATAGTAGGGGTGTGGTTAATTTTTTAAGTTAATTAGAAAATTACTTGAATTGTTTTTTAAAAATATTTATCATTTTGTTTTAAGGTTTTTTCAAAATCTGCCTGTTATAAAGTTTGTTTTTATTGAGGGGAGGGGGGATTTTAAAAGGGTTTTGACGCTTGTACCCTGCAGAAAACTATAGACATTGAGCATGATAGGGCAACATGTCACTAGAGAGAAATGATGACAGACACAAAAACACTACATTTCTTTACGATGTACCAACCCAAACTGAGGTGCTTTGAAACTAAAGTTATCCTGTGGCTTTTGTTGCATCCAAGAACAAGCATTCAACATTTCAATACTTTGGCCAGTCCAGGGACTGCTAGAAATTTGTACCTTATATAGAAGCTCTTCCCTTTGTTTCACACTTCTGCACAACTTCAAAGGAACATTCCACCAACCAGCTTTTTTTCTCCAAAAATAAGGTGCTGTTTCTTGATGTTAAGCAGTTTGCACTGACATGGATCACCTTGCAACAGTGTTGATAAACTGGGAAAAGTTTGGAAAATAAGTGATTTGAGAAGGGAACACTTTTCATTTTCCCACAAGTGCATACCAAAGCAAGCATATAATAAATGTTTCTAGTGTTAGTAAGCTTGTCAGCAGCAAAAATCTTGCTCAAAGGTGTTGGCAATATGCATGGAAACATATTCGTACCAAAATTCCAAAGGCAGACGTGACAAAAACTCAAATAGGGAACTATACATCAATAAAGGGCTCAACACCTGAAGATCAATTATCTAGAGAAAGGCCATTTGACTCCATCAACTAAGGAGCATACTGGAGGACTAAAGCAATATTTAGGGAAGTGAAATGAAGACTAGGGAAAAAAAAAATGAACATAGAGACACTCTCCTCAGTAGTAATTGTTGAATCACAACAGTCAGAGCACTAATGACATTCTCGGAAAACTCTAGAACTCCTTAGGCACAGCGATTGGGATGAAGTTTCCAAACCAAACATCTCATTCTCCAAAACCCTTGTAGCCCAAGCATGGGCAATAGAAGTCAGCACCAATGTCAGCATGGAATCTGAGAACAGAAAACAAAATAGATCCTGATGCAGTGCAAGGCAGGAGAATCCCCAAAGGAGATGTCCTAGCCTCGAGCAATAAAACCACACAACGGAAACACAACACAAAACAAGAATAATGCAAGATTTGATACCAAATCACAACTCTTTATTCATAGAGATAATTGACTACATGCAATATGCCTGACTGTAGAGCCTTCCAAGTTAGGGCCAAGTACAAACAATTACAAAATCAAATTTGCAAGATCCACAAGATCCAACTTACAAATTCAACCCTAGCTAGCTCAGATATACAACTGGATAAGAACATCAAGAGAATCAACACTTGTACCCTCAGGTCAACCAAGCGATCCTCTGGTTCTCAAGTTGCAGCCCTAGCTCTTCAAAATTCACATCTACTTTCCAAAAACTTCACTGCCAAAAGACTCAATAGGACACTTATTTATACTTGCCAAAACGGCTTACGAAACATTATAGAACATACAAAATAGGAAGGCCGACCCAACAACAGTCAGGACACATACCAAGAAAAGGTCTTAACATAAATATCGCGATCAAAATAAATCCCGCAAGTTGAATTGTAGAAATCACATCCAAATGCTGACACTCGACATAAACAGGAAAACTTGGCACATGAAAGGTCACTTGACATACATTGGGTAACTCGACACATGAAGAGTTACTCGACATACATTGGGTAATTCAGCACATGAAGAGTCGATAAGTAAGCTTGCAAATAGGGTTGCAAGCTTTGGGTTTAACCATGGGGGAAACTTCGTAGTTAAGCGCGCTTAGGCTGGAGTAGTACTGGGATGGGTGACCTCCCGGGAAGTCCCGGTGCTTCACCCCTGTGAGCATCACCTAGATCCAATGAGTGTTTAAGTGTTCCATCTATTCTCATGAGAGATGGATTCATGTTGAATCACTACTCAAGAAAACATGGGTTAATGAGTTTGACGCAAAATCACGCAGTTAAATCCTGATAGCCATATCACAACATGAAGAGTCACTCGGCATACATTGGGTAACTCGGCAGCAACTGGAATTTGGTAACAACTGAAAACTAGAACTCGGCAACAACTGGCACTTGGTAGCAAGTGGAACTCGGTAACAATTGGAAATTGGAACTCGGTAGCAACTGGCACTCGACAGTAATTGGAACTCGACAGCAATTGACAGAGTGAACAAAAAATGCAGGACTACAAGGAAGCTTAGGATGCTCCTGCATCAGACACCTCAGGTTCACAAAGATGTTCTAATAGCTGGAAGAACATCTTTTGGGATTCAACACATAAATCCCAAACTGGTTCTTCACATACATATCCTCCAAGTTTTCAGCTTGTACACTCTCTCTTGTTCTTCATCTGCTTCTTCACATCCATTTGAGGTCTGCCTTTCATACTGATCTCCAATCTTCTCAAGATCTGCCAACTCAACTCGGCTACCAATACTCAAGTTCCTCTTATTGAGCTCTTCATTCTGCAAAGGAATCAGGGAAAACTTCCTGCCACCTTTCGCAATAGTAAACACATTCTTGACACAATCATTTACAACTTTGCAATCATACTGCCAAAGTCTACCAAGCAACACATGACAATTGTTCATGTCCACAATATCACACAACACTTGATCCTTATACTGCTCAATCTGGAAATCAACAAGGCATTGCTCCTTTACTTCCAAAGCATGTTCACCTTGCAACCAACTGATCCTATAAGAATAAGGATGTCTCACTTTCTTCAAACCAAGTTTCTGAACCATCTCCTCAACAACAAGGTTATTAGTACTACCACCATCCACAATCACCCTACAAACTTTACCACTAGACTTACAACGAGTTTTAAACAAACTAGTCCTCTGACAAGGATCCAATGCCCTCTCACCAACCAGTACTCGTCAAGCCAACAAACTTTCTCCTTGCTCAAGCTGACTGTCTTGGACTTCAACCTCATTTACAACAACAGCTGTCCTACCAATCAGACATTCAAAAGATTTATGCCCTTCTCGAGCACACTTGAAACAATTACCTCTGAACCCACCTCCACCTGCCCTTTCTATTTAATAGGTTTTGGTTCACCTTCTACTTTCAGTTTAGCTTGTGCTGAATTATCTTACTTCTCCTTCCCTTGTGAACTACCTTGATTCTTCCTCTTTAGCTTCTCCTCTGCTCTCAAAGCATATTGATAAGCATCCTTAACTGAAGAAATATTCAGCATACCAACCTCAACCTGAATATTAAATCTCAAACCATTAATATACCGTGCTACCTTCTCTTTTGACAATTCTTTATGCCCAGACCGAATAGTCAACTTGTAGAACTCCTCTGTATAATCTTTCATAGTCATATCCTTCTGTTTTAGATTTTGCAACCACTTAAACAACTCAAGTTCATAGTCAACAAGAATGAACTTAGCCTTCAACTTAGTCACCATCAATTTCCCTCTAGTGATCTTTATTTCACCTTCCTCTTCTCTGTCTCTTTGCAGTTCTTTCCACCAAAGAGTAGCATGTCTCTTCAACTTTGTTTGTGCCAACCTTACTTTGAGTGGATCCTCAATATCCTCAAGCTCAAAGTAGTCTTCCAATTCACCTATCCAATCAATCAGGTTTTTGGGATTCAAAATCCCCAAGAAATTAGAAACCTCCATCTTATGCTTTAGCTTCAACTAAGATCTAGGTCTAGAAAACTGACCAACCCTAGCTCCCATAGGTCTCTCCACATGATCAGTTCTGTCCTAGCCCCCAGCAATAAAACCACATAGTGGAAACACAACACAAAACAAGAATAAAGCAAGATTTGATACCAAATCACAATTCTTTATTCATAGAGATAACTGATTACATGCAATATGCCCCGCTGTAGGGCCTTCCAGGTTAGAGCCAACTACAAACAACAATTACAAAATCAGTTCTGCAAGATTCACAAGATCCAACTTCCAAATCCAACCCTAGCTAGCCCAGATACACAACTGAATAAGAAGACCAAGAGAATCCACATTTGTAACCTCAGGTCCACTAAGCGATCCTCTAGTTCTCAAGCTGCAGCCCTAGCTTTTCAAAATTCACATCTACTTCTTCCCAAAAACTTCATTGCCAAAAGACTCAACAAGACCCTTATTTATACTTGCCAAAACAGTTTACAAAACATTCTAGAACATACAAAATAGGAAGGCCGACCTAACAACAGTCAGGACACATCCCAAGAAAAGATTTTAAACATAAATATTGCAATTGGAATAAATCTCGCAAGTTGGCTCGTAGAAATCATGTTCAAATGCTGACACTCGGCATAAACAAGAAAACTCGGCACATGAAGGGTAACTCGGCATACATTGGGTAACTCGGCACATGAAGGGTCACTCGATACACACTAGGTAACTCGGCAACAACTGGAACACGGTAACCACTGAAAACTAGAACTCGATAGCAACTGGCACTCGGCAGCAACTGGAACTCGGTAACAATTGGAAACTGGAACTCGGCAGCAATTGACAGAGTGAACAAAAAGTGCAGGACTACAAGGAAGCCTAAGATGCTCCTGCATCAGATCCAGGCCCAGTAGAATCCCTAGCAAATTTTCTAAAACAACAACGTTAAGAGTGGTCACTGTGCTAGCCATAGTGGCCTCAACATTGCCTAAATGAGTTTGCAACAAAGATCTTTAGCAATCTTTGAATTACTAACCTTCATTGCACCAAGGAACTAGAAAGCCCCCAAGAGGGCAAGCAGAAACAGCACGGGGTGGTGAGGTTGCCGCAACTGGCACAACCAACAGCAGGAACCCAGCCAAACCCCCTTTTTGAGGGTGTGCCAAATGTCATTTGGCTCAACATAAGAAGAGCATGCCAAAGCACCATTGGCCAAATTAGTGTGCAACAAAGATCTTTCAGCATTTTTTCTTTTTGAACTTGAGCAATCTTTGAATTACAAGCCTCCATTGCATCAAAAAACTTGAGAAGCCCCAAAAAGCACGAGTAGCAGTCGCATGGGGTGAGGTTGCCACAACTGGCACAACCAGGCAATTGGAATGAACCAGAAGCCCCTTGTTGAGGAGAGAATCTTCTTCCTTGTGAATCAGAAAAAAAGAACTTGTGAGCCAAGACATCTTCCTTGCACATAACAAATCATTCACCAACAGGCTCTTCATCATCATCTTCCCCTTGCACTTTCTCTGAACCAAGCCCTCAACCCACGTGTCATCTATGTTTTGTTATAAATTTGAGCGTGTTATTAATTACATTATATATATTTTAGATTGCAGGAACTGGTTTTAGCACCCCCTATAAATTGCACGTGACCAGTGACATTGACATGACAAGGCTAGACAAGCTCGTGCTCTATCATAGGAAGCTCTTGCCAATCAAGCTAGGTCCACAGCTCTTTACCATTATAAATTTCAAGCTAGGTCCACAGCTCTGTACCATTATAAATTTCTTTATATTAATTGTTAAAACCCTGGGGAATTGAATGGAACATACAATTGTGGACAATATTTGTTTTAATAGAATAGTGTTTTAACAGCAAAGCTTTGTGCTCCTTGAATCACACACCCGTTGGAGGTACTATTTAAGCCAATTTATGTATGGAGCGCTAAGATTTATTGCATTCTGTTTGAATCATATGCAAGATATTGTCTACAACATAAAATTGCATTTGAAACACGTTATAAACATTTTGGATTTGTACAAATTCTTCGCGAGCACCAAACTTTATCGGGCTGTCTTAAGTAAATGGTGTTTTATGTGATGTCATTGATTTTTTTATTCTTTTGACTCTTCCTGAACACATCCTTGTTTCCCAAGAGATAGCTATGACATGCACTGAAACAAGCTATAGTTCTTAGATTCAATTGCTTGAAACTCATTGCCCAAGATACAGTCTATTTCACAATAGATTTAAGCACATATTTTAATTCCACGAAAGGGCCACACACGTAGTTATTCTTTTTCCATTACTGCACTTATGTCACTAGTTTGACAATTACTTTCTTGATTTTAAGTTATTAGTCATGTGCAATAATTTTGTGATGCATTTCCATTAGGAGTGCTATGGGGCGAACATGTGATATCTATTTATTTAGGCATCTTGAGGCTTTCTTAGCTTTCGTTGATGATTGCTCATAGCTAGATCAAGAGATGAGTATTGGCCTCTCAAAGCACAAAATAAGTGACATTTGGAATTTGCCAACCAAACAAATAAATGAGAAATCGTACTAGAATGAAGCATGATGACAAAACAAATCAAAATAATTTGGATTCCATTTTTCATATCAAATATCATAATCACGGGACTTTCAGCCCTCATGAACTCTAGATTCTTTTCTCCGACGGGGAGACCTTGAATTAAAGATTCTTTATTTTACAAGTCACATAGAAACCATTTGCCTGGACACGTAAAGTTGTTAACGATACCATGTATTACTCAGTATCACTTTCGGTGGGAGCTTAACATAATTTCAGGAGGTATTCCATATTTGTTTAAGATTCTGGTTTTACGTTATTGTTATGTGTAGTGAGCCGTGGATGATCTTTTCTTAGGACATGAACAATCATTTGCTATAGTGGTAGTGCGACTCTTGGATTATGCCTTTATATTGTAGCGAGGGATTGGCATTTCGTTTCTATTGAGAAATGATATGCAATGTTGTATATTGTCCGATAAGTGGGAATCTTCTCTTTTCCACAGTGTTCCCAGATTTATCCTTTCGCCTGTCTTGTCATGCAAATTTGAGTTTTTCTTCAAGTTGTTGTCAAGTTGAATTCTTTTTTATTTTTGAAAGCTAAGCAGCAGAGCCCGCGATTAGTGCCAGAATTGTAGCCGGGAGCTGACAAGAAAAATGGATAGTGAGTGGCGGAAGAAAAGTTACTTACATAAAGCTTCAAAGTCATTCGACTTCTAATTGCGAAAGAGTAAATCTTAGTTCCAGAAGGGCTATCGGATCCCGACAAGTCAGGTAGAACTCTCAACTATAAAGCAAAGGGATAGGTATTAGAGCCGACGATGTTGAGAAAGGAGAAAGTGACTATAGTTCCAGAACTGTGAATCTGAACGAGCTGTGGGAACTAACCAACATAATGTAAAAGGAAGGCATGCTTACGTTTAGGAAGCGGAAATGTAAAGGAGGCAGCGACGGAAATTAGATATCGAAATCCAAAAGGTAGATGGAACATATAAAGTATTTCACTGTGGAAAAGTTAAGTGGCCATTATTTTAAAGTATGGAGGACACGATGCTTCGAGAAAGAAAAGATAAAGGTAAGTTTGTAGTTCAAGATTTAGAGCCAGACCCTGATACTAGAAGCAAAACATTTCAAGTGAAAAGGAGATAGATAAGATGAGATAAGATAATTTTATTAATGTCTAACAAAAGACCACAATGTGAGTCTATGGGATTGGAAACTTACATCAAGAAGAAAGCAGACAAACGGAGCACCAAACGGTGTTCCAAAAAAAGAACAAGTATAACAAAAGAAGAAGAAAGCAAGAGACATCAGGGAAAAGATTAGGTCTCTATCCTCACAAGTGCAGTATCATAAAGATGAGTGGAAGTTCTATTGGGATGTTCAAGTCTAACATTGCAGACAAGAACTCTCAATCTTGAAAAGGCTCGACTGTACCAATAGCTACAAAGCGTTTGGACATTTAATACATGAATGGTTTGCATTAATGGCTATTGTGAATGCAGTCATGGAGATTTAATAAAAAAACAAAGATGAGGTATAAACACACAGATTCAGATTACCAAAATGGTTTAAAAACTGCTTTTGTCTAGTGTTACATCGAAATGGGGCATGTGAATTTAAGAGAACTATGGGTTAGACAACAAAAATAAAGTTTGGTAGAAAGTAGTCTTGGCACATGGTCAATATTCTCCTTGGGATTTGTGATAAGGGACCATAAGTCTAGTGGTTGTATCAGGCATTGATGGGTCGATCTTTGGTGCAATGAGACAATCACTAGTCTTAACAAGTGGTATCAAAGCTTGATCATAGGTTCGAATCCCCTTAGGTAACGTTAAGGGGAGATTGTTAGCAAATGATCAACGCTCCCATTGAGATTCATGGCAAGGGACTAACAACCTCCTATATATTTTATAAGTCTAGTGGTTGTATGGGCATTGCTAGGTTTGATCTTTTGGTGCAATGACAACCATTACTTCCAACAAGTGGTTTGTTAGAAGCTGCCAAATTCCCTATTTTCATGCAAAGTATTGACCAAATTATGGAAATCATAAATAAAATATAACGTGGGGATGAGTGAACTAAAAACTTAGGATGAAAGTGTCTTCATTACTCTTGACAAGTGAGAAAATACACAATTTCTTTCAATTTTTAGTAAGGGAAGAATATACACATTGGAATCTCACTTCTTTCGAGTCTAAACTTATTATGAAGATGTCATATATAAAACATAAAGTGCAAAAAAAATTGCATGCACTTGCATTACATTTAATATAATTACAAGTGTAATTACCTCCATTATATTAATTGTATGGTATAGCAAGTGCAATATGGATTAACTTGTGTAATTATATTAAGCTCCCACCAAAAGTGATATTGAGTGATACATGGCATTGCTTTTGATTAAGGGAATATATGCTTTGAAAGGGGACTTGAAACCTAGTACATAAGAGGGGAAAAAAGAACTTGTCACCAAGCTGAATATTGTCACATAAAATCCTTACATTTCTAGCAACCTAAATCAAAATAGGGATAAAATGTCAAGAATAAAACTATCCAAGACCATAGACCAATGACAATAAATAAAATAAGCATTAAGCCTATACTATCCTAGAGTGTTTTGCATAAAGGAACCCAAAACCTACAAAACGAAAGGATAAAGTGGTTTTTCCCTTTACCTCCCTTTTTTTGGGAGCATCGAGTCATATCAAAGTAAGCAATAGCTGGGATCCAATTCTCCTCAACCATTGTAGTTTTATTGTAGTTTTCCAGTGGGTTTTCAATTTACGTGAGTAGTGAGCCGTGGGTTTTCTAGTGCGTCTGGTGCCTGATCTGTTTGAGACCTGCGACTCTAGGGCTCTCTGTGCATTTGCGAGGGCTTTCCCGCGTGTGTAGTGTTCTTGGTGTTTTGGTACATGGCTTTCCTCATTGTTTCTTCTTCTTTGAGCCGTGAGCTGAGGGCTTTCCCGCGTGAGCAGTGAGCCGTGGTTTTCCAGAGATTGCATTGTTGCATTGTTGTTATTTTCTTACAAGTGTTAGGTGTTTGGCAGGTGTTTGACTGTATGCTTTGCTAACTAGAAGTCTATACGGATTTTATCTTCTACACACGGGCCCTTGTGTCTTTTATCTAGCTGCATGGGAAGTGTTTGACATAATGTCGAACCTTTATAGTTATCTGTATTGATCTCGGGTAGATCTATATTGCAGTGATGTGGTGGGTTTACTGTTTGACAGAATGGCAGACCCCCAACCCGACCCATTCACAGTCCAACATCTATTTGACCGTATGAAGAAAATAGAGAGTGACAATGCAACCCTAAAAGATATTGCTGTGGACGCATCCTCGCTCTCTCTTAAACTTTGTGACAGAGTGGTCAAGTTAGAAGCCGATAACATCTTATTGAGAGATCAGATTGAGAACCTGACGGCAAAACTCACTAATCTCAAACTGTCTACTGAATCGAATATCCAACATTTCTCAAATACTTTCATCTTCGAAACAGCAATGCTGAAATCCAATATTGAGGCAGTTATAGAACAACTTGTTGGATTGGATAAAATCAAGGATCAACATATCGAAATGGTTGCGAAAATAGAACAGAAAGTCAAGACATGGGCCTCTCTTTGTAGTAACTCGGATTCTCAACCTCTAGCCAGCATTGATAAAATTGTACAAGGTAAGATTGTGGATGAGAGAGTGCGACGATCCCACGAGCTCAACTTGCGGGTTCGAGGACTTCCCTCTACCCATGATCCTCTCGCTGCGGGCCACTCTTTCCTTGGTGATCAACTTGGTCTTTCTGAGATTAAGCTTGATAGGTGCTAGTTTGGACAGAGAGATGTCCTTTTTATCAGATTCTTTTCACTTGCAAATAGGCTTCAAGCTCTCTGTGCTAAGAGGAAGTTGTCCTCTCTTCCTTCAAAGATCTTCCTAGATGAAGATCTCACGAAGACACAGGTTGCAGAGCTTAAACATGCTCGTGGTATTGTCGCTAAAGCGAGACTTGATGGAAAATGGGCAGTTATCAAAAATTTGAGAGCTGTGATTAGAGATTCTACCCCAAGTGGTTGGGAAGACAGGCGGGCCCCTAAGGCCAAATGATGGTCTCACTAGCAGTCGGACAAGAGGGATGCCCTCACTTGCTCCCTTCTTGTTAATCATTGGAATGGTAATGGATCTTTATGGTCCTTACCTGGTCTTCTTCTTGATGCTTTGGGTTCCGCCGATATTCTAATCATATCTGAAACTCAAGAGAGTCCAGTGCATCCTCTGCCAGGTATCACAGGATATCAGTGGTTATCAGTTTTTAGGGAAGAGGTTCGTACCTCGGGGGGTGTGAGGGGTTCAGGGGGTGTGGCCTGTTTGATTAAGGATGATATTTTTGGTAGCACTTCTATTGTACACTCTGATTCATTTGCCAGATTTATGTGGGTCCATATTGATCATAAGGGTTACCATCAGAGGGATATCTACTTGGCTGTATGCTACTTTTCGCCAGCTGTGTCTCACTATGCTATTCATGGTACTCAAGACGGTGATCCTTTTTTCGATCTTTGTGAGACTTTCTCTCAGTTCACTGCTTTAGGGGACATCATTATTCTTGGGGATTTCAATGCAAGAACCAAAGCGTTGCAGACTCCACTTTATGATCGTCGCTCAGACTCCATTTGCTCCACTGAGATTGATCCTACTTCTTTAGGGCTTCATAGACTTTCTGAGGATGCTCTTGGGCCGTTATCTGTGTATGGTAGACATTTGTTGCGGCTATGTGAGTCCTCTGATTTGGTCATCCTGAACGGCCTCTCCTGCTTCCCTAGTTCTGAGCTTTTCACATGTTGGCCTCATGGTGGTGGTGCTAGTGTCGTGGATTATATTCTTGCCCATCCTTCTTTCATCTCTTGTATTCACAGTTTCACTATTCGGCACCTTCCCCTTGCAGATCACTCTCTTCTCAGCATGCATTGTAGCCTCTCCCCTCTCTCTGCGCCCTCACTCATGTCGCCTCTTCATTCTTCGATGACCACTCTTTTGCCCATTCGCTTCCATTTTATTGAGGGGGATTGCGAGCTCTTCTCTGCTCACCTTTCCAGACTCCTTAGCCCTTCAGATTTCTCTGACTCCTCTGAGACCACCTCCATGTTTGACTTGCTCGCTTTGGCGATCTTTGATTTGGCCACCCTTTCCATCCCTCACCGCTCTCCATTGCTCCTTCGTAGTAAATGACGTAATACTTGCCCCATGAACCAGTGGTTTGATTCAGATTGCAAATCCCTTCATTGTGTTATGCGCTCTGCTTTTGAGGCTCACTCCACAGACTTTGCTAGCATTCGCTCATCTTACCTGCGCTTACTTCAAAAGAAGAAGCGTAATTTCACTACGTCCAAGTGTAAGTCTCTTTGCTCCACTCTGATTTGCAATCCCCAACTCTTTTGGCGTACTCTTTTCCCCCATCATCCCCCTCCGCCTTCCACCCTTGAATTTCACTCCCTTGCATCACATACCATGGCTCTTTATGATATTCCTAGGCAACCCTCCATTCACCCCCCCCCCCGCCCCACCTCCTTTCATCTGCCTTTTCACCGTTTCCCATGTGTTTGAGGCTATCAGATCTATGAAGTGTAGTAGAGCTGCTGACGAGGAAGGTTTTCAGGTTGAGCTTTTCAAGTTTGATTCCTCTGTTTTGGGTCCCTATCTCTCTATTCTTTTTAATAGAGTGATCCATATTGGGTTTCCGGTTTCTTGGTCTAGGCACTTGATTCATCCCATTCATAAGACTGGGCCTGTTTTTGATCCGGGGAACTATAGAACCATCATGATCGGGCATACTTTTGCCAAACTTTATGCCACTGCTCTGAATAATATGTTATCTGCAAAACTTGACAGGATTGGTTGTAGGGCTAGAGGACAGGCAGGCTTTCAGACTGATTATCAAATTATGGATCATATCTTCACTTTACGGGCTATTATTGAGGAGGCTAGACACAGATCGGAAAAAGATTGCTGCTTTGTTGATTTTCGTAAAGCCTTTGATTCTGTTCTTGGCTTTGTTTGAGAGACTTAGGGAGATCGGTATTTCTGAGATGCTACGTATTGCTATTATGAGACTGTATGAGATTGTGGTTGGCAGATTTCGGACTCCTAATGGCTTCTCAGATCCTATCCACAATACTATTGGGGTTAAGCAGGGTTGTCCTCTCTCCCCGACTTTATTTGGGTTATATATTGATGAGCTTGAGGACTTCCTCTTGAAGTCTTCGCTCCTGGGTGATGGTTGTTATCTTTATTAGGTTCTGATCTCGATCCTCCTCTTTGCAGATGATATTGTTCTCCTTGCATCCTCTCTTGACAGGTTACAGAGATTTCTTGATAGATTGGCTTTATTTTGTGATCAGAGACAGCTGGTCATTAATTTGGGTAAGAGTCGAGTCATGGTCTTTAATTGTTTAAAGACTTCTCATCTCCACTTCATATTTCAGGGCCAGGAGATTGAGATTACTTCATCCTATTTATATTTGGGTGTTTTGTTTGCTGGACTGCAGTTCAGTATGAGACCTGCTATTTAGCCCAGAGTTAATAAGGGTATGGGTTCTCTTGCTTTGCTTGAGAAACAATGCTTCAAACATCACTTCCAGGATACCCCGTCTAAGCTATCTCTCCTTGATGCCCTTGTTCGACCGACTATTCTTTATGGCTCTGTGGTTTGGGGCCCTTCTCTGCTTAGCTCAGATTGGGCATTGATTGAGCAGGTTCAGACTTTATTTTTACGACACATCATTAGATGTCATAGATCTACTCCCCACAGTATCATTCTTGTTGAGTTTGGAGCTCATCCTTTCAGACTCGCAGCCATCTTTGACTTAGTATGGTTTCTTCATCACTTTCGTGGGTTCGCTGATATGGCGGGTGATTGTGATCGTTACTCCTATTTGGCTTATTGCTCCTCGATTTCTACAGCGGTTGCTGAGTCTGGTGCTCGGGCGCGGTGTTGGTATGCGCAGGTTTCTTCTTTGCTAAGTTCTATTGGGATTGATATTGAATGTCTCCCTCCTTTTTAGTTCTCTTTGGATGCCCCTGCTCATCTTCTCCCTTCTCGGTAGGAGTTGAATGAGCATGTTCGTCTTGATATTTATCGATGTTATATTACTGCTACTTGGGTTAACCCTCCTGGTGGGTTACGCCCACGAATGTCGTTTTATGCAACACACTTTTTGGAGATCTCAGATGGGATTATTACCCGGCCAAGCTATCTCTCACGGTGTTGGTCTCATGCCCTGTGGATTTCTTTAGGTTCTTTCAGAGTTGGTTCTCACCATCTTCGAGCTCAGTCGGATCATCAGATTGCCAGAGAGGAACAAACTTGTGTGTTCTGTACTTCGGGGGAGGTGGAAAATGAAGCTCACTTTCTTTTTCGATGCCCTATTTACTATGAGATCAGAGGGAGGTTCTTTTGTTTGTTTAGAGAGTGTTTCTCTCTCTCTATGATTTCTTCAGCTACTATGATCAAAGATGCCTTGCACTGTATCTTCGTGAGGCTACTATGCTTCGGGATGGTATGATTCAAACTCTGCTTCTACACCCACATTCATCTACTCAGCTCATTACTGCTTTTTTACATCTTTATCCCCCTTGCATGGTGTGAAAAGGCCCTCTAGCTCTATTCGGCTTGATGATCCTTCTAGACATGTTAGATCCCATTTTGTTTATATGCACCAGTGACACTTTTTTGGGAATGGTCGGAGACAGTATAATATTTCTATGCATCGGCACATGTTTCATGTTGTGACTGATTTCTTTTTACCCATGAAAGCATCATAGTGCTTTTTGTTGCGTTTTGTTGCTTCTCTTCGGACACCTTTGCGTGCTCCTGCTGGTTTATGTCCTTCTTTGCTATAATCTTTCAGTCCCATAGACCTCTTTCTGGTCTTTTTTTGGACATTAATATTATTATCTTATCTTATCTTATCATATCTTATCTACCAAGACAGAGAAACTTGATCGGAATGACCAAAACACAATGAAGATACAGCAGAAGGCTGGGATCCTATGATAGAGCAAACACTAGAACCACCAGCCACACGTATTTTGGATAGGTCTAGCAGTAAAAGCCTTCCCCAAAGAAGCCTCAACCCTTTTTTGCTGGGCACTTCTAGCACTAGTAGTCTTATCAACATCATTTTGGACAAAGCGAGCAACATCAAGATTTTGCCGTTCAACTACAATAGTCCTAGATCACCACCTCCTTAAGGTTTGAACCAACCAGACCAACAGAGTACACAACCACCAACTCCAAGCCAAAGCCAACAACAACCACATTTCAAGTGATACATGGCATTATTACCAACATTACTTGAATATTATTTCTCATGCACCATAAACAACTACTAAGTTTCACATGGGCAATTATACTAATTGTTTAAAAAAATCTTTGGTCCAACTGTTGGTGGCTTTGTGAGCTCTTCACTAGCTCTTTCTCTCAAGGTTCTCGAACCTACACGATTTGCTTTAGCAATGTCTGGTGGAGCTGTGATTGTCCCAAATTTTTTCGTTTCTTGCTCTGTGAAGCCCTTGGCTGGCACTTATGTCGGGGTTTCAAGAGGCTTGAGTAAAAATATTGGCAACCTCTCTGGCGATGGAGATGTTTCAAGCAATTCTCCCATGTGCATGTAAGGCTTTGTGGCTTGAAGAGACAACATGCCAATAGAGGGTTTTTATTCCCAGTCTCAAGTGCCATTTCTATTAAGTTGTATGCATAGACAAATGTGGAGACATAGCATAATGTTTCTATTTTCTCTTCCCATCGGGTGATATGCTAATTTAATGGGTTTTCACACAGTTATATTTACTCTATGGACAAAGATCTTTTTTAATTGTAAAATTTGAGAATGCTCAAGATGAAAATACAATTTTATGTGATCAGTTTTCAGCCGAGATGCCCGATTTTTCTTAATGATAAAATCACAACATTGTGATTTCAATTCTTCTTTTGAAATGTTTGATAAGATCTTGATTTGCATTTGACTTCCTTTTCTTCCCCTTCATCTAGGGATTGATTCTCTTTTGGAGGAAGTGTGAGATGCACTTGGAGATATTCTAATGGTTGATGTTGAATCGTTTGCTATACTTCAATCCACCTTTTCCTATATTTTGGTCAAACTTGATGTTTCTAAAGGGTTTCTTATTGATATCGTAATCAATTCTTTTAAGGGTAGCTAGATTCAAACTTTGGACAATTAAGGGATTCCCTTTAGGTGGAGAAGATTTGAAACTAGTTAAACAGTTTCTTAATGGATAAGACAAAAATATTTTGTTGGCTTCATGGTGGAAATCTGATTCGTATTAGCATTATATAGTTGTGAAGAAGTTTGGATCTCAAAGGAATTTCTTTGCGATGGCTAGGAAGGATTCTCAGTTTCATGTGGTTTCTTCTTAGGCTAATCAAGTTAATGATAGGGTTGTTGAGGTTCAAGTGTAGATGCTTGATCCTCTAACTCCCCTAATATGAATGGGAATGTGCTCCACATTGTTATCCTCTATAGTACTGTTTTGGCTATCCCTAAGGTGGTCCAATGATTAGTT